>OX359249.1:18530719-19730719 GCA_947179485.1 Allacma fusca | reverse complement strand
TCCATAAATCATACACAGTGGTAAACTTCCATTGGGTCTTCCAAAGGTGCATATGTGTATACTGTTCAGATTAGGACTAGGATTTTTTATTTTACTACGCGTAGCAAACGGGTTGATAAATATTGGCGAGGGCTCGGCACAAAATCATGGTCACATATTATGAGTGTACCTGCAAGAGACAGCTTGAAATGACTACTAGTATTTCCCCGCTTTTACCGATTCAACCAGTTACAATTGAACTAACAAGAGCCCCATGTATGAAGACTTGAGGCAATTCTCCCAAATAATAGTTCGAAACTTAAAGAGTCGGGAATGAAGAGACTTCAGGGGCATTTGAAATGCAAGTTTCACTCAGTTCATTTTCTATTGGAAGGCTAAAATTCTTGACATAAAAGCAATTCAGGAGGTGGACAATTTGGAATTTCCAGATTAAAACTTTCCTTTTCCACAATGAAATCGCTTACATACCCTGACGAGACCGGGAGTTGATATTTCCAGGAGAGAGTCACAGGAGTAGGGCAGGAAAATGAAAACAAATTCCAAGTTTGAAAAGGATAGCGTGGAGTCATGTAGGACAACAGTTGGTTAATTTTAAAAGCTATTCCTTTCCATGTGCAAAATTTGGTCCAGTGGTTTTCTATAAATTTGCCATGATGAACAGCAAACCGGGCTTGATGGACGAGATTACAGACAATAGAATGTAAACAAAGGTAGAGAGATTGTAATAGTTGTGAGTTTATTGGATGAGTTGTAAGTGTACTTGATCGATTTGAGGCAGAGCGAGGAAGAAGAGTGGGAGGAGGGGGGGAAAAAAGGATACAAGAGGTGTCAAAGGTAGATTTGTAGTCAGCATAATGCCAATAATTGTGCCTTGTAATGAGTGAGCCGGTAATAGCAGTAGTTAGCATTAAATTAGTATTTTCTACACGACAACAGTACTCTCTTCCTGTGAACAACGTTGTAGGACCATTGTTACCAGTTTAATTGGATCTGGCTGGGGAGGGAGTAGTAACATACAGGCTGTACAAGCTCGGTCTAGGTGCAGTAGGTGAAATAGCTGATGGCAATAAATAAATGAATAAAAGTTGTTTTATGTGGGCATGCAAATGCTAACGTTTGTGCGCAAAATAGCCAAGTAATGGGATTGGATGCATAGATGCTCACATAAAATAAATGATACCAGCTAGTAATGTGAGCAATAATGATGTGTGGCAGATTGGTAAGAGGGAGAGCGGATGGTTTCTGAGGGATGAATCCAGGATACCAGGACTGAGAGAATGTTAGAGAGCTTTGAACATGAAGCGAGGGAACAAGGGGGTATAATTGACGCTTCCGCAATTTAACTCGGTGGTGTTTGATAGAGGAGTTCCAGTAGACGAGACTTTTCAAGTGAGATGCAAATTGTCCTCGAAGTGGTTAAGTGCTGGTGGGATTCTGTAGAGTGTGTGTATGTGCGTCTCACTGTGTGTGAACCCTCTGTATCTAGTCTACGACATAATACAAGGAATAATCAGCAATTCTAGGAGAGCACTTCTCCAACCCAACGTTTTCTTTCCTATCTTCAGTCCTATCAACAGTTGTCTTGAGCTTTTTCTATAATCTCTTTGATCTCTTCCCTTCAACAGGACCCCTGTCCATGCCAACAAAAAACGAAATTAGTGAAAATAGTGATAACTATTCATTTGAGTCAAAAAGTCTTGACAATATCATTTCCCCATACTTCCCTAAATACTGTCATCATCATTTGTAACAATCGACAACTTTTATAAAGTTAACTGTAACTAACTCTCTTACTGGAGTCTGGATCACGATACGAAGGGGAAATATCCTATTTTCCCAGAGCTCCTCTAAATTAGGGATTTATCAAGGGACAGATGCGGAAAGTACATTGATTTTTTTACATTCTTTTTTTCTCCCTGAGTGTGGGTGCTCTCGCAGAAAGTACAGTGTTGGATATAATTTCTATCTTACGTTGTTCTTATTAGGCTTGGAGATGAGCGAAAAAGTGCAGAGTGGATCAACACCTGAGAAAGCATTCAGTATGGAAATGAACCAATTTTTAAGTGGAAATGAGTCCACATCCCCTAAAGTGACCAATGCAGTAGCTGCTCAACTCATTGAAGATCAGGCCAAAGTAACTTCCGATGAAGACGATCTTCCCCAGCGAGGCACATGGGCTTCCAAGCTTGATTTCATCATGTCAACCGTCGGCCTTGCCATAGGACTCGGAAATGTCTGGCGTTTTCCGTACCTTTGCTATAAAAACGGAGGCGGTTAGTTCCCATTTATTTTTCCCTCATCATTCACGGCATTTTTTCGTAGCCCTAATGTGTGTATCATCGATCTCTAATGAATTCTGCATTTTTCTGACTATCCCATTCAAGATTCTAAGTTAGTTCATAAAATCATCTGAACTTTATGCATAAATCTAATTTTATCCCCATATATTGCTCCTTAATTTTTTCCACCCCTATAAATATTTCTTACTGTACAAGAGAAAATTAAATGATTTAATCTAAGACTCAAAGGCTGCTGTAGAAAAAAAAACTATTTCTCACATTTTAAATCTCGTAAAGTTGCAGTAGAGGATACGTAGGAAAACCCAGTGCTGTAAGTACAAGGTGAGATATAAAATCCTAGAAATTCCTCAGGGAAGAACAAGTCAAGTATTTTGTCTTACTCACGCTTTCAGAAAAATTTAAATGGATTTTTATGCTCTAGTAGCTTTGAATAATGGAAATGTTGTGTCACAAGATTTCCGTGTTTAAAAGAACTTTGTGAGCTCAATTTGTCTAGTCAGGGGTAAAGCGAGATATGAATCTTCCCAGTTTTCTCATTACACAGGTATTGGTCTTTGAAACTTTATTCCAGTCATTTATGTAAGATGAAATGGAATATTGTGCCAAGGGAAATAGTATGAATTGCCAAAGACAAAAATACGAATGTAGGTTTTAGAATTTTGAAACAATGATATTCACATAAGCTCAAATAATTGTGTATTGCATCATTTCTTCTAAGTATTTTGGATGTCAAAAGCTGTCAGAGCTAGAGTGTAATTTCTGAAGCCATGAGACAAAGAAGGTGTTACAGTAACACAGGATCTAAATTATTTTTGCATGGGAAACTAGCTCTGATATCTCCATGGCTCCATGAGGAATTTGCACGTGATCAAAGCAATAAAAAAAAGTCCAACCCTGTGTTTTGTAATGTGATTAATACATCGATTTAACGATGAAACGAACATGCTTGTAACTACATATTTTTTATTCATTGCTGCAGGTGCATTTTTATTACCGTACTTGTTGACCGTCATCCTTGGAGGAATCCCTATGTTCTTTATGGAACTAGCTGTAGGCCAATTTTTAACAATTGGTGGTCTAGGAGTCTGGAAAATAACGCCTATATTCAAAGGTATGATTAAAATTTGTCGAAAGGGAGCGTTAATAATAATTCATATTAAGTAGCAAGACGAGAGACTGATTGAATCATTGTGAACCTCAGGAGGGTAAATTACAGTAAAAGATAATGAATTTATTGCCACACAGGTGTAGGCTATGCAGCTGCTGTAATGTCATGTTGGATGAATATCTACTACATCGTCGTACTGGCCTGGGCCATATTTTACTTCATAATGTCCTTCAGTACAGGTCAGTCTGAGAGTTTCTCAAGATAAAGTTTTACTAGTTGCGCCTTTAGCAAACCTCAGAAGGACCCAAGGGTCATGGAAACGTTTATTTTGGAATATGACTTGAAGCTATTACTTTCCCCCGACGATGTCCCTCAGTAATGGTATGGTAATGGGAATGGCTGGTACTTCGTGAGACTTACTGGACATGCTTTGGGGCGTGCGGGTAAGAGTTTGAGAGAGACAGAAGTGATTTTTAGCACTTAGTAAGGATGAGAATCCAAGTTAGTAAAAGAGGACGAGAGAGCATATTTTGCATTTTTAAAGCACTCGAATTTTTTTCCAGGCAAAGTATCGCTTTAATATTATTGAGGGACGGAAACGAGTAAAGCAGGTGGAATGCTGCCAGTTGAAGATGTATACGGAAATTAATCTCATCATCTCCCTATATGTAGTTATGCATACCTCTCTCTCTCTCTCTCTCTCTCTCTCTCTCTCTCTCTCTCTCTCTCTGTAAGGGTAGGAATGCAAGACGGCTGATTTCGCTCAATTTTAAAAAGTAGAGAAAGGAAGCTTATTGATGCTGAAGATAGAACAAGTGGAAAAGTTGGAAGCATGTAATCGAGTATAATCTGAAATAACGGAAATCTGCATGAGACGAGGATTAAAGGCCCGGTACGTGATACGAGAGAAGCTCTTATCCCATATAGCTTATCCGTACAGCCACGAGACGTAGGTTTTTTTTTCTGTACCAGGAAACGTGGGTCTAGTAGGTTGCTAAAAGCAAATGCCTGTATGCTTGTTCATGGTCCCTACTATTTTAATGCGTTTTGAGCTATTCAATTGAAGGAATGCGAAAATTAGGGATTTTCCCGTACATTTACAATTGGAAGGAATGACTCCCTTTTGCCAGCATTCAATGGGAAATTTCTTTCCTGGTCTTTTCTTGGGATTCCTTCTCGAAAATGAAATGAGTGAGATGGAGTCCGATCAAAGCGAACAAAGGATATGTGATGCAATCTTAAGACAAATTAGAAACGTGCTAGAGGCTTTGAAAAATCCACGAATGTTGTGTATATATTTCCCTACCCACCCTAAGCCCAAGCTTTCCCTGTAAAGTACACCCCATTCTTTATGATAGGGTAAATAAATGAAGTATTTTGTGTCAAGATGTTTTGGGTTAATCCGGGCTTGCCAACAGCTGGTTTTGGAAAGCAGAGCCTGTGGGATGCAGCTAATGAAAAAATTAAAACCGATTTTGGTAGGATCATGAGCTGAGCGTAATGTTTACAAATATTTTTTTTCCCCTTATTCTCCGCCATACGTAGAACTACCCTGGAGTGACTGTTCAAATTATTGGAACTCGGATCAGTGTGTAAGTTCCGGTCCTAAGAGTTGTAGGTCGGAAATTGATTTTTCGGGCAAGAATATTACCTTTTGTCAAGTTGGAAATCGCAGCATTCCGCTGAACAACATCACGGACCCCGTAAAAGAATTCTGGGAGTGAGTGGAAAATATCTTTCTACTGTTTTTATTATTATCTTTTGATTGCTGGTTACCAAGTTTGGCCGTCACAGATTATGACTTTTGTGAAAAAGTTGTTCTCGAGTGGTTGCACCTCCTGGTACATGGGGGAAGTAGTACAAAATATGTCCGTATGAGTTGACAACAGACATGTGGACTTGTGAACCAACAGCTAAAGAAAGCCGAGTTTATTATGGATGTATTTTTCAGACGACGAGTACTGAATATTTCCTCGGGCATTGATGAGGTTGGAGAAATGAGATGGGAATTGGCCGGAACTTTACTTTTCGTCTGGATCCTCTGCTACTTCTGTATCTGGAAAGGTGTTCGGTGGACTGGAAAAGTGGTATACTTTACCGCTCTCTTCCCCTATGTTCTTTTGACAGTTTTACTCATTCGTGGTATCACTCTTCCTGGTGCATTTAACGGCATTTCCTACTACCTCAAACCTACAATGGCAAAGCTGGGCGATTCAGGGGTCTGGGTAGATGCAGTAACTCAAATTTTCTTCTCATATGGTCTTGGACTAGGAACTCTAATTGCTCTGGGATCCTACAACAAATACAACAATAATGTCTACAAGTTAGTGCTATGTCACTATCACTACAGCATATTTTTTTCCCTTTAGTTCAAATCCAAAGAATGTTTCTAATTCAGTGATTTCATATTGGTTGTTGATTCCTCCTGTGCACTCAGGGATGCATTGGTTGTTTGCTGTGTGAATTCCTGTACGAGCTTCTTTGCTGGTTTTGTCATCTTCTCCGTCGTCGGTTTCATGGCTCACTCTCAAAACAAGCCTGTGGAAGAAGTGGCTCTCTCGGGTAATTCTTTCTATCTTACAACTCAAATACCAGTGATTCTTGAATTATTATTATTATTGGTATATAATATCTATATATATGTTTTTGGTACCGATGGCATAGTAAGGTGCCTTCGAAAGCGTTCTCTAACTCGAAGAAAAGAAAAAGCGTGGGGGAAAGAGTTGGAGCTGAAATTCTGTAGAATGAATAAAGTGGGACGGACGTTTTCATATATATTTTTACATTTGGAGTATTTTATGTACAGGACCTGGACTTGCATTTTTGGCATACCCATCTGCAGTTCTTCAACTTCCATGGCCAGCTCTTTGGTCCTGTCTGTTCTTTATCATGCTGCTGTTTATCGGATTGGACTCACAATTTTGTACTTTAGAAGGCTTTATCACGGCTATGGTTGATGAGTGGCCTCATCTTCTTCGACGTCGGAAAGAGCTTTTTATTGCCATTGTCTGTCTCCTATCGTATCTTGTTGGGCTCACATGTGTCACTCGAGTAATGCCACAATATTTTTGCACAATATCGTGTATATTTCCACGGCACCGTTTCTATCAGGTTACTTTTGACATGACTGAGATGACAAAATCATTTTTGACGTGTTGATAGGGCGGAATGTACATCTTCCAACTTCTGGATCAGTATGCGGTCAGTGGGCTTGTCTTACTATGGGTTATTTTCTTTGAATGCATTGCTTTCTCGTGGGCATTTGGAGCAAATCGATTCTACGAAGCAATCCGTGACATGATTGGATATTACCCTGTTGGTTGGTGGAAGTTCTGCTGGGTCATCTCCACACCGGCAATTTGCTTCGTAAGTTTTGTCAAGTTATTGCATGTGACATAACAAGGTTGAAAGGAACCATGTGAGACTCCGTTTGGGACTCTTGCATACATTTGGATGCTCAGTCTGGGTGAATATAAAAATTGTGTGTCATGATTGACTGACAGTAATCTAAAAGAAAATACTTGCATGTCAGAAATGTAGAATGTGATGTCAGACCAGTATGTTCAAGTAGGTCAATACTGTAAATCCAAGCTTGCACTTTAAGTCGTTTTGCTATCTTATCATAAGTTTGACAAACCACTTAGATTTCATGGTTAGTGATTACATGCTGGAAAATATAAAAATTAACTGCATTGGTTCTTCTAGGGAGTATTCTTCTTCAAAATGGTGCAATGGTCAGAGATCACTTATCTGGACTACAAGTACCCATGGATGGCGCACGCATTTGGGTGGTTCACAGCTCTAACATCCATGTTGTGCATACCAGGATACGCTATTTACTTGTGGCGTAAGACGCCCGGTGACTTCCAAACGGTTAGAGCAACAATGATACCATTTGCTATATGTATTTGTTAAGTATAATGTCCTGACATCAACTAAATTTGAAGCTTCTGACCCCAAAATAGAAATTTAACGGACACCCGTATGTGTGTATGTACTATTGCTATTTCCAATTGAATGAACTAATTTTTTCTATTCCAGAAATTTAAGCTGTTGGTTCGGCCCGAGATAAATTTGGAAGAGATTCGAGGGAAAGCCACAGCCTTAACATCGGACATTACTACTCTTTAGTTCATTTAGTCGAGAATGACCAGTCGTCCTTTCTTATGTTAATTTACATAATTACACAAAATTCTGTGTAGTTTACCAAGTTTTACTAAGTTGTAGACTTTTCAAAAATCAAAAGTAAGCTATGTAACTGAAGTTGCTTCTTGTCCGACGCATTTGAGTTTGAGCATGCCGTTTGTTGTTGATTTTGTTCACGATTAAATAATTAGGGGAGTTGAACTTGTTTTACAGTCTGCAAGTGGATTAACTTTAATGAATCATTAGTGTATTGCATTTAAAATTTCCCTATCTTTATTATTTCTATTATAGTTACATATGGCAAGTCAAATGTTTGCAAGCGTGCGTGCTGCTGTTACTCCTAAGAAGAAAAAAAAATATTGTTACTCTGTAAGTTTACGAAGTTAATATCGCAGTCGCTTCAATTGCTATCTTAAATCAAAGTTGGACTGGCCATGTTTACATACATGAGATTACCTATTATGTAAGGACATAAACTATACCCAAACAATAGTAGTAGCTGCTTATGGAACATTCGAACTTTATTTGCAGACCACATATTGACATCTCACAATCTACATGATATACACACCGTAGTCAGTAAGCATTACATATTTAATTTCTGCATGATTTGTACCCCTATCAGAGTTGTATTTTACATAATTTCACATTTGTCATTTACGTAATTACATGTATGTGCTCTCTAAATTAGTATTGATACTAATCATTTAGTAAGTTACTTATACGTATATTCTTACATTTGATTTATTTAAGATACAATGATTTTCTGGGAAGTATGAGAAGTCCGTTTTCTACAAGCTTTCAATATGATTTTGAGTATGGAAGATTTTGGGAATCGTTTGCTTTATATATAGTTACTTTCCAACCACTTCGCGTTACTATAAATGTAGACAACAGGGCAGTGCGTAAAAATGTACAAATGTGATGGTCACATTTTTTTTAGGTGCTATATGTTCTACCAAATGTAAGGATTTACTACTGTAAGCTAGAATCTACAGTGTCGGTATTTAAATAAGGTATGTAAAAATACGGTTATCATAATAATTATTAGTAATTGGGGGAAAATACTAATATCTCTTTGCACCAGACTAATCAAAGTGCGCCATATCTAAAAATCCATGTCTTCATGAGCACATGACGACCAAAGCACACAGTGAGATGATCACTGTCGTTCAAGTCGTCCTGTGACTCTTCCTACCAAACTCATCTTCCACATGCAGGTCATTATCATAAAGTTATCTTCCACTGACTAGTTCAATTGTATTAATATTATGATGATAGAGTGTGTTGTGTGCTTATTACTGTTAAATAATTACATATAAAAAAAATACAAATTGAACTAAATACTTTTTGTCTGTAAGGATTTATCTCTACATACTCTTAACCTAAATGGAAATAATTAAGGCTGCCAGGTTTATGAAATGAGAAGTCATGAAGTCCCATTTTGTTATGTGTTCCTTCATTCCACTTAAATTAGTGACCATTTCAAGTCCAAATGTCATGTTTTTTTTCCAGTTTTACAGTAATCTTGATTTGATTTGATACAATATATACTCTTGAGAAACAAAAATAAATTTTCACGCCAAACGAAACCAAAATGTGTCAAGGAATTAATTTTTAAGGTTACTCAGAAAATATAACGTTTAGCCTTCCCTGTCTTGTATCTCCTGTAACTTTTACCTTAGTTATATTTCATTAATAAACAAATTCAAATGTGCTTACAAAGCAAGTGTGTTACACTGATGATCAAGTATCTAATTAAGTGTCCTCTCCTATAATAATGACATCTGGAAACCTACGAAGCACATTTGCATTCATATGTATTAGAGGTAGTCGATGATATAATAATGCTAATTATTTAAGCTTTACATAGATTCCAAGCTTGCTAATAATTATATTAGGGAGAAGTGTAACAGTTGTTGCAGAATGCAAAACATGGCTTTTGTGTAACGTCAAGTGTAAATAAATGATCACACAAAATAGAGGCAAGATAAGATCAATTCTATTAACGTTGTAGTACAAAATGATATTTAAGCACAAAATCAATGGAGCCAGATTACGTTAGGTACAAAATTTCGGGCTTCCATGCAAAACAGTCTGGAAAGTGTATTTGTGTGTAGGAAACTGTATTTGTTCAAACTCAAATAACCAAAGATTGTTTTTGTATCAACTTGACTTGCAAAAAAAGGAATCCCTCTGCCGTTTACTGTTGTTCGTGTTGTACACACATTTAATAATTTCTTAATTGAACTTTCCAACATTTTCTATTCTCTCGAAACGTATGGATGTACATATGTATTCACGTGTGTCATACAAGCTATTTTATACACGGGATGCTGCTCTATTGACTTTCTGCGTGGACGCACTTTCTACTTCCTTTCTACGCTCCTAGACAGAATTTACCTTGTCCGTTTAATTTTTACGTCTCTTTTCTTATCGGTATTTGTCTTGTATTTCATGATTTGGTTATTTTTTTTAAAAGAAAACCTCTTCATGATGATTTCGTTTCCGTATACGTCAAAAGTTCTTTTTTTTACCGCTAATGTCTTCACGTTTCCCCTACAACTAGAGTAGTAAAGGGTCTCCCTATTTCTTTTTCTTGTGTATTTTCGACCGTGCATTATTGTTCGTTCAAGCATCCTCCTTGAAATCTATTCCAAGACAGAGAGGAGATTCCAACTTATTTTCCTGGTTTATTGAGTATGAAGTTTATATTTATTTTGTACGTAGCCTCAAAGTTATTTTCCCAAATCAATTTCATGTGAATACAGCAGAGGTAGCAATTCTGTTCCAAGGTATTAAAGTCAAGTTGATACAATCGTGTTGCCTTCCAGAATTGTAACCATGTAGCTTGTAAAAAAAACCCTGTTTTTATTTACGACCATTGGAAGTAAGAAATAGCAAGCGTACACTCAGGTACACATCTTATTATTAGATCTCAAAATTAAAAGAATGTTTTCCACAAGTTTGCAAAGGAACAAAATGATGTACCCGCTTCAATTTCATGTGCCTATGTTATCTCCCCACGATTGTAATATAGACTGTGAATAAATTATATGATCCTGACTATATAGAAGTTCAAGAATAAGGCAGAAAATAGCAAAAAAAAAGCAATTTACGAGTAACTGTGCGTACAATATTTAAAATGACTTGATTGGACTCGATGTCTTCCGAAAAAAAACTTTAATTAATCAGATTTAAAAAAAAATTAAAATACTACTGAGCTTATACTGCATAAATGTATTGGGAACTCCTTCAAAGCGAGCCTTGAAGGGTAAATAACCCGGAATCAATATTGTTAGCTGATATTAAGGACAAGAAGAGTAACTTACATTACTAATTACTATACCTGACAGCAAGACTCAACTTAGACCTTGCTGTTGTATGTATTATTACACTGCTAGCTTATAATTCTATGTAATGATGTTTCTAGTGTAACTATTGGCATTTTACATGTGTACACATCTCACAAATACTGCTCATTGTTGTATTACTCAAACCCATCATTCCCTCTTGACCTCACTCGAGGCTACTATAAGTATTATAATACATGAATAGTCTACATATAGGAATTCTGGTGGACCTGGGGAAGGGAAACCAATAATAATTTAAGAAATGCTTTACTCTTGCTTCCTCAAATGAATCAATGTCTGGAATTATGGAAGTGTGATGTGATGTTCCTGCAGGATTGTCCTCACAATCCACTACTAAGAATAGAGAGTGTCTCCTTGTGCTACTGCACTCGTATTTGTTTTCCAAAGCAACTAAATATATCAAGATGATCAATGTCGTAATTATACTTAGCTCATATTATAGCAAATGAGTATTCATTCAATCAACGGTGAAGCATGTAATCTTACTCTCAAAAATTTCAATATCACAAGAAAGGAAAAATGCAAGGGGAACATTTTGGACTGTTAAAAGTGTCATTAAGTGTAACGACTCTAAAGACCTTTTTACTGTTTTGGAAAGGATATAGATATGTGTAGTATGACAGGAGGGAAATCAGTCGTAGTTAAGAATATAACTTTAAAATCCAGCTACCAATGTATTTCAAAATTCATATTTATTTTACAAAACAGGTATATACTTCATGCAATCATTTTTTAATAGCTCTGAGTGACTCAATCATGGCCGCTTCTACAAGAAAGAATGTCAATAATCAATAATTATTAGTAAATTAGGCAAGCATTTTATAAAATCAATTTCACAGTAATTGAGAGAAGATGCAGTGGTATGAGAGTAATTCCCTGTGAATGCTTGGGACTATTGTACGAATCCCAAGTATAGGTAGAAATTAATATGAATACTATTTTACGGTCAATGTGAAGAGTATAGGCGTAGGACAAACAAAAGTCTAGTTGTATGTTGAGCAATAATATATGACTCAAAGCTGAATCAATTTCTCGTAATGAGAGTATACATAGATATGTGTAAACTATAGTTAATTGAAATCGTACCAATACCGAACAAAATCCTGCACTTTGCTGTTATTTCACTGAGTTTTTCAGAAAATAATAGCCCTTCTCAGCTCCTACACAACTGCAGCTCGAGTACTACAAGTGTATCGTGTGGTAGCATTACCGTATTCTTAAAAGTATAAAATTATGATTAGTTAAATCTGAGAGCATCCTTCTTCCAGTGCCATGATACTGTTCATGTACATCTGTCTACTACACCGTCGTCGTTTGTCAGATCGTTGTTGAAAATTGTAACTATAGTGTTTACCATTACTGCTAAAATATATCTGTTGTTGATGTTGTTGCACTGAGTGTATAAAATGCAAATCTACGTACACATGTACTTTAATGTTATCTAAGAATAATTTTCGTGGAATAAAATAATCTGTAATAATTGTAACTACCCAAAACCCAGCTTGCTTCCTTCTGATTACGGACGGATCTCTACTGATTGTGGGAGATGGTCTCATAAACAATCTTTGGGTCTCCTTGTGTCTCATAAGTCTGAATTTTCCACAGGGTGAGAATTCGGTCGTGTCCTGAATTTAAATCAACCATAGCATATTATACCATAAATCCACCCTTGGTTTCCCAATGTATACCTTATACGTGTCTGGGTTGGGAGCCTCTGACAATAACCATAATACCCTGAGAAACGATTTCAGACGTGGTTACTTACTCTCCTTGGATAAGATGGTAAACACGAAAGGGGTGGTCGTATATGGCCAGTCAAATATCCGACCAGGTCGTCATGTCCTCCCTGCCTTGAATACCTAACTACAAGTTTGAGAACACAACTGGGACTAAGAACAGGGCATATTTGATTTAGAACTCAATTCCAGTGGGGAAATCAAGTTTTACTTTCCCACAGCTGAGCAATTTAAAATTATTTCTGATTTAAGGAAGAATTTCCGATAATACTATTTAGGCTCATGACATTTTATCAAGTCATGCCACGCCCCAGACACCGAAGGACACTGTACTTAGGGAGGATTATAATTTCCAAAAAATAATACCAGGAGCCATAAGCTGATTAATCTACTTCAGAAACATTAAAAGAACTTTCCCCCAAGTTTTGACAAAGCCCGGAGTTCCCATCCGTATATGTATACATATGGGTTGACTTATCAGGGGAATTTCTCACAGCCTGCTAAAAGGATATGAAGGGGTTTCTCCTGAAATCGTCATCTGCTCAATCCCATATTATAAGAATTTACCCACGTAAAAAAAAATGTAGTGAGACGTAAGCGGTAAAAGTAAACTGGAAATCTGCAGAAGGGAAATCTTATGGGTGGGAACATGTTATGTAGTTTCACAAGTAGCATTTCTCCACCGTAATTTCCTCTCATATATGAAGTACAATTTGATGTCCCTGCAATAAACGCGACATCAAGGACAGGGGAAAGCTATAAACCGAAGTATTAGAATTTCTTCAAATGATCTTCCCCTATAGAAAAAGTTGAAGTTCCTCAGACTCAGTAATGCCAGAGGTAGAGCCACTATAGATATTTCTGCATGTAATGTAGAATCTTTATCATGGAAGATGTTCGAGTATCATTAGTAGTGACTTAATGAAGCTCTAACTGTAGGATGTCCTATCTGGCGAGGTATCTTTTGAGATTCTTGAGTAAACACATCCGCAGTCTCAAACCGAGAAATCCAGCGGGGTGGAGAAAGTCCACAATGAATCTCATACATATTTATTTCAAATATGCACTTCCTTCATATTTGCTCTTACCCCAGAAACGTCAAACTTTATATTCCAGTGGTAATACTATTGTGATGAAATATTATTAAGAGTATGGCCGTCCTGTAATCTCCAGGTAGGACATTTCTTCCAATTATCCTTAATGAAATCTCATTTCATTCCATATATATACATATATACATCCAAAGTTCTTGGAGATAATCAAAGAGATTCAGCTATAACAATAAACCTTGAAATGAAAAGACTTAAAAAAGAATTTAAACATTGACTATCATTGTCTTCACATTTTCATGGAGCTCTTCCCTTAAAGCCCTAAAAGGAAGGTGCGAAGGATTGCATTCATCAACATCATTTCCCAAAACAAGAATGACTCTGTTTCCCTCGAGGACATCAGGGAGGTCCCTCCCGTAAACATGGAACTACTTTTTGATGACGTTCGGCTCTCCAAGGATGAGCGGCAGAGCACGTAACTAGAGAGACATCAAGTTGGAGATTCTTTTCTGCCGCGAAACTTGTACACGGGTTCAGCAGCATTTCTAAAGGCATGTACATACTCGCAACCTCCAAGCCCGAAACACAGATGGGCGTTATCTTCCCGAGATGATTACATCACCATCATCTGATGAGTCCCATTCCAAAGCACTGTTCCGTCCTTTCCGTGCAATTTTAACGAAACTGCCCATCACAATGTTTCCCGAACCCGGCACTATAAAAATGATTGCCAATACATACTCATATCCACAATCCGAATAAAATTTCCCCGACATACCAGAAATAAATCCATGGAAGAATTAACACATGTAGAGTAAAGCATGTTATACAAGCATAGCATAAATACGCTACCTTAAAGTTCCTCGGAAAAATTGTTAATCTCCAAAAATGCGCCATGCAAAATTTCCATAAAAATTCGACTTATTACACTTGAAATATTACTTCCTCTTACAAGGTTCTAATACTTCAATGTAAATAATTCCTAGGGGAAGAGGGCTTACTCAATTATGCATAATTACTTTTTATATCAAATATAACAGCATAAATACTTCTCCAGGTATTCTACTCTCCTACTTATCTCCAGATAATTACTCTACAGATTATCTAAAATAATAACTGTAATTAACTGTAAATAATTAACCAAAATTAGCTTCTGGTAAATCAGCGTTCATTTCGTAAAGAATTCTTGTTCTAGCTACGTAATTTGTCTGACTCAACAAACTAAACAACTAACCCCACAAATATTTATTATCACAAATAATTATTGCAATCTTATAAATTTACCTTTAAATTTGCATTTATACCCTGAATTTCAACGGCTCAATAGTAATGTCCATATTACCTTTTGACATTTTAAATTATTTATTCAAGATTTTAAGGTTTAATGCCCAAGATTGAGTCCCCAATGGAAGAGAACCCCTCGCTGAGCTTTTGACTTTCAAAATATTCGACTAAAATTAATATGAGAATAATTATTTGTATTTAAATTCTAACAACGTTCCCCTATAAAGGCATATTAACATACTATTTCCAGGGATAGATTCTGTCTTGAACACATTATCATAAAAATTACTTAATTAAAAATAACAATTAAGAAACTAATCAAATAAATACTTTGCAATGAATAATTAAAATTATTGAGATTAAATTGTATAGAAGGGGATTGTAGTGAGGGCTAGAAGGAGCCGAGCGCCATTGATACAACCGTCCCGTCCAGCTCTTCCCCACCTATGAATGAGGTAAGGTTGAGAGGATAGGAAATTCAAAGAGGCACACTATATCACTCATGTCTACGACTCTAAATCCTCAAAACGAGAGTTTCACCGTTCACCGTGTGTGTGTGTGTGTTTGTGTGTGTGTACTTACGGTTGTTACTCATTGTGTGCTTCCAGCTCTACAGCACTGCTGTGCTGTAAGTAGGAATTTCCTTCCTTTTTATTATTTTTTGAATGTTGCCAATAGTTTTAAAAATTTAACTGTTACTTTAAGTAATTATTTTATTTGATAATACCGTATGCACATCTCTCTCTCTCTCTCACCTGACCCAATAGCTTGTTCAGTTCTGTTTCCCCAGTAATTGTGTATTTGTCAATACACATTTACAAAATTTCAAATGGAGGGTCCTCGTCGTACAAGAAAAGGTAAGGATAATTATTTTTTAAATTTCTATCTTATATTAATTAAATAGATATTTATGTTTAGGTAATTATAGGATTTAAAATCCGTAGTCGACTCATTTCAAACCATATGAGATTATGTTATGGGGTCTTGCGGGGATTTGAGTTATTTTGAATGAACAGTTGTGATAAAAATATAACATTGAGATGAAAAATAGTACTTGTCATTTTATGTGTAATTATGTTTTTTTTAAAAATGTCATCCTTGTTCATATGTCACAGATGTAGACAAGTTTCCCAGAAGGTGGTGATCTGTAAAATACAGGATAAGATTTATTCCCTAATCCAATGCTCTTGGACTTGAGAAGAGTTAAAATATGGGGTGTTTAGGAGTTTGCGAAGGCCAATTATTAATAGTCACCGATACGGATCTGACAGTGTTGATGTCTTCTTGGGTGAAAACTGAAAGCTGTTGAAATGGAGGTGTACATTTTTTTTACAAACCTGTCTGACTGTGAGACAGTTTTGTAAGGGAGTAGGGATTATTATTGATTCATATTTCGAACTAAGCTATCAATTCATGATATTTTTAGCTACTCCGGAGCTAGAGTTCTGTGTGCACTATTATTTTAGAGAGTCATGTATGTATGGATGTAATTCATTAATTATTTGAGGGTAGAAAGTACATTTGTTTTGAATGGGCTAAAAAAAAAACACGTTTTTTTTATTTGGAGGGTATTTGGAATTAGTGTGGTCTATTACTCCGTGGTGAGAATGAAATGCGTTGGGATTAAATGTGGGTTTGGGAGTTGTTGGATTGTTTAATGAGAATTTTATTAACTCAGTTACGTGTTCGCAAGTAGTGAGCACTCAATTACACTCACACTATGAGTTGTTAAAACCTCAAAAACCTCAATGAATACAGCGTACAACCATCAATTATGAAACCGATAGAGATAACTTGAGGGCATCGCGGAGAGCATACGATTATTTGGAGTATGTTACAGGAGTTGCTTACTACACTTCCTTGTGTACAGGACGTTTAGTATGGAACATAAAATACCTCGCTTCATGAAATGGAGCTGGAATCAGCGTATTTCTTTTGGTGGAGGGTTTGAGGAAAGTTGGAATCAAATTAATGCTAAAAAAAGCAATTTAAAGGATCCAGTCCCCACCAAGTGTAACCTCAAAAAAGTTCTCAAGTCTGATTATGTAATCAGCAAAAATGCTTATGAGAATGGACAGTGGTTGACTTGTTTATTTTCATATTGCTCAATGAGGTGCACTACTTGTTGCAGTACTTGAGGACTCATCATCAAGTGATTTTATGTATAGATACATGATGCGCATGCAACAATGTTTAGAATCCTGTCAGAAGCTGTACCTCATTGAATGATCACTTGAGAATTTTTTACGCATGTTTGCTGAGGCTATCACAGAACATTTATCTCATTCTTTGAATTAGATTGCCAACAAAGTATATTCGAATATGGGATTAAAAAACAGTTAGATATGCCTCGGGTAAGGTGAAGTGGCAGACCTTAACCCATGCTGACATAAATTATTCTAAACAGATTCTGTTTTCCTTCAATCAGCAATAGTGTTTGAACTATAATGGGAGCTTTAATTTAATTTATGAAACACCTGCATATAATTTTTACTCAAGTATGTATTAATGAATTATCATGTAGTAGTGATTAGCAGGGCAACAGGCTGAAAGTACTGATAGTGCTTTTCTAAGCACGTGGAGCTGGTCAATTTAGGATATAGTCCAATGAAAAAAGTTTTTACTCATTACTTTTACAAGCGTATTAAATAATTGTAAATAATGTAAGTTATTATGTCATAATATGTACAGTGTCCTGCTCTTCTTGTGACGGTTGTTGTTTTAGATAGATACTGTTGTTGTGACAACGAAGCTAATGACAAGCCAATAAAGTACTATTTTAAAATACAAACAAACCCAAGATGCTGCTTAGTTTGCTTTTAAAAGTGAAAAACTGGTTTTGTTCTGCACGTCTGGTGGAATTAGAACATTAAAGAACGAAAAGCTGTTAATATTTGTATAAGCAGGCTAAAGGATTTGAAAGTTAGTCTCAACTGTATTTTTCAGGGTTCAACAAGTAGTACATACATCATACCTTATAGCTTTACTTTTTTCTAAAGTTTGTGAATCAGTAAAAAAAATATATTTGTAAAAATGTTAGAAAGGGTCCGAAGTTAGAATTACAGCATCCGGATGAGGAAACCCAAAGTTTACAATCCATCCCGTTATTTTTAATATTATAAAATAAATTATAAACAAGATTTGACCTTGGATTGTAATACTCGTTGGAGATAGGCGGCGTACCTCAATCCTAGGAAATGAATCAATCGTCAAGGAAATATTGAATAAGTAAAGTAAACCAATGGATATTCTGTCAATACGTTAGTGTTTCTGTTGTGAAGCATTTTCGGACGTTCGTGTGAGAGGCTTCGTGGACAAAAATAGTACATGATAGTTGTAAGTGATCTCTAAAGCTACTCCCCGTCAAATATGAAAATGTATAAGTTGAATACTTGAGTAAACATGCCAGCCAGTCGAAGCCGTCGTAGAAATTCGTTAATAATGTATGTATTTGCGCTGGGATTTGGGAGACGAAATATCCGTTACTTCTGTGCTAGTTTTCAAGGGATATGTATATCTAATGGTAACGGGTTAAAGGGAAGTAAAAAATGTGAACTGAAGGAGAAAATAGAAGAGTCTGTCGCAAGATCGAAAAAATAAGCGTGAATATGTGGGAGCTACAATTTGCGTAAGTTCTCAAGCAGCGATTCACACTCTTTCTCTCTCTCTCTCTCTCTCCCTCTCAGCCTCAGCACAGTTGTAGTGGTATAGTCAAGCAGAATGTAAGCAGAATACAAAATATTCGTCACTGGTTGGTTTTCTAGGTTCTCACAGGATATATTCCCAGTGTCGTTAAAGGTTAGGAGATTGAACACTGCATAGTATAGTGAGTATAGTTTGGAGAAAATAGGAGGGTCTGTCGCATAATCGAAAAAATAGGCTTCTATTTTTGTAAAAAGTCATTGCTTCCTCTCATGCACGTTCTGAAAAGCTTAGAGATTCTTTAAATTCCATGTGATCCTCACATCCCAAACTTTGTTACAGCATATGTGTGTATTTGGGATAACTATAACTCTAGTACTTATAGTTCCTGAAGGCAGTGGCTATATAATTAAGGTTGTAGGAAATTCTGCAGAGCATCGAAATTGCATGAATATTAGGGTTCAAAGAATATACTCAAGAGACATTAATGTATTCGGATGTCTTCCTAAATTGTTAAACTTCTGGAGATCAAACTGCGGTATGTGCTATAAGTAGATATATAGAGTAGTGCGTGTTTTATTACTTTGAACTTATGCCAGTATGCATTCAGTGTACATACGTTCACCGGAGGGGCTTTATGCACTTCACTATCTCTTCAACTCTTCAATGTAAATAGTATATGTCATCTTATCGATTCTCTACAGCGTTAAGTAGTGAGTACTACATGTACTTATGCATCCACTTTCTTTAGTTTTCTATTCTGTATAATGAAATTGCATGTACTTTAACTTGGTAAGCACCTAAGCACGAAGAACAAGGACGGCATGAAAACAGGAAAGCGAAAGTTCTCACACAGGGATAACATACAGATAGATGACACTCATGCTGACTACGAATGAGGATGATTTTGTGCAAGTTATGCAATTCATTTTGATTTAAGATTTTGACTTCTGAAACTGTTATTGAGCTCCAGCTTATGGGACTGTAATTTATGCGTCGAATTTAGTAAGAACCCCTTTTATACTTCCGAGCAATAATGTAAATATTGCCAGTAATAAGCAATGCTTTGGAATAATTGGATTGCCAGCCTCAAGTTGGCGAGAAGTTTAGCTATGTATCTATCTATATCTATGCTAACGTAGTCTGTAGGTGCAGCTTGATGTGGTTTTTTTTCTACAGACCACAAAAATTGTTTTTGCAAAATAACCATAAAACCATGCACAATTCAGTTTGATGCGTTTTTAATTTGTTAAAACTTTGCGTTCGGAAATTTACCATCTGCAAGAATGATGGGATGTACGAAGAAGGCCAAGCAATCTGCGGGAGTAGATTTTTTTTCCCCCAGATATATTGCACATATGTATTTGAATTTGTGACAGGAAAAAATAGTTTCTGCAGCCATATGAAGGCATCCGCTCAATTTCCGTAGCTTTGTCATTAAAATGTGCTCCTTGTGTACGTCATGCTATTGGTGTGTAACTTTATTAGGCTGATTGTGGCGAAAGTTATCAAGAACGTATGTATCTAATGTATATAAACCAAAAGTGAATTCGCAGTTTTGGATCGGAGTTCGCTTGATGCTCATACTTTGGGATTCCAGATTGCACCCTTCTTTCCTTGAGTCTAAGGAACTGGAAATTCAATATCCAAATGTATATTGTAAAACGAAGGAGGGGGAGAAGGGAGGGAAACTTAGATTTTGTACTTAACTAAAGTCGCTGATGCTTGCATTTGTGCAAACTTGCGTATGACTATCACCGGAACTGAGACACCAGTGAGAAACTATAAAAAGTAGTCCAGCCGACTTGGATTACAAAGCAAGAGCTCTGAAGTTCTCAGTTTTACGCAATCGGAGCCAGCCTTGGATATGCACAGTCTCTTGGGAGTCTTATTACTTAAATGGTGTACATTGAGGAGCTTAAAATACACAGCTTGAAGACTTTCAGTAAGTTGGTAAACAGCAATAAGAGCTAACAGCATGTGTGCCATGCTTCCCCCAATGACTATGCTATAACAGTAAGTGTAGGGGAAGACTCTTCTATAAATTAGAAGAAACGTTAGTACTTGCTATGGCTTCTCAAAATTAGGTAATGTGATTGTACTGTTAATCCGACTGATTTTGAGCGACAAACTTTTGCACTCCCCTGAAGATTTTAGTATTAAAGGATATGTGTGCTGTGTGCACGTATGAAGATAAAGCCTTCCCTTCGTTCGTGTAAGTCAACTTTGGCAGAATAACGACTTGACCAGTACCTCAGCATTAATCGAGTTTTGTCTTAAATTAATTACATGATTTATTATGTCTAGGTATTATGTACTTGCCTAATTGCCAGTGACAGTTTGGACGTCAGAATGATTTATGAAGTCTCTTCATTGAAGTGGGAGTCCATGTATCTGTCAGTAGTTGTTTGTAGGAAAATTCGAGCACGTGTGAGTGTATACAGTTTGCGCAATTTAATGGTTGCAGGAATTATTTACACATTAGATCCATGATTAGGCTACACATCCCGGATTTACGCATGTACTAATTTCTTGCAAATTTTCACTCCTTCCCGTCTTCCCGTCTTCACAATTTATATGCATATTACATAGAATGAGGGTAAAAGTCTCATTCACGGATGCTATGCTATCAATCATTTCAGTAAATGCCGGTGTAAAAAAGGACACAATTTGAAGGCAGGGATTGCAATCAAGGGTATGTTCATGTGTGCATATGTACATCAACGTTATCTGTACAAGCCCTTGTAGAAGTTCTTGATTCCCAAGGCTCATACATATATCTGTATTAGATACACACTTTTAATTGGATCCTCTCGGTCGTTGTTTGCAGATTTGCTCCTAAGAGCCCTGTGAATCTATGAAATGAGAAATTGAGACAATCTAAATTAAGCTGGTGTGTCGCTCTGCTTATAAGTAAGTTATTAGAACAGAAACTGATTCCAGAGTTTTTGATTGCGTAATATCAGATTAAAAAAGTCAAGACAGGAATAAATTGATGGTATAAATTTGTACAGGCATTAGCATAAAATTTGTCGCATTGAATTAAACGTTGCCATATCTGCAAAATCCATAGATTCGAACCGTGTGGGCAAGTCTTGAGGAAAGTAAGTAACAATTACAATATGTTGACTTTCCAGATGGAAATGACGCTATAAGGATAATGAGATAGGGGGGCACAGAGACACGCTCCGCCACTATAAAGCTTAACCTTATTTGATATGGCCCTTCTGGAGTATAATTTTTGTAACATTAGATGAGAGTTACGAGTCAGATTCTAACGTCAGTTGTGAAGCTGTGATTCGTAGAAGTTGAGAGTCGTTTCTTTGTTATGACTGGTTCTAGTGCACCAGCTTAGTCATTAAGTAAATTGCCGTATTAATAGACATATGTCACGACAGAGGACGAGTGAGAAGATTTTAAGTTGGTCGGTATACAACTACTACCTTATCGTTCCTCTCTCTCTCTCTCTCCCTTCAGACAGTTGTGATAGCATTCCCTTCACTCCCGATTCCGATTTGGTGACAAAGAAATTCGCCATCGATTACTATCATCATCGCACGATAGAAGATATTTTTCCCATTCACGTTTCTTTCTCTTTTCATTCCCAAGTCTCGTTGCCTATGCAGTGTGTTTTCTTGGGAGTCGTCTGAGTCGGAGTCACTATCGGCTTCTGCACGTCTCAACTCCCGTATACATACTCCGGTTTTGCTTCAGTAGTTGCCGGTCTTTGTTCCTCCTTATTGTGGTCCCTCGGTTGCTTGTCGAATGAGAAGGAGTGCAGACTGCAGACTTACGCTCTAATCCTTTACAACTAGAGAGCTAAGCGGGTTGTCACAAGTTCAGGTCTTCCTTTCGGTATATTCTTGTTAAATCCGACGTATCGCTCGTGAAATATTCTCTCCTCATCTCCTAACCGAATTCTGCGATAGCTTATTCCCCTTTGGTGATCCTAACACTTGTAATTAGTTTATAGACTGGAGCTAGCTGGTACTGGAGCTATGTACTTATAATTCTCTAATCCAGGCCAACTTTTGTGTGGTGAAGCACGTATATATTAATTCATCCCATCTTTATCGTATATTCCATGGAAGACTCGGTTTGTACTCTCCTCCAAGTGTGTAGTGTTTAGTTGTGTAGCATTGTGGTTTTGTGGCCTTATGTCTCTGGATCTGGATCCTGTTTTCCAAGACACGCAAATATCTCTTACAATTGGTTTTTCGTTGACAACTACTACTCTATTGTAACTTGTAGCACAATGGTAGTCAAGAACGAATTCGAGCTTATTTCCAACATGAATGGTTAGTTAAACTAGTGTAGTTTGGATTATGTCTATTTTTCTGCGGGATGTAAATAATCTACTATCAAAGTTTCACTTGCTAATAAGTAATCACTTATCAAATAAACACGAACTAAGGAGTGAGTCTAGGGTTGGGGTCTAGGGTATAAAAAAAAATCGTGGGATTGTGGTTACGATAGGTTGCAATGCAAATGAAATCTTGTCTTCTGTGACTGCTCTACTTTTCAAGGCAAGTATTCTGAATGTATGGAAATACTGAATGAGTCACTTTGGTGAAGATAAGGAGTGTTAAGATAAACTTCATTCATAGCATGTTGTTTAGTATGACAGAAATCATAAAGTACAATTAAAGTCAAATAATGGGCGATTACGTACAAGGGAACTTGCATATTTGTTGTAGCTTAAAATTGGACAATAATTATTCTTGTGATAAATAGGCACTGAGGAATCCGGTCGATTAGATGGCGAAGGAGAAAAGCAGCCGTTCTTGGGAGGAAGCTCATCGTCAGCTTTACCAACAGTGGGCCCTGTCCGTCTAACACCGGGATGGGAGGATTCCATACCCAATCGCGGAGATGACATTCATTTCCGGAACAGTGCTACGAATTTAGCTCAGCCACCTGTAGATAGGTAATTGCTTTCTCTCTAATAACTGTGTTTCAAGGATAATTATTATTATTGTAAATGTTTTTAATTATTTCGGAAATTTTCCCGGGAGCTACAGCTCCTCTCCGCCATCTAAAATAATTATATCTATGCTTTGAGAAACAGATGGCTGATAAAATGAGGGCTTATGATTATACCATTTACTCCATTTGGAATAGACTGCTTTATGTGCATCTATA
The DNA here is from genome assembly GCA_947179485.1 of Allacma fusca. Classification (NCBI taxonomy): domain Eukaryota; kingdom Metazoa; phylum Arthropoda; class Collembola; order Symphypleona; family Sminthuridae; genus Allacma; species Allacma fusca. The sequence continues at coordinate 19,706,938 of OX359249.1, read as the reverse complement.
GTTGTTTTAGGCGCGTCATATACTAAGGCAGTTTGAAATCAAGACAAAAATCGATCGATTTATTTTGACGAGGAATATTTTCTAGGTTTACAACTTGCAGTAAATTATTGCAATGTTAGAATATATGTTGGCGCTCAAGTTCAATAATCTCCGAATGTGTAGATAGTAGATACTCAATTTCTGTGTGACAACTCTTTTCGTTCATAGAATCTGAGCTGACTCAGCCCAAGTGTGCTTATCTGTTGTCTACCTGCACATGTAGAGGTGATAGTAGCGAAATATATTTATGTACTTGTGTACACTACAAATGTGGTATCCTATTTGCACATCAATAAACGGTAGGGATAATCATCACCCGTCTTTATTTCCGCCGGTGTGGGGTGTCGTTCTTATATTACATGCGATACACAATGATTAATGCAACAAGCAATTATTAATGTATAGGCACTGGAAGCATGACATGTTGCAGGTGTACAAAACGAATTGGTAGCATTGTTGATGTTGATAAAAAGGAAATGGGACACAAGACATGACAGCGAAAACCACATAATACTCTTCTAATGCTTCACTAATGCTCTTTTAATTATTATCTTTGGAATAGATATGTATGTGTTCGTAGATGTAGATCTCTTCTGTAGACCACACACATTGTCATGCGGCTTGTGAACACTGATGTAGGATGTGGTTCGTCGAACATATTTCACAGAATCAGTATTTTGGAGAAGTTTTTAATTAGAGAACAATTTAAGAAGGCAATTAATTAATTTCATTGTTAGTCTCGTCAAGTGGAATATTTTTAACACAAAAATTTGTGTTGAGACTAGGTTGGGCTAATATTTCTTAATGATGCTCACATTGAAAGTTCATCTACAATCCTTGAACTTCAGATTTTTGGAGTACAAACCGAAGTTGTATACTTATTATGGTTACAATTTTATATACTGTGCAAGTGCAATCTGGAAATTGAGTCAACCACGTCTCAAATGTGTTGTTCTCACGAAACATGAATGAAATGTCTGTTGACGTTTGTGTATCACATCGGTGTAGTACGCGAAAGCACACATTTCATGACTTGATTGTCAATGTAGGGGCAGAAGTTGATATGTTTCATATCTTTTTTTTATTGTATGAGTATTACAGCAATACTTTTTGGAAAATGCACGCTACGCTTACTTTTAAAGGAAAAAATTTGTAGCTTTGTGATTTCATTATATGGAAGTTCTTACAAGCCTACATTTATTGCTAGTCGATTAATCATGCATGGCACGGGGTAGAAGGTAATGTATAAAAATGAAAAGTTTAATAATATTTTTCATGGAGGTCTGTGCGAGTCCTGTGATTGAATGTCGTATGCTGTCATAATGACCCTTACTTTTACTTTAAGTGACGGGCCGATGATTCCATTTCCTTGTTCTCATTCACCGCGCTCCTTTTATTGCTTCCCATTTCCCTTGTGGTTTTTTGCACTGGTGTTCTTGGCAATAACCAAGGGAAACCCGACGTCTGGTTGTGATAGTACTGGAGGACATTGGAATGGCGTACTTCCAAAACGTTATACATGTGTCTACTTTTGTCAGGACTGGTGACTGAGACTCGGTATCATGAATGCTGTCACCAACTTTTAGTGACTCTGGTTTTAAGGAGAGAGGACATTGAAGCGTGCAACCGGCAAACTTAAAATGCGCGAAAGTGAAAGTGAAATGCTGCAGAATAAAGAAAGTGGAATTCTTCATTTACATACTCTTTCATACAATGCTGCTGATCAGGCCTACTCGGCTTTTCACAATGCTATTTCGTTAGTTCATATTTTTCTACACAGCTGCACTAGGTGTTCTCACCGCTCACAGTGGTAAGTGCTGTTCTGTCATGTAAATCCTCATTTCTCTGTAGGCCTCTAATTGTATAAACCTCATCTGAAAGTCCAGAAATGCGCCACTCTCCAATGCCATATTTTTGGGCTAATCCAGTACACATTCTTTCGAGATGTGTTCTATCGTTGCAAACGAATGAACTTATGACATACATAGGTATGTGTGTATCTACTATCTACATACAATTTTGTATGTGACTCAAGCCACTTGTTTGTTTTCGTTATACAGGGTCATGCATTTAAGTTGAAAGTTTCCATTAAAGTTGCTTACTATAGCAGCAGTAGCAGCCAGCATCGGTAAATAAACTGTGGTATATAGTTACACAAGCTTGCTGAAAAGTAAAGTTACGAAAATCTGTGCTAATTATAGCTGACAATGCAAGGCAGGCCATATGTCACGATTTACTAATTATCTTGCCGGGAAGTGAATTCGCTACATCTACTTCAAATTTGATGTTTACATAGGAAAAATGTAGTTTGTGTGGACTATACATTTCTACATACAGGAAACCTAATTATGTATTATGTTCGCACGCGCTTACGCAAGAATTTTGTGTGTGGTAGTTTCAAGAGGTTCTAAGTTTGACATTGCCTTCCTAAAAATCTCTGTGGACTACATTGAGCTGTGTGAAGTATTAGTAATGATTTTGGCGTCAGCCGAAAATTTTTCTTGGCTGCATATGGAGATGACTTCTATACCAAGGCGACGATTTTGTTTCACGTTTGAAATCTATTTACTTCCATATCTCTCATTTACTTTGTGACACGGAGTGTTTGCATAAAGCGTAATTAGGTGGTAACGGAAACATACAAGGTTCGTTAGGGGCAGGGGCACGGGAATAGCATCCTTTCTTAAAATAGTATAAGCATTCACACTCTCTATCTACAAAGGAAATTACGTCCGCTTATTTGTTCAGCGAATCTGAATGCGGTAATTCTCTAGAGTTTGCCGCAGACATGTCTAATTTCACTGTGATTTCAGGAGAAGTCGGGGAAACATACGGAGTGATGTGGGCACATACATTTATTGAGCGTTGAGCGTGATAAGTGTGCTCTGGGTTATAATGTAGTCTTGAAAGTAGACGTTTTACAACCATGATAAAATTGTTGTATATGGATTTTCCAGGTAGTATGTGTACAAGACTGGAGACATAAAATTTAATGAAAGAAAGAGGGAAAAGAAAGGTACAATGGAATCGTAAAGGTTACCCTCTCGTTCTGTTCTGATCTTCTGACGTTGTATGCTAAATAAGAAGGTGCGGGCCTGTGTATAATAGAGTTTAGAGTACAGGCTTAGGAAATATCTTTCCTTTTCTGTGAATCGGATGAAATCCAGAGTGTGTTCAAGTCTAGTCAGGCAGGATGAATGGGGAAGGCAAAAGGGAGGGCGAGGACGTTCACAAATATATCCCCATCCATTACGTCAGCCAGTGAATGTAGTGGACAGCAAATGCGAGTGGAGTTACGGAGGGTTGCTTTACTACCCGGTGAAAGAATGCATAAGAACTCTCTGGTTTATACAAAACGAAGGAGTATGTGTAGAGAGGATTTTCCAGTTGGCAGTTGGCGTTAGAATGCTCTTTCACCGTTTTATCGATTGATGATGCTACAGGACGAGTTCAGTCACTCCATTCCATTTCACGTGGTCAGCTCTGTGTTTTTGTAGTGTGTTATACATTGCTTCTCGCTCCAGAATCTCGAGTACAGGTTTCCTTCCATTTCGGAAATTTCAGTGTTTAGTGTTGATCTTGTCTGTATAGGGAAACTGGAGTGGAAATTAAATAGTGTCACATTGTATTTATTTTAGTACCTTATCACCATACACTAGAGTAAGGGTGGGTGTTAATTCTTAAACGGGCGGACATTTGACGTATTCAAAAGATTTTCCTCTGTATACCTAACTCGCAAATAGTTTCCCTTGCTCTCTGGATCTAGTATCCACTTAATTTCATGCGTGTCCCATATTTGAAGTATCTCCTCTTCTGCTGCCTCATCGTTTGTACCTACACTACTTATAATTACGGGGTATTTGTCAATGCTACAACTAATTTCTTGGCGTTGAAGCTGATTTTATCGGCAGCTACTCCAGCAGTGCAGTGTTGGTCCCTTTTACATATGCGTAGCATGTGCCTCATCCTGCCGAGGCTAGAGTTACTGGCAGACCTAGGTAGATTACATTCTTTGGAAAGGACGAAAGGAGCAATAAAATAGCGATAGTTCTGTAACCACAATTGCAAGACTGGAAACCCTCCAGTCTTAAATAGAGTGTGGGCGCACAGGTAGGTGAAGACAAAATCGACTAGAATTTTGTTAATGTGGCTGAGTCAATTGAAGGGACGTTTTCAGCAGTAGCTAGGAAAAGACTATTATGTAGTTTATGTTTATTGTTCTTGAACCAGTTTGACACATTTTCCAAAGAATCATCTCCCATTGGATAATTTGGAGATTTTTACGATTCTGTCGTACGTGGCTGGTGTTAGAACAGTTATCATCCATAGTTGTCTATCCTTCAATGAGATAAGACGCGTGAAAACTACAGTGGCGATTGAAAATATCTACGTAAACCATGGCTGCTGGAGAAAGGAAAGCTCCGTTGGCCTCTCTAGAAGACTTCTCATCTGTTTACTACTACTCTCCTAGTCTGACTAAAAAACTGTCTGATTTTTCAACGCCTTTACTCACGACCTCTGAGACAGAGAACATTGAACTTGTCGCCAACAATGAAAATTTTGAAAATATTGCCAAATATAATGCCAATAGAAAACTACGGCCTTTTGTCAAAGTGCCTCATGATAGGTGTGCTATTTTTTAATTGTATCTTATTAATGGAGGTATTTAGGAAATGGTTCAATACAATACCTTCTATCGTTGTGTGTATAATGTAAGGATTTCCCGATAGCATGGATTGGATATGCATCAATGCGGGGGAAAAATTTGGAACAATTGTTTTCATAATGTCAAATGCCAAGTAACGCAGGAATATTTTTTTCTTTTAGGTTCAAGTTGGTGTTTTTAATCATGGTAATTCATGGTATTGGAACCCTTATGCCTTGGAATATGTTTATTACAGCGAAATCGGTAAGTTTAAATGCACATTTTTGGAACGGACTCAAATTTTATTGTTTTACCAGGTTTGGATTTGAGTGATTTTCTGTGTTTTTTTTCATTCCCCTTGGTATAGTACTTTGTGGACTACAAGTTGCATAAGAATTATACCGGGGTAGAATCGACTTATGCGAATAACTTCTTGCCGGTCATCGGTTTTGCTGCGCAAATACCCAATGTGCTATTCAACTGGCTGAACATTTTCGTCTCCATTGGGTATGTACTTTTATTTGATACGAGTTTACTTACAATACAAGCTTTGCTTGATGCAGAAAAAATTCGGTTAAGACGAGGCTCTAAAACAGCGGTCGGAACATATTGGATTCTTCTTTGAGGTTATTTGTATGTTTGTGTATACATACTGAAGGGGTGTATAAAAAGTGGAAGGAATCGAAAAAGATTTTTCTTCGCATTGAAAGAAGCTTACAAAGTGTGCTCACGATATTGGATCGATAAATGTTAAAATGAATGTATGTGCACTTCTAGAGAAAATTCTTTCAGAAACAGAATACTTGTTTTATCAAATCTTTACTCAGTACAATAGACTATGCAAATGTCATTGTGAATGGGAAACAATGCGGTGGCTCCCGAGCTTATCGAGTGGTTGAAGGATTTCTTTCAAGTAGATTTAATCCTCACAAAAAGTATTATTCCCCATGTTCTATTCAATCTTGTGGGAAAGCTTTGCAGAAGAAGGCTAATGAAAGAAGGGAGCAAAATAATATATTGAATGGAATTTTGAATGCTGCATTTCAAATTCAGGACTAGTCAAGTGCGTACTGTGGGGGTTTCAGTTTTAATGAACCGAAAACCAGTATGTACCGATTATGCATGTAGATATGCTGAAAAATTCATTATTTTCGATCCATCAAAATAGATTTAGCTTATGAGTGTCTTGTTAAAGAATCTGCCGGGGTATTATTTTGCTACTATTTCTAGATATAACTGCTGGTAGTAGCTTTTATATTATAAGTATAAACTCACTTTATAATTTTCTTATTTTCAGGGGAAACTTGAAAACCAGGATAATTTGGTCCATAGTTATTGAGGTTTTTCTGTTCATTGGTACCATAATCCTTGCTATGGTTGATACCCGTGATTTTCCCGGAGTGTTTTACTCGCTCACTGTTTTCACAGTCGTCGTTATGAACAGTATGATTTATGTCTTGATTCTTATCTAACCGAACGAAGGAAAATAGTTTTTGAAAATATTTTATGTCTTGATTTCTTGATTACAGTGGCGGGTGGAATTTACCAAAACTCGGTTTATGGAATCGCAGCAAAACTTGATTATACTGGTGCTGTCGTGCTTGGAAATGTAAATTCTATAGTTTTTAAAAAGGAATCATTGTAACACTTGATTAATAATCTTTAAAAAATATCAATATCTTTGTTACTATAGAATATCTCGGGAACGTTTGCTGCTATAATCTCAATTATATCAATAGCTATGGCTCCGGAAAAGCGCACTGCTGCAATTTACTACTTCATAACGGCTCTGTTTGTACTCCTTGTCTGCTTTGACACTTACTTCGCCCTTCCATTAAACGTAAGATTTGCTATGGCGGTAGAAGAAATTAAATTTTGAAAGATTTATTACTCATTGAACTGCATTTTGTTCAGAAATTCTACCGGTACCATGAACTGCAGAGCTCAAAGGAGCAGGAAAGTAAACGACAGATTGGCGCACGTTCAGGAGTTACTCAGAAAGCTTCGTATTTTTCAATTTTGAAAAAATGTTTTCCCCAATGTGTGAACGTCTTTTTGGTCTTCTTTGTCACATTGTCTGTCTTCCCGACGGTTATCTCAGGTAAAATGTTACAAGCTAAAATCAGAATTATTACCTTATTGTTTCATACTATTTAATTTGTTTTAATCTTTGTCATAGACATTGGAATGAGCGACCCAAATTTTATAATCACTGAAAAGTACTTCACACAAGTTACGTGCTTCCTGACTTTCAATCTTTTTGCAATGATTGGGAATGTATTCCCTTCTTTGTTCCAGTGGGTAAGTTTGATTCAAATTGTATCCAAAAAGTATAGTGTCAGGTTATTTTAAATTTCATGTGATAATAAATTATCTAACTTTTCTTTATACAGCCTTCAGCCAGGTTCTTGTGGATTCCTGTAGTTCTTCGTTTTCTGTTCGTTCCTTTCTTCTTGTTTTGCCAGTATAAGCCCCTGAGTCCTACAAGAACATTGCCTATCTACATCGCAAATGACTGGGTGTACTGGGGAGGCAGCGTATTACTGGGACTCACCAGCGGGTATTACAGTTCCCTGGCTATGATTTATTGCCCGAGGTAAGTTATTGTTTAGTTGTATTGAAATTAGAGTCAGTAGTATATGTTAGTGATCACACCTAAATAATAGGCGTTGCATAAAATCGTTGTAATGAATAAAGTCTAATTCTGTTGATTTACTGACATACTTTACAATTTAATAGAACTGTGGAAAGTGAAAATGCCCCTGTCGCTGGAATGTTCGGTGCAGCCTTCCTCATCACAGGAATTTTTGCCGGCATTACCTTCTCTTCCGTCATGAAGGACATAGTGTCTATCGTGGTGTAGATACTCAATTACCATACAGAATGGAATAAACATCGATGAAGGATACTAGATTTTTATGACTCGCTGGAAGACAGTTACAATCAGTCAACCAGCATTTGTGTTCGCTTTTCATTTGATGCTATTTAGTTGCGTAGAATTAGAGTATACACTATTTTTCCTCATATTCCTGAGAATTTGTATAATGCATGTCTCGTTTAGTCATATTCATGGCTGACCCTCAGGAAGGTCATGTTAACTGCAATTTCATGTAAAAACATTTATCTAGCCATTAAGATGTAAATGTTAATGATAAAACATTCAGTTTTACTGACGTATGTTTTCGATTGGGGGTGATAATCAAACCTGTTGATCACCTAGGACCTAATCAGTCGAAATTAACGAATGTGCTAAAAAATTGCTATATTAACTATGTTAACTAATACTTAGTGTTACATTTCAGCTTAAAGTTTTCAAAAATCATAAGATGATTATTTAATCGCACAAAAACTAACTCAAACCGTCAGCTGAAATGTTTACCTTTATCTTTAATCTTGGTTACATATAGCTGTCCGAACTGTCTTATCTTTAATGATTATTTAGTTCCTAGTATTCCTAAATTTTGAAACTATGTAAACTTAAATTAACCGTTAACGTTGCCATTTACGTTGAACAGAGAAACGTTTGAGCATATTTATACAATAAGTAACTTACTTAATGTATGAATTAATTCATTAACAAACTGGACTGACTTGACCTGGAAAGATGTTACTAGTGTTCCTTCCACTGAGTGCAGGAAGCGATCAGCATTTTTATTCACCTCAGTGATATGTGAGCCCTACGAGTTATACGATAGAACATGGGAGCTATAAATTTTAGGAAGTGTTAGCTTTACCGTCTGATGTATTTGGTAGCGATACCATGTACCTTGTTATTGCCAGATGTAATTAATAATAATTTGGGATAGTGTAGTGAAAAAGTATTTACCAATAATTAGGTACTTTACGATACTTTTCTAATTTATTTACTTACTAAGTAGTACTTAACAAGCATGAAACGAAGAATGACATTATTAATGAGTTCAACGAGTGATGTTCTCTGAGCAAAATTTTACAATTTATAATGTAGTAAAACACTTTAAAAGCTACTAATAATACTTGTAGATTATAATATAACAGCGAATGAAAATATATTTATGTACTTCTACGTATTTAGAATTCCTAGGCTATTAGGTACGCCTGTTTGTTCTTATTTATTGTGAAACTTTTACCAAAAAAATGTCAACGTATTTATATTAAAAATCCTTATTGTTAACGTGACCATAGATTTAATATGCTGTCTCATACATCCAAGATTTTGCGTTGCGACAAGAGTATTCAAATTATAATTCACTCTAAGAAACGCAAAATGTACTGACTCTCAGACAAGCAATTGTCATAAAACTGAAGCAAGCAATTCTTCATTTGTGCTCTGTGTTTCTGAAAGTTAGGTTTCACTAATAGAGACACCTGAAACTGCATTTTGCTTGCATTTTCACATGTAGTTTTGCTATAGTAATAAGCCAGTGGTTTTAAATTCCAGTCTTTACATAAACTACAGAATCATTTCCCGAAAATTTGTATGTATGTAACTCGTTTTATCGTAGCTCAGATCTGATGGTCACTTGCAAATTTTTCCAGTCAGTATTTTAGGGATTTCATTTTAGATTAAAATTTTCTTAGTTTTTTCTACTTGATAACACTGTGCAATCGTGTGAGATCTTTGACAAATGGACCCAAGAACTAACTAGTTTTTCAAAATTTATTGTAATTTTTAAAACTGAATTTTATTCTTGATTCTAACGTAAGAACAAAAATTATATTTTCAAGTAAAATTGTTCGTAGTTGGAAATATTGACTGATGATTTCTGATGTTTGACTTCTTCTGTAAGAGTTTTAATAAATAACTCTTCAAGTTGGTGTCAGTTGTTAAGTTAGTACAAATAAAATTAAGTAATCATTTGTATGCAATGGACATAAAAGCGGGCAATCTTATATAGACAATGATGCGTGTGAATGAACTTTCCCTGATTCAAACACAATGAAAGTAAGTTAAAATTTTCCTAGCATATAGCATATTACTATACTTTAGAACGTAAAAAATTGTAAATAAGCATATGTAATCATTGATAATTTTTCATCCAATTGTTGTACCGCTTAGGCTGTTTTAAATGAAAAGACAAGCTCGTTTACAGGCTAAGTTGTAATCAAGACACGACGATAAATTAGAAATAGTTAGGGATTTTTTATTACCAACCGAAGCTTACGAAATACGTTTACAATTTCTGTTTGAGATTGTGGTTCTATTTGCAGTTATTCGGTGTTTATTGACGTCTTCAGATACCTTTATACCTAATATTCAGATCACAGTTCCTTACTGTCCTTATATTGCATTTTTCTTAACCCAGTCATGTTTATGATCGTTCAAAACTCCTGTTGTTCCAATCTCAGAAAAACAGATATTTAATGACCAAGTTATTTATTATGCTAAATGTTCAGTATGATTGTGTTCAAATTCTACAATAGAGTAATTATTATTACACTTTCCAATGGAATTTATTTCTACTACTACAACTTTAATTTGGTTTCTATAAACTTAATGCCTTAGATAGAAGCCGTGTGTATGCTTGCCCAAATTACCGTGTAAGCTTTTGAGTTCATAAGTCATACAATCAACCTTAATTAGTATCCTTAAAAGTTTATCAGTGGAATAATTCAATGGAAGAATCATATATTACAAAGCGTAGATTGTTTCTAAAATGGTAGATTTACACTATTTATTGACAATTTTGCTGAAGTCAGCTTAAGTCGATGGATACAATTTTAACATTTTTAACTAACTATTCCTGCATCAGTCGAATTTTTCGGATTATAATTAATTTACTATGAGTAGATTGATAATCAATATTTGTCAATGATGTAGGCATATAAATTTTTACCATGCTTTAGTTGTTATTGAATTTGAAGTGAAAAATTTAAGTGTAACTTTGCATTATGATTTACGTTATTACAAAATTATTACGAAGGCTGAAATTATCCATCTAAAATAGCCTTACTTATCCGTAATGCTACAAGTTCATGGTAGACAATAATAACAGAAAGACTACGTAAGAACATTCTAGCTAGAAGAGTGTACGAAAAAATTATAACTTGGAATATATTTACGTGTGGATGAAATTTGTTAGGAAAAGTTACTAGTAAATGCTAAGTTCATTGTTACAAAATGTGCTGTGTTCAACTTTATTACTATCATTCATGCAAAGTCAGCAAGATGTGCTGCTCCAACCTGTAACTCATACTTGGGCCAATGTTTCCGCATGACGATGACTCAGATTGGTTAAGAGTTGTAAGAAATTACACACATGAAACGAATAAAGGCTCTCCTCCGTTTACAGTGGAAATATTTTCGTATTTACTACAACAATTAGAATGTTTTATCTATATTACTGAACGAATGCATCCCAAATACTTTACAAAATTTTACTAATGTTAGTCATACTCTGTCCTTTGAAAGAAGACGCATCAAAGAAAGATATTCTAAACATTGGAATCGCCTCCATAAAAATGCGCACAGCTGATAGTACTAATACTGTTACTGAGATTATGAACAAGATTATCCACTGGAATATTTGAATTTAAATTCAATTGAATCGATTCAATTAAAAATTTGACCCGTCATGCGTCTGAACATGACCTAAAGTTGAGGACAGGAACATTCACCTGTTTCCAGAAAATTTAAATATTAGACAGATGCTTTTTAATTAATTTAAATGAATGCTGGAAATTAACTGGAAGACAATTTCATAATTCGTAATAATTGATTGAAGTCCACGTTTTCCCTAATGAGCGTCTGACGACACTTTGTTTTGCTAACTAATATGAATTCGAATTTAAATGTAACTCTTTAATATTATTGCTTACTGAGCTTTTGCATATATTTTTTAATAAATCGGTAGCAGCAAGCCTCACTACTTTTGCTACTACTAGTTCCTGTCTCAGGTATACTTTTACGAAACCCCGTTTTCAGAAACACCTCGGTGGAGAAAAATCAAGTTTATGCCACTAGTATATGTTTGTAGGTATGTGTGCACGAGCGTCTGAAGATTCAAAGGGAAACAACCACTTACAGTTTTATTAACAAAATGAGCCGAATGCTTACGAACTATCAGGTAATTATGCATATTGTTCAGGCTGTTTTTAAGAAACATGAAAAGAATGATTCATTTGAGCCAGTAAATCTATATTTTCATTTTGTCTCTTCAGCAACGATGTACAAGTCTTGACCAAGTGGAAGTCCATGTGAAGTATTATGCGAGGGTAACATTATAGGAAAAAACGTGTCTAGAAATTCTTCGAATTACAAATTTATTTACATGTAGACAGTACTTTTACCATGAACGGAACATTTAGCCCAGAAGTCTAGTATGTACATACATTATTATACTTGTGTTTTTATATTCTACTAACGTGGATGGACGATGAACTCCCAGATAATGGTATGTACTCACGCTTGTATTCAGCAGTTATTCCAAAGTAGGAATACCGTATAGCTGTTATTTTCAAAATTATATGTAGTGTTTCTAAAATGTTATTTTTTTGGATGAGAATTCTAAGAATTAGTGCCTTGTAGTGCAGTTGTACCAGAAAATATTGATATCGAATCCAGTAGCTGTGGAATGAATCAATGTAATTATTTCCTGGGACTCGTATTCCAAACAAACACGATAATGGACTTTAATTTAATTATTACTCAAACTCAGTTCTACAAAATTAAACTTTGCTTTCGGCAGCTCAGTTAAATGTTTGCATTAATGTCAGTCTGCGGGGTTTGACCCTGACATCAAGGTACACGTTTAATGCTCAAAGAAGGCAGTCACTTCAACACGTTTGACACGTATCCTCAAGAGTATGGGAAGATAATTCTGTTACATTTTATCACAAAATAAATGTTGACATGATGACGGAATCTCCGTGCGTAAGTGAAAGGACCAGGTTGCACTTGACCAGTGATCTTAAATAATGGCTTCCAAAGTTGAAACGTTATCGCATCTCCCGCATAGAAAGGGTTTAAGTGTGATATTTATAATTATTTCTAGAGTGTAACTAACCATAATTTAGTTTATATACAATTTAAATAGCTTCTATATTTTCACATACTTAGGATTATGTGAGTGTAACACACTCAAGGACTCAAGTGCTTCTCGGTGATGGCACGACGTTTTGCACGATTTACATATGTTTTCTCTCACATGTAATGTGCTTGCTTAGAATCCCTTCCACGGCAAAATTCATAAAGCTAAAGATTCACAATCATTTACTCAGTGTATCTGTACTGTGTACTTCTTCCTTACTTCTGATCACACTTTACACACTACTGTACTGCAAACGGGCATTACAGTTTACAAGTCATGTACCGGTACATATGTATATGCAAACGCTTTTACAGTGCGCACTATTTTCACGTACAAATGCACATTCACCTAGAATTATTATATCTGAGAAGATAATCATTATTGAAAATGACGAATGTTAACTAACTCCGGCTTTTAAGCCTGTATATGAATGCAGCTGCGGTTCGTGTCTTCTTCATTTTCCTACAGTAACCGTGACGCCTTGAGCTCTCAATACAATTCACATGAGCATCATCTTTCTCTCGAGCTGTAAATATATACCAGGCTCATTGTCAGTCTCATCAAGGCCAAAACAGCATTTACTTATTTCGTCAATTGAATGACAAGCTGAGAAATGGTGAGTAAAGTGAGACAACTAGATGGGCTCTAAAATGCAATCAAATGAATAGGCTAATTCGTTACAATTAAAAAGATCAGTGACCTTCGACTTTTTGCAGAACCTCAGCCGTGTCCATAAGCACAGCTCCGACTCAGAGCCTGCAAGCACCCTCAGCGTATACAATGCAGTAAATGAAGAGATATTATGTAAGAGAAACATGATTGAAATTGATTACATTAACCATTCTATGTATGTAAACCTAGCAAATCCTTGCCTTTTATACATACATTACATCCACGGACAGCGTCAGATATATCTACACATACATATGTAGTTTCGTTCAAACTTTTTATTTCACTTGGTATTTCATTGTCGGTTAGTATGATGCTTATGTTTAGTAAGAACTAAAACTAAAATGTAATGAAATATACAATCAAGCAGGAAGAATTACCACGTGGGTAGCAGCAAACACTACGTCTTTGCCACTTACATTTTATCCGGCCGGGGGAACAAGCAACATATGTATCCTTATTTACATGGACTGATTTCATGCATAGTAAATAAATATACTTCTAATAACTTGAATACAACTTGATTTAAACTCTAGACTCCAGTCAACGCTTCCACAAAGTATTTTTCCCAGTACAAAGAGGAGTTACAAAAACTGGTTATGACTCAAATTAGCCTGTTGATAACAAAATGGTCAACAATTTACTCAACATTTACCGTTTTGACATACAAATGACTTTCTCTACTTAAAAAAAGTACAAAACTGATTTCATATCAACAACGCTCAGTTCTTAAACAAATTCGAGGGTTTTACTTTGAATGTGCCCCGAGAGTAATTAACTTTCAGTAATGTCAATAATGATATAGGATACAGAACCATGAAATACATTAGAACCTGGCTAATGTACAAACCATGCAAGAAAGAAAGTTTACCTTATTTTATATGTATTTACGCACACCAATGATGACTTCAGTGGGCCAAAGGGTTGAGGTTGAGGCTGCTGGAACGTTGTGTCACCCTTTCCATTGATAAGCACTGGAGCAGCAGGAGCTGTACGAAGCCACCATTCTCCTGCGGCACTAGTACTTAGAAACGAAATAGGGATTTTGTTTAGATTTTTTCCGTCTTGACTGAAAGCAGGAAACCTTGCTGGAAGATTGAGTGAAAAATATGATGAAATCTGAACGTCTGCAATGACCTTATCGAGAGCAAGCAAACCTGACGCCTACTTTTAATCCTCTGACGTCGGGGCTGGTATGGTGAAACAGGTAACAATTTAAGAGGCTTAGATATTTATTAGTATGCAGCTAATGATTGTGATGCGGAGTCCCGTATATTAGAGAAGATTAAAAATAAAGACACATGGTAACTACAGATCGTCTGTATTTACTCAGAATAGAATTATTAGACATGTGCCTGATCCGCTGAACGAAACTTGTGAATTACGAAGAGATTTTAAATGTCAAAAATTGACTTTACTAAAAACAGACTACTTTACTTTTTTAAAACTCAATGTAACAGGACTGGACGGAATGGAGAGTTACAGAGCCTCAGTGGTTACAAGCGGTATCGCTTCACTCAGTTGACTTGACTCAAGAGATGATGGAAGTGCCGATGACGATAGTCACACACGGACTGACCCAACGGTCGTGTTTCAGTGGAATATTTGAAGAAAATAGTTGACAGGATGTAAGCTGCGACCCTTAATATTTCTCGAATGGTACGTGATGATTATTAATAAACGTATGTGTTAGTGTCCAACCCCATAGGCTTTTGAATCTCTTCTCTCTGACAACTACACTTGATCGTCTGTTGTGAGCATGTATTATATTAAAGTAGACCTTCAATCCGTAGTTTCCTTTCATCAAGAACGATCTCAATTGAACTTTATGAAATGATTAAAAGGGCCATCCGTCGGTCCTCCCGTTTCCAGTTTCACCATTAACATTGCATTTCTTTTATGCATATGATCACCGACGAGGCGCAGCGTTTACATTTTATTGAAGTACGACAGTATGAGTCCACACTCCATACTCAGTCAAAAATCAACTCCTATATAGATTCATATGTAAATAGTGTTTATTCACACTATATTACATTTTCTCGTTAATTCGCTATGTATTCCGACATGTCCGATATGCACTTGCTGACACTTCAGCTTCAACGGTCTGTTTACAATTCTTATTTGGGATTACTGATACAAAAATTTCCTTTGCTCTTGCATTAGTCATAGTCGTCAACTTTATTTAGATGCAGACCTTATAGATAGATACAACAGATACACTGCACCAGAAGCCCTAATCGACAGGGAATTACACAAGTAGTGTTAACATTTCATTAGAACCAACAATCTTGTATTATTTATTATTTCAGTCTTCTCCACTCTCATTGTTGAGCCTTTAAATCCCATTTCTTATAAATATAATGCACACAGTTACTATTTCATCAGAGGGTACAGGAGCTGATTTAACATGCCAAAAGCAGTAGGGCCCATCTTTCTTAAGAAAATAAGTGGCTGACCTTTTCAGTTTTTGTTTAATTGCTGAGCCGAAGCAAGTAAGTTGTGCAAAATAGGGTTGATACTGTAGGTTCTTAATTCAGATTTAAGATCATGTGTTCTTATTTGTTCAGGTCTTATTTACAATGTCCATGAGCAAATATTTTTCGAAGAAATTGAGCTTCTGCAATGACTGCCCTCAAACCATCCGTAGTTTTCTGGATTAAACAGAATTGTTTAGTGACTTCAGGGCATGAACAAAACCTTACATAAGTGAATAAAGGTTACCAAGATTCAGTACAAAGGGAGCTGAGCTAAGTATATCTACTTTCTGCTGGGCAGTTAGATCCTTACATTATTTCCCCTGTTAGTTCTTTTTTACTTCCACTGACCCTACTCCAGTAAGTGCATAGTATTTCCAATTTAGTACATGTTACGCTGCGGTGAGTAACTACTCTTATTGGAATTAAGATACGTCGTAGGTATGAATTTATTACACGTAAGTACTCAACAACCCAGAATGTATAGGCTAAATACAAATGCACCCATTGACTCATTACCACGGAGGCACAATTCTACAGAAATTATAGAACTTCGTTCATGAAGTTTTGGTTTGGCTCTCCTTGTACTGTATAAACCCCCACTTAGATTCTAAAAGAGAAGGAATTCAGAAGTACATAAATACTGGAACACTAACCTAAAACGAAACATTGAAACTACATACAACTGAAGTATAACTTACGGATAAACTGTTATCGAAAAACAAAAGCAAAGGTTTATTTCTCAATGTGTATTTAAAGACAAATAAGTGAAACCCGTTTGGGTATGTTAAGTCTAAAACTTCTGACGCATTGTAAACTTAAGTGTATTTTTATAACTTTCAAAAACTCTGATTCATTTTGCTTGAACGCCGGTCACATGACTCCAGGAGGAAAGTAA
Organism: Allacma fusca; assembly: GCA_947179485.1. Lineage (NCBI taxonomy): Eukaryota > Metazoa > Arthropoda > Collembola > Symphypleona > Sminthuridae > Allacma > Allacma fusca. The sequence goes on along the minus strand of OX359249.1, from coordinate 19,690,201 downwards.
ATAAATCATGGAGTAGCTTTGAAAGAAAAAACAAATGTATACCAGAAAAGTATAAAGGATATTTGAAAGAGTCAATACAGTCTACAATCTAGGAAACGTCATCTCTTGTTACTGGAAATACACTTGAGAATAATAAAGCACAGATAGAGTAAGGGTTAGTTAAAAATGTTTAATTGTTGCAGTTGTACATCCAATGTCGTTCAGATCATTATGTAGAAAAACCGAGAGACGACATTTGATTGCAGCATTACGGGTATTATATGGACTCGGGTTGAGGTTCATAAAAGAGCAAAACGTAGTGTAAATCATCCCTTCTCCCCTACATCCACTTCAGTATGATGTGACCTGTTAAATGTACGAGCTGCAACTACAACTACATATGCACAAGCGTACTTATTCAAGTTCATACATACATGTACATATGTGTGGTACATATACATACATCTTATGTACACACTTGAATAAAAGCTTTCATCAATAGTTGAGCCCATACGGCAGCATTGTTTAATTTTCTTTCCCCAGTACCTATATATGTACTCACCATAAGGTTTGGGGGGCCTGAATGAAACCTACGTGAATGTACTGATAGATGCTCAAGTTCCTTGCAATTGACCAAATCGTCCTGGGTAAGTACACTTCCTCAGTGCGTTAGCCCCATTTAGTTTTTATTGAAGGGTGCTCGAAAATGGTTTTTATATTTGGAGGGATTCATTAGTGTGAATTAGTATTCTCAAAGTTATATATACACAGACTCGACATGTCCTACAATTGTTCATTGGTAATATTCTCAAGCGAACGTATGTACAAAAGGTTAGTAGATATATTTATAATTAAAATAACATTGAAATTGGCTATAGCTGATAATAAATTCAAGTTAATTACATGGGTCATATTCTTCCCTTCCACATACATCCTATACAAGTACTACCATCGGGCATAACAGGGAATGAGTTTGATACTTTGTAGTAATGGAATGAACAATAGGACAAATAATTTAAGTGAACTTTATCAAGTGCGTAATCAAGTCTGGAGGAAGATATACATACATACATACTGTGGTACACTCACACGGCATACTGTTCTACAGTGTTACAGTAGTCCTTTGAATTTATTCCTAACTTTTATCCTTATCTATAGTCTGTTTTGGCCGGATCCAGTTATTGCTTTTGATGGCTGGGGAATCCCAGGATTTCCCCTCAAAATTAATGACACACGCCGTCTAAATTGTCTACAATGGAATCATCACATTTCAAATGATATCTTCCGTATAGGCCTACACCTAATAAGAGCCACAGAGATCGTCCCGTTTCAGCAAGCTCAAACGAGATATTATGTGTATCAAGATCTTGTGAGCCGAGCTCTGAAGAATTTCTTGAAAACGGAATGTGAATTCGTGAAGGCATCTGTACAAAAAAAGTTTAACGAAAGCAAGTACTCATCATTATCTGTCAGTAGAGTAAGACTAACGACATACATAACTAGTACATATTTAAAATTAATAAAATAAAATCAACGGAGGGAGTACAATCAAATAGTTGAGGATTGTTGGAAGAGTGGAAGAGCCTGCGTCTCATTTTTGAAAATTTGTATTTTGAAGTGTTTGATTTCCTTGAATGTTGGGGCTTATTACGAAGAGTAGACAGTCTCAGAAGTTAAGCAATAGGGCGCGGGTGGCATGGTTAAGATAACTTTCACCTGCGGCGCTACTACTTAGCATCCTCAATGTCGTTTGTAAAAAGTCACCAGGTTCTCGAAGATCCAATCACAGATGACTTTCACTCAGGGAATTCGCCATGGTAGAGTTTCAACTTCCAAAACCTGGACCTGGAGCACTCACTGATAGGAATGCTATGTCTAAAATAAATAGAGGTAATTTTATATGAGATGTTTTCCTTCTGAGCTCAGGAGCAGAAGTGTAGAAATTTAGAAATGACGACAACATTAAATACGGTAAATTCACACATTATATATTAGAAGGAGAAGCTAATGGCAACTTACGCTGTCTTCTGTAAAATTTAATTGCCTAAATGTGTACCGAAAGTTCAGCAATTCACAACGAGACCGCATGATTGCCGTCTTCCATCTGCAGGGTTGGTTCCCATATTAAAATTGGACTTGATTTATGCTAAAAAAATAATTTCTGAGTATGAAACCAAAACACCTTCTGCCTCCAGCTCGTTATTACACTTGTCTGTTGCTATTGACAAATGTGGCCAGAATATGCCAAAATGTTTGTTCTGTATCAATAACCGCAGGTCTCCATAAACATATGTATGTATGACTTATATGTACATACAGAAACATATGTATAGCATTATGTCAGAGTAAACTAGATGCTAATTCCGACATAAATAAGTAGTTCCAGCTAAAATGGTCTTTCCGTGACATATTTTCTCACATCGTATATTTTAGGGTTGGGGTTTGTCCTCCCAGGTGTGTGGTGGACAATTACTACCTGGAATTAGAATTCCGAAAGGGTACGCCATCCCATTATTTAATCTGTAGCGTAATTTTCTCAAAAATAAATGCAGTTTCGGCCAAGTAGCTGAATTTTGCATTTTTTTTTACAGGTTGTAAACATGATATTGATACTTTTATGTGTTCCTTGCGGGTTCTACGAACTAAGTAATTAAGTTGAGCCATTAAATAGCAGGAAAGATCATATAAACTTGGCTCAAGACGCAAAATATGATTACTAAAATCTAACACAATAGACCACTCGATATGGAGCAGTGTTCTGAACACTTGATCACATGTCATTTATACATACATACCTCGAAAACTTCGCGATCCCCCCTCCTTGTTTAGCAACCGGAGTGCACCATATTTAATAGAATTATTATACATTTGGCGTCCTATCGGATGATGTATGTCATCAATGGACGTGCTATATAATAACAGGGTTTCACGCACACTTTCAAAAACTTCCCAATCCACCAGCTTTCAGTGGGGAAGGAAATAATGCCGGCAGGTAGTGAGCTAAATTTAACCTTCTTGTGGGTAGTATGAATTTGTCTGGATTTTCTGGAGTGAACCAAATTAGATTAAAAGATGTTACTGGTGGATTACATCCTCAAGAGTCGTGACAATATGTCTTGGCACGGTGTAATCCAAATGAGCTACGTGTTGATTCATACACGCTAAAAGCCTAAGTTTGTAGTGTGTGCAGTAGTAAGTAAAATAATTGATAGCACTTGTAACATACAGGAATTCTTGCGATGTCTCCTGGTGGCTTTAAATGGCATGATTCAGTGCTCCATAATGCCATTAACTAACTGAGAGAGCGAACACGCTGTTTTTATGTTGTAACTTTAAGCTAATAAAATCAAACTCGAAGCCCCCATGCGCCATACTGCCATTCAACCTTTTGTTGTAATAATAGACACATGTATCTAACACTAAGAAGGAACCTCAGAAAAGTCAAAAAATTCAAGATCTTTGAAGGAATAATGTGCAAACAACCTGTTGGACTCAAATGGAAAGCAATGGGTTCAAAGGGGGCAAAACGAAATCAGCAGGTTTGGTGAAAGGAGCTCAACATATTTTATGATCGGATCAGACAAGATGTGGAGGAGCTTTAAGCAGTACATAATATATAGATAGATACTTAATACATACCCTAAATAAAACGTGTGAGCGTGTATGTATGTTTGATGTATAGTGAGAAAGACTTACCCTTGAAATGGTGATATTAGAGTGTTTCCCCAGCTTTGAATGAAACCAAGTTCAGTAGACGCAGCAACTCTTACACTTCCTCCATCAAAAAAAAATGTGACGGAGGGAATAAACTCAATGCATCTGTCCAGGTGCAAGGCTACTGACTAACTTCAAACAGGTAGGGAGTACAGAGCTTTCGTATTTGAAGGAGCAAGTCAAAGAAGAAAAGTGATGAGTGATCAGCCTGAAGAGCAGAAATGATACTGGGTAAAATTATTGAGGAGTCGAGCCATAAAGTGGAAATCAATTAGGTAGATCGGAGCCAATCGGAAATATGCAACTTGAATTTGACGACGTAAACCTGGACAGGGAGGCAGCAGAAATATCAGCCCGTTTGGTCGACACACACAACTGACACACGACAAGGACTACACGTTAATCACACTTCTGCCGAAGTACCTCATCAACAAAGGAATACATGAAACCATCCATCATACAATTTCCCCATTCGTGATGAGAAGTGCACAAGACACAAAACACCAGCAGACCTATTAGCTACTTATCCATATGCACATTCTAGCGACAATGGCTAATTGTAATGTCAACCGTAATGATTTGCATATGGTGGCAAACACCTTAATCCTCCATAATATTCCTCACCTTCCCATTTGGATCACATCCCAAGAGATACATAGTGGTACCTAAGTGCACTAATTCCAGGTTTTTCATACAATGTAAGTCACGTATAATAATTTCATATACCTATGACCCCATGGAGTTTTCCTAAAGTTACAAACATTTGCTTTTGAGGCAGTACTTCAGCTATAATGACAAAGCTGCAGGTACAAATGTGTCTACGCTACAGGTAAGTAATGTGCGAGCACTAAATATAGTTGCTCCATCGCGTAAGGAGTAATAATTCTCAAAGGAAATACATATAGAGACTGGTTCTAAAATCAAATCCATGTAGGGAAATACTTACTACTGAAGGAGTGAATGAATGGTAATTATTATGCTTTGATGCTTTTTCAATGACCAAAGCAACTATGTAATGAAAAGCTTCATTTATAAAAAAAACTTTTGAAAACGCTGACATTTGAACCTTAAGTGGTACTATCTTCCTACGTCAATTTTAAGCCACCGTTATACTCTCATTACCAAGACCATCCATCTCAAATTGAGGCAACTAATAATAATTTTCTCTCAATTTCGTTTTCAACTACTTTCAGGATTTGAATCCACATACCTTGGTAATTACTGCTTTCAGTTCATCAATGAAAGTCATGCTGGTAAAGCTTTCAATTCAAAAGCTACGTTAGATATTAATATCCCATGTGTATGTAAGAATGCGTTCAAACAATGCATACTTGAACTCACTCGTCGATCATTACATGGATCGAATTCAGTGTCAATATTCTAGGATAGAGAAGGCGTACAATTTTTGTGTGTCTCTGTTATATAAACCAGCGGAACACAAGGCCACATCTACTAAGACATATTCAGAATACTTGGTTTCGCTTATTGTGAGTTCAAATAGAAGCATTAGGGCTTTAGGTCCTTAGAAAAATGCAAAAAATGTGGAAGTAGATGTAGGTAGTTTTTCTCGCACAATTACCAACCATATTAACAATTAGTTCGTAATTAATTATTAGCATAGTGCCTTATACTATCACAATTGCATCACATGAATACGATCCGGTTCTGCCACCAGTTCGTTTTTAGGAAATCATGAAATAACTTGTAATCAGAGAGGTCTGTAAGTTTTTAACGCGAACTATAAAACACATTGTGTATTTTTATGGTTGCACAGAATTAAGTACATTTTCTACGCAGAGAAATTACATTTCGAATGATCATGGGGGGACAATGCAGTTCATTCTAAATTTGTAGGGGTCAAATTAAACACTCCGTAATGTTGGGTGAAGTAGCCCATTGTAAACACGTGGATTTAAGAGTTACTTCAAATGTTCTTTGCTATTTCGGGTAAAGATGAATTTATGCGTTTTATAAATAAAGGAACAGTATTTGATTGTTGAAATTTATGATGTACTATAGTTGTGATTGGTACCTAGGCCGTAGGGACGTTACGGAGGAATTTTAATTAGTACTTCCTGCGGGAATATTAGGCATCGGGTGTAGTCAAAAAGCGTGATGTCGTTTTAGTAGGGACGATAAAAACAAAATGTACATATAACTCATTGTTTGGTCCTAAAATGATAATAATATTTTGAAATATTTCTAAACTCATATGTGACAATAAAATCCATTGTAAGAAAACACGAGTTTTCAAACAAAACTACATCTACATATATATGTGAAATCTAATGAGAAGTTTATTATTTACACGGTGCTTATGACATGAGCACTGTTCTTCCAGTTGTATTTTCATACGTGTGCATATGTATTATTGTGGGTCGATTCCTGCTAATTGTAAGTCGGTTAATCGGTGAATACAATTTTAAAAAAAAATACACCAGCCTATAGTTGTACCTACCAATCTTTACAAATAGCAGAAGGACCTGGTCATTCAGAAATGTAAAACTTCGTAATAACTCATCTATCTGTGCTTTGTCAGCTTATGCAACGACATATTCACCCTCGTCAAAATGGGTGTCCAACCGAGCTGCCAATTTATCTTGATTATTACTGCATCTCAGCAAAAATAAAGGGCCATATAAGAACTTGGTACGCCAAGGGAAAGAAGGAGCCCATACGACGACGTTATTCCCAGCATGTGTAAGTTGTGCAAATGAGGGAGTAAAAGGAAGTACTCTACTTATCTTAATAGAGATCAAATGACCATTCGAGCAGGAAAAGAGACATTAGGAAATTATGGGACTCAAACGGATGTATTCTGTACGTCTTAATTATTATCGACATATAACGCATCATTATTAGTGTATTATTGTATTTGCACTTGGTCCAAAATACTTACTTTTGACCGTGTTTATGTATATCTCTAGGTTACATGAAACTTAAACTTAAGAAAGTCATGTATTTATTGTTCCAGTTGTTTCAAACAATGGGTACAGCATATTTGGTGAGCATCGTGTGTATTCATGTACATTTAAATGTGCACAGGCTGAGAGGAGGCAAATGAGTCAAAAGCCATAATTAAACCACTTCTAGGTTTACGTAAAAGTCAGCTAACTCCAACCATGCCACTTTACTTTCAAGAAATTTTTATCATCAGTTCATGTTCCTCAGGGATGACATAAGTAATTACCCATTGTGCCTCTCTAGTTGAGTTTGCCACACCTCCGATTTCTGAAGCACTGCCATCATGACCCATGATAGTGACAATTAAATGTGCAAGGAATACATGACAATATTATTGGGCATGAGCTGCAGTATCAAAGATTGCATATCCAGAGATTCTTAAATAAACTGGCTTAAGCTAATTTTAGACACTTAGTTGTCCAATAATTGTTTATTTGTTATCAGAAGGAATGAAAATTAAATACAAGATTATTTTACATTTACATAAAAACAATTAAGCTTCAGAGTCATTAGCATTAGTAATAGCTCTCACGATCAGGAAGATCCAATTCGGGGACCACAGGTTCCTCGTACATATGTACAACAATTGTTACAAAATAATTATCATATTTGTCGGATCCAGTCTCCAGAACTTCAGATGTTCCACGTAAACCCTCATATTTGTACATGCTACAAACGCAGACTTTTATTTCAGGATGAATGGAAATTAGCTCCCTATCTAATGCAAAGCATAAAGTTTATAGCCTGTCAGTTTGTACTCGAGTGAAACATTTCAAGGAAAAAAGAAACCATACTAACTTTGATATTCCCGATCCGGATCGGTGAAACCTTCACGTTCAAAATTCTACTTCATATTACCATCCCATGGTAATGGTAAGCGTCCGGCTGGCATAAGAGACCCCTCAAAAAGTATGCTTTTAAACTTTAAGTGAGGACTGCTCGCATGGTTCTTTCTTAGAGTACATATCTACAGGTTCTAATTATGCATATCTATGCCTCTGCATGAAAAAAAAGGAGCATATGAGTAATGACTTCTTAATTTGTTCAAAATACGTTTGAAAAAAAAAATCATCATGGGTTTTGATTTCATATGATGTTTCATGATGTTATGATGTTCCAAAAGCCTTCTGTAACAAATTAATGTTAAAATAACAAGTCGCTAAATAAATGAAGTATTTTCACTTCCGCAATCCAAGAGTCAGGGTAGCGTGTTTGAAATAATTAGTGCAAAAGTGAGTCATAAGAATTGCGGTTTATTTTATACACAGCGGTTATATGGTAATCAAGCTAGAAGAGACAAAGTCATGAATAAATATACACTCATGTACATAAGATTACAGTAGCCCCTGTTGAAAGTAAAAGTCGTTGAGAGAAAGAATGATAATGTACAATTCGGTCACATACAAAGTAATTTTAAGAAGCTTAATGAAATTTTTAAGAGCCTACAACAATTTACATGTTTGCACACCATCAAACCTTATAATTTGCTACAAATACCATGATTATTAATATTTTAGGCTTATGTTACGTAGTATTTGAACTTAATGAAGTAGTAGTAGTGTAAATTTGCCTAGCAGATGTATATACGAGGAGATAATTAATGCTGTTGCTTGTAAACCTGCAAATTGCGCATGGACCCGGGAACTGAATAAAACAATGACGGGGAGGCCTTTTGGCTGGTCGAAAATAGTTGAAGCGACAGGTACTATGATTTGTGAAAGCTCTTACGAGCATTTAGCCAATAGAATGCCCATTAGAACAGTCACAAACCACATGATAACTGTCGAAGCTGTTCCCATGGACTCCAGAGACGTTGCTGGGAGGATCTATCTATGAAGATTCGGTCAATCCAGTGTTCCTTCGGGCTTTCCACAGCATTCGCCCTTTGCTTATTATACGTTAATTATTCCTACAATACACAGATACTCCCAAAACTACATCTTACAATTCCAATGTTTCTCAAATACACATACCACTGCTATATTTTTCCTCGCAACAGTAAAATATCAGTAATGAGCCTTTTGCATTGCAAGAAACTACAGTAGTAGCAAGTCTAAAATATAAAACAAATTAGCATCAAAATAAGGCACGCTTTCAAAGTAATCAATTATTAAAGTCAGTATTGAAAAGCAAGGTGGTGGAAGCTGCTACATAATAAATTGCGCTTGCCCAAATAATAATAAAACACCAATAATTTACAGTACTAGAATAAAAAATAAATAGAAACTCGGCAATATCGCGTGATCTTACATTGGAATGAGTCAAGCAAATTAGAAATCAGCCTCGGGCCCTCGGGTAGTCTTGCATGAATATTTGGCTGTGTAGGAACTGAAATGACGGGTATCCGTAGCGTAATAAAAAATATTTTACTTAGCGTAACAAATAATTTCTGGGCTTTTGAGCCATAGGGCTGCGAGGAGAGCGAAGAAACTGGCAAAGTTTGATGGTAAATATTATTTGTAAGAAATATATATCTCCACATTTGCGACACATGACTTCACCACTCTTACACTCGGAGTAATTAAGTACTAGGAACTGAAAACTTGTACTAGGAGTATGTGTGCCCAGCATGTGTTATTCATCCTTTGTAAGTGGAAACGGAAACCTTCCCACGGCGTTTACGACGAGTCCTTTACCCAATGATAAAAAACTGCAATAGAAATCGTTAATCAGCTATTATAAGAGAGTGCAAATCGACCTATAATTTCCCCCCAGTAAACTGTCAACTTAAGCGTTATTAACGAACTTGTTCGAATTGAGATGCGGAGAATGTAAAGCTAATTCTGCCGTTTGCCAAAGTCTGGTCTGCGGTTTTAAGGTAAATTGTAAACGTTGAAATGGTTTGAGAATGCTGGTACTAATTTTAATTTAAACTGTGCCATGCCTCTAAATTGTAGTATTTACTTGTTGGGAGTATAACAGTTTAAATTATTTCTCAGTTAGACTTAACTGTGGTTGTCAAAACCTTCCCAATTAAAACACTAGCGTGTCTGCGAAGTGTTTGTTGTCCTGACATGAAATGGTGTCGGTTTCTCATGTACGGGAAACCTGGTGTGGTGATTGCAACTGGGATGACGGTCTATGTATGTACGAGAGTGTGGGACGGGATGGAACCTAACCCCTGTCCTAGTAAGCTGTGTCGGTGGGTCGTGTCAGAGTATGTGTCCATGGAAGTTCAGTGTGCTTATGTATCCTCCAAAGATGAGGGTAGCTGAGTGAGGATGTGGGACAGAAAGTAGACTTTTTTTTAGCAAGGGAGGATGAATTGTATGAGGCTACCGTTTGTGTAGGAGGTGAGGAAATAGAAACAATAATGCGTGATAATTTCTTTGCAAGTACGAGTAAAGTTTGTAAAAGGCCAATGTTTCTGTAACTGCTTTACTTAGCTGTGTGCCACTTGATCTGTGGAAGCTACTCACTCCAATAAATATATGAAAATACACAGTTGTGGGGAAGCACTAAAAAGGATAAATAAGAAGATAGACGCTGGTTTGATGAAACAATTTGAGAGTACAGAGTATCGAAACCGCAATGAGAGAGGAATAAAATTGTTCCAGCCGTGGTCTTCTTTTGGAGCTCCATATGGCACAGGTGTTTCGTTGATTGAATATTCATCACTCATACATTTAGGAACAGACACACCACGTCTGCATGCCTTGTGCCAAAAACATTTCGCCTTCATCAAACTCTATCAGAAACATAACTCCACATGATAGCAATAGATTTTTCTCGAGATCCCCCTAGCTCCCGTTTGACTACATGACTAATACTTACTACGGGCTTACGGGTCATATGTACGCAACGCTGGATCTTTTACTACTAAAATGTAATTCAATGCTACCTTATGTATTTTCCACCCTCTTCTAATTTCTCGTCTCGAACCATCATTACAATACTACCAATCCACTGTACAAAATATGAACTTGGTTTGGTACACGGTCTGGAGTCAACTTGTGATCCACAATCCACTGAATCCACATCAGCCATCAGCTATATACTAATAGCCTGATTCTCGTATGCCAATGACGCTCAAATATTTCCTTCGGCAGATACACACATATTTTATATGTATATTTCTTCTTTAGTATGCACCTCGCACTGAATATTCTGAAGCTGTAATTATAAATAAAAGACCCCAATGCACAACGGAAACTACTGCCGGTGGATTACTGCTACCAACATGTTTTGCATGTATTTAAAAATCCTTCCAATATATGTACAAATACAAGCCCCCTGAAAAGGTTTAGTATTGATTTCATGCATGAACAATATTTCGAGACTGTTCGAACATCATAGTGATTATATGTACATCAGCATGATTTTTTTTTTAAGTTACTCAAGGAGACATTTTTAAATCTTTAATTTGAAGTATAATCACTTTTGGAATTAATTTCCAGTTTATTATATTTACATACTTATGAGAATATATACTCATGTAATATTGATCTCATAATTACAAATTCGCCAGAGATTTATGGCGTCATTTGGATTAGATCCTTTACTACAGCCATTATGAGCATCAAGGGTCAGCTGTCAGCTGAAGAATCTTCATTATAGTCTAGAAAAATTACAATAAATATATTGCCACATAAGAAAATCTCGGATTTCCGCCTCATTCTTTAATCTGATGAATGTTGTAATTTGTCATCTTCTGGTCGTTATGCAAGACGAGACGATTCCCATTTCCATTACATATATCAATAAGCCCTTCTTGCCATGGCTTTCCTCAAGTAGAGCACATGCTTTTTAGGGTTCTTCCCTTTATATTATTTTTTTTACCCAAGATTTTTGTCCCGTTTTTATATTGCTGCCCAATTTTACAACGGGGCCACGATTACAAAAAAGTAAGTATCTATGTATGTATGTGTTAAATAGTTACATGTGTGCTCGTTGTCGATTTCAAAATATTATCAGACTTTTCATGCCATCCGGATAATAAAATTATAATAGTCTGTCAAACTTCAAATGGAGGCTGAAAAGAGCCAGCCAATTAGAGTTGCTCATGTTGAATATGCTTCTAATAAAAAAACATTCCTGACTCTCAGACCCAGATCTCACAGGTAGAATAAAATTAACGAAAGTCGATAGTTGCTGTCGATACTATTCATTACAAAGAAAATGTGTGCCAAGACACGTGTCTCGGTCTCGACAAAAAGCTAATTATTTCTGCATTTTAGAGACGTGAACAAACTCCTGCTTCTTAACATTTCACCGGCGGCCAAAATAATTAAACTATTACACATACCTGATGTACATGATTTTTGTTATTTGTTTATATTACTAAAGTTATTTAAGTACTCAGTGGTACACTTATTTTTCAACCAAAAACAGTAAGTTTGCTCTTGAATCAATGCTTTCTGCAGCATTATTATTTACAGCAACTATAGTTGGTGACATGGTGATTGAATTCAACGCTCACTTGATTCAGGTCCGTTACAAGGTAAAGTTGTACACGAATTGAGGATATTTTCTAAGGATCGACAGTCAATTTTTTTTACTACCCCTGCGATGTCGTATCTTCAAGCCGTTTGTTTGTTTGTCTGCATACTAAAATAGTGTTTTCTGTGATGTGGCATTCGACGGCGGTAATAAAAATCTTGATATGCTGCTGTCAACCCATTATTACTTACTAAAAACAGTCGGAATCCACGGTAGATGGTTAAGAAGTTAAAATTCTGTTTTTTCGTTTCTTAATGCTAATTTAATGTTTCAAGAACGAACTAGCACGTATGAATGCTGACATTTCAACTTCTTAAAATTCATATGCCAGTCAAGCTCTGCTCTCAATTGGAGTCACTTTTGAAAAGACACCCATTGTTTTCTTTTACTAGTACTAAACTAAGTACTCCAGTAGTGAAAAAATAATTATTATTACTATTATCGTATCGTAACAATCTGATTTTGCTCAGCGTTAGCACAGGACATATGAGTGATATTCCAGAAAAAAGAATTTTCCAATAATTATTTCAGTTTAAAACAAGGATTTTTGCATGAATTAATACACAGAATAAGTACTGTTGATTGCAAAGATTATTAAGAACTAGCTCGTCAGTATTAGAAATCTAATGAAAAAATATTTATAATTATATTTCATATTTATTCCAAATTACTCAAATGAACAGAACAGGATAAAGTAGCTGGTGAAAAAATTATCAGGAATAGCGCACTGCTTTCTTCTTTTTCATCAAACACGTCATATTATTTTTTTGCTGGACTTCAGTCTTCATCTCCTGAGCTCTAGAAAATAACAACGATATTACTCCATTAATATGATTTTTATACGTACACAAAAATTCCCAAAATGTATTAAAAAAGTAAGAAAATGAAATGCTTACTTCTAATGTGACAAGGGGAATATCATCAAGTAATTCTGTAGGTTCCAACTCAGAATTTTGCAATTTCGAACCAAACAAGTTACTTTCTGGATTTAATACGTCTTGATGATTCAAGGGGTAGGTTGATGTAGATGGCCTTGGGTGATTACTTGATTCTACTTGAGGTTTTGATGCCATCGAAGGATTACAGGGTTTAGTTTGTACAATGACTGACCGAATGGACGGACGGAACGAATTATTATTTTTAACAGGTGTGGCACTTTTCCCGCTAGTTTGTTCGTAGGGTGATAGATAACTTGGTTTCTTTCTTAGCCGTGCTGACACCCTTGTACCTGCCCTTGTTGCAGCAACTGCCTGAGATGACGATGATGACTCTTCACTGGGTTTAATGTTGTTAGATATCTTACTCGTTAAGTCTTCATTATAATATTGCAAAGATTGTACGACGGGTTTCGGTAGGACCGTAGTTATAGGCGATGCACTATCTTCGACTAGATTTTCAGGCACATTCGTTGCAGTGCTAAGAAAAATTTGGGGAAATTGCTTGGTAATAAAGAGCCACGCTGGCTTTGTCATTCCACGATATTTCCTAGTACGAGGAACTTTCAAAACTGGGACATGTTGTTCTTCGCAGCGTTTATTAAAAAGTATTTTACTTTTTTCATACTCTTTTTTGCTGTATAAATGTTTCTTTCTAGAAGTCTGGAATAAAGGGATAAACCAAATTTAAAGAACACCTATAATATAGTCCAATCATTGAAAACATTAAAACACTTAAAATGATCTAGTACGATTCACTTGATACCTGCGCAATTTTGAACCCAATTCCTTGTATCTTCAGTGGAGCACGGTCGGTCTGTAGAAGTGCATCCATGGTGAGGAAAGGTTTTTCGATTAAGGCCACATTGTCTGACATAGCCTGAGCTATTTCGTCTGATATTTGGATATAATCAAAGGGAAGCTTCATCGTAATTTTACCAGTCTTTTCATCAATCATGATTGCGTTCTTCGCGACTAAAATTTCACAAAAACATGGGCTGTCTCATGAAGGCTTGAAAACTAGATATACTAACAATGGTCAGGATTATCTAAAAAAAATTTTGGTTTACCACTCAAAGGTAACATATGCCGGAAAAAAACGCTTCTCGTCGGGGCAATAGTTGCTAAGCAGGTAGACTCATTCAAAATAGCAACCAGTAATTTGCACATGCTATCTAGAATTGGAATGTTCTCATAAAATCGGTTACTCGAGTTGATAGCAGTCAACGTCTTCCTCATAGCACAATTCTTCAAATGTAGTTGCTGCCAGTGCTGGAATTCAATTTTAGGCTGAAAAAAAAGGTTTGAAAATCAATTGACTCCTCTCTACGCTACAATCCAATTTAAATTATTGAAATGAAAGTTACCTCATCCACAATGTAAGAGTAGCAAAATGCATTTCTTTTACTTAAGGACGTAACCAAGTACTTATAACAATTTTTGATCAAGATTCCATTAGGTATTTGATCCTCCAAATTCAAAAAGCTTTCACCGACTACTTTAGCTCTCATCTGATCCACCGGGCTGTATCTGATGGGCACTTTTGTCATGTCACTGGAAATCTGGTTGTGCCACATGTAATACAAAGTATACAGGCCTGCAATGCTCCGTTTCAAGTCCACCAAAGGATTTCTACAAGGCAACGGGGGTTGAGGTTCTAACCAGCAGTCTTTGGCCACGTTAAAAATTATCCCAACGATTCGTCTATATGCCTGTAATTGTTCCTTGTGCCGTCCACGAGTTGACCCGAATCCACACTGGGTAACCACGCTTTTGTCATTCGGAAAAATGCTAAAAGCACTGACAAAAATTATCCATACTTAAAAACTTCCTATATTTTACATATATTATCCAACTCTCATAGTTAATACACAAAACATTCCTTACCTGCGGTGTAAAACAACAATATCCCGACTTTCAGCTATCTTCAGGAATCCCGAATAATCCCACTCCTCCGTCATAATGAAATCATCCACCAAAGCTTCCACATCTTGAACAATTCCGGCCCAAAGTGCAGCATAAATATTATCCACCACAGAGATGGACGTAAACGAGGGGAACTTATTCACCAGTTTTGTCCCGTCAAACAAGGCTTCATCCATCCTTCTTCTTTAATCAAATCTTTAAAATATATCGGAAGATCATAGTCGTCAGTCGCCACAGCAGAAGTTCAAACCGTCGGCAACTTTCACACCCTCTCTATGCTCCGCAAAAAAATACAAAAAAACAAACATTATGACACAATTTTTCGATCATTCATTAAAATGTTACAATTTCAAAAAAAAAATATAATAAAATAAAATGTCAGCACTTACCACATTAAATTTATAATAATTTATAAATATTCTTATACATTCACAAAATTCTTACCTCTCAATTATTTCTGCTCGTAAAGCAGCGACAGTTTTTTTTCTCAAAATTCGAAGTCAAATTGCATAACATTAGAACACAATGGACTACAATGGTTGAGATTTGAAAGAGTAGGAAAAACAAAATAGTTTTTGAATTAATGAATTATTTGAACGGAAATACATAACAACATCACCTCATGGATTCGCGGTAAAAATATTCCATGCGTACGCACACGTCTTTGAACTTATTTCTTTCAGACTGTATAATAATTAATAATACCGCTGCGTTTATTGCAGCGTCTTAGTCCCTAAATATTGTTAGTAATCGTCGTAAAAAAAGTATACAAATGTCGAATTTTTCCGTATTATGTATGGGGTCATTATTTCTAAAATATCTTTGACACAGCTCAAGTAGTGATGGGGAATTGCTTTTATGAAGAATGACACAATCATAGCTTAAAACGTTAGACCTAAAGAACGATAGTGAACTACAGCTCTGCAGCAGCGCCATCTCAGTTGAGTACTAAATTAAATGGCTTCTTCTGGTTGACCACGTTGGTTAAGCACTGCTGCTATCTGTAAACAAAACCCCTCTCAGAGGTACCATCGTACCATGCTAGAGCCCTAACTAACCCAACTTAATTAAAGGAGTGTGCCCCTTTTTTGTAAATAATTATCGCGATGACTTAATTGGCTACTACTGGAGTAGATATTGCCTAAATTTTGGGCCCATGATCAGTAATGAGCACCAACTTAGAACCAGCTGAAGCTGCCGACCCGGACAATCCCAGCACAGATGTGGCCCCCCTACACCGAACCATTTCCAAGGACTTCCTGGACGTGGTGCCAGTAAGCAGACCCGCAGTATCTATGTATTAGATTTAATACTACTATATGCTGAATGCAAGTGAAAGTGAAAAGTGTATTATGAGGGTTAATTTGTAATATCAGGAAGACGTCTTCATCAAGATCTTCAGCAGCATGGTAGTAGATGAGATGACGAAATGTCGTCAGGTTTGCACAATTTGGAATGCCATTGTGTGTACGAATCCGGAGCTGCTCCAAAGCCGGACATGTTTCTACTTTGATGGTCGGAAGGATGACAATGGGACCAAGGTGACGAGTTACCTCGACAGTGGTCTCAGCGGTTGTGGACTATGGAACACCATCCGGGTACGAAGTTGCTCAATAAGACATCTCAACTGGATAGACATCACCCGGACGAAAACAATAACTCATTTTGAATTCCACAACTGTAGTCTGCATTGGTCGACGGTCATCAAGGTCCTCATGGAATTTGATAACTTGTCGAGTTTGCAAGATATCCAAGACATGTACTGTTGGGACTATGCCATGTTCAATGAAGGGATCAGTGAGGAGCAGACCGTCCCGGACACGACGGAGTACCGCCAGTTCATAGAAACTGGTCGACTGGACCTCTTGTCCAACCTACAGTATGTGAAAATACATCGAAGTAATATCCGAGACTGTACGACGTACTTGAAGATACTGGACCTCAGATGTAACCAATTAGAGTCCCTGGAGATTACCACGGATTGCAATTTCCCCCAAGGAAGGTCTGCGAAGATGTATGGAGCTTTAGCCAATCTTTTAAGAAAGAATTCAAAATCATTGAAAAAACTTCGTTTCCCATTTAAAAACATTTACTCCCAGTATGACTTCCGACTTACTGAAGATCAGAGACCATTCCGAGATTTCCTCAATTTCATTTCCCGGGAAGCTTGGGCTACTCACTTGGAAATGGATGTCCTAAATGAATTACATTTGTCCTTCCCGATGATCTATTTGGAGCAAGAGGATATTGATGTGAAACTAAAACCGGTTCTTTTCAAGCAACCGCATCTTCAGAAACTGAAGCTATCTTCGGTGAATCTGGAGCCTTCCAAGGAAGAAATTTTATTGAGCATAGCCCCAGAACACGTTCAAACAGAGTTCGATTTGTATGTTAATGATGGAAGGAACATACCATATTTGATCCCTCTCATTCCCGTCATTTCCTCATTATCTATCCAAACTTGGAGAATATCTGCAGTTGAAGTTAAATCGGTCCTCACACTAAGCGAGGATGATGAGGCAACTCTTTACAATTTCACCAAAGAGCTTCAATATTTTAGCAAATCCCACACTTTCCGGGACTTCAATATTGACCTTCTGTGCACTAGTTTTGCTATGGTCACTAATTTAAATTTGGTTGACCACAACACGCGTGTTGAACACCGTCACGCCAGTGAAGCCGTGGCTGCTATTGAGGATGATCATTTCCAAATGATCTTGATAAATCTGGATCAGCTTCGGTCATTGCAGATTATTGCAAACATGGCGTATCTTACTGACTCGGGAACGACTGGTTTAAAGCTCGAGGCTTGTAAGAGAATGAAGAAAAGAAGTTCATACATTAAACTGGAGTCGGATGCAGCCGGAGTTCCGATTTCTAATTTGAAATGTAAGTGTATAAAATGTTTTTATAAAATGGACCATCGACATTCCAACCATTCTAAAAAATAACGAACATCCCATTATTTTGAACTCAACTGTTTCAGATTTAAAGTCCCTAGTTCTACGCGGCGTTGGAATCAAAATCACAGACGTCACTCTGCATTTTGCATTTGGTTCGATGGAAAGACTGAAAAAAATCCATATTTTCGGGGCCCAACAAACAACACCTCAAATGAGGACAGCTTTTCATCAGAAATTTCCAAATTTAAAAGGCTTCGATATAGAAATTTGAAAGATTTCCTTCTTCCCTTCAAAAATAATACAATCAGACTGATAAATAAACACAACAAGATAGACTTATGCAATCTTAATACTTACCATAGTGGTCCTATAACGATAACGAAGGACTACCACGAATCACTATATATTCATATCAGTAGTATCTATCCAGTATTTTATTGTTATTTTATTTTTATTTTATCATATCGTTATTTGTAGCATATATGCACTTGTGAACAAATTCATAAATGAAGATATGGCATTCCAAAATTCCAATGCGAATTGAAATTTCAAAAATGGTTATATGAGAATAAGTCAAACCTTTACGAAATCGGGACACTGCGCTCAGGTATAAAAATTTTAAAGAATCAGTTCGAGGCAAAATTAAAAAATCAACGACGTCTGCGAACGTTTTTCGGATTTTCCCCCCCGATTTGCATTAGTTATTGGGAAAAATGAAGAAACAATCCTGGTATCGTCAGGTTGGGGTCAGTGGGGCATTTTTTTTCGAAGAACTTTTGAAAACAATTTACATTTTTAAGTGCGCCTTTTTATTGTATCACAGTGGTGCATTTATAATAATTTTTTTACACTAGCCCTAAAAACATTTTAACCTGGCCATAACATTTTTTATACTGATCCAATAATTTTTTAATCCGACCCTATAAGTTTTTTACCCCGACCCTAATTTTTTTTACCCCGACCCTAATTTTTTTTTACCCCGATCCTATAATTTTTTACCCCGACACTAAAATTTTTACCCCGACACTAAAATTTTTACCCTGAACTCCAAAATTTTGTACCGCGGCCCAAACATTTTGTTACCCCGACCCAAAAATTTTTACCCCGGCCCTGAAACGTTTTTCCCGGACCGAAATTGTTTTCCCATATTTTCATTCTTTAATTTCATACAAGTTACCGTTTAAAACCGACAAGTAAATGTGTCTATTTATTCCGTGCTTCCAATGGTTTATTTACCAACGGTGAAAAAATACAAACCCGCAAAATGGGCTTAAACACATAGCAAGAATATCAGTCCTCTCTTCATCCTTGTAAATTCACAATCCTAGGATTCCTTCGATTACACGTGTAAGGAGATTTAGAATTGTGTGGCAAATTCTAATATGAAAAAAATTTTGTAACTGAATAACTTAATTCTGAAACAAATTATAAAGTAAAAGTTAATGGAGGTTAGTGCAATTAATAAATTTTGAATTAAAATTTTTAAATAATTTGGAAAAAAACATTTTACAAGTTTACTCTGATGCATTGCATTAGTAAGTATAGTTTCAAGATTATTTATTTCGATTTTTGAATTGTGATCCCAGCTTGCAGAAGTTGACAACTTCTAACCCTTATTGACCAATTTAAAACAAAACATTTGGAGATTTAGGGTTAACATCCGAGCTGTAGAGGCAGCTGACATTTTAGACTAATCCCACATTAGCTCGAACAGTCGTTCACAACAACTACTGCAACCATGGAAAGAGAAAGGGAAGGTGAAAACCCCTACGATATAAATGGGACGGGGTTTGATCCGGATAAATTTATCAAGAAAATTAATAAGGTAATTGTAATCTTCCTAATGTGGAACGGAAAAGGTGTACTGGGAAGGAATCACAAATTATGTATTTGCTTGGATTTATTTGAAATGACAATGTACCTCTCTTGCAGGAGTACTCCTTAATAAAACTAATGGACACGGAGAAGAGCTTGATACGTCAAATACAGGATTTGGACTCGGATATGCAGACCCTAGTTTACGAAAATTACAACAAATTCATTCTCGCCACTGACACGATACGCAAAATGAAGACGGATTTTAGGGAAATGGAAGATAAGATGGTCCTTCTGTCGGATAATATTGGTAGAATTACGCAAAGCTCTGCTCAGATTTCGGATGGACTGAAAGTAAGTTGAGGGATGCAAAATTGAAACATTTTGTTTTTTCATGTGGATGGATCTGTCAGACATTAAAATTCTTGTTTGTTGTCCTTGGAGGGAGTGGTAATGTGACTTATGTTTTTACTTGGTAGGAAAAACGGGATAAAGTCAGCAGATTGTCGGGCATTCATGATCTATTAAAGAAATTGAAGTTTCTTTTTGAGCTACCCACCAAGCTAAAGCAACATTGTGAAGAATCTAACTACGAAGAGGTAATTTATAGATGTCATTAATTTGACTATTTTTATTGATAGTATGGGTAGTGAAATGGACTTTTTCTTATTTGTATTGTTCCAGGCTGTTCGGTGCTACTTGGATGGTATGGAATTTGTCAATGAATTCAAGCGCTTTCCGAGTTTGCAAGCAATTAAAGAAGACTGTCAGCATATTGTTGTTTGTATAAGAACGGACCTGTATAAAGATTTCGACGATCAAGAAGTAAGTTATGGAAGTTGCATACAAGTCATTTTATTTGTCTTTTCTTTATTTACTTTGAGTTCTTACATTTGGATTTTATTTTAGAAATCATCGCAAGATTTGACTAGAAATGTGTCTCTACTACTAAGCTTAGGAGAAAATTCGTCAGTGTTGGGAAAACGATTTCTTGACAATGCTCTTCCGAAGTTGGTGCAAAACATGAATTCGCTTAGAAGTGCCAATTCGCCAAATGTAAGAATATAATTACTCGTAAATTGAATGATTAGAATTCCTGTATTGTTGTAGATTGTTTGTGTATTTAGGTACCTTTGGATGAATTCATGGAATTGGGGTGTGGATTGTTCCTTAGCAACTTAAGTTTAGTCATTGCTTCCTTTTCTCAAGCGTTCATCCAAACTTCAGAGTAAGCTTGGATAATTTTTTATTCGTGCTCAGTTCAAATTGGTCTTCTCGTATAATTTTGTTATAAATGGTGTAACATGTGTGCTTTCCAGGTTAGTCGAAGAGGCACGACTTGAATCTCAGGAAATGTTAAAAAAATTCGTGCAAGGGCTTATGGATGATTTTTTGACTCTGATGCAAACGAAGTTGATTTTAGAAACAAAAGAGACAAACCAAGAATCTGATAGACGAGAAGATTTGCTAAAAGCCTTAGATCGTCTGTATCGGCGTATATTAGCCATTAGTACACTTATGCCTAATTCTGATTTTGCTCCGTAAGTTATTTTTGCCTTCATACATAAAAATGCTGAAAAAATCTTTGTGTTATTAGCACTAATAATGACTAATCTCATGCCGTGATTTCACAGGTTAGGACTAGAATTGATATCGGCAATAGCAAATAAAGATGCTGAAATCAGCCTCGAAAGAATAAAAAATTCATTTCGAAAAGCAGTAAAGGAATCGTGTATGGAACTCAGAACTCATCCTGGTACATCCCAAGAAACTCTGGGGTCTATTTTGGCGACACTAATTCTGCAGATGAAATCATCATTGACCAATTTAAAAGACTTTTGCCGACCAGATTTCCAGTTTTCTCATAACACGGAATTTCGGCAGCGTATGGCTGCGGTTACAGTCCGCGAGGGCCTTGTGATTTCGTCATTTAAGTATCTAATAGAATTTGGAAGCCACTTGACCCATTCAGAAGAGTACGATATTTTAACATGGCTTCTTCTGGCCAAATTGTATTTGGACATTGAAATGAATACTGTGGAGTACATGGTAAGTTACTTCTTACGCAAATATCTTAATGTATTGCTTTCAAGTGGGTCATTAACAATATTAATATTATAGGTATCGTCTGTAGAATCAGAATTCGATGTTAGAAGGGACAGGAAACATTTGCCGTGGGAGCTTACACCAGTGGCTGATGTAAATAAATCTTTGAATTCCGTTGCAAAGCAGTTAGTTAGGGAATTCGTTGCGATTCAAGGAAATCAAATATCAGAGGTTAATAGCCAATATTTTTGTTCGAACAAATTACTGGAGAAGTCTGTATATGTGAAAAAATATTGATTGATGACTTTTTTTAAATAGTTAATAAAGGAAACTGTCTTGGTTCGGGATCTGATGGCGGTTAGAAATGAACCTGACGGTCCTCAGCCGCAAATGAGGAAAGTCATCGAGATTTTAACAAAACTTGAAAAATATATAGACTCTGTTTTTCCAGATATGGATTCAGCAGCGTATTTTCGCAGTGAGAAATCCTCAGATTCGTCAAAGAGATCATACAAGTAAGATCACGTTCAAATTCATAGGTTAAAAGTGCGGCATTCTGTATTGAATTATTATTTGATTTCAAAGTACGACAATGCAAGGAAGCAAGGGACATCACAGAGGCTCCATGTGGTCTAGTTTAGACCCGAATATGGCCACGAATATTCAGAAATTATTTTCCGAAAAAGTTGAAATATTTGGTGAAGTTGGACTGCATAAAAGTGATATTTTGATGTCCATTGTGAAGATTGGATTACGGGTAAAAATAGTTATTGTTGTTTGCAGTTTTTTAAATGTGTAAACTTATAAAATTCATTGGTTTCGTTTTTATATTTAAATCTGTGTTGAAGGCTTTCCTCGAGTATGTCCGACTCAAAACTATGGATAAGTATAGTTTACATCAAATTCAAGTTGACGTACACTACTTGCAATTGTATCTGTGGAGATTCGTCAACAATGAAGGGTAAGCAAAAGTAGCGAATTTGTTTGTAGGAAGTAAATATATGTTCGCTGTAAAAATTGTGTATATGGTTCATAAACCGCCCACCCGTCTGGACCGCACAAGGAAGTATTAAAACAAATTTAAGTTCTAGATTTATAAAATGGTTTCATGAGCGTAGGTCTATTTGTGGGATCAGAGGGATCTCAAATGTGAAGCAAAGTTTTGTGAGGATTTCAAATGAATTATGAATTTCTTATTTCCGTACAAAGATTTCTCAAGAATAGTTTTGACGATCGTTTATAAGAAAATTTATGCGCTTGGAAAGCTATATGATATGATTCTATATTGAGAATTGTGGGCATGAACTTTGAAAATATGTTGGGAGAAGAAATTCAAGTTAGTCTCAGGAGTGAAAGTTAAGAAGACCCAAAGAAGGAAAAATATCTAATCATGCCATTTTTCATGGCAGATCTGGCCGTTATACAAATATTTTATAGAGAGCTCTCAGATAGTTCCTGGAACCAGTCACGTCAAGCCTTCGAAGGCTTGCCTTCAAACAAGGCTTAATGGAAGGCAGCGGACTGATTTTTCACCCGAATGAATGAATACGGAAAGTGGTCTGAATTTATCATAAAAGATTGAGGAAAGGCTTAAAAAAATTTACAAAAAAGGATAGGCGAATGATTTGATGTGGCCTTCCAATGAATTATATGCTTCACGTGGATGATGCGTTATGTATAAAACGCACAAGTTTGAATATTATTAAATATTTTCATGAATATTCATTCATCACTCTCGTGTGTCTCGATAGTGTGGATCAAAACTACTTGGTTTTCAAAATTCATGCAAGTGTTAGAGTATTTACAAAATATAGTAAATGTAGGCTCAAATTGAAGTTAGGCCTTTTGTTTTGGGGGGGGGGGGGAAGTTGAAGGAAGGGTGAATTCATTTAGAGATTGAAAGAAGGCTGAGGAAACGCAAATAATTTTAAAGCCTTCAATCATTCGTCGGAAGAAGGACATTTGTTTAAAAATTGGCTGTTAAAGGCTTCAAGGAGGGTAATTTAATTTGGACATCTCTGCCTGTAACTACTCCGTTATGTGAGCTAGACGGGGATACGGCTTGGGAACCCTGTACTTACGCGTGTCCATTCAAAAATGTTTGGGAACATAATCAGGTTAAGCCAGTTTTGAGTTTTTGTCACACCCTTCTTTCACCCTGATTTGGATTCGAATGATTTACCGTAGAACGGTTCCGATGTTGGTAAAGGTGTCACGATATGGATACCTACGCATGTATGAATTAAATACTTCCTGATTACGTATTGCTACTAGTAGGCACGTATCCTTGATTAATGATTTTTTGTATTGTCGACATGTTATGTAAGCAATGCTTTTGGTTCGTTTAAGTATTAATCCTTCACCAACGATATTTGAATTATATATCATGTTCATTGTGTTGAAATCAAGTGTTTCTTGAATTTCTAGCTTCATGCATTCCCTGATGGATGAAATACTTGCAAGTTCCATTCAAAGATGCGTACACGTATCACTCCTGGAATCACCCATGGTTGAAATGATCGCAGAAAAGAATAATTAAATTCTAGAACTAGATAACTTTAGTACCCGTTAACGTATTTATTTCATTCCATTACCTTATACCTACAATTATGTCATCCAGTTTATCCATCTCCAGTGCAATCTACAGTTGGAATGTGATGGTTTTTTCTTATTTTTCCACAATTAAAATGAGATTTGTGTACGCATGTAAGTAACTGATAAGTTGCTGTTTTACTTTTTCTTCAGGGAAGGGTGAATAAATAAAAGCATAAAAAGTTTCATGATATATGTATTGACAGACTTTTCATCAAATTGTCTAACATGATTAACTAAGAATATGTTAAGCTCTGGTAAAATTATATTAAAATTATTTTGCTTACTCCAGTTGCCTTTTGAGTTCATAAACACATTTTTTAAAAGAAAGTTGTGACTCACTAGGTGACATTTTATCTCCTGTACTTCCCGAAAATCACAAAAATTCCCATTTAACTGCCAATTGATTTTTTAAATAACTACATAACACTAAGTTTATGATTCGAAGAATACATAATCGTAACTAGTTTTGGAGAACCAATTATCAAATCTATAGGAATCAATCAAGCTAGGTATGTCGTAAAAGTTATTCATCACAGTATCCCTTAAATAAGAAACGGGTAGAGGGGGTAATTTTTCTCTTGTGATCTTTGCCGTTGCTATGCAAACTTGGTGGTATCCTAGTAACCGTTGAGCACACACACGAAACATTTATAAGACCCTGAAATTCCGGCGCTAATGATGTGTACAAAATATAGCAGAATGACCATTGAAGTAAACCTGCATGAAGTTATACGTCCTCCGGAAAGAAATTGGTTTCTAGACATTAAGTGTATTTTAACACTAAACATGGTGCTGACGTGAGGGTTTCACACACTTCTAGAGTTAACTTCCATCTTTGTTGTCAGTTTCTTCAAAGAAGTTTTTGTACTGATTTTTCTTGGTGAAAGTGCTCGAACAAATAAGCTAACATTTATTGCTCAATGCAGAAATATGTAGTGATATATTACATATCCTTTACATATCTTCGAGTTACTTTCTCTTGAAGAAATTACTATACCTTTGGCTTTAATACAAATAAAGCAAGATATTTACCTTTGCCTAAGAAAAATAATTGTATTCTTAACAAAATGGCTAATAAAATATCCGTGTCCTACGGCCATCTTAAGGTAAATCGAATGCTAAAATAGTTCAAGATTAAATTTGAAATTTTACTATTAGAATTCATTGTACCCGTGACGTACAATTAGTGAAACAATTTTTAGAATTTTTATCTTATGAGTAGTATTAGGGGTGCGTGCCATGTGCACCTATAAGAAACAATGTAAAAATGGGTTTTTATGCAAATGTGTTAAGCATAGATATACATAATGGGTAATAAAATTGTATGCTTAAGCATGGAAAAAATTGTCGTGCCTGCCCAAAGACGTTTGTGCAAGTTTTTATAAAAATCGTTGGGGGACACCTTTAAAAAAATTGCAGTGTATTAGGATAGGCAATTCCGTAGACTCAAGGGAAAACTTGGGTATAAATAGCTTCAGAACTCGTAAACTATACAAGCTGAAGATGTACGTTGAGCACTGGACATTGTACAAATTCTGTCATTGACTTTAAGCCTTTAATATTAGGATTTGGTCAAAGGGGGCAGAAGTTTTCCTTGAATCTTTTTTTTTCAGGGGGGGAGTAAGTGCATACCTACGCTTTGCGTTTTTTACGAAAACGAATTTTTCAAAAGTTGAAAATTCTAACTTTTGCGAATCAGTAAAAAATCATCTTCGCAAAAATTCGACAATATATTAATTGTCGTAAAGATTTCTTAAATTCTATCAATTACAAAATATAACCGATAAACTCAGTTGTAACTGTCACCAAATATGCAAACCAATGAAATGGAATAAAATCTACACAAAATCTACAACAAACACATTTCAAAAACGTGTACCTGCCTGCCTGCCCAACTTCAATTCTCATACATATGTATATGCTGTACTTCCGTTTTTCCATGCTTAAGCATACAATTATTACCCCTTATGTTTCCCCTTAACACATTTAAACTGCATAAAAAACATTTTTACATTGTTTCTTATTACTGCACATGGCACGCAACTCTAATACTACTTTATGAAATTTTCATTTTGTCTTCACTTACTTAAATATTTTTGTAGAACATGAAACGAAACTCGGAGCGAGAGAAGAAACTTTTGAGCATGGTAAAATTTGACGCCATGACGTTTGACTTGTTTCACATGGATTCATACGAGTACGAAAAATATGTTGCCGTTATGTTCGCTGCGAAATTATTTCAGGTATACAACGCATAAATTTTGAAACAAATTAATATCTCTAGTATATTTTTTTTCACACTGTATTTTGATTAAACGGTTCAGCTTGATCTTGTACATTTATATGTTTAGGCTACCACACAAACAAATGACGATGGTATGGACGAAGAGGTGCAAACAGAAGAGCCAGAATTAAAATCAAAATGGACACAATACCCCCCAAAGTGGTCTGAAATGAAATATAACATCAGTACTTTGCACAACTCTAAAGAGGTAATGAGATACTTACCTTTTGAGTATTGATTACATGTTGAACACCTTTGCCTGCTATTGACGAGAGTTATGTAATGCGATAGTCGAAGATTGTATTCCAGGGCAGAGGAAGTGAATGACAAATCAATGCTGAAGCTATTAAAACTTATACATAATATTTAATACAGGAAATTATAGGCGTTGGTGAAGACGGAAATATAGACACAAACGAGTCTAACTCAATGGAAACGCAACTAGCGAAACTGAAAAACAATGTCAAGATGGGTAAATTCATGTCTAAAGCTAGCAAGTTGCTCCTGACGGTGCTGGAATTTAAAAAACGAACCCGAGTTCCAGCACATAACACCAAAACATCGGGTTCAGAGAAGAAAATAACGTTGGAACGGGGCTTACCAGTAATGAAAAGTTTAAGTATGCATTCGGTAACTGCCTTTGGGGATTACGTTGCTTGTTCCAATGGACAGTTACTGTTGGAGTCTGAAATGCCGTAAAGAAAATTTATCTGATTATTTTTGTAAAAATTCCAACTACGAGTAACATAATGGTAAGTAATAACTTTGATAAAAAAAATTGATTTCAAAGGAAAAAGAATTCATCAAAAAATATCGTCACCATTTGGTCTCTGAAAGAACCCAGTATGCCATTATACTTTCTCCGAGTTTGGGGTAAGGTGACAGTTTTGCGAATGTACCTCCTGTCACACCTGGTGGTAACTGGAAATAAAGATGGCAGCTTGAACTTCTGGCATTTGAAGGAACCCCTCCAGTATCATACACAGTACCAAGATCAAGTCATTCGTACTCCTACAGTAAATACAAGTAATAATAATTTCCACCTCCCTAGGTGATAAAAAGTTGAGCAAAGTTTGCGTGAATACGTATCGATAAAAAAAATTCAGGTTGCATAACCGGGCCAAGCCACACTATGGCGATCCGTGGTTTAGAAATCATTCCCGAATCGAAGACATCATCAATGGTTTGTACAGCTCAAGCTATTTTTAACCTTCATTAAATATATATCGTTCTATAAAAAGCATAAAACTAATTGTTATTTCAATGTAGATAGTTTCAGTTGATAGAGAAACATCTCTAATCTGCTGGAGTTGCATGACTATTCAAGAGAATGGTTCAACTCATAATCCGTTATATAATCATTCAGCATGGTCTAAACTTCGTGTCACGGTCCGTAGTGTTGTCAACCTGGAGGAGGCATTTGGGACACCTTTTATGCATGTTTGCTGTTTAGATGTTTGGAAAACTGATGCTTTGCAGTTTGTAATCGGTACTAATGCTGGCTTTGTTGGAATTGGGACCTTAAATGAGGAAATACCTGTGTACCAAAAATGTTATATAGGCTCAAACATTATCATGAACGTCCGTAGTGCTCAAAGAAATTCCGTTCTGGGACTGATTGCTGTAAGGTTTCTGATTTTCATGTACTAAATATCAGCAGCATAAGATGTTCAGAAAGATTTTGTACAAGCAGGAAAACTTTGTGTGAAGGGTACCTGTGACGACGAGTACTGCCGATTGTTTGACCTACGACGAAAAAGAGCTATCTTATCCTTAGAGTGCGCTGGGAGAGGTAGCCCAGTGAAAGTTATGTGGAGTAAACTACGAGGATGTCTGCTTTATGTTGGCCAAGAAAATCGACTTGAAGCTTGGGATCTACTTAGTAGTGACTTGTCACCGGTGAAAGTTATCCCGTTTGACAAGCTTACTGACTTTACATTATCCGTATCAGGAGACAAAGAAATCCTTGTGAGTCTTGAAAGTCTTATTAGTTCTCAATTAACCTTTCACGAAGATTATGAAATAATTTTAGTTATTATTTAAAATAGTAATTTTTTGATTATAATATGCGGTGTCATTTTCTGATTTTTCTGATACATACAGATTGTGGCAGACTCGAATCAAATGCATGTGATTACAGTACCTTTGAATATCAAACCTTTGGATGACAAGGAAAAGGTTAGATTTAAGCGTTATATATCTATAATTTAAAAAGAACCACACAATGTCAAATGTGTATTCCTTTTGGACACGATTAAACTTCACATTTGTGATTTGATGCCGTTTTGTTTCTAAATTAGCATGGCATAAAAATATTTTGTGCACAAAAATGGTATACTGAAGTTTGTATTTTTATTAAAACGTCTAAACCATACACAACAATTTCACGTGGAACGAAGATTTAATAATATTCATAACTCATACCAACCAAAATATTCTACTGTATGCAGACATATTGCCTCTCTTGGTCATAGCGCGGTTTTGACTTTTTTGTTGATTACTTACAGCAATAAAAACTAAATGTGATTACAAAAATTGACATCACAATCATAAACACGTATTAACTTAACAAATGAATGCTGACTGAATTTAAAGGCAAACAAATAGCATGCGTTGGTTTTTGTATAAGATGTGCACTTTGTCAGGACCGTACATGCCCATGTCGTATAAAATCTGGTAAAATTATCCACATAAATATATAAGGCTGAAATAGTATAATTATAACATTTAGTACATAAAAACGAAACGTACAGTGTACAGGTAGTACGAGTGTACAAGTACCTTTATGCAGTGTGCATTTGTTACTTATTGTTAGTAACTTGCATACATTGAGGTTAAAATTAAGTTATTACTCATTTAAATTATTATTCAAATATAATTATTAACAACTAAATACATAAGGTAGCCATTCTTTTGCAATTTGCTGGAGTTCATTAAATAAGTGAAAAGGATAGTTATTTAGAAAACAGATACATAATATCTTAAATACTGTTGTTGGTGAGATAAAGAGTAGTTTCCACAACATAATTGTACTGTCTGGCCAGGAACATCGCGAAAATAAAGCTGATATTTATCCCAAGAGTTAGTGCAAACCAAAAAAACGGAATCATGCTGTATTTCTTAACTGTAGTGAGTGACATAGAAATATGAGAAAATAAATCTAGTGTCACATGACAAGTCACTGGTAACATATAGTTCACCTCAAGCAACCATTTTAAATTCTCTGAAATAAAAAATGGTGTAGCTCCCTGTAGTGCATTATTTTTCCTTACGAAAAATTCAAAAACTTGTCGGTTGATTTTGGTCGACATCCGACACGAAAAAGTTTCTACCCGACCAGGCATGCCAGAATCCAACGACATTAATGGATTTTACCCGCCACGTTATTTTTTAATAATCCAGCCGACATCCGACGAAAGGTTTATTTTATCCGACATATGTCGGGAGATTTTAGCCGGCATTAAAATATATTTTCATCTTCCGAAAATCCGACATATGTTGGGAGATTTTAGCCGACATGAAAATATATTTTTAGCTTCGGTTATCCTAATATATAAATATTAGTTGCTTTGTAAGATCTCAAATAATTTGCTAATTATTCGACCGAAGTTACGCAACGTCCTTACACGTCTCAAACCACGAAGTGCTCCGCAGGCCACTGCAGTGTTCACCAATTTTATTGAATTGAAGATTTGAGACGTGTAAGGACGTTGCGTAACTTCGGTCGAATAATTACTAAATTATTTGAGATCTTACAAAGCAATTAATATTTATTTTAAGATGATCAAAAGAATCTAATAATTAATTGAAAATACTTTAAAGCACTAATAAGAAGCACAGTGCTTACATACGGTGGAGCCAATGAATTAGCATTTGATTTAGTACATACACATACAGTATGAATTCGCTACAAATAAAAACGTTGTCCAAATGCCTTTAATTGAACTAAACTCAAGTAGCTATGTCATTGGTTCGGGTTTGCTCGAGTGGTATTCCTTCGTCCTCACTGGTCGACCACTATATACAGGTACTTTAAGCTGTATTTTAAACTGAAGGGGTATGCTCATTAGACCACTATGAACAGGTTACTAGTTACTACTATATAGAAAACCATTGTATGGAGGGAGTTTCCTATGTTAAAGGATACGAAGTGGGACCGGGAGGCCAAAAGTGACCACTATTACAGCAGGAAACCATTATATGAACGGCCATTATGTACAGGTTTTACTGTAGCATGTTGAGCTCATTTATAAAATTACCGTTACAAATTTTTGAAAAAATAAAAATTTCAAAATATTTGTAAAAAAAATAGTGTTAGTAGTACTGACTGGTATATGTAAAAACATTTCATTGAAATCGGTGCAACAGTTCGGGAGAAAACAAAGATTTTGTTTTTATTTTTTTACGTACGAATACGTGGACCGATTAAAAATTTACGAGTCGAACCGGCAAGTCATCATCATCAGCCATATAACGGCCATTAATTTTCAAGACACTTCAGAAACAGGTGAAATACAGAGCATGCATGTGAGAACTAGTTTGGATTCTGGATCAACATTTCCTGGAATTGCTCTCTGTCTAGTGCAATTGCACGCTACCCGTTTCCAAATATATAGAGTAGACTCTCTCTATAAGAGTAACCCTAAAAGTAGCAACATTTGTCTCTTATAATATTACATTTTTATTAAAGGAAACTTAAAAATAGTGTTAAATGAGAATCTGCTCCTTTTTTTCTCGTATAGAAAAAGTGCTCTTACAAGGAATTCTCTTATAGCGCGAGAGTCCACTATCATTTTTTTAGAAGTTGTACAGACATAGGTAATATGTATGTAATAAATATTCAGGTAAGGTCCACTACAGCCACCCTGCAGCTCGATGTTACCTGACGATACTACATATAACCTGGAAAAATAGAATTATTTTACTCTTCCTGTAATTATGGATGATTCAATAATTAAAACTACAAACTGCAAGCATATATATATATGCATACATATAGCATGCATATATGATGTACATCCAGGAGTTAACCACTATACGAAAAACTCAAAACGCTTCTAGAATCTAGAATGGATTATTTTTTAGCTAATTTTTAACTAATCCAAACTGAAATACTTCTAAACTGTATTTTGTAACTTGTAACGTTGTAACATAAGATAGTGACTTTTGCTGACATATAGCTACTTCACAAGGACATAAAATAAATGAAACAAATCAATTATAAAGGAACCTATTCAATTATTGAGGAAAATTAAGGAAGGTTTAACAATACAACAATCCGACAAGAATTTGATGAACGTCAATGATGGTTTTTTATTAGATGTTGATATTTTACTATTCAGATTCAGAGCATTTTTCGTATGTCGTAAAGATTATTTAGACGATGATATCCTATATAACAAGAATATTTTACAACGAAATGGAGACCCATAAAGTCTAATTTCAAAACTGTTAAATAGAATGCGTCTAAAGTTTAATACAACCAACATACGGAATATACCCAATCTAATCAATGAATATTATTTATCCAAAATGAACGTACAGCCTCCAACCATTACTGACTCTCAACTTGAAATTAGAATAAGAGAAACAGAAGAAGAAGCCAAGTGGGTTCCCATTCCATTTCTTGGTAATTTATCCAATAGAACTGCCGGATTGTTAAGAAGAAAATTTCAAAGGAAGGTAATTAACTTTCTTACCCGGTAAGAAAATCAAAAGTATGCTTAACCGAATCAAGGACAAAGAAGAAAATGAAACTCATGTCATATATAAGATTCCATGCATTTCTTGTGAAAAAATTTATTAGGGTGAAACTTATCGTCCTTTACACACACGACTTAAAGAACACATGAACCATGTTCGTTTGAGGAACCGCGATAAATCAGCAGTTGCTAGACATATTTTTCAACAACAGAAAGCATTCTATCGATTGGGATAACGCCAAATCAATTATAAAGGAACCTAATCAATTATTGAGGAAAATTAAGGAAGGTTCAATAATACAACAATCCGACAAGAATTTGATGAACGTCAATAATGGTTTTTTAAAGATGTTGAATGGCAACCATTGATTCAGAAAATTATAACTACTAATTTTTGAAAAATGCCTTCATCAAAAATCAATAATTTTAAGAAACCGTATTTTTCTCAATTGTGCAAATTTATCTATCACTTGCTTGTTAATGCCTGAGGATGACAGTCTGTTAGATATCGAAAGCTTGCATATAATTTAGCGTGTTTAATAAAGTGAACCACATAAGCCAAAGATATGGAATCTATTGAAAATAAATGAACCTATGCAGGTGTGTAAACTAACGAAGTTTCAACTCTAAAGTAAAAATCTTAACTTGTGCGAGAAAAGGTTATTTATACGTAAATGACAACCAAGCAACAAATTATGAACGACCCACCTAGTTTGTGGATTTAGAAATGAGAAATTCATTCGCTGTAGCAAGATGTTCCATAGTAAAATTTGCGGAATGTGCAAAATAACTGCAAGCATAGTTAAAAAATACAGACTGGACAATATATTGCTAAAATCTATTCTTGCTCCTTAGAGCTGTGGAGAAAAACGTAATTATTAACAATTCAATTTCCTACGATATTGCACTTCCTATTTAGGATTACAAAAAGATAAACAAGGATTTCTGACGTGAGAAACAACACAAAAATATACACTGACAGTTATATCACTTAAGAATTATTCATGTAGCCCTGACATTATCCGGTATAAAATAGTCTAGGAGCATATAAAACCTTATGCTCCTGTAGCCCTTTCTCACCAAGTCCATTATACAGAGATTACTATAATAATTTTATTACATAGCACAGCGGGCGGATAAAGTGCCAGCTAGAATTATGATCCTAACTCTAACGATAGCACTGTTGATTTCATTCTTTCTGTGGAACAATCATCTAGATATCGACTTTTGGTTGGTACTGAAGTTTTAATGGTGGATCACGGAACCTCCATCGAGTCACATAAACGAATTTTAGTGTGTGATCCTTTCCCAGTAACTCGTCGTTGCAGAGAATATCGATCTGAAACAATAAAAAGGTTAATAATATTAATTGTTTTGTTCAAACTTTATTCTCTCTAAAATTCGAACAAGCTCAACACGAAGAGAATACAACTGAAAAAGATTCAATTTGGTTGGCCTACATATATATTGAAGCATGTGATTTCTAAAGTGGCTTCACTAATAATAAATTAGCAGCATTTAAAATTATAACAATGGTTCATTATGAAAAAATACATTCAATGGGTGCATCCATACCTCTTTGTACTTATCCACAGAATTTAAGGTCTTCTTGGCTATGTATTTCTTCAAATGAGTTATGGTAGCGAGTGCTGAGCATCGAATAAATTTTCTCTTCAAACCCTTCATTGATCCGTTTTTACATTCCAGGCAAACATTTACCTAGAAACATTAGCTTGTGTTGTAAGATTGTAATATATAAGCTTCAAATTAGCCAATAAGTTCTATTACTTCAGGCTTTTAAATGTTCGAACTGACATGGTAGCATGGAAATATTGTTATGAATGCAATCAATAATAATGGGATAGCAATGCAGTGCGGTGAAGTGAAGAAACTAAATGACTGTAATAATTATTCCAACAAGAGCATGGAAGCATTGACTGGTACGTTAATACGCAAAGATAAAATGGTACATCATAAATTACATTCATAGTAAACAATTGAATGCCCCATGCCACGTTCTGGAAACAGTTTACAAATAAAAGTACTTGTTCATCTAAGCGATGATAGTCCGATTCGGTATGTTTCGTCTCTTCGCTGACTGTTGCATCCATGTCGGATAAATTTACAGGTATATCTTTAGGGCAGGCAACTCCTCTGGAGCGGTAAAACTCTCGTTCTCGCTTTAGCTCATCTAAAAATAATAGACACGTACAGCTTGCTGTCATATTGAAATAGCCCGAAGCTTTGCTCACCATATACGTATATGACATTGCTTCCATAAAATTTATTGATTATTTTATTGAGCAAATGTCTGAGTAGAAAGAAATACGTAAGTACTTCGAGCGATTTTTCCACTAGGGAAGTAAATCATTACATGAAAGAATTCCAATTTCAAGTGGTTGTGGCCACAGTAAATATACAGTGCCACACTCACATCGCATTTACAAATAAAGTACGCACAATCAAGCATTATCGTATAACTACAACCTAACAAAAGTCAATAACAGCTCTCGCGAAACCGTGCCAAAGGAACTGAAGGCATAAAATCAATACTTTCGTGGAGCACAAATAATGAATGACATCAATATCCTACTTACAAAATATTGAGCTAACAGTTCATACGTCGCAATCTACTATTACAGTAATTAATAAACGTACTTTCTTGAAGATTGGGTACGAGCTTGTAGACAATATCCTGCATTGTCCGGTCGAAACTGATGTACTGTAATGGGTGACTCTGGTGTATGACTATTTCACATGCCGGGCATGTATTATTTTCTTCTAGATGCTTCACCAAACAACTCTTACAGACTGCGAAAAAAAAATCATACATAAACATAATCAAATTTTCTTCTTAACATCCTCATTCAACAAATTTTCAAAAAATTCTACAGATAGATCAGTAGTAATATTCTTACATGTGTGAAGGCACTCGGTGACAGTAGTCGCATCGATGAGATACCCTCTACATATTTTACAAGTTATGTAGGGATTCAAAGTTTTTAATTTAATTCGACGTTCAACCCCAGACATTTTGAAATGTAGGTGTAGCAGATGAGGATAAAAAAACTGACAATGGTCCTTTATTCCTGAATGACTTCTTAGTAATTATTAGCCTGTTCTCAACAGTGACTTAATAACTCCCCCACATTTTAACAAGCTCCAGGGATACAGATGCACCCTCTTTAGACAAAAAATTCCTTCAAGGTCCGATTTTCCTGTATTCCTAAAGAATAAATAGCAAAGATGCATGAAGTTAAGATTCACCAAGACTCTAGCTATCATTTAAAACCCCGAATAGGGATCTGGTCATTCCAAACAATTTCAATACTATGCCCCTTATTCCATCACCCCTACGAAACTTCCTCTTTTTACTCAAAAGTACCTCACCTGACGGAAGTTTAGAAAATCCTGTATCCCGCTAGCCTCTAAAATTATCAAATCCCAAAAACCAAGTTTTCAACAGTACAATTGACGCGAATTGGCCCAAACTCCTGGAATCCATACACATAGAAACATTTTAATCAACCAAGTTATCCACATATGCCCTACAAAAATATGCTCTGAAAAACCTAAAATCAATTCGTACTTCAGTGTTGTCACGCGAAGGCCTAGAAAAATCCCGTTGACATGCTTCAAATTCAACTCGCCGAAAATATTTTGTTTTGAAGATGTGTCAATTGTCAATTGCCAATATCCAGGTTCACACAACAGCAAGTCCAACAATTACTGTAATTTAATCCATCTTTATAATTTATAATACTACTACGATGTACTAATACTTAATTTAAATAAACTATAACTAATAACTAATCAGTTTTCCTCAAATCCACCTTCAAACTTCTCCCCATAGTCCCCATCCATATACAATCCCCCAACAATTCCATCTCAATTGCTTCTATTATGTTCAGATCTCTAAAAAAAAACCTTCAAAACTTTATACTTTCCCCAAGATATTCCCAAATCTTAACTCACCAAAGTTGATAAATAAACGAAAGCTTCACGGGATTTTGTCCTTCATAACAAATTTAATTGTGCCTTTCCGTGAATACACAAGGAATAGTAATCCAACTTCGCTCTATCAACTGGTTATCAGATTTTTAACTGATACTGAGAACCAATGACTCAAACTACTAAGCTGGTGATTATTTAGTTCATTAGTCTCTATGGATTGTTTTAAAAGTGCATGAATGATCACAGATCCCAATCCTTCAAAAACAGTACTTACTGTTTCCAAATGGAAGGATTGTCCCCTTCCAACAACTACTTACTAATTACACTTGCACCTCTTTCAAGAGAATGACTTTAATTCAAAGTTGGCTTTCAAATTAAATCCCATTATACCTCTACATATATATATA
This sequence comes from Allacma fusca, assembly GCA_947179485.1. Classification (NCBI taxonomy): domain Eukaryota; kingdom Metazoa; phylum Arthropoda; class Collembola; order Symphypleona; family Sminthuridae; genus Allacma; species Allacma fusca. Next base: position 19,653,538 of record OX359249.1, on the reverse strand, counting down.
TATATATATATATATATATAACTTCATAAAATAATCTATAATTATATACTTTTCTAATAGTACGTTATGGTGTGAATTCTCCAGTCCGACCGCTGCTCCTGGGAACTTTTTGCACACGTTGCTCTTTAAAAACTTATAGACTCTTTCCGTCGTTCCTGGGGATGGTTTACTTTATTATAGTGCTGTATTCTATAGCTATAGCACGACACTAGTACCCATCTACAGTTACGATATGTCAGGAGATACCTGTGCGTACAGTCACTAGTCACTAGTGTAGACCTCACTGGGACTTCAGTAATTCAGTACCAGTCAAGTATAAGGTCGACAATGTGCTGAACTTGTAAACACTCTGTCGTCACTAATTATGGGAAAAACTTCCTTCGTACTAAAACTCACGTATGAAATTCCAAGGGATCTCAATTTGTAACTTCTTGAGCTTTAAAACTCTATGGGAGCTGAACTTGACTTCTCAACACTGTACTAAAATTATACGCTCACTCACTCACTCACTCACACACGAACAAATAAAAATCTAATGTTAGAGTATGGAGTTGGTAGGTACGTGGGTTATATATAACTAGAGTAAATTATAGAATGGAGTTAAAAGTGTAGTAGAACTTAGTAGAGTTAGTAATAGGAGTTGAGTCGAACCACTTTTATTATGTAAATATTTAGATTAGTACTATTTGCTACACTGACAATAGTGACAAAACTGACATTTTGCCTGGGGCCTCGTCGACTGGAAATAGTTGCTGCGCTTATACACTGCACTTAAATAGTTAAATGTTCAAGGGAGTAAATGAAGCCGACTGTCAGTGGATTCCTGAAACATTTAGGGACCGATCTGTACTTGTGAATTTCAGTGCTGATTGTGAGTAGTGTAAATGTATGTGTGCACTGTGCACTCGCAATGATGACAGTATGTCCGTGTGTATGTAAAAAGTTCCCTTTCCCCTTCCTTCGTGTGTTCGCCGCAAGCATCAGTAGTATGTTGGGTGTTGTATACATAAGTATATACTGTGCTCATGATATATACGCTATAAACCTTCCCTGGCATATAGATGGAGCTCATCAGTGTATGAGGGCATATACGGTTCCTTATTTTTTCAGCGTTTCCCTCTGTAGTCCGATGTAGTATAGATACTTTAATAAACCAGAGCCGAGAGCCCCCCCCCCTCCAACACTGGTGGAGACTGGATATACATAACCGGCCGGCATTTAAATGTTATTGAATTCTGGGGTTTACTTCCTTGGAGTAATTATTACTGCACCAATCACTGTCAATGTGTCATGGATAATATAACTGAAGTCATAAATCGCGAATTTTTATGGTGAAGATTAAATGGTAAGAAATAAAACCAGAGGGATGGGGCCGGGGTTGAGGCATTTAAGGCAAGCATGACTAGTCGAGGATGGCTGGAAGGGGTGGATTGCATAGGTATCCGTATAAAGTGCTGAAATTAATGTGGGATCAAATTTTGCGATTTATTATGTTAATCATGAAGGGGCAATTGAAAGTCGTGTGTACACATACTTAAAATGAAAAATGAGTAAGTGTTGGGGACTCCGGAATTGAATGATTCGGATATTTACTTGAGAATACAGGGAGTATCCAAGGGCAGGGAGTCGAACATTGCAAATTATTGGAATGTTTAAATCGGGATGGAATGTACGGCTTCAATAAATGCTTGAACTCCATCGGTAGGAGTTTCAGGGTAGATTCCATGACCAAGGTTACAGATGTAGTTTTGCGTCCCGAACTTGGATATCATTGCGTTCACGTTGGCTTCTATGGATGCCTGGAAAAATCAAAATTATTTTGTTTGAGAATGAGAGGGATTTAAAGATGTGTCTGTGTTTGGGAGTTAGATGGTTGCTTACACGATCGCCAAATAAGGCAACGGGGTCGAGGTTACCCTGTAAAACTTTCTCTGGGAGGGCCTGTCTCGCTAGCTCAGGTTTGATTGTCCAGTCTAGTCCTATGACGTTGCAAGGTATTTGATTCAGCTGATCCAAAGCGTAATGTGCCCCTTTGGCAAAAACAACCTGATTGAATAAAAAATAAATGCAGGACTATATGGATTGCTTCCTATCGAATTAGGCATTAATTTTTGAAAGGACAGGTTACTTAAGCGATCAAAAGTACATAGATACGTACCACTGGGACAGGGGGAAGACCAAGTTCCTTTAAACTTTCTGGAAGCCCTTCAACAATCGATTTCAAAAACGGGAACGAAAATTTGGTAAACAGCTCCGGTCCCAGGATTTCCGCGTGCGACTCAAAAAGTTGGACCATCTAGTGACAGATTTTTTATTATAATCAATCATTGTAATAATTGGAATAAGTGGTTAATACTTAAAATCATTTTTATTACGCCAAGCTTTCAAACACGAACAGTGCTCTTCTTCAGGGCCTAAATATTACTTTTTGTTACTACTGGCTCAAGTTTGCACTAAACACAAAATATCAAATTTCAGAAACTTATGCTAACCTGAGCTCCAGCTGCCACTTGAGCAGCAAGATATAATTTTATGTGATTTGCAAGTAGCGATAAGATGGTGGTTGATTCCTCGGGATATTTGTACAACCAAGACTTTGCTTTCATTTGGGTTCTACTGCCTCCTCCCTCAATCATGTAGCTCAAAAGTGTCCACTACAAAATATAAATTTTATTATCTACCTAACTTCAAAACAATGAGATTCATTTACCACTTTCAAACTTACCGGAGCACCGGCAAATCCTAAAAGAGGTACTTTCCCCTCCAATTTGTTCCTGGTTAATGTGATGGCTTCTAGCGTACCTTTCATCTTATCTTGAAAATTTATAGGCGGTGTTAGTTTGGCGATTGCATCCTGAGGATCCGTAAAAGGGAACTTAATCACAGGGCCCTAAGGACGGTACAAAAATTACCTCTCACACATTTCAAACCCCTTATTTGATAAAACTCTCAACATTTCTATCGCGAATCCAATCCTTACCACCCCAGGTTCCATTTTAACATCCATGTCCAAAGCAGTTGGAATAACCAAAATATCGGAGAATATTATAGCAGCATCCAGATCATATCTTCGAATTGGCTGCAGCGTGATTTCAGAAGCAAGTTCCGGAGTATTCAAGATTTCAAAGAAATCATGAGTTTTTCTCATTTCACGAAATTCTGTCACAAAATAAAATCGAGATTTATTTGCGGTTAGTCACAAAAACACAATACATTTGTCAAACTGTCAGAAACTACTTCACAGCTACTTCAGAAATCTCACTCACCTGGAAGGTACCGACCCGCTTGTCTCATTATCCATATCGGGATCCTCGAGGGTTTCTTCCCGGTAGCTACTTTCAGCAAATTATCATTCAATAACGGAGGAAAGTCCTGCAATAATTCAATTACTCAACACTGAATTGTTTCAATAAATTAACTTCTTACTTGTTAGCCTTGTACAACTCATTTACTCTTTCAACTACATATTAAATGACATGTAATTATAATATCCTAGAATTCAATCAGTTCGCTTACCTGGCCCATCGTGATGATCTAATGTCTTTAACTGGTAATTCCAACAGTATATGCACGCTTAGTAATTCTTAATTCTTAACATGCAAACTGGGCAAAAAAAATGGAAATAAATTACTTCAATACAAAAAATTACCAGAAATGATACTGAACTTCAACACTGTGCTACCTGGCCAGCACACAAACTCAGCAAATACAATTTGCTAAACACCTTGAAAGAAAAAATACTCAAGTCAAATATAACAAGGTTCAGCATATATATTTAATAAATCAAATATACTACCACTTTAAATTAAATTATGTATCTTGGAAATAATGTAAACTCCACGTGTTCGGCAAGCGACTGAGCAATAAGGCATATGCAGGAATTACAGAAGTGTTATGTTCTATTATATGAACATACAAACAAATACAATAGCTATGCTTTAACGTAAGTAAAGTACACACTCGAACTATGTGCAGTGCTGACGCTGAGTGCAACTGCTGTTGAACTGTGAAACTGTGCACACGCTATACATCTAATCACTTCTGTTATTCCCAGTGTTCCCAAGATTCCCATAGAATGTGCCAATTCAAGGCCACCTTCTTGAAATCCCGACTGTTTTGATTTCGACTTCAATCCTGTCATGCTTTTTTACGTTACATAAAGTCTATTACATAATTTGTTTCCTCTCCTATGTTCTCCTGCAAGAGGGGGCAAACGTATACACTGTCATTGTTGAACATGAAGGATGTCCATAATGAAATTTCATTGCTCGAAACTATTTAAAGTATGAACGTGAGCGAAGAGACAAAATTGCCCTGAAGGACTTTCTATTAATTAAATGTTTTGGAAAACACAGAATAAAAATAATTCCTGCAAAATATTAAGACTGAGGGGGGGGGGGGGAAGGTAAGGATGATTTTAATCCGGATCGGACACTTGATCAGATTTGATTCCGGAGTCTTATGCGTAAGTACTCGTACTCATCTATGGATTCCATAAAAATATTTTCCAACTGCAGGCTATTTATTCTGCCCTGCTCAGAATGCTGTTTTTTAAATACCTGCCGTAGAATAGCTTAGCTGCATAAAAGGCATAAAAAGCAACGTCCTTGGTTTGTGATCATCAGCGGATGAATTGACTTCATGCAATAAGCTTCTTAAGTTGATGGATTTAAAAAAATTCTCTGCACTTTTTGCACCGGAGGGATGCTGATGCAATTACATTTTTACTGGAGATTTTCTTTTCTCAAAGAAAAGGTAAAGATTTGAAGTGATTGAGAATTCAATGATAAAAATGAAAAATTCATAAATTGCTCAATGTTACAAAGAGGAAGATATTAATGAGACTCAATTTAAAAAGGGAGTTTGAGCTTGAAGCAGAAGCATTTACATTGTACAGCGAACATGAGTTCAGTGTTCAGAGGAGCTTCATGGGATAATGTGGGGCTGTAATTTTATAAATAAATATTTGACCATGGTCGTGTGACTTGCCAATATGCCAGCCCTGATAGGTGGATGTCGTAATTTCGCCATCTTTACAAATTGCTCGTAAAATCCCCACATGCTGTAATAAGATTTGGCAGGGGCTTATTGAAACATTTAATTACTATATTTAAACTGTTCAGAATGAAAAAAGTAACAACCAATATTTTAACAAAAACTATTACGATTAAGATAGAGATTCAAACAATTACAGGTAAAGATAAATGAATGGATACTCTCTGAAATAGTAGTAGTATAGTAGTAATATAGTAAGTATATAGTATAGTTTAGTAATAGCTAGCAGGCTTTGCTGCTCCGGCTCTGGCGAGTCTATCAGCTTGCTCATTCCCAAAATTTCCCTGGTGACCACGAACATGTTCCTGTAATCACGAAGCAATAATACCGGTAATATAATATTCTTTTGAACTGTTGTGTGTTAAATCATGAAAACAGCAATACGTTCTTCGATTCTATCAAAAATGCATTCCTGTGGAAGTAGGGGGAAAATATCCACTCCACATCAATTACGATTTGTTTTCAATATTGTACAGACTAAAGATATTTACATATATAGATCTTACAAAGACTACTTCAACTCCTTGCATAGCATCTATAAGCAGCTCAAAATCCTCCTTGTTTTTGACTGGTCCTCCACCCGCGGTTCGCCAATTATTAGCTTTCCATTTTGGTAGCCAAAAATACACAGCTTTTGTCAAAAATTCAGAATCCGTTATAATCTTGATTTGGACGTACCCTGGAATGTAATAAACAATGAGCGTTGAGAGGAATATAACAACCTTAGGATTTTTTCCTTACGTTTATACGAAGCCCTTTTTTGGCTCAGATGTGTCCAGATAGTATTAAAAAAGTAAAAACAAAAATATGGGAAATTATATAAATACGATTTTACCATTTAATTTTGCTAATCGAATAGCATGCTCCGCAGCCTGAATTTCGGCAACATTATTGGTCTGCCTCCCTTTAACTCGCTCCGAAAAGTTCCTTAAAGGGATAAAAAACATTATTCTTTTGTGATTAGGGATTTCGAGCTTCTACAATTTACACGGTCAATAAGATTTGCAGTAGACTCACAAGGGATTGTTAAGTCCAAAATATCCTCCAATGCCAGCTTGAGCACCTTGTTGTCCGTTGTTTAGACAGGCTCCATCCGTATATATTTCGATGGATAGGTCATTATTACTGCAGGAAGAGTTTCCTGAGTAACTTGCTCTTCCATATTGTTGGTGGTAGGCCATGATTTTCTCAGCTGTACTCTGTCTTCGCAGAAAATGAAAAATAATGAAATAAACCTTCGCTGAAGAACTGTTCACCAAAATTCAATGCTGTTATTAAAGTATGAAAATTCTTAAAAACTATAATAATTCAATGATAATACCTGAGAAGAGTTAATTGCAAGACAATAATACAAAATCTAACTGTCCTTTTAGCTGTCGAATGACATACAGCGAGAGCGATACTGCCGATTTGACGAGAAACTACGGGAGGGCAGATTTTTAACATGGGTATATAGTATTTACAGAATTTATTATTGCCGACTAACCACAACGGTTATGGTATTGAGCAAATGTTCACAAGATATAAGCTGTAACCAGGGTAACCGTTTCCGAATATAGTTTCACGGAACGCATCGCTGCATCGTGCATCGTGAAGAAGTCAATAGATAGCTATGGATTTCATTTCCTCTTTTGAAGCCCTCCATTGTAGTATTCCCAAGGACTAAGAAAAACTTCCAGAGATGGTTGATATTCTATGACATTGAAAGACAATGGCCGTGGGTCACAGTAGACCCCGCCAGATCGCTCTGATCGTCGCTTATCACACTCAGGCTGTAGGTTATCATATAGCCCCGTCGACCGTCACTGGCCGTCTCAGGCCATGGGTCACTGATCGCCACCGGGTAACAGTGACCCATGACCACCTCCAAGGGAGCTTTCCAGAGACAGCGCTCCGGCTCTGGAGCGCTCCCCTTTCCTGGTTCTGCTGCCTCGTCCGCTCAGGACCGACTGATTCGTTTTCAGGCAAGTTTGGCATTATAATGGTTTTTAATGCTATAACATATACTTACCGATATATTATATTCCACCGATAATTAATTAGTCAATGTCCAGTTTTTGTGCTTGAGCATATTTTTTCCCGATTCCAATTACTTATACAAATCAATACCTATGTGCTCTAGAACTCTATTACCAGGGATGTCAACGATTAATAATCACGATTAATGATTAACGATTAATGATTACTAATTATTAATCATCAATCGTTAATTTAGTAAGCTTGGATTGTTTGAAATAATCATCAATTGTAATCATCAATTAACCTTTTTGCAAAAATCAATCATCAATTGTAATCATCAATTAACATTTTTCAAAAATCAATCATCAAATGTAATCATCAATTAACCTTTTTCAAAAATCAATCGTCAATTGTAATCATCAATTTACCGTTTTCAAAAATCAATTATCAATTGTAATCATCAATTAGCCGTTTTCAAAAATCAATTATCAATTGTAATCATCAATTAGCCGTTTTCAAAAATCAATTATCAATTGTAATCATCAATTAGCCGTTTTCAAAAATCAATTATCAATTGTAATCATCAATTATCGGGCTGGCGACGTCTCCAAAATTCTAAGCAGTCTAGGGTTCGAAGAAGTTTTTACTAAGCAGTGTCCGGTGTATCTGGCTGATAATATAAAGGATATAATACACTCTGTTTACGATCAGAGCAGTTTACACGACATGAACAGAATCCTGAACTCCTCGTCTCACCCTTTGTACAAGTTAGCTTATTAAAATGATAAATGCAAGCAGTATCTAAATATCCACATTACATTGTTAATTGCAATCCTCAATTAATTAATTTTCAAAATAATCGTTAATCGTTAATTGCAATCATCAATGAAAATTATTTTTAAAGTAATCGTTAATTGTAATCATCAATGAAAATTATTTTCGAAGTAATCGTTAATTGTAATCATCAGTGAAAATTATTTCTAAAGTAATCGTTAATTGTAATCAACACGGAAAATTATTTTTAAAGTAATCGTTAATTGTAATCATCAGTGAATAATATTTTCAAAGTAATCGTTAATTGTAATCATCAGTGAAAATTATTTCTAAAGTAATCGTTAATTTTAATCATCAGTGAAAATTATTTCTAAAGTAATCGTTAATTGTAATCATCAGTGAATAATATTTTTAAAGTAATCGTTAATCGTAATTATTAATTATTAGTTATAAGCCCATTAATCATTAATTGTAATTATAAATTCATTTTGTTTTCGAAGTAATCGTTAATCGTTAATTGTAATCACAAAATTGGAAATTGACATCCCTGTCTATTACAACAAATACTTTAGTAAATTTCTAGCGTCTTCTAGAACCTTGAAACAATATTATTCGAATTAAGTTCTTTTTTCAATAAATTCTTGTTTTGTTTTTGTTTTAGTTTTGTATCTCCAAAACGGATATTGTTTGAACAAAACTCAAGTACAAATTAAACGAGTACAATATTACAGCACTACGCGTACTCATTGACTCTTGACCTTGACGTTCATCATGTTAATAATTCCTTATAACCGCTATAAAATTTTGCTAAAGCAACTATCCTAGCTGGTCAAATCAGTACAAAAGTCTGTCAGGAAAAGCTTTGATTTTGAAATGCTAGTATCATTATTTCCCTACTTACAATATAATTTGTAGAAGAAATTCAATGTAACTCCTGAAGAATCAAGGATAATCAAGTGCAATACCACATTCGAACCGTTGAGGTAACCTCGAATCAAATTTTGATTCTAATTGAAGGGTTTACAAAATTTCGATCGCTAAATATGAAAAAACAGAGTTTGGATAAATTGTGCCATTTTTTCCCAAAGAAGAAATCATCTAAGACCTGTTCCCCCGCAAAACTAATTATCTTATGACGGAGCTTTTAAATATTTACAAAATTTTTGAATTCATATCAATTGGGGCTTAAAATTTTGAAAAAACCTATTTTGAGGCCTCGAAGTACTTTCAAAAAATTCACAAATCTTTCGACCATTTCCACGTTCTTTCCCGTCAAGAAGTAATTATCTGTGGCTTGTCCCTCCCCCGTGAGGACAAATTGTCTTTCGATGATGTTGTTAAATAATAAAAATTCGTAATTTAAAAAAAATTATGTCCATTGGTGTTGAAAAGTTTTAAAAAGTAGGTACATTTCGGGAGCGATTGTGAAAGAAAAAGTGCAATTTTTGACTTGGATGACCCGTCGCGGTCAATAAAATCTCATTAAAAAGATGTTTAACTGCTTTAAAACCTAAAATCATTTCGACCGAAATGTCGAAATCCTAGTCCTAGAAAATTCAAATTCATCTATTTATTTATCAAAATTTTAGCATTTTTTTTGTCGAGAAGGAATCATCTGAAATCATCCCTCCTATTTGTAAGTGAAGTTAATGACAAAAAAAGAATGGGTCCTAAAATCTGATATTTTTGGCTCCGAACCATTAGTGCTCGAAATTCCTCAAAAATCAATCTTTCTAAAAGAATTTTAGAAGACCATTTAAAGTGGTATACATACACAATTGCCATCTTCCGTTCAACTTACAAGAAGGAAACGGTGGACTTTTCAAATGAGAACGAGTTCAGTTTAGTTTTTAGTTTCACGTATGTACTACAACATCTACAATCACAGCATGTCTCGTCAGTCTCTGAGTCTCGTGTCTTTATAGTCTCTAGCCATATGCCCTACTATTGCCCTTAAGCACATGTTTTACTATCTATCCATGCGGTGGGTGATGTCTTTTTAGATTGTTACCAGAAATAGGTTGATTTTGGTACATTGTGAGTTTCGTCAAAAGCACACGATCTGCTGTGGTTGTTATCCTGTATCGAAGATACAATTACGTATTTTGAATAGAAATACAGCCCATAAACCGTTGTAAGACACCAGCAAGGATCCAATATTAAGGTGAGCCATGGGAATGTCATATTTTTATTTGGAAGTACCCGTATGAATTTGTTATTTATTTACTGTAACACTGTGAGTAATGTGTGAGTGACAAAAAAAAGTATTGTAGCATAACCTTTTGCATTGCTATGTTTTGATATATATTTGCGTTGGTGGAAGTAATAATGAAGTTTAATTTATTAGTACTGGAAATAACAATACAAAATTTTTATATGTAGACATTGGTTCGGTGAAACTTCATCATGGATAAAATAGAAGGAGAATCTTCGGAAAGTGTGGCCCAGAAAACCCGTGGAAAGAAACGGGCATTCAACACAGACACCATGGAAGTGGACATGCCGGCAGTGAAACCTAAGCAAATTAAGTCGGAAATACGAAAAGTTCCCGTTCCGGCCCATAGATATACCCCACTGAAGGAAAGTTGGATGAAAGTATACACACCGATAGTGGAGCACTTAGATCTACAAATTCGATTTAATTTGTCTACCCGGAACGTGGAAATTAGAGCCGGGAGCAAGATGGTGGAATCCGCGTACTTACAAAAGGCTGAGGATTTCGTTCGGGCATTTGTCTGTGGATTTGAGATCGAGGATGCCTTAGCTCTGATTAGGCTAGAAGATTTATTCATCGATTCTTTCGAGGTGCAAGATGTGAAACCATTGAAGGGGGATCACTTGTCTAGAGCTATAGGCCGCTTAGCAGGGAAGGGTGGAAGGACCAAATTTACTATTGAAAATTCTACCAAGACTCGGATTGTTCTGGCGGACTCAAAAATTCATATTTTGGGATCCTACCAAAACATTCAATTGGCCAAAAGGGCTCTGTGTAACTTGATTCTGGGTACTCCACCGTCCAAAGTGTACGGTACTCTGAGAACAATGGCTTCGAGGTCTTCGGATCAATTTTAGATTAGCTCGTACGTAATCAAGCCTCGCTATCCACACTTTTTTGTCTTTATTATGTATCATTTACTAATCTTAGCCAGATAATAAAATCTTCAAAAACTAAAAGGATTTTCGTTGTGAATTTTTTTCCTGTCGGCAGGATTGTCATTTTATGGCAGGTTGCCGGCGCGGGTTTTGTTTCTCATAGTCTTCTGTGATCTAATTTTAAGTAATGGTTGATATGATATTGACTTAATTGTTTAAGTCTGGTTTCATAATTCATCAAAAATCATGAAAATAAGGCTTAGTGGGCATTTTTGGCTAACCATTTGTAATCTGCTTATGGTCGATTGAGGAATACTGCGGAGCATAGAAGGTCCCCTCAATGAGTACATGGTTTCAGCAGACGCGGGAAACTTACCCTGTGTAGTCTTCGTCTTCATGCATGTGTGCGATCACTGGGATCGCGATCAGCTTGACTTCGTTCGTGCAGAGCAGAAATGTGCAGCATGATAAGAATTTTTCAGGTATTTACTCAACACTGACAACAACAACAATTGAAACTGACAAGAGGATCATCTTAAGAATCGTAATGTTAGTGATTTAGTGCTAAAAAGTTTATCTAGTGATATTTAGTGTAGCATCTAGCAATTTGCGAGTTAAGATGACCTTTAAAGAAGTGTCTGAAATAATTCGTTGTGTGATTACCTCTGTAGATTATCTGTAGTACCAAATACGTAAACTTTTGCTGTAAACAAGCAAAACAGTAGTGGAACAAAAATGCATCCCAGAAATATTTTCAAGAATGGTGTCAAATTTGAGGAGCTTGCACTAAAGTACGATTTCTTCAAACCCTTCGTAGTACAGGTATTAAAAACTTTGGTATAAGGTCTAATAGATGTTAATTGGTGGATAATATTTCATATTTCACTCGTTTCTACTACGACATTTTGTTCTAGGAAAAAACAAACAAATTTGGAGTGGATTTTGAAGATAGGGAAGCCATTTTGGCGTTGAACAAGGCTCTTCTGCAGGAGTACTACAATTTAGATGTCGACATTCCTCGCAATTTTCTGATTCCCCGAATTCCGTTACGAGTCAACTATGTTTTATGGATTGAGGATCTATTGAAAGAATTCCCAGCGGATTCTGAAGGCAAAGACACCGTCCGTGGTCTTGACATCGGTAATTTGGTTTCAATTTCCCCCTCTTTCCTTCATATTTGTAAAGAAAGTATATTTGTGGGTTAAGAATGTATATTTCTAGGCCGACGTTTACAGAACTCATTTTATGAAATAAGTGATCGAGGTTGTCATTGTATCCGCTCGATATCTAAACATTTATTTGGTTTTGCATTCAAGGTTACTATATTTTGTAGTCTATCCTATTAAAATTTTTAAATAGTAAAACAAATGGGTTATTTTTGATGAAATAATCTTTTAACGTATATACCAAGAAAATAGCAGAAAATAACAGAAGTGTACTGGTGGTTATGGCGTGTGAATTAAGCGTGAAAAATGTTAAATTAATTTGGCTATACTATTGTTTTTATTTTGTGTTGATACTTGGGTTTGCCGTTTAATGTCAAAAGAATCCGTCCGTAGTAGTATAACGTGGCAAACAGATAGCGTTTTTGTATTGCGTCATCGCTCTTACTTTTTTTTTTAATAAACTGGGTAGTTTTAATATTGTTGTTGGGAACAGCACAGCAAAACTCTAATAACCAGGTATAATATATTAATCCTGCGATTAAATGTAGGATCTTTGGAAACACTGAATGTTTATTGAGCCGCTTCACAGAACCTTAGCTTTTGGTTCTTTCAACTAATAAACACTTTTGCAATCTGCGATATCCCAGTACCTTAATAACTATTGCAAATAATACATCTCTCAAACTTTATTAAGGGCAGTAACAATGAAACATTACACTAATAGTGACGAGGTCCATCGATATAATGTACATATCGTCGGTGAAGAGGCCGAATGAACTACAAGCATTTTCAGTTCAAAGGAATGTGATATACAAGACAAAGTGAAGAAGATGCAAATTAAAGAATATTGTTCATGTAGATCGTCTTTTCGGTGAAACTCAATGTAGATTGTTTTGTCTCTTCACGGACCATTTAGTGTCAAATAGAAACTCTCAGGTCTTGTTTACACCATTGAGTGTCAAATAGAAACTCTCAGGTTTTGTTTACATGTGAAATTCTCTGATTATTATTGAAGAACCTTAAACTTTATATTCCCAGGCACTGGACCATGTGCAATATACGCCCTTCTGTGTGCAAGAATGAACAGTTGGGTGATGTATGGAACTGATATAAACGAGGATTCAGTCAAGTTAGCTATAGCTAACGTAAAAAAGAATAATTTGGAGGACAATGTAAAAAGTAAGTGCATCATTTTATTGTTTTATTACTTTTACTTAAAGCTATCTTGCATTGTATTTTGTCGCAAATGTAATGGTAATGTAAAATGTTTTTATTTATACTTTACAGTTCATACTGTCTCCTCAGAATCGTTCTTCAAGGAAATATTTGAAGTTTCTTCCCATACTTTTGATTTTTGCATGTGCAATCCACCTTTCTTTTCGGATACAAAGGACTTACTAGTTCGACAAGATCACCTACGTCCGTCGTGGGAAGCTAAAAGCAAAGTACATGAGGAAATTATTTGTACTGGTGGAGAAGTCAATTTTGTTTGGAAGATGATCAATGAATCCAAGATCCATCCTGTTGTTAGGTAATTACTATTTAACGAGCGAATGAAGAAAATCGTGGTTTCCAGCAGGGACGGGAATTCGAATTCAAATCGGAATTAGAATCGGAATTATATTCAAAAATTCGGGTATCCGAATCGATATTGGAATCGGAAAAAAATTCATTAAGGTATTTGTATCCAAAATCGGATTCGAATAAAAACAAGAGTATTCGAATCGGTATTCGAATATTTTTTTATGAATTCCGATTCCAATAAAGTGTCAATTTCATTGAGGTTTATACTGCTACGTGCGAAGAAATGTTCATAGGAAGCATTTTTTAAAAGCCGCACACATAATATTATAAAATCCAAAGACAAAGTAACGAACGTTTGGCAAAGGAAAAGTATATATTTAGCTTAGAAACGCTTAATGCGTTATGTATCGCTTATATTTTTGCGATTAAATTGTTCCGTTGAATAAATTCCCATTTTTTATAAGAATATCCGAAACGTATTTGAATCGGAATCCAAATTCCGGAAGTATTCAAATATATTAGAATCCGTATCGGAATTCAAATTTTTAAGTATTAAAATAAGTAATTAAAATTGAAATCGAAATTAGAAAGTATTCGAATCCGAATTTAAATCCGTATGTTTCCGATATCCCGTCCCTGGTTTCCAGATTGCTGCAACATGTTTTCTTTTTCAGAATTTTTACTACCATGGTTGGGGTTAAAAAGCACTTGACAACTATTACCAAACGAATGAAAGAAAGTGGACTGAACAATTTTACAACTTGCATTTTCCACCAGGGTCGCACCAGCAGGTGGGGTTTAGCGTGGTCATGGGATGAAACTGTAAAATTTAGTTCAAATTCTCAAAAGCCAATGAAACCCGCCGTTTTTTCTTCCGAATTTCAAGACATTTCCTCATTTCAAGCATTTATGGAGAGCGTGGAAAAAAAATTACTAAGTCTAAAAATGAAAGTAGATAAAATTAGCAAGGACGCATTTCAAGTGGAAGCACAAACGAATACATGGAGTCATTCAAGGAGAAAGCGACGCATGGAACTGAGAGCTAGTGCTGCATCTGATCATCAACAATCCAGCCCGGTAATGAATTCTTATTGCTACCTCGATTTTATCCCATGGATTTTAAGAATAATCCAATTGATGGTTTGACATGACTACTTTAGGTACATCCTGCAAAAGATCTCACGGATTTGAATCCAGAAATCAAAGGAAGTAAAAATCCACGTCTGGATAATACTTTACAAGATGAAACTACGTCAATTACAAGTAGAAATTCTAATTCGTGTTTGCCGGAAGAGAGAAACCCAGATGAAGAATCCAAAGAAGAATCTGCTTGCGGATCATCAGTAGATAATACAGAAAATAGCGAAGCATGTTTATCATTCCAGGTGGTTGGTGTGAGGGACGGGAGTGCAGTTATCTTACATATGCATTACATTAAAGGCAGTTTAGGTAAGGATGGTGTTCATCAAATTATGCAGTTTTTAAAGAATTGTAAATTCAGCTAATGACTAGTAGTTTTACAGACGTTTAAGTTTGATTTTGTGTATGAAGTAACTTCATGAATTACAAAAGATGTCTAATTTTAACTTCCAGCACTATTCCCTTCCCCTCTTTCAAACCTAAACTGATAGAAAGTACCCATTCTTACATGAATACATGTTATTGACATTAAGTCAGTTTTGCATTATTTTACAATTGTAATTCCTTTTCTAATTTTGCTAAACAATTGCAATAAAAAAGGAATAACTTTAAGTTGTAACTATCTGACACATGAAACCATACTGTATTCTCGTTTCACTGGAACGGGAATTCATAAGGTGTAACCGCTACAGTTATTTCCTTCTCTTTAACTTTATAGCTGTCTCTTTAAAACAGGATTGCCTAACATTTGGAAATCCTCATGGAGTCACATCTCATGACCAGCTGTCTCTCCGGTCATTTTTAGCCCTAAGATTGTTTTTGTTCCTATGTATCTTATTTCATTATATGTACCTTCACAAACAAGGCTAATGGAGCCCGGAATAGTAAACTAGAGAAGCGGAGGGAATAAGCCCCCAGAACATCTTGGCACCTCAGAAAAGTCGGGAAGAATACAAATAAAGGACAAGGCTCGCCCATATCTCCCAAAGGGAAAACCTTTCCCAGGAACCGCAAGCCAGGAACTACTCTCACTGACCAAGCAAGCAGTCCAACTGAACCAGACACGAAAAGTAAACATGATTTGAAAATGGCTCGGGACCGGAAACCGAACGTTCTCAATGGAAGGGAATCCAGCAAGTGCCAGATACTCTTCAATGGCGAAAAAAAAAAAAAACCGAGGACGGATGTCCCGAGCCGGGTTTCCACTGACGGAGACACGCCTATTGTCTCGTGACGACCATAGACCGGGGAAAGGGGTTACGTTCAGGAACCGTGAGATTTTCTCTTAGAAGGAAAAGCGCCGGTGCGACAACAAATGCCAAGTTTCTTGTTCAATTGGATAAGAACGGAAAGTTTGTATGTGCCGTTGCAGCCCCAGCGTGTTCCTCTCTCTCTCTCTCTCTCTCTTCGTAACATGGTATCCTCATCCTATAGAACCTTTTTACAGTGCGTATGATTTTATAAAAGCAAATAATATGCACATTCTCAGCATATACAGGAGGAATTGTACAGAGGAAGATGCTTTTAGCACTATGTTTCTCCTCTTTTGCTGCATACTTGACTGCCGCGAGAGAGACGGTTTAATATTCTACTACACCTCGACATTATATGTATGGAAATCCTCTACTCAAAAACTCACTCCACACACGCCACACAGTCCACACACACATACACACGTACAAGACACAGACACATATGCCATACATGCGAGTTGAGTGTGTATGAATGGAACCCGTAAATATACACATAGGAGAGGAATAATAAGGGAACTGGGGATAGGAAAAAAGTCAAGTAGCGAGAGTGGAGACGAGCATATCTTTTGGATGGTGCAAAGGTCTTCAACAGCGAGGAGTGAGTGAGGAGGTGAATTTCAGTATGCCGACTGAACGATAGAATCCTAAAATCTAGCCTCGTGACTTCGACTGTGCCAGCGTGTTACCTACCTATTTAATACTATTGAACTACTCCGTGTGCGATCTGCAATAATTCGTCGTCCTCGCCTGAAACCCTGGTCACTTGATTCGGTCACTTCCTCCTTACATCTTAAGTTTTTCAAATCAACCGAAATATCCCTCTCGGTAAGGAAATATAATACAAACTTTGAATCCAGTATAGTAAAAAGTAGGAATAGTTACTAATAGTCACTCTGCACCATTTATTTTCATTCAAGTATTTTTTTTAATTTAAAAATCCTCATTCAACATCAACGTCTTGGAGTGTGTGAGTACATGTATATAAGCTCAAAGTATTATACCGCGAAGTGTGTGCACTTTACTGAAGCATTATCATCAAAGGAAGATTAAAACATCCTAATGGCTAACTAAAGTATGTAATAATGGTCTGGTTTGAATTACTTTTTTTTTGTAGTAGAGCTAACTAACAAGTATGAGTCAAGTACAGAGTCTCTAAGCGCAAAATTCCAGGGTGTCAATTTCAAAGTGCTCAATTACAGTGTGAATAGTTGTTTTCATATAATTACGAAAAATCTTTGGGGCTCCCTGTTTGTTGTTGCTCCCTCGACGTTTTCGGAAGGAATAAAGTGTGTTGGGATTAACATGCTCAAATTCTGGATGTAGATTTTTTGAGGAATTTGGAGGTAAATTATTGTTGGAGCTATGAAGGGAGCTTCAAGAGCCTCGGTAGAGAACTTTTGAAGTAATTTTAAATTTGAAAGCCATTGAATATTTGTGGTGGTACCCTTTTGGGTGAGTAAGTTCTTTGGAGATTTTTGTAATATTATATTGTATGTATATGTTGTAGTTATATATGTGTTTGTGATGTGTGTGTGAATTTTTGAGGGGATGGAATTCAAAGGGTATTTCGGTGTAAGGTAGGTTTAGGTAAGGTGGGTTTGAATAAGATTTGTTTGAGTGCATTCGTATTTAACGGGACTTATTTTGAGGAAATAATGTTTGTAAGTTTTAATTTTTGAATATTGAGATATCTACTTATTTGTTAGAAGGGACTCGGCAGTGATGATATACCGCCACGCCGGAGTTATTCACTTGGAAATGTGTGTACAGGAGTAGTGTGACTATAGTGTGTTCAGTGATTATGGAGATTGCAGACATGGAAGTAAATGTAGCGTGAAAGCGTATATAATAAAGTACTGCTGCTGTTTGTGGGCCCAGGACATAATGCACACTTCACACATTATCTCAAATGTTATTAGCTTATATATAGTTGATTGATGCATGCTGTACTCTACTTTTTTTAGTGAGCTTAAATATTGAGGATAGGTAGAGTGAGAGAGAGAGAGAGAGAGAGGTTGGAGTCATTGGGAGGATTTTTAGTTTGGACCGTAGAACGTACCCAGGGAACTAAAAGATTTACTTATGTAAGTTTTCTGTGCCAGTCTGTGTGTAAGTAAATCACAGACGGAGGGAGAAGAGGTAAAAAGAGACCATAAGTAAATTAAATTTTTAAATGTATACAGTGTGCATACGGAAAGTTACGAATACAGACAGAGGAGCTGAGATTATTGATGTGTATATGATGAGACTCAAGAGGACTTGTTATGCTGGGATGCCTCTTTGTAGGATCTCGCATCTATAACCCTTTTAGCTGGAGCAACTTTCAATTCATTGGAGCTATCACCTTTCTGCATAACTATGTGTGTGCTTGTTTTTTTTTCTTTGTAGTTCTCTGTATTTGTATGTTACATAAGGGGAGATACAACATGCTTTCGTGTGACGTAAGTATAACTGGAGAGGTTGACCATAAGTGGAGATATTGCATAACAAAATGTAGTCATGCAGCATGGAACTCATTTCTACTATTACTTCCTCAAGTATGTTTTTATGCGTGGATGTAAATACCGTAAATGCTCACTCATTTTACCCATGTGCTTGCTGGATATGCATTTATTGCAGGGGTGCTGATGCCGGTGCACTTGAGTCAACTGTTTGTGTACATTCATACATGTTATATTATGTAAATGACAAGTGTGCTTTTTTACTTGGAGTACTGAGTATTCCAGAGCTCACAGTCAGGAGTTTCTACTTAATAGTAATTCCATGGTTTTTCCCTTATCACATGCGGTAGTTGGAGTTGGTAAAAATGATTAAATCAGGAATTTATTTATCTATATAAATTGGGAAGTCCCTTTAACGCAGGGGGATTGGACTCCTGGATGTTGTCTTACTTGGAGAGATTAGGATCTCATTGGACTTGGAGAGTGGGAGTATGAGAAGGGTCGATTAATGTTAGACATTACCGAAAAATATTTGGATTTTGAATTTGAAGACAGGAGGTGAAACTGGGCTTTTGTGCACTTTGTAGACATTTGATTTAATTGAATGCGGTTTCTTTCACGATATGTATATAGGTGCATATGTTATTATACGACAATGCGTATTTAAAAATATTTATATGTTTATGAATTATTGTCAGTGATAATTATGAGATTATTAATCATGTTATTTTACTTTCGCTGTTTGCAATAATAAGTAGTATCCGATAGCGCTAGCATGAAATATTCGTAGTAGTGTATTCATTCACATCATGTGTGGATTAACGATTCACTATTGCACTTATGAATGGTAGAGTGAACTGGAGGAATGAGCACTACGAATAATATAATTCCTAATTCGAAAAGGAAAAAACAATTGGAGTCAATGTGTCGGTTGAACTCCATTGTTCTGGAATTAAAATAATGGAAATGCTGGGTATTTATGTACTAATTTTTTTCAGTCATTTCCGGATTACTCATATGTATTGGTGGCGCATTCCGTGGCTTTACTGAAAGTAATCGTATTTTTTTTGTCTTGGTATTTTAAAATGAGTTCAGTAAGGAATGAATAATCTAGCCTCTCATGTGTCTGCATGGGCAAGTTTTTCATTTGTTTTGTAAAGTTATCCTCCTTGCCTTTCATTTTAGCTGCTTATTAAACGTAGACATTTATTTCGTCATTTTTTCCGCTTTTAGTCTCTCGAATGGCCATGCATAACTCAATGCACTGCCATCAGAGGCACCTGAACCTGCTGAACTTGAACCTGAGAATTGGTTTGGGCTTTCGTCTCCCTGGAACTTGACTTGGTGTAGACGCTCACAATCAGTGATCGAGAACTTCTAGTGTCGTTTTGCCATAGTATCGATATATGTATATACTTGTATACATGACACATGTATGTGTTTGTTCGAATCTCTGTGCTGGAAGAACTTGAGCAGGGAGCGTATACATGACGGTGCATACTTTAAGTCTTGCAGCCTTTCTGGTACTACTGTACCTGTGTATAGTAAAAACATTTTTAAGACACTGTTAATTCTTTCTTGTATTTCAGTCTTCGGAATGCTCAGTCAGTTACCTATGTTTATTTAAACAATTATTATTATTCTGCTCTGCATTGGAAGGTTAAAAAAATCCAGCGATCACTAAAAAAAATGAGGCGTGGTAGTTATACGTCCAATGGAGCCATAGCAGGTGATGTGGTACGACACGACCTGATTTCACTACCCCAGTTTTCCCCTTGTAGCCGGTAATATAAACGTACCCCCGGCAATGACCAATTACAATATTTTTAATCAGGCAGGAAGAAAGTAGAGATGTATCTCTGCTACTGCTACTTGATTTAGTGTGCTCTGGGAAATGCATTCTAGTAATAATAACTCAAATACAATTATTTACATACGTGCACCTTGTGATAAAGAATTCCTTTCTTATGATTTTATCGTAACTAAGTAAAGTCTATTCCTAAATTTTTGAATCCTTTGGTTTTTAGTAAGTATTAGCTTCTCTTTTACAAGTTCCAAGTTACTATTTTATGAGCACATCTCTTCAAGCATATTACATGATGAAGTATATCCTGAAACTGTTAGTATATAGACCGAGGGTGTCTGTACATGTTTACTGGAGAAGTAGGTTGCTAACACGGTGAGGGTAACTTGGGATTTGGGATGTAGGTCGCAGTGGTGACGAAACTGAAAATTTATTTGAGTTTATTAAAATTGACTGTTAATAGTACTTCCCAGTGGGTTTTCCCTTCTCTTTTTTTTATTCATGTTACAACTTCCAATGCTACTTTGCAATTCAGTATTTGGCAGATGAGTAATTATATATGACAAATTCCTAAATACTACTGTACAGATATGAAGGGATTCACTATAGTCTCACAACGAGTGAAAACATCGACAGAACATTAAACCATAACCACACCACTTGCTATTTTTCTCGTAGGTACACACTGAAATGCCCCACCGTCAAAATTCGAATTTTTATAATGTATCATACTTAAGTAAGGGCAACCGCGATTGGGTTCTATAAATATCACAACAACTTTATTGAAAAGAGATGTACATCAAGTATAATGTTTGTGAATCGAATTTTTCAGTAACATCTATTGTTGATAGTCTGGACAACTTTAAGTAGAGGAACTAATCATGCACAAATAAAAGTTTGTATGCTGAGAAAGGTGCTGCGACTAGGTGAAAGTTCACTTCAGTTGTGGTCTTAAAGGTAACTAAAGATGCCGAGGTTCTCTATCAGATCTAGTTGAGCGTTTATCACAGGTTAATATTTTCCAGTATAATGCAACAGTTTTTCTCTTGATCCGTTTTTGTACAATGAGCACATTTGCATCTTACGAAACCAACAAAAATAAAGTATGCTTCCCTCATGTATCTAATTTTATGTGTATGTATTTTGCATGTGTTTTTGTACACATGCACACTAGAGCCGAAAGCTTTGGATAATATATTGAGGCGAAAATAGTAATAACAGTTAGGAAGGCTGTCGTTTCATTATTACGTAATTGATAGATGTGCGGCAGTAAACTTTTACTTATGTGTAGCTTTAAAAATCATGGCGCTCCTTCCGTAGTACTCCTCATAAGGTCATAAAGTCACTTAAATATTTCAGTAAATTGCACTTCACAGCTCGAAGGACAAAGGTTCCAAAGTTCAAAAGCATTATATACCCATGTAATATTTCTACAATGTTTTATATGCATCTTTTAGCATTTCAATCAATGGCGTATTCTAGAAAATGGTGTCAGACCGAACATGAAAATAAACACTGACTTATTCATAATTCACAACCAGATCACAGATCATGTCGATTGTCAGAACCTTAGCCTAGTCGCTATTTCTCTTTCAGAAATTATAAGAGAAAATTTGAAATTACATATTTTAAGCACGTATGTATGCGCTTAGGTCTACATGCTTAAGACAGGTCTCACGAGACAATAGAAAGTATAGAAACTTTCCTGTTTGGCGTCGGCAGTGCTTGAATGAAAAGCCAAAGCTCACCAGTAAGGCAGTGTAGCCGTGGTTTCTTTTAACTACACTCAAGAGTAAGGGTAATTGATTTAATTACTTGGGGTTGAAGTCAATTAGTTGTAGTTTAAATACTGTTAATATGTATGTTTATAAAACTTTGAATATGCACAACGTTTGTCATGTAGTGCTGGACTAAATGTGTAGCGTAGTGAGCACGTTTCTAGTTTTCAAAGTTCTTTAGTACTACAAGAATGTGTAGTATGTCTGGGAACAATGAACTTGAAAGGTGACATAATTAAATATAGTTTAATTAATTTACATCAGGCGTGTTTCCAAAATACAAGTGGTGCTGACTTCTAGTAGCTGATAAATGCTATGATTTACTCGCCGAACACCTTCACTTAAAACAGCCAGAACAGTTATTTAGTGAAGCTAACAATAAAGCAGTCCAATTTAAATGGCTGTCTTTGGTTGATAAACAAAATGACATTTAAGGTTGCTGTCTTATAAGAAATCCCTGGTCATGTAGCCTGAATGCCACAAGTTCTCCACTAGTCCGCTAACATTTTTTTAGTGGTGTATGCTACACAGATACACACAAGTATAACATTCACAATGGTTAAGAGCAGCGACCACGATTAAAATGTTAAAAATATCGTGATAGCTCTTCTGTACTACGATGGCAGTATGTATTAAAGCGTGTAGGAAAACACATTTAAAAAGATAAGGCATGTTATGATGCAAACAATCCTGTTAAATCTTTCCTTAAAACCATATCCAATTCGATATTATTTTGATGAGATTGATGCAAATGTTGAATATGTATTTACAATTTCCCTGGACGTGTGGAGTTAGCTGATTGTGAGTTTAAGTGTTGAAATATGGTGATGCGATGCAAGCATCAGAACTGCTGTGTGCGTGTACTACTGAAGATATCAATAGGAGAGTCTAGACTGGACCTCTTCTATGCGTGGACCTGATGTTGTGTGAAAGCTTATTTGCAAGTATAGCATTAAAAGTTGAATGAGGGTTCTGAAAAGTTTTTGCTGTATTTATAATATGATGAAGGGTTTGATTGAATTGCAAATTTGAACCAAAAGCATTTTGGAGTACCCGTGTAATTTTTAATTGTATTATTGATTTTTTGCAGATTTATTTTTGGTCCTCAAGACAGCTGAATTTGGTGCATACCAGCGACTTTCAACGACCTGTGACTCCAAGTAACGCTTTTGTATCGCTTCATTTCATCCTATTCGGCCGCCACCATACTGAAAGCAGCGTGGATTCTTTAAGCTAAGTATGAAAGTTACTGATGGCACGGAAAGTCAAGCAAACCCGGAAGCCTCGAGGAAACTTCTCGAGCAATCAGCATCACCTTTATTGAAGGATCCGCGATCTGGGGATATATCTCCCGGAATTGCCAACTGTACTGACACTGCAGGTAATAGCTCTGGTGGGGAAGACCATGAGCTCCCCGATCCTGTCACTGCCAATGGAAACCTTAATGGGTCTGTCAGTCCTACTGTTGCGTCTCCTATCACTGAGATCATTAATGGATCTTTGAACACTGTGGAAAATGGAGCTACCAGTGACAAAGAAAATACGAAACCAACACGCAAGGCAACTTCTAAAAAGGCCAAAACTTCAGGGAAAATGCCTCGGAGTAACCGGAACTCAGAAGAACGCAGTGTTAAAGTTACCAATGGTGCCAACAAAAGTGAAACAGAGGAGACGGACAAAGCCGATAATGAAAGTACGTCGTCTGGGAAAGAGAACGGCGAATGCAAACCTGAGCAAGCCGAGGATGTGTTCTACGTTCATGATGCGGGATTAACAATTAAAATCGTTGCTCCAGGAGCAGAACCATTCGAAATCCAGGTAAATTTTCAGCGTGACTTTTTAATTACGGATTTCATGTCATCTATCTTGGATTTTAAGCATTTATCTCCTGCCTCAAACATGATGTTTCTACATCGTACAAATTACTATGCCTTGAATTTAAACAAACGACAACGTCAGTATCAGCTCTAAATGATGTGTACCAACTACCTCAGATTTTACTGAGAAATGTTTTGCAAATTGTCGTGCTTTTCACCCATCCTATTGCAATGCATGTCTTTCTAAACGAACTGAGTGAGAAAGAGTACTGCTACAGCTTTCGATTACTTCTTATCGTGCGCTCCTGCAAAGGGGCGCACATTTGTCGTGATTGTCCCCACACGATGCGGGCTTCCAGAAATTTAAAATGTAGCTAAAAATGCATATATAGGGAATATGGAGGAACACGTGGTGAATAAATTTTAGAATTATGTTGCAGTTTCGCAGAGGCTCTCTGAAATCCTGGTGCATGTAAATATATTTATCAGTGCGCGTCATTTAATTGAGACTTGATGACCTTGACAGTCCGTATTTTTCATTCGAGTGAATGTTTGTACTCGATTAGTTGACTATGCTACTTTCATTGAGAAATGTTGTGTAATTGTTAATGAGCATTAACATCAACAGCAACCCGTGTTTACGTTTCATTAACACAGCTTAGCTTAGGTGCACTACGTAAAACTTAACGTAAGAAATAGTGCTATCACTTTTTGCAGAGGTTAATTATTGTTACGTTACAATCGAATAGCTTGACTGCATGCTGCATAAATGTTTTCCATTGACGCGTATTGAAAATTCAGTCTGTGGTAAATAAATTAAAGTGTGAATAATACCGGTTTATTTGGGACAAGCTAAACCACCAGTTTTTATATACTAGAATCGAATATTGACTTGTAATTATTTTATGCTTGTAGCTTTTAATTTAAGCTTCAAAAACCCTTCACCCTTACTTCACTAGCAAGCTAGTAAATTAGCCCTATAGCAAACTATAGGGGTATATACAAAAATAGGATCTTTTAATTGTCCTTCCAAACCATAAGAACGCTTACTGATTTCAATGATAGATCACCCATCCCAAAAAAGTTCACATCCTTAAAATTTCATAATTGAATTCCCACCAACCATTCTAGGGCTTCTAGCGTAATTTGTTCACTTTTCATGTTATGAAAGTAATTTAAAATAGTTGTATCACAATGCCCTACCCCTTTGTAACCACACAACCTCTAAGGGGTTTAGATCCCCAATGTGTTTTTCAAAATTCAATTTGCTTTTGTCGTATAAGCCAATTTTAAGTATTTTTCATTAAAATTCGGAATCGCCATATTTTTGCCAGTCTGTGGGTTAATAAGTTTTGTAAAATATTAATTGATGAGAGTTTTCGGATTTTTTCGGTAAGGATCAGACAATAATAATTGCCCTTTTAATTATTATTGGATGATAAAGCTTTTGTATTGTAGAATTTCTTTTGAATAATGTGATTATTACCTAATTATGCATCTCCATCAAGATTTTCACGTATTGATGTGCCTGGCTTAGCAATAACTTTTGAATGCTTTTGCACCTGTTTGCGCTATCCGAAATGCCGATGCTTGTAATTTGACAAGTAGTTTTCTATAGAAGGTTGAATTGTTACGTTTCAATTCAAAGTAAGTAATTAAGGCTAATTATGTGTAGTCGTGTTTGTAGAGTTAGGGTATTCGAGTACAAAGTAATTAGGGATAAGTAAGAAGAACTAATTTTTTATACCATTTATGAGCCTCAAAATGTGTGGTAGGTTTGTTTGTGTGGCAGACAGTTGAAAACTGGAAGGAAATTTAATTCAATTGTTTTGTTAACAGGTTTCAAGTAGCGAGATTGTGCAAGAATTGCATCAACTATTGATGGAACGGGAGGACACATGCCATAGAACTTGTTTCTCGTTGCAGTTGGATGGTACGACTCTTGACAATTTTGCTGAGTTGAAAAGTATTCCCGGTCTGAAGGATGGATCTATAATCAAGGTAATAATGACTAATATTCTAATGAAGTCAAGGATTTAAGCAAGTTTCAAATTCGACAAGTGTCAGAAGCATTATTAATTCCTAACTTCCTCTAGTTTTTCCGTGACGATTGTTTGAAAGAATAATAATGAGTTCTCAATGGAAAAACGCACGGACCACTGCTGACCTTTTTCTACTCGATTTAGTATTCTCTAATAATTATACTAGATATTTGTTTTGGTAGGTTGTTGAAGAACCGTATACCTGTAGAGAGTCTCGTATCCATGTGAAGCATGTTCGAGATCTCTTAAAACCATCAGATTGGGCTGATGCATATGCTGGAACAGATTGCGCTTCCTTATCGTTCCTCAATGCCGTCAGTGGTGGTGACTTATCTGGGAAAAAAAGGATTGTAGATTGTACACCTCCAGAGTGCATTATGCCTGGAACTGCAAACTCACTGTTGTTAACTCCACTTCATCCTTTGAATAAGGACCACAAACCCATTTCCTGCCTTAAGGTAATTAGCTGCATCAATACACTGGTAGTGGATTATGCGTCTTTGTGTGTTTCCGATCTAAAATGTGGCTTATTGGATACCTCATAGGTTCTAGCAGCTTCAGGTTGGAATCCGCCCCCTGGCTTCCGAAAACTACATGGGGACTTAATGTACTTACTAATAGTAACTTTAGAAGACAAAGTCTGTAATATCACGGCCTCACCCCGAGGTTTTTATTTGAACCGTTCAACTATGGATTCTTTCGATCCACTTCCTGCGAGTCCAAATAATTTTTTGAGTCACTCTTTGATCGAGTTGCTGAATCAAATCAGTCCAGCCTTCCGCAAAAATTTCATTCAGTTGCAAAAGCGTCGCATGAGTCGTCATCCTTTCGAAAGAGTGGCTACTCCTTATCAAACTTATTCGTGGGTATCTCCGTCGATGCAGCATAATTTAGATGCCATACGAGCTGAAGAGGCTTTTTCGTCAAAACTTGGATACGAGGAACATATTCCTGGGCAAACGCGTGATTGGAATGAGGAGCTCCAGTCCACCAAGGAACTGCCACGATCTACACTACCTGAACGTCTTTTGCGGGAACGAGCCATATTTAAGGTTGGGATCTTCTGTAATAGACATTACGAATGAAATATTTTGAAGAATGCCAAAAGTCAGGTCTAATGTTTCAGTGACTATTCAGTCAATCGAATTAGTAAAGTTTGTTTTGGTTATCAGGTCCATTCCGATTTTGTTTCGGCGGCCAGTCGAGGCGCAGTTGCCGTTATCGATGGCAATATTATGGCTATTAATCCAGGAGAGAGTCACAAGATGCAAATGTTTATCTGGTCAAATATTTTTTTCTCCCT
This sequence comes from Allacma fusca, assembly GCA_947179485.1. NCBI lineage: Eukaryota > Metazoa > Arthropoda > Collembola > Symphypleona > Sminthuridae > Allacma > Allacma fusca. The sequence goes on along the minus strand of OX359249.1, from coordinate 19,626,389 downwards.
TGGTTTCGACGTTCGAGATCATTACAAGGAGTTAGGTGGAGACGCTGCTGCACATGTAGCTCCTCGAAATGATTTACAAGGAGTAGCTGCATACAATGCCATCGATTTAGAAGGACTGTACACCTTAGGAACCGTTGTAATTGATTATAGAGGATATCGTGTCACTGCTCAATCTATTATACCCGGAATTTTAGAACGCGAACAGGATCAGTCTGTTGTGTATGGTTCTATTGATTTTGGAAAAACTGTCGTGACTAGTGAGAAATATTTAGATTTGCTTAAGAAAGCCGCTCCAAGATTAAAGGTTCTTCCTCATTATGTATCGAATGATAAAGAAGAAATTGTTGAACTTTGCTCTTCCGTTGAGTGTAAAGGGATCGTTGGTAATGATGGCCGACACTATATTCTAGATTTACTGAGAACCTTCCCTCCAGATGTAAACTTTTTGCAGCGTAAGCAGTAAAATATTTCAAATCTTTTGTAAGATTGTATTCCTGAATTAAATGCCTGACTCTCTAACTAAATGTTCCTTATGCAGTCCCAAACGTGGAGCTGAGCGAGGATATTAAGGAAATGAATTATCCTCTGGAGCATCCTCATAAGCTTTGCTGTCTTCGCCAGGAATTGGTAGACGCCTTTGTAGAAGCTAGATATATGACATTCATTAAGCTAGCTGCTTACCACCTTCAACAACTTGGATTAAAGAGACAATTAACGAGAGAAAGTTCTCCCTCTGCTGTACACCAAACAACTAAAGCAGCAAGTGAAAGTAAAGAAGGTACCGGAAACAAGGACGGAGTTGACCTAAATGGAACACCTGAATCCAAAGAAGACGATACCTCCAAAGTTGATAGTGCAAAAAAAATGGTGGAAAGCCTGACCAGTAATAATTCAACCACGGAAACAAATGAAGGTACAAGAACGAGTTATTTTTTAAGTTGTAATTAATCGTTTCAGTTGACACTGTTTTCACGATGTTAAATATTTCAGAATCTACAACGGCGAAGGCTATTCGTCAGGCGTCAGCGTCAGTTTGTTCATTATCAGAAACCGAGTTTGACATTCGTTTCAACCCGGATATATTTTCAACAAGTGTTACTCATGCTGAACCTCCAGCGGATACCAAGAGTACCGAAAATGAAAGCAATGATTCAGACGCCAAGGAAATTGCAAAACCAAAGAAGTATCCGTCTCTGGATCTTCAAACTAAGTTAAATAAAGAAGCTTGTGAATTTCTGCTACTTTTTCAAATACCCACTTTTGTAAGAGATATCACAGCTAATAGGTGGGTTTCAGTAACTTCACTCTTAAATATTCTCGCTATAACCTACAGTTACCATAACCATAAACTCGAAAATATTTTCTAATCGTTGGCTGTTACCAATAATAATTTTATAGTGCATGTGCTCTGGACAGTGGCTCAACCTTTTTTGGACCCAACGCTCTCATCATGGATGGTCTAACCCTGTCATCAGCGATGCATGTGCGCGGAATTAATATACGATATTTAGGACGAATTGTTTACTTGCTATTGGAGAGAGAGCGAATCGTTAAAGAAAATACCAATAAAGTTGTCATTATTTCGAGTCCAACCTCCACCAATGGAACGCAAAATGGAACTCCACCAATTGTTAATAGTGTACAAAATCTGCCGCATTTTATGACTACCATTGCCACAACGGAACTCATTGCACGAAGTGCAAAACATGTTTTTAACCCTTACATTCAGGTATTTACATTTTAAATTAATAACAGGAAATTAATTTATTCTTTTGGGAAAGGATTTATTAATATCATGTCATATCTTCGGTGAAGAGGCAAAATGAACTACTTGGATTGAATTTTAAAAGCAAAATGATCTAGATGTAGTTTCTCTGAAAAGCAAAATGATCTAGATGCAAATTATAATAAAAACAATACGAGAAAGCACATTATAATGTCAGTATATGAATATGCGAGGAATTAAAAATCTTTTTTATACCTAAAAAAATTAGTTGTATTCTACGTTTAAATGGTATTATAAAATACGAAATAAATACTAGGAGGCAGTAAACCCAAAATTGTAGTTTTTATGAAAAGTAATGTGATAAAGATTTGTAGTCAAATTATATTATTTAATTATAATGAAATGGAATTAAATATTTATTCACTGACTCCTTATAATAATTAACAATAATAATAACTAAAAATAATAATTACAGTCCTTATAAGCTACGTGTCCTCCTTGCAGAAGCTACTTTTCTCACACAGAAATTTAGGACAGCACTTAGATCATTTTGCTTTTATGGAAAACTGTATGTAGGTCAGTTATCTTTTAAAAAGACTTGTACCTAGTTCATTTTTCCGTTAGGGAAAAAGTTATGTAGATCATTTTGATTCTAATCGATTATGCACCTAGATCATTTTGCCTCTTCTTCGACGATATCAAGATTTAATGGAAAAAATATGTCCGGTAATGATTTCATGAATTTAATTTATGCCTGTAATGAATTACTTCAGAGCGTGGATGTTATGAACCAAAGTCTGGCCATCAGCCACTTTCTGAATTGCTTTTTAATGACTGGTCAGCCTGTTGTGCCTCCTTTTGTCACCGATGAAGTAAGACCTTTTTTTAAATATTACGAAAATTTCGAGGGTTTCCATTTAAAGTACTGCCTTCGCATATATTTATTACGGATTTGCGTCAACGTGTATACACGTATAACTTTCTGAACGTAGCTAACACCTCTTAAGCCGACGAAGGGTACCAGAGGAAATAAGAGCAAACAACAGAATCGGGGAAAACAGAACGGAAATGCCGGGTGCTCGAATGGAATTGAATGGACAGCTTTGAGCCCAGCGACATTATGGGAACAAATCCGCGGTGACATTAAGTCGTATTATGGGTTTAGCTTCCCGGAGGATGTTCATGAGACTTTAGATACCGTGGTCAATTCTTATGGTATCCAGAAGATATCACTACTACGCTCTTTCTGTCTGAAGACCGGAATTCAGATTATGCTAAGGGAGTTTCAGTTTACCAAGCTCGGAGGAACTGGAAAACTCAGTGGAAATACATTTACTCAAGAAGACATTTTAAATGTTTTTCCGATTGTAAAACATATTGACCCTAAGGTGGGATTTTATATTATTTTAAATGTTTGGAAGTATACATATATTCGTGAAATTATTAATGGGTGGGTTATTCTTATTTGGTTAATATGTCATTCAATAATTTTTAGGCTTCCGACGCATACTCATTTTTGGGCACTGCCCAAAATAAGATGACTTCAGGATTCTTCCGTGAAGGCTATGAGCTTCTTAGCGAATCACTAAATCTACTAAACAATGTTTACGGGGCGATGCACCCAGACATTGCTTTATGTCTGCGATCATTAGCACGACTGAACTATGTGATGGGTGAACACGCAGATGCTTTAGCCTACCAACAAAAAGCTCTATTCATGGCTGAAAGATTGCTGGGAGTTGACCACCCTACGACCATTTTAGAATATACCCATCTTTCTTTGTATTGTTTTGCTAACAATCAAGTTACAACCGCCCTAAAATTGCTTTATCGGTACGTAAAACTTGTTGACGTTCTTGCAGTATCAAATTTGATTAACTTGATAGCTCCGTGGAATGATAATGGAATTCTTGCGGTCGTTGTCAATTTCAGAGCTCGTTATTTGAGTTTACTTGTTTGTGGTGAAAATCATCCACATATTGCCCTCCTGGATAGCAACATCGGACTGATTTTACACGCCGTCGGAGAATATGAGTTATCACTAAAGTTCCTTGAGAAAGCGCTGGATTTAAGTAAAAAATATTTTGGCTCTCGATCCCTGAAAACAGCTGTGGGACATCATTTAGTCGCAAGAACTCAGAGCTGTATAGGTATGCTTACTGTGATAATTAATGTATTTAGTTCTTATGATGACGTTAGTGGTAATGCGAGTTCGAATTCTAATTTAATTCTTGTATATAAAATTTACAGGAGACTTCCGATCTGCACTCATGAATGAACGGGAGACTTATTCCATTTATAAAGAACAATTAGGGGATATGCACGAGAAAACTCAGGAAGCATCTGATTGCTTGGCACATTTAACGCAGCAAGCTGTAGTACTGCAAAGAAAGGTACTTTAATACTTTTCAGTAACCTATACGATTTGTAGTTTGCTGGTATATTTAAGACCTCATTGACACTGCTTCTAGACAGAAGTAGCCATTGCAGATTCAGTATTTAATTTAGTAACATAGTATTCCATTTGTTTTCAAATTATAATTTGAACACATGCTGATTACAAAGGTCATTGAAGATACTAAAATAAAATTTGTGTAGATAAATGATATGGCTCATGGCAAAGGATTACCACCGATACAAATTCAGCCGCCGTCGATGGGATCGGTCTTAGATATGCTCAATCTCATCAATGGAATACTCTTCATGCAAATTAGGTAAGATGTTCGAATGGAGCTGATCATGCAAAATGATTAAGAGTTTTTCTGCGAATCTTAAACTCATCGTTTCTTTATTTTTTTCCACAGCCAGCAGGACATTGAGAGTTTCAAAGCTGAACTAGAACAGCGAGCTCGTGAAATGTCACCTCCTCAAGCAAAATGAGTTTGCTGCAAGTCATTAACCGAAAGACAATTTTTGATCGATTTCCTTAAATATCAATAAAATTAGTGATGAATAGAAAAATAGTTAAACAATACTGACTTCATAGTCCATTCAGTGCTCAGGTTTTTTAAACGAAACTTTTCGCTGATTACGGCTGAGCAATAGTCTGAAGGTAATTCAACAGCAGCGACAAGTTGACATAAAACGGTGTATCAGTCCTTCGAGTAACGCCACTGTGAGTTCATTATCAACAACAAGCTTCCGTGCAACACGTTCTAATCAGCAATACTTAAATAATATATTCGCCCTGTCGGATTAAAAGCGTAATGACGTGAACTCGTTCTATTGTGACTTTTGGGATGTATTCGAATGAATCAATGGATTCCCAGCTTTAACTGATTTCCAATTCGAGGTAACAATCAACGGAGATGAAATGACGACCGACACCTGCAATATCAACTGTCTGTTTTTACTGTCCATGCAGTTGTATCATGTAACCGGTTGATGCAAAATGCGTTTGCATAATGCGATTTTGATTTTGTTGAATTTAGTATGTAGAAGTAGACGGGCTAAATCTTCATTGCGTGGTAGATACAGAATGTTTAAAATTATAGTTCAAGATTGTTCATTGTCATGTGTTATGATTCCAGTTTGCACTCGACTTCAAGTTAAATTTGATTTCTTTTTTCATGAAATACATGTTGGATTCGGTCGTGTTAGGAAAGTAAATAACATTTGTGAATATATTCAGGCGCGAGATTCTTTCATGGTAAAGGATCTTTCTGAATGAACCTTTTCCCTCTAAGAATGTGGGAGAATTCGGAATTAAGATACGGTTTGTGAGTAATCTATCTAAACTTTTGAGTTTAGAGTTTCGAGTGTTTAAAACGATTCTACAGCTCTAAAGTTTAGATTCCACGAAGACGCTCACTTCGTCATTTGAAATAACACTTAACTCATACACCATCATGTATTTTATAGACGAATTATTTTTTCCAAATACCAGTCATGGCGTGGAATAATATACTGTGAGTGAGCACAAACCATTGTCAAAAGATGCGCGATAGCATAAATTATATAGAGTATCCGGTTTATAATGTTTTGTAATTATTATTCGCTAAAGTACTAACTAGCAAATGTATCCCTAATGAAGATCATCATATTGTTAGTTACTGTTAAACTTCGAAATTTTTATTATGATGTTTCATTATCTAGAGACATTTACGGCATTGTTGTAGACTGAAACTGTTTTCCACTGGCACTGTGACGAAGTTCGTAGAATTAGCAACATTCATCCTTCCATTGTAACTGTATTGTAATTTGTAATGTTTATTATCTGCTTTTTAGGTCTCAAGTGCTTGAAGTCACTGCTCTTATTGTTAGTAGTAGTCACTACAAAATCGCATAAATCAGACGTATAGCATTCGGTACACTGCCAAGAAATTGTAGCGTATACGTGTTCAGGTCCTTAAATTTAGCCGAATGTTTTTTCCAAAATTATCCGGCTTAATAGATTTATAAGCATGTCATTTATGTAAGAGCAGATAGCAAAATCCATCATAACGTAGATCTTGAACGAAATAATTCGTATCTATGGGAAATTCTGCTAAAAGGGTGTCTAGTCTTTGTTTCTGCCTAAAAATCTTTGATGGATACATAAATCTGTAATAATAAGAGTACATTTCAAAGAGAAATGGTATTTTGATCTGTATCGTACCTTCAAGGATCAGCTATAAGTAATTATGGTTAGTAAAGGTGATATAATATAAGATTTTGACGAGAGATAATTAATCTAAGCGTCATTGCAGAAGAAAGTTTTACCTGCATTAGGAATTTTTATACCTTCGTCATTCGTAAACGTTTCGGCTTTCGGTGTCATTTTCTATTTAATTAACAGCACCAATGATCAGTGGAACTACTTTCAAACCTTATGTTATGATTGGCTTGATTCAAGTTAGCTTCTAAATAATTCAACACGGTAAATTTCTCGAATAATTTGTCTAGTTAGTCAGGTCACGTAGGGGAGTAATGAGTTAGACTATTTTTAGCAAAAATGTGTGTTACCTTTACGTTTCATTGTAACAGACTAAGGAAAACCTGTTATCGAATTTCGAATCCTACATTGAAATTCAGAGTCAAGATTTACTTTAATTTTTGCATTTAAGGATGTTTGCCCAACGTAACACAAGTAAACGTGTTTTCGGGCTTAAGAACTTGATGTAATTAATTTTATGGAGTAGCAATAATACTGTCACCGTGACAACGATCGTGTTGTAGCTGTTATATTCAGTGAACCTGAATGAGAAATCAACGCAATTATCTGGAGGATGGTTGACTGTTGACACTAATGTGAAAGAGTAAGCATGCCAGCAATAACAAGGATGAGATGAAGATAAGCAATTAGTGATTTTTCAACGTGGTGCTGTTCATCAAGTAAAAATATGATTCAAATCGATTACCGGTATTTATCACTGAAAGCCGCACATCTTCAATTTAAATACATGAAGCCGAGCTAAGAATGGTGCTTCTTACAAAATAAGTTAAACAATAAAATTTTGGAGTCGGTTGTATTATTAAACAAAGTTGAAACAAGGAAGCAACTTTAATGATGTTAAGCAAAGTCTGTTTCAAGTTGAAGGTTCATTAATCGGTTATAACATGTAATTCAACTAATTAGTGAAGTATTAGAACTTCGATATTAGTCAGAATTGTTTCAATTATTGGAGTGTACTCTTTCCGTTTTAGATTTTTGAAATAATTTTGAAAGAGTTTCCGTACTAGTTGGAATCATTATTAAAGGAAGTTGGACTCTTTTAACATCAAAATTTAATATAATTATGTAAATTTAATATTCCTGCAGGTTACGAAATATTTGTACAGTAACTAGAGGTCATCTGATTAATTTCCCAGTGAAATAATTGTTGACCTCCGGAAGCAGTGAAAGTGAAAACAAAATGTCACAATTGATTTTGCTGACAGTGGGGTGAAATTTGTGGTACAAGTTAGTCGTGTTAGTCGTATGTGCAGTTGTGATGTTAAGGTATGGATGGTACATGCGGGATTACAGATATAGTAAACTTACAGTTAGTTTTTTTAGTGGGATTGGTAGAAAATCCTATGTTTAAAACCAGTGAAACTGTACTGTTGGTACTTTTCAATGGATTTTCCCCTCGTTTAGCTCAATGTAACTCATGTATCTCAGGCAGGCAATATTAAGTAGTTGGATATGTTGTACTTTTATAAATTCGGACAATTATGGCCACACTATAGGAAAAACTTGCGCTTGCTGGAAGAGGTACACTTGACGAAATTCTACTTATCAGAAAAAGCTTCAATGTTTGTTTTCATTGAAAATAAGCACAGCGACGCAGGTGACCAAATTGGTTGCAACTGAATGAAAATACTGACTATTGATACCGTTGAAAGCGGAGTCCGAGCTCGGAACAAAAACAGGTTGAAAGATACAAGGTGTTATTTAGCATGGAAATATCTTTTAATCATGGGCATGAACTTTATCCTTAAAATGTTATGTATCGTTATGCTTTTCTAAGCAGACCAAAATGAATATTGTGTTTGATTGACCTAAAATATTACGTGTCATCTCACTCTGGTCTTTTCCCTCTTAAATTCGTTTCCAGACTGGTCATTATCAAGTTTACCCGAGCTTTTTCAACGTTTTTAGGACATAACCCTTTTCTTAAGAAGGGTAGTCAATCTACGTGTGCCATTGGATTCTCTCCTTGGAATCTAATCCTAGTTTAAATTTACGTGTTACATGTTGCGTTCAATTGATTGTTGTTGATAAACTGTATGAAAATAATTACTGGAGGGATTGTTTGTGAATAACTAAAGAGTATGTAATATAATTGTGTGAGTGTCCTTTGCTCAATAAACTTACAAAACGAAATCATCGGTGACCGCAGGGGCAGTAAGAAATTAAAGGAAACGAACATTGTTGACGAATGCATAGAGGTGTAGAGGTTGATCACCTCTTGGAAGCCATAATTTTGACTTCTGTGCTAAAAATGCCTTAATTAGTCGACATTAATATGAGAACAAGGAAATTAAGTTTAAAAATGATTCTGTACAAAGTAAACTTGTAAGCGAATGAAAGTATAAAATGGGTATGATTTTCAGTTTTGCAGTGCAGCCGGGAAACACTAACGATAATTATCAAAGTATGCACTGTTTTGGAAATTTGCAATAATGTACTGTTACATTTTGTGCTCGGTCACAGGTTGTGGTTTGTATTGAATTACACGTGGGGTAGGAAATGATAGATACTTAATTATGACAATTTAGGAACAGGTAATAAAAATAAGTCAGCATCAGTTGTGACTTGTGACTTTAGAACAATACTGTGTCCTGGTGACTGCAATTACAACTTAACTCTTTAACTTAACGAAAAATTACCCGCCGTGAGAGTGTACCAAAGTGTGCATAATTAAAATTGACGATTTCAAAATGTAGTAGATGTTATTATTATCGTTGTCCTGAAGCAGCCGTAGTGATATTTAATTTTACTTTGTAGTATGTACAAATTATACACTAAATTTAGTGGAGATTATTCGTTGTTAATAACTTTAAACTAACCAAAGGTCAATAATAATAATTATTTGCAAAAATGTGTTAGTATTTTTTCAGGTCAATGACTTTCAGTCAGGTCAGTGTTGCTTTTACCTACTTCAAATGGTTGTAATAATTATGATAGTTAAATAGTTAGCTCCTGAAGGTGATTAGAAGAGTACATAAAATTTTATACAATATAAATAATTACTTTCGTATTTCTGTGCTTTGTTTTTCTTGTTTCATCTTTTGTATATTTTAATAATACTATTCTTGTGGTCGTAGGCTGTAGATGAGTAACTCGAGTTTCAGTAATGACTGAGTTGCGGATCAGACTAACGAGTCTTTGATCCGTGTCAACCCCTGTTTAAGCGTTACTTTGAGGCTGAGTGTAATACGTAATTTTTTTTGTAGGCTCTGATCCTTGTGTAAGTTAAAACTTTCGAATACTTTTTCATAAGGATTTCAAATGTAGGTAACTTGTGTAACTTATTACCTGTTCAGGTGACGGGGTGACCCAATCTACTCGCTATTTCTCATTAATTTGTCAAGCTTGTCTATAGCAATGTGTAAGTGTATGGGCAGGTACTTTAGTTGCTAATTTGTATAGTTTTAAAGCTGTCGTAGTTCCATGCCTTGTCAGTACTCCCTACCACTTACTGCTTCCACCAGTGTTGTGGAGTCAAGGTTTTAGTTTCATAATATCTACAACTTATATAATGGTAATATATATATATGTCTCCTTAGTTTGAATTCCAAGATAATTTAGGTAACTAAAACTTTGGTACATGGAATTCGCTATTAATGTATGTACCAGTATCTGTCGCCTCACTTAAGACGTATTGGTTTTCAGATTCATTTAACTGTATTTTACAATTACAACTGTAACCCCTCCTAAAGCATGAATTCCTTCAGCTTTGCCTTAAACTGTATGCCAATTTAATAAGATTTTGGTTGTATCTACGTTAATACGTTACAGAACTGAATATTACTTTTAAAGCTATCTATATAGGAGGGAGACAAAGCAGGTAGTCAATGGATCAGTTACAGATGTAAATCTGTAATAGTTTTGAAGCTGCATTTCACAGTAATTGACTGCTAAATAAATACAAAGAACAAAACAAGCAATATAGTGTACATTCTTGTGAAAGTAAGGAGTATTCGTGCAGACAACCACTAAATATATTAATACTGACAGCTGTTTATGATTTGGTTCCGTCGTTTACCATAGTATGCTTTTGTTGAAAGGTGATTAAGGGAATTCTGAGATGTTTGTAACCTACAATTAATTTGTGTTTTTGTGGGTAGTTACGAGAAAAAGTAGAGACAAGTTTATTCAAGAGCCTAAGCTGTGTTCAAAGATTTAATACACTTATGAATCCCAATGAGAAATTGAAAGGATATTACAGGAGAGAACGACGTATGAATCAAGAAACGGGCGTGTAAATCAAAACTTGCAAATTTTCGAAACACTAAAACTTAACATCACATACAACGAGAGGCAATCATAGGGAAATGAAAAGGTTTGACGTTACGAAAAAAAATGAAATAATCAAGGGGAACAAAAAGTTAAAAACTAAATGATACATTTGAACACATGCGGGGGGAAAGACAATTTTTTTTATTCAGTAAAAAGAAATCGAGTTGTCATGTCAGCCGGTGAAAGTACATTACGTTGTTGACATGAAAGAAGTAGTTTTTAGTAAGAACCCTCAAGTAGTCAATAATCGGACTATTTTGTTGTTAGCTCTTTTCATCTCACGTCACTGCGGTGCATGAAGTGCACACACAAGACACCAAAAATTTAGTAGATACAGTCAATTTAAGCACACAGAGTAATAAATGTCGAATTTTTCCTATGCTATATAAATATTGTAATAATTATTATATTATACATGAAAAGAGTGTAATTGGCATTTTCTACTCTCCGAGTTCTGGGAAAATAAATCGAACTCAATGGAATTGGTCATTTTAATAAAACAAAATACGTTTGATAGATGCGTAGGTTGAAGTCAAAACTTTGAGGAATGAAACTGCTTTAACTTTATGGTACTTTATGTAATTGTGATGATGAGCGCAGCAAATGAGTCCGATTTAGCAATATTGTTATATACAATATATACAAATGTAAAGGAATTAAGGATATAATTATGTATGAAGAGATGATATGTTGTTAACGACTTAGAGTACGTATCCGTAAGGAAAATCACATAAAGATACCTATTATTACTGTATTATGTTACTATATTATCTTTAAAATGATGATGAGTACAGCGTAGTCAATCAGAGTTGATTTAATAAATATCTAAAATACTTGATAAAAATTCAAACACACACAGTGTCCCGCAACAAACGGACTTGCTTGCGGATTTCTTTCATTCCTAGCATCATGAATCACGGATGTTTTCCTTCGTTGTATTGCCTTCATCTTTACCACAATGCAATGACCCTATGTGGTGATATAAGGAAATCTCAAGCTACATTTCTCAATTATTCGGCATGATGAAAGAATAAATCCAAATGTGCACTCATTAGTATTGAAACCGGGTTAATCTCATACACGAGTCTTCCTTTCCGCGTACCTTCGCAGTTCTTAATGTCTGGGTCTGGAATTATGCTGGATACTTCCGTTGGATGCCGAGATCAAAGTATAGCATCGCATGCTTTGGGAAGTTTCCAATAAATTCAACGAATTTATTTTTTTGATTTCACATTTGCCTTCCGTGTTTAAGGGAAAGAATAATATTCTCAAGAGAAAGCACGTCTAATATTGTTGAGTTTATTTTCGGTGAGCATTAATTTATACAGGAATTAAACAAGTGTACAAATACGGACAGCTGCCAAATTTAGGTATACAAAAATACTTCAGGCAATTCTAATATATTTTAACTTTCGGTTTTATTTTTTAAATTAGGTAACCTAAGTAAACTTAAAGGACCTAAATGAATAGGTTTCTATCTGGAATTTAAATCTTGCTGAGTAAAAGAACTTCATATCAAGAGGGAATTCGTGTGTGTCCGTATTGAAATAAATCGTTTTTGGTTGTTTCAATTTGATGTAGTTTTTCCTTAAAATTGTAGTTGTCAAATATGACTCGTGACCAAACATAATATGTTATACTTGCTTTGCTGGTGTCATGATGTAGCCTGGGGTATTTCATGTACATGGCTGTGAGCTGTGAAAGCTCTGTAAGAGATATCCTGTTGATGTGCAATTTGACAAGAACCTTTTCACTGTGTAATCTCAGGGCTCTTTTACAGCTTTGTACATTCATCTAGACCTCCTCGTTAATGTGATTAGTTCATCCTGATCCGTTTGTATAGTAACCTCTACCATATGCAACAGTATGAAACGAAATTATTAGAAGCAATTATTAGAGCATTAATGCAGATAAATAATAATTTGAGAAAAATAGTTTTGGGAGCTTTATTATGGAGAGGAGCTTCACACTTAATTTCGCTACTATACAGTAGACTGGTTCATATGTACGATCATGCAAATATGGCCGAAAACTTGGAAGTTTGTTAAGTCACATATGGTCCCTCTAAGAAATAATGCTTTTAGAACGAAGTATAAATTGGGGAAGTTTTCCCGGAGATAGAAAGACTCAGTGGTGTTAAAGGTAATGTGCTTTGCTGCCACCCCAAGGTCGTAAATCGTGTTTATCTTTTATGAGAGATACATATGCATGGCCCTACGATTTTGAAGACGAGAAGACAGAAGGGTTTACGAAACTCATGGTCGAGGATATTTGGTATCCAACAGAGTAGCTCGAGTAAGTCGAAGATACTCCCAGGCTTTTGCAATATATCAAAGATTAAATCCCCTTGACCTTGCCAATTTCCATCGGATATTTCAAGTCTTAATATTTAATGAGAATATGAGATCTGGAGGGCATTGTGATACCCAAAGAACTAAACCTTTTAGATCCCGCTTCTATGTCATTATTAGTTGATGCTAACAAAAAAAAATGCCTTATGCATGAGCACATGACTGGGCTGACTTGTCATGACCAGAAATTGAATCTCATACTCATTTTCGAGTAATCCTTTTGTGAAGGCAGTCATCTGAAAATTATGAATTTCTTTATCTTACCTTTGATCACTACATTGAAATAATTGTCCAAAATTCATGCTGAATATTGTATGTTCATATTTTTATTAAACATATGAGCATCATATATCTATCCAGTCAGAAAGAACATATCTATGTTTTCGAAGAAAAGTAATCTTTTTAGTACATGATAAATCATCCATGTACAGATACTTTATAAGCTACTACTTTACTTATCAAAATTAGAATCCGAAGACAGCTGAAAGCTCCAGAATGAAATATGTTGCATGTGCAGTATTACTGTCGGAACATTCATAGCAAATCCTCTGGGTTACACATTTAGAGGAGAGGTTCCACTGACGATTTCTCCAAACATTTTCCTTTAAATTTTACAGTAAGCGTTAAATTTTAAATGTAGTATCTTCAATATCTGGCATATATACATACATACATGTGCCGCGATGAGAGGAAAAAATGCATTCAGTCAGGCAAGTCGGGTTGACAGAGATGTTTTTGGTGGTTCCGTAACTCACTACTTCTATAGTGCTGTGTCTAGATACAGTTTTTTCAGAAGATTAACTGATGTGCTGACGCTTTGAGCAAATACTGAATACATAAATGTTTATGAAGTTGTTCCAATGTTTTATTAATATTAACTTTTTGCATTGAAATCATATAATTTATAATAGTCTGCTAATTATCTATACAATTTCGTAAAAATCAGCTGCTGGGCTTTCCCTGAATGCTTTTCCCCTGCTATCGCCATGTTTCACTAGAAATACACAGAAACATGTTTTTGCGCTATGCAGTTTTAGTTGAATGACATGCGTATCAGAACATCTTGAAACTTTGTGGAATTGTTGTTGGAATCTGTCAAAGATTTACCGCACAGGTAATGTAATCCTATCCAATGATACCTATTGCTGGGAAACCATACGTACTCAATTATCTCATGTGCTGCTCTCCCTTCGCTGGAGGTTAAACTCGGGAAATTCCCCCTATCTTTGTAAATTTCAATTTAAAAACCGCTAAAGCTAAGCGATTCCAGTCCTTAAAATTCTGAGTGATCAAAGTCTAAGCTTATTGTTTCAACCTTGAAATATCTCCCTTGTAGCCAGCATGGATGAGATGCTCTTGAACGGTATTATAATTAGTTGTTTCATTGAGTAACTTCATTAGAGTATACTAAAGTATCTAAAGTACTTAATAAAGAGTCCCGTCTAGTTAGAAGTATTAGAGAAGACTGGGGAAGTAAATTTTAACTTAAGATGCGTATGGCAATTTAGACCCCGAATAAAATTCCTAGGAGAGTTTGAGCACCAGCAGAGGCAGAACATGCTCTAGACGATAAAGACTTGTTGGTTATGAAGAGAAATATCGAACGACAACCTTGCTTTCCCGTCCCAGCTTGTTGAGTCAAGGAAAATCGGGGATGAAGAGAATGACGTGCAAAGTCTACAGAAGGAAGCCTGTTGCACTTCTATCTTCAGTAACACGACCGAGCTGAGAGCAACATAATGTTAGTTTGTAGCTGGCATCACTTTAGGATGTGCGGCTCCTTACTACATAATATTATGTAGCACTGAGCATTGTATGATCTACTCCTAGTAGTACTACTCGAACCCTATAACTGGCATGAAGGGAAACAGTTTCCTTTTATAACATCAACCAGCATAGACATTCATGCCTAATCTCTAACTACACGGAAATTTTTGCAAGAGTGTAAGCATGGAAACGTAAGGTGAAAAAACTTTCTCGTCCATATGTCTCACACACAAAAGCCATTCTTGTTGGACAAATCTGTGTAGAACAATACTTACATCTTCTTTGCTCATTTCCCCTGTTCCGGAAATCTAGATGAGGAGAAAAGTTGTGAGTTTTGTTGGGGGAAAATAAAAAAAACAATTTAGAATGATACTGAAAAATATGTAACTTTAGTATTTAGCCAAAGGACATTACCATATGCATCCCTCCCATAACTATCTATATACATACATTGGAAGGGAAAATGTCCTCTTACACTTGAACTCTGCTGCACATGCTGGAGGTATTTTAGCATTAGTTTTTTAAGTGCACTTTTGGTTGTTTGCACTCGCATCAAAATCTACTAAACCATGATGGGATGGTAAATATGTCCACCCAATAGCAAAACTGTTTTTATAATATGAGTGAGACGTATCTTGACATAGAAGTCTCGCCGGGATTGATTCTTGTTTTCCCAACCGAGTAGTAGTTATGTAATACTCTGAATTTTGATGAATTAAATTTTATACGTTTTTTTGTACTTTTTTTTTAAGAGTACAAACGAAGGGCTTGAAGCTCAGAGAATAGTGTGGATTTGTGATTTAGGACTCTCAGGCCTTCAATTCGACGAGAAGTTTTTGTGCTACATAACTGCCCTGGAATAGATATCGATTCAAACTTAACTACTTAACTTTAGGTAGTACATTCGTAATTTTATTTGATGTCAAACACATTTTTTCCCCCTGAAACTCTGTTACTGTTATTCTTCGTTATTTTTCCGACTTTTCTCAAATACTCTGCAGTAGTGAGATGACATTGAGGGGTGTGACCTCAAAAATTGCTTCTTACAACCTTCACAAAGGTTTTTCATCTCACACATCACACAAATAATTGGGCTCGAGTCCTTTTGAAACGTATAGCTCGTTACACTAGTTTCCAAAGCAACAGTTCGGACAGAAAAGTCCGGACTCACTGGGAAACTGAAATACTTACTCTATGTGGTAGGAAGATCGTATGGACTTTCAAAGTATTAACAAGATCCGTATATGTGCGTTAGAGTTTCTGCTAAAAGCTATTTAATATTTAAAATCAAGTCTCCGCTTCTTATAGACGTTTTCCATTACTCCAATGAAGATGGCCATACGCATGCAAGGTCGTAGGAAGGAGTACAAACGATCCCTGGTCGCAGAAAGGAACTATTTACTAATACTATTAGCTAAACTTTTCACTACTGCAAATATCCATGGAGCACATGAAATTGTCCATTGGTGGACTAACTTACCCTGGACTGGTGATTACTTCTAGCCAATCATTGGAAAAGAGCATGGGAGAGACTCCACGGAGATAATGCTGACGCATCATAAACAGTAATAATTGACTGTGATAATCTTGAAAATAATTACAAAATTGTAAGAACTAAGTAGTCGTTCCCTCACTCGGCCAAAACTATTAAAAGGAGGTATGTACATACATTTGCTCGAAGCCTAGCGGAAGTAATTATCTTTTCGATTTTTCATTTATAGGGAAAAGTTAACCACCAAATTTGGAATGTATAAATCATGGTAATCATTGAATCCCATAGCTTTCTCGTCATTTGTGACTCTGACTGGCAAACCATTATGGTTTTTGAGGGGGAAGCCTCACTCGCATAAGGAATTTCCTCACCAGTGCTGTAATTTTTTTTCCACAGAAATTTTCATATGCAAGAGAGTTTTGTAGCCTCATTTCAAGGAAGGATGTTTTAGACCCATGTGCACCCCGCCAACTTATGTGCCGTCATGCTTTGTGATGGCAGGGAAGTCGACTTATACGAGTTTGCGCTAATTTTTTCGTATCATTTGTCGCCACGAACTGCCTATACATTCCAACAGACGTCTACACCCCACAATATTTCCATCTTTGTATTTAATTTATTTATTGGAGAAAAATTATGGGAAACTATTGACTCTGTCAGGAATGACTGGTTGCGAGCAAATAGTAAGAAAGTTCCTGTTTAACTGGTAATGACAACTAATGCCGTACATACACATGCTGTGAGACTTCATCATTCTCAGTGAGTAGCAAAACAGAGGGAATTCCAAGAAAAGTAAAATCGAATTAGCATTGGATGTATAGGAACCTTTATTCCCCAGTACTACTTTGAAAGGCAGGTACGTAAATTTGATTTGGCATGTTTTGAGCATTCTAATGAAACAAAGCACAAAAGAAAATAGTAGGAGATAAAAGGAAAGGCATAAACACAGTTTATAAATAGAAACATCTGAAGTAGTCACACCGACCCAAAAGAATGAATAAGTACATAGATGTTTGTTTGGACTGTATCACTTGTTAATTAGCTGTGGATTTCCCAAATCCAATAATAAACCAATGTTCCGTGTGTCTTACGGGCATAAATCTTATTACTTGGCTGCCATAGCATCCGAGAACCCCAATCGTGCCAGGCAAGCAAGTAATTACGTTACTTTATAAGCAATAGGGAAGGAAAGCCGCATGTTAAAAAACTTAAACCTACAAAGGTCTAACTTCATGTAATAGATTTCTTTCCTCGTTTGCGGCTATGTCCTTTATTTGGAATTTTGTTGGCAACCTATCATGCCCCCGCGTACATGTACATAGCTCATGTCTCCCTCTGCTTTCCTCCACATTTTTTTGATCTCTCCAATGGAGAAATATGAAGTCCTATAGCGTAAGGAGGGAGAGACCTAAGTCTCAGACCAGTCTTCGTAACATTGACAGTTTTTACTGCGTATAGTGTGTGGCAGGCCATATACACAATACTAAAGAACCATTGCGTTGAAAGCGCCAGAGAAAGAAGTTCTCGATGAAGAAATTTTCTTTTCTTCTGTAACTGGCTCCCTGGAAAAACAGATACACGCGAAATCTTATTCTTCTCTAGTTCGTCTTGGTCTTGTACTAGTCAGTAGTTATTTGTTATTTTCCCCTCCACTTATAGATCGACGGTTTTTTTTTGTCACGATAACCTCCCGGCGTAGGTTGGGTAACAGAGTTCGACTTGGAAACCAACTGTAGCAAAATATTTCGACGACCTTCTCCCCGCGATCCGATGAGATAGTGATTAAGACTTGAATGTGACTGGCGTTTACCACTGGTAATTGTTCTACCTGCCCTTCAGAGCAGGGATTAATTGGCACTGCTCGACTGGCACCCGAAACCAAACATCCAGTTAAAGGAACCTTGTTACTCTCCTGCATAACCAATCACGTTTCGCCTGGAAAAATACTTATTCTACTCTATCCGGAACTCCAACGATCGAGTCTACAAAAGTAAACAAGAAAAAAAACCTACTCTGATAAGCTTCCTTCCCTTGTTGTGACGTTGGGACTCCCGCAATTCGAAACATGTTAATTTAAAGTAATTACACCATGATCCATCCCTGGTGTAGTTTTTTTTAGTGAGGAAGTGCAAATTGTCATTGTGATTCGAAAATAATAGCAGTTTATCTACATAATTATTGTAATTACATGTATGTAATTGGGAAATACTCTTCCTTTGGAGGACCAAAGTATTTACGAGAAGCCATCCCATATCCCATGTATTTTCACACAGTCTCATCTCTACTGACGAGGATTGTACATTTATGGTAATTTTAATTCTATTGACTTGCTCACTTCCCCATTTGCTCAGATTGCTGGGAATATTTTGGATTCCGCATATTTTCTTTGATATATGGAGGAATCTCTTTATTACCCTGCATCCAAATCCACTCATGTTTTTTTGAAGGTTATATATTATGGGGAACACACCCGAAAAATATTAGGTATGTAGGGAGAAGGGGGAGAGACGTAATGTCAAATCAGGCTTACAAATTGTAGGAACAAAAATAAATGTAACACCAACTCGATTTTCCTCACTAATAAAAATCGACGGGAGAATCTCGGAAATAAAGGTGAAACCATGCAATGTATTAGATTGGAGTGCAGTCCTTTGGAGGAATAATGCTGAGAGCAGTGTGCAGAGAATGCTCTGTGAAGCATTGCATAAGCGAAGTTCATCATAAAGCCCAGCTTTTCAAGTAGTCTACAGGCAGTGTGACAGCAGCGTTCTAATAGAGCAGACGCTCGGGATTGTGTTCAACAAGAACTTTTGTTTCCAATATCTCTCAGTCTATTTACTGCTGTCTTACTTTTCTAACTTCATGTATTTTTCCCCCCTTTGAAACTATCCTCATACTTCCTTCCCCCTCCCCAGTGGTAATCTTCTCAAGTCTTTGGTGTTTATTTACTCGTGTAATTTTATTAATTTGGGACACATAATAGATATAAATAATGAGAAAAAAATCTATGACAGACATATCAGTGATTTTTCAGTAAACTTTTCTTTGTGTGCTCCACTTTCCCCAGGAAAAGAAATGCAAATAGAAGAGTGAAACAGGGAATATAGTGCAACTGGTGAAGTGTATTATATACAGAGAGAGAGAGAGAGGTTTGACTTAATAAAAAATCATTCAACTGTAAAATGAAGTTTAATTTCTTGCAAGGACTTGTTGCAAAACTATATTTCTCCTGCCAATAGTGACAAATTACAAAGTTTCCCCCTTTCATTTACTCTAGTCAGATTTTATCTTATGATGTGCTTTCTTAGAACACATTATGGTTTGGGTTAGCCCTAGCTTAGCATTAGCTTTCCCAAAGATGCTTACCAATGTGCAGATGACTTCAGGAAAAAACGTGATACTTCAGCTGAATGTGTTACTAGAAAGGATTCTAAGTGCTTACTAAAAGTGCAAGCTGTGCAAGTAAACCTACCCATGTAGACACTATATCACTAACTTGAATAACTTTTCAAGCCAAATCCAAGATAATTCTGTTGAATAACACATACACACATACACACTCCGTGCTTCATTACATTGCTGAACAAATAGAATCAGAATAAAAATTAACTGGTCGGGGAGATTAAATGTATACAATTGAGCTGCCAGCTCATTAAAAATGCAGCCTCATCTATAGTCCCCGTAGAGTATCAATAGAACTATAGGATTTTCAAATTTCCACTTCCTTCAACATTATTTAATCAAGGTACATATTTGGCCTGGGGGATCCGTTCCTGAAATCCAAAGCCGGCACTGGTGCACATGATCTATTTTTGAGAGTTGGAAATTCTCCATTTCCGATCAGGCATTTCCTAATGATCCCTCCGGTCTGAGTTTTATCAGCTTATGAAATTGGGGTAAGTAGGCTCTTATATTAAAAATATTTTTTTTAAAAAGTAAATTCGTGCACACGTGCTTAGTAGCATATAAAATTGAGGAGGTAGCTGTTGTCGTTCGAATCATACATGTAATTATGCTAATTCGGCTTCCATCCTGTACAACAATAAAAGGAGCCTTCGGATAGAGCTCATGATGGTAAAGCAAACAGAGATTTTATAGCATTTCCTTTCCCATACTGTCCCGAGACTCTCTGAATTTAGCTCATGTTAGCCCGTGTATGTAAATTTCATCTGGAACTCAGAACTATAGTGTCAATTTGTTCTTTCAGCTTCAAATTGACATTCCAGACTTTTTATTACGAGCTTGTGGATGAGCCTGCTCTTACGACTCGTCTAATGTGAGTAACGTAAGTGGTTTTGACTCCTAGACTTTGGGGACATAGATTCATATGCGTGGGATGGTGTTGGCTCCAGTCTTTCCCCTATTTTGAGATTTCAACATATTGCAACTTTTGTAGAAGTGTATCTTCCGAAGGAAGGGAAGGAATAAGGGATAGGAAGGAAAGGAAATCTTCAACTTTAATGATGGGGGTGGGTAGAGAGAAGGTGATGAAAGGAATCAGTTGATTTTCATTTACTCATGGAGAAACAGCCGAGAACCCATCCTTTGGAACCATCAGGAGTTCATACCAGGACCCGGAGCTGAGAATTCTTAGAAATGTTAGGATAGACCTTTATTTACAGAAGACATGCAAGTAGGAAATAAATAGAAACTTATTATTATACTATGATGTTTAACACTTGAGTAGAATCTCAGTCGATTTCAACTTGTCACTGAAATCATATCATCGGATATGAGCAGATTCAGGGAGAGCGTGTCTTAAGCTCAGTGAGTACCTTACCTATCTATTTTGCCGACTCAAATTGGATTTTTTCCTGTCATTTTCTTTTCATTAACGAATCTGTTCCTTTCTCTCCTTACCATTAACCCTTTGTCGTCTCCATCCCTTGAGCGAAGTCTAAAACTGCATGTGTATAATTGCCCCCCCCCCATTCAAGTTACCCGAAGACTCATTGCATATGAAAGTCTGCCTTGAGCGATGACTGTTACAATGTAAATATTCGTCAGTACGTTACTTAAGTCGAGTTCGGGCAAGTCAATACTTCATCTTGTCGGTTGCAACAATATAAATTCAGATGTCTTTGAGGTCAAGTAAAATCCAGCTATGACCAACCAGCACTCTCATTAAATTGTAAGTAATGCTAATTGTGGGGAGTTAACTCCTTTAAACTATTCACCGAGTTTTTGGAATTATTATCAATTTTATTGTTTGTATTAAAAGGGCCAGTCATGGTTACATTCAGGAATAAGTATTCACGTTCCGATATTTTTTTTAATAATTGACGTTCTGACCCCAGTCTCTCTCCAGTCCTTGTTGATCCCGCTGACCACTGATTACTAATTAAACCATTAACCAGCATAAAGCACTCAATGTCAGTGTAAGTAGATCCATTGTTATTAATTATTTGTTACTTTGATCATTCCCATGACTGGCGTTTGATTAATAATTTAATTCTGACTGAGGTACTTATACTAAATAAACACAGGCCGGCATAACTTACCCAGCGGACACACATTTGTTTTGTACATGCATAGGTATTGATAGCAGTGTTGTTTGTGTCCACAGTTAAATACAGTTCATCCACAACGTAAATAATTACTTGCAATCTGTGAGGGGCTTTACTCTCGTGCATACCTTACACATATGAGATCAAGATCACTACAGACTATATATAGTGCCCAATTGATCGCTGGCGAGTCATCATCAGTGAAAAGAAAATTAAGCCCCCTTAATGCAGTGGGAAGGGAAAACTTTTTTACTTTGATTCTGACTTTCCCAATTCTAACCACTCTAACGCTTAGGGAATTGAAAAGAACCTCCTGATAACTTCGATTAACCGGGTGAACTTTCCCTCGTATTTGTACCCCTTCGTTTCCGGTTAATTATGTAATTAACGATGTCCATAAAATATCGCTCTCCACAGCTTCCTAAATCAATCAGATTTGATTTGTTCTTTCTATCCATGAAGGTCCGGTGGAGATTGAAATTCATTAATTATAACTAAAAAGATCATATTTTATTCATTTGCCCTCGTGGACCTTACTGTACTAATAATTGTTTTACAATAATTATTAGATGCTACTCTTCCTTACATCAAACTTGGAAATTATTAAAATAATAGTTTCAACAAATACATTCTTTTAATGACAATGATTACATATAGGGAAGGTACAAAAAAATAACTTAAATTTTGAGGAAGTGCTGTATGTTCGGATTGACTGTAAATTGAAACTTTAAATATTCTAGTGTATCATGTCGTTTGGAATTTGTAGTATTTAGGGAAAAATACAATGAAAGTTGGTTTAACCTTTCACTTTTGACTAAGGTGTGTCAGTCTCCGAGAGTGTGCTCCAGATGACAAGTAGAGTAGAAAGTTTATTTACTATAAAATGGAATTCCACTGTACTGTAAACATCTTGAAGGTTTCAAGAGTTAAATCATAGGTCTTCAGCAGACCTCTTGAAGAATTCTGAAGACTCCAAAAGTAAACTTGACAGTTTAATCACACTTTTAATAATGTCTAAAAATCCCGAAAGTCTTGTTTTGAGACTGATATTTATTATAAGTGAAATGCTATGAAATTTGTGGTTTTAAAATCTAGCGATTAGGTTTACTACTGTAGCCTGAGGAACAAAACCATGCAGAGGGATCAATGGTAGGACTTAGCACCACATAATTTCAACGGTATATTACATCTTCGTACAAAGGAAATTCGTTTAAAAAATAATGAAGCGTCCAAATAAAAGTGGAGGATTTAGAATTCAATAATAATTATTATTGTAGGTGGCCTTTTAACGAGGATGGTTCAAGTTCTTCTTGTTTGTTACTAGCTTCATTACACAAACATTTTCAGGGATAGTAATCACTGGTCCAAAAGTGAATGTTGAAGAGCGGCTAGAGCACAAAGAACTGCCTCTAAGACTGAGCCGGACATACTGTAAACATAGTTGAAGATGCTCTTTATAGAAGTCCTATGATAACATCTATGAAGCAATGACATGCTAGGACTTCGTTATAAACAGTTTGTAAAAGACGGAGGTATTGTCATGGAAATAGCTTCTGCCCTTGGAACTGCACGACAATTTCAAAAGGGAACAGAAGGACTTACTGGTTCAACACTGTATGTATGTATATGGGTTATACTTTTACAAGTTCATACAGGGAATTCAAAGTTGTCAAGACGTTGGGACTCTGTCGTTGCATGGAAGCACAAATATCTTAATTATATTCTATTCGTCGTGACGATTGTGCATGATTTCACGGGACTTAAGAGATAATAGTATAATAGGGGTAAGGAATTTGGGATAAGTACCCATAGATATTTCACAAGGCAGACTTCACTCGAGTAGATCCTGCATTTATGTAGGTATTTAAGTGCTTAAAAGAGCTGGGAACAGGCTTATACTGTAACGCTTGTGAAAGTTCATAATTTTCTTGAGGATATTATTCTAACTTTTGCTATGCGGAGAGGTTGCTCATCACCATGCGTCTTTATCATGAAGAATTAAAGAGTCACCAAGACAGTTTATCTTTCACTGCTCTCCCATCTGTATTGCCCAAGACGTGAGCTCTGAAATGCTGATTAATTATGCACAGACTTTCTCCCGTCGTGGAAAATATGCTTGAAGTTCTTTTGTAACTCGTATGCAAATATTACTTGCAAAATGAAGGAGGTGAGCTACATGGACCAGTCAATCTGGTCTACGAATTGCATCTATTTTGGGGAAAATCCCTACTATGAAAGCAAGAACATGATTCCTAAAGGGCTGTCTTCAAATTTCTTCTGATTAGAGCACAGCCACTATATTTAACAATTTTACCGAAAATCTCCCTCAAAAATTGGTCTATCCTTCCCATCGGCATGGAAATTACTAAACCAACTATGGTAACTCAAGAACTAAAATACATCTCGAGAGTAGAAACTCATTTTTTTTTGTTTCCAGGGAACACTATTCCGTGTTTGCAGTATTTACAAGATTCTATTATTCCTAACTGAGAAGAATAGGCAATCATTCTGTAATCCTCACAACCACCTCTCACATTATTTCTCATTATCAAATGAGAAATTGAGAGGGAAGTTAAACAGAAAATCTTGTCTAGGCAGTGCACAAGAGCTGGGATGAGATTTCTGGTTAGTAATTTCCTCTACAATTTTCGCGATTTGTGTCGTACAGTGTTCTCTCGCTGTAAAAAACCCCAATTTTCTGTAGAGGCAAGAACATTTTTATGCATTCCCTTTTACTACAATGTCAATTTTCCTTTTACTGAAGAACAGCTCCCTTTTGCTCCTTTTAGGGCTGCTCTGATAAATACAATGCACTGCATCTAGTGTATTGAAGTAGTCGTCCCTTCAGGGCCAGTCATAGGAATTCTTTTCGGACGCAATTTTTAGATTGCAAGTCCATAGTCAGTTCAATTCGTACAGAACTACAAGTTTCAAATGCTAATGGTTTGTATTCAGACTTTACTAATCATTGGGAAAGAACTTCCGTCAAGCAACTCCACTGAATGTTGCACTTAACAAAGCTGGATAAGAAGTGGCAAGTAATAAGCCACATGATGGGATGATTGTGGAAATTAAAGCTCGTTCAAATACGCATTGGTGGTGTATACATCCAATAGGATTTAATACTGGCAGTATTTTACCATTGAATTCAGCAGGAAGGATTCAGGACACTTGAGTCAGGTTCTCTTTTTGAGTAGATCAGAAACTCCCTGAAGAGCTGGGCGAGAATCGTGAATAAAAAAAGTGTGTTTAAGGAAAAATTTCCTTTCTGCAATAATTGCAGAAAATTTACATACAATCTTTTGGAAATGGCTGACAACCGTATTTCCGATAATACCATGAGCTTAATAGGAAACAAAGTAAGAAAAATAGGGATGAATAAGGGAGGAGGATTTTTATATGTGCCTTGAAAAGAAACAAAATAGAGGCAGGAGATCTAGTTTCTGGCTCTAGACTCTACTCATCTGGATTCATGACTTGCTCAATTGTCATCGCTGCTATATACTCCATTATTTACGAGCAAATTCAATTTATGCAGCGTTGCTAATTTAATTTGGGCTAACCTGGATATAAATGTGTTAGTAAGTGATAGTAATACTAAGGCAGGCAACAGGCAACAGCAACTATGAAGTTTGCCCATAATTTTGCAGCCGGATAGGATCTGTGCAAATAAATAAAACCATAAATGCTGCTGTACGGAGGAAAATTAACTAAAAAGTTTTCTATGGCTCTTTTGGTTCTGTGTATAATTATATCTAAATTATGCAAAAGTACACTGACGCAACAGCATGTTTTGATAAGAGTAAGAAATCCAAATGTTGAATGTCTTCATCAAGTAATTTTTTTTTCTACAAGGTACTTCTACATGCGGTTTGATGTTGCGTCAAAACGTTTTTGTGAGATACATTCCTTGTATGTGGTTTAGTTATAATCGTTTGTACAGTGTCAGAGGAGAGGGAAAATGAGACCACAGGTGTATTTGGTCTACTGAATAGTTAATCATCAATGTCGTGTCCTGGAAGTGCAGACATTCTTCCAACCCTGAATTCCATGAAGTTACCTATTTTTGTAGTTTTAGCCGTCAGGCCCTGTGTTTGTATGAGAGACTGATCTAATACGTACATCTTGTTGCACGTAGGAGAGATAAAAATAATAAATACAATATGGGGCAGCTCTAATAATGTATGATAGAATTTTTATCAAAATATTTTTCCTGCGGTTACCTTTCTGCAAGACCCCTTTATTTATTTCCAACTCAACATCCGCTCCAACTCTTAATAGGTGATACCAGCTGAATAAAAATGTACAACCCCATGCAGAGAGACTTCACAATAAGCGGTTGGGCATGATGGGAATTTTGGAGCAGCCATGTAAAAACTAATTTTATGACCGACGCTCTTCAGCGGAAGTCCATCGAGTGCAACTCATTGTGCCACTTGTACATATGTACGTAAGTATCTCTACGGACGCGTCTATTTTGAGGAAACATTTGCTAATATTTACGAACACAGTCGATAGATATTCACATTCGTACTTACGCTCTGAACATGAAATTAGACTCCCAAGAGATGCCAGATATGTATGTAAGCTTTGAAAATGTCAAAATGTGAACAGCTAATTTCTCAATGATTCCATAATGTGAAAATAATCTATGAAATGGATATTCAGCAGGAGGGAAGCCGTTCCTGGTGTTACATACTGCCGTTAGCACGAAATCAGAAATTCCAACATGTCTTTAATGATGTACACTATCCAATTTCCCACAAATAAATTACTCAAAGGCATAACTTTGTTATCTCTCACAGTCATACTTATTTACATAGTGATTGGTCTCAACTGCAAGTGTATAGATTTGACTACACCGATTTTCAAAGCATCTTCGGGATTTCTCTCCTTGGTTCCCCGTAAAGCTAACAAATCACTACAAAAGTTTAGTCCTGTATTTTAAAACATTTTAGTGTGGAGTAGAATAGACGAGAAAATTGCTTCTAGCTATAGTATACATAAGTGGTCTGGACATGGATTCGAAAAGTTTCAAGGAAGCTTTTAACCAACTACGACTCGTACGAGTGAATGATTATAGGAGCAACTTGTTTCATTTCTCTTCTCCCTATTCAATTTCATATCCTCTTAAATGTATTTGCCTGCGTGAGCAGGTAAGATATTTATCTCCACTGGTTCCTGTCAACAGTTCCTGTCAAAATGGAAATTTGCAAAGTTACGGTCCTCACTTTAATTATTTATTAAGAGTGATGTCCTTCCAGGCCTACATATCCAAACACATGTATGAAGAACATCACCGTCGCTCATAATACCGTACGTCGTACGGGAAGGATGTTTTATGAGAATGTCGGTTAGTAATGGATACTAATTGGATTTTGGATAGAACATTAAATTGCAGTTATACTTTTTTGTTGTCTCTCTAAATAAATATTGTTTTTCAAGGTTTGGTATAACATTTACAGACAGAAAGTGCTGCTTCTAATTCATCCTGAAATGAGGTTATGATCAATCGGAATATCCCAATAGGACGGCAAAATATTGCTGCTTTACTCAAGCAGTTGTTTTTATGCTTAATTAGCTTACTATGTACGAGTCAATAATTATACGCAGATATTGTTTGCAATACTAAACTATTTTTTTATTAAGGCTTTTTTACGTCGAGAGTATTGGGCATGTGTTCTTAAAACCTATAGGATAAACTTTAGCACAGACTCATTTCAGAGGTGAAAAGGAAATGAGTCTAATTAGTAAGGAGCTGCCGTATTTTGTATCTTTTGGATTCCCAGAAACTAACGAGGTAGTTCAAGAGCATCGATGAACCAATGTATAATTATTGCTCCCTAAAGCTTTATGAAAGTATTAAACATAGCAGTCAGATTCAATGGTACACATTGCCGAAAGGCTCTTGCGAGATTCGTTAGGAGAAGGCCACATTATATTTAATTTACCATACAGTAGTAGTTTCTTTGAATTATTTCCATTAGTATGCATGGAATGGAGGAGCATTATCACTAAAATCTGTTTAACCTAACGTAATTGGTTTCAAATAAGTACCCCACGATCGGAAATCTTTGATATTTTACTTGTAAAGCTGTAACCTACAAACCAGTAAATTCACATTCATTTACAGCTGTGAATGTGAAAGCTGTGCATTCGGAGCGGAGCGAAAGACTTCATTTCAGCAGATGTTCATAGGGAAGGAAAATTATCCTCAATTTAAATCCAGAGCTTAACTGAAGGATTTAGAACTTTAGATTTGTAAAATCAATTTTGATGATTTCGTGTTTGATACCGTTTAAATATAGACGCACATACCAGTACAGATATGTGAGTCCCCTAGAAAATTTGAGGTATCAATGTCAAAGGATTGAGTACTCTGGAGAGAATTTAAGAAGGATTTATAGTACATGTAATTTGAGGATTTTTATTTTCCTTGATTATATGTATCTGAGATTGGAGCTTATGAATGAAACAATTTGATCCTTGGTACGAGGGAACGCTTTACAGTCTCCCACTAATCTAATTCTAGAGCTGGGACGTTCGGCTAAGTTGTACTCCTTGGGAGTTGCCAATGACACACTGAGGATTCTCTTCTTTCGGGTTCCAGGTGCATGTCAACTCAAATTACCGGCGGTAATGATGAGACTTATAAGAAGTGAGAAATCATATGTTACGTCTCGTTTTATTAGCCCTTCGTTCATTTTATTGCCGATCGATAATCCTGTATACAGGAACTAACTAAGAATAAGTAAAGCTCGCAGCTTTAATCCGATATTGATTGCTTTTGGAAAAATCTGGCTGACAGCACTGACGTTACTAACTCCAAAAAGGGAAAAACAGGATGACAAATTTTCTCATAAGTATTTTTCGAAATTACTGTAATCTATTTGATAAGTTCCGCTCTCTTGAGTATTTTCTCCCTACAATCAATCGTCGGCATGCGTGTGGGGAAAAAAAACGAAACAGCAGTTAGGAAATACCAGTAACTATTACAGTTGAGCTTCATGGGCTAAAAGGGAACGGTTGTCTGCCCATGGGTCAGTAAGGGCAATAGAAAACGACTGGGATACAGGGGATGAGGGACTGAGGAAGGCATAAATAATGATGTGGATTGAATTATGTTGCCCCCCCACACATCCTCAAACTTCTGTTATTACTTTAAGGTT
This sequence comes from Allacma fusca, assembly GCA_947179485.1. NCBI lineage: Eukaryota > Metazoa > Arthropoda > Collembola > Symphypleona > Sminthuridae > Allacma > Allacma fusca. The sequence goes on along the minus strand of OX359249.1, from coordinate 19,597,451 downwards.
CACCTGAGATAAAAAGATCAAATTGAGGTGGGATTTCCTCGGTTGAGTAAAATCTGTCGTGTATAGACGACAGGTGTAACCATGAGCTATAGATACGTTTCTAGATTTTGGAGTTGCATGATGTTAGTTAAGTCTACACATACATTCTCGTACAGGCAATTCAAGAGGAGAAAGAAGAATCCTAAAATCCGGTCGATCACGTCTACTTTCCCGAATGTATGGTGCTCATGGTTAAAATGGTTAAAATGTATTTACATAGTCACGTGTGATATATTTCCAGTGAGTGGACTGGATACGAAACAATCTTCCTCCGTCGAAGTCGAGACAGTTTTACGACGGACACAATGCGCAATGACGACATTAGATAGCAAGCAGCCCTCTGAGCTCCCACAGACGTGCGTGTATAATGCTAACATACGGGCTGGCAGTGTCTCTTAAATTACTTGTGCATATACACACCTCTGTGTTGTTTCGAGGTTTCTCGTCTTCCTATCGTCGTCTTCTTCTTTACACTACTGGGGCACTGCTTTGCTCATGACTTTCTAGCCGGAGAAAGCCCGAGCTGTATAAAGTTTCAGTTGCTACTGTGCATAGAGCCGGGCTGGGCCTCACCTCAAATATTGGAAAAATGTAGTAAAAGAGCGACCCAGCAGTTCCACCCTCTGGCTGGGTGATAATAATACGCCTATTGTCCTCTGTAGATTGTAATTGTGTTTAGGGACTCGAGCACGCAACAGATTGCTACTATCATTCTCTCAAATTAGATGCATATGCAGGATACATGTGTGTACTCGAACGAGACACATTTAAGATCAATGCTCAAGTCGTTCGAGACAAAGTGGAGCAAAAACGCGAAAAGTTTGCAGACACAAGATTTTTGCTTTGCTTTCACGGCAACTATTTCCCCTACTGGTGGTATTCATGCATTTACCCTTTTCCATCGTTCCCATCCAGGGCTGGTAATGAGACCGATCCTTTCAATGCGTAAGATTCCATTTGTCGTTTATTATGTCAAGTTTATATTCACAGTAATTATCACTTTTACCTGAGTGAATTCCTTTTCCCATCCGTTCACTCAAATCTACTAGCTTTGAAAATACCGAGTTTTCCCATTACTCTGTTCAAGCAGGGAACTGAGCAGGGAAGTGCATAACTCTCTTCAAAAGATTCTTTGATCTTCAAGGTTCAATTGCACGGGATACTGGATTAAGCACACTCTAGTACTGATGAATTAAATTTACGGATCTGTTTTGTGTATGTACGTAGAGACGAAATAATCTTCACGCAGAACCTCCTGCTTAACTTTTCCCTAACTCTTTTCAAAAAATCTTTTAATGAACATCTACTCTCTAAACTTTGTCCCGAACAATTTGAAAGTTCAGAATAATTTAATCCCTTTCACTGTCCTGTATTAAAAATCAATCTCGCACTGAAATTGGGCATTCAAACACTGAACCGCAGGTGGGTTAATACGATAAAAAGAATTAAGTATCTTAATTAAATATTAAAACTGGGGATTAGCGTGTGTCCATGGGATTATTAGATTTCAAAAGTAGTAGGGACGATTTGTTGCTAACAGTCATTATTTTTACTGTTCCTTTTGCTCTTGTACATACTTACACAAAGACTCACATCACTGGCCTGCATCACATTAAGGATACCAAGTTACACTTGATATCGCAACACCCCAGTAGACAGATAGAATGCTGGCGTGGGATGCGGGTTTGATTGTAGCCAAATTGCCAAACACACCTACGACTGGCATGAGGGTCCTTACACAAGTACCTCAGGGATTGGATTAATGTAAGTAGCAGGTTCGAAGAATGAAGTGTATGGGATGCTCTTGATGGCACACTAAAAGGCAACATTCTCTTCAGTCAAAGGGAACGGCAGCCGTTGAACGGCTTTATGTCAAGTGATAACAGTCGCATTTAAGCTTGGCAGGTAGGGAAATAGGCCTTGTTCGAGAAACATGCTAATTTACTTCTTCGTATCCGAAATCGATTTGCTTTCCTCCGTCATGAGGAAGCCCGGGATCTGGGATTAATTTTTTGCTCACAATTGAATACGATTGTTATGAGGAATCATCAGGGGAATGAAAACTAAAGTTTATTCAATTCATATCTTCTCACACTTGGTGGACTTGTGAAACACTTTCCAAGATTCCAATTCCAATCCGAAAATTGTTTCACAATTGGAATTGTTACATTATACGTTGTACATATAGCTAACTACGATATTAAGAGACCGTACACCTTAAAAAGGGGGTTTAATGGTGTCAATAGGTTGCACACGGCAAAATATTCTAAGAGTTGAATACTTACCTCATTTTTATAATTGGCATCGTTGATGACACCCGTGTTCTTAGTAACATTTACAGGCGTTTGGAAAGCCGAAACGGATTTTTAAAATGCTATTTTCATAGCACTACGAAAATTAGATGAATGAATCATAAAAATACTACAAATAGAAATTACTAACTTTAGATATTACGCAATCTAGATAAAACGTGGATGTATATGTACATATTGTACATACACAAGTTGTTACCCATTGTACTCAAACTAAGCTTATGTTAAAAACTATCTCTTTACTTGCACTATGATGTGCATATACCATAGACATTGGAGGCTTTTTTGTTTCGTAATTTTATCCAGGGAGCTAATGATTAAATGAGAATTTATTGGGGAATCGAAGTAAAAAAAATCGTAAAAACGTTTTCCATCCCTCCCTCTGCATAAAAGTAGTTCTAGTAAATTTCATTTGTCAGTGTAAAGACTGACTCAATGGGACGTGCAACGTATGTTTCAAAGATAGCTAAAACATATGGAACGAGTTTTAGCTTGACATTGACATTTGATTCGAGAATCCATTCATGCTTTCACATAAATCTAGCAACATCAATAATCTCTCCCCCATAGTTAATGAATGGAGCATGCAACAGGAACTTTTCCCTGACATTTAAATAACAAACCAACAGGTGAAATGGACATTCACTTGAGATACCGTGAATTCCCGAACTCCCGATACACGTAATTGCCTTAATCATGCAGTACGTGTCAAGTAATTCAGAGTATTAAAATATCAATGAAAGTATGTATAAGCAAAACAACAGCAAGGGTGTGGAAAATACAGCAATGGTAATATTTGTAATTTCTATACCTGCAGGAAATCTTCGCTGCATTATTAATATGGCAGTTTTCAATTGATTCAATGTAGGTTCCTCTCTAATATTTAAAGTCATTTTAAAGAAGTGGAGATAAAAACAAAGATGCTCATTGTTTAATGACCAATGAAGAAAATTCGATACCTAAATTATAAAAGTCCCGTCGCAAATGATGATATTACATGAAAAGGATTCAAGAAACGAACTAAACCATTGTCCATGAAACTTGAGGACTAAAGGATGTATGAGACATATGTATGTAGCATTACACACAGCAGCAAAAGTAAATAACAAACTAGTCAGCTTCTACTGCATCTTCAAAATGTACCCAGTAAATTTTAAAGTAATCCAGTTGGACTGAAATATTCTGGATCCATAACTTCCTTTACCATACGCTACTACTCGGAAGATCCATTCCATGTAAAATTTTATGGAGTAACAGCAAGTTACGCCAAAAGCCATGAACCAAAAGCAATGACACTTATTATTTTTAATACTGTGCATCATACCACAGTAAGAAACAATATGAGAAACATGTTCAAATTTCCCATCAGTGGAACTCTTTCAATAAGGCGGATTAGTACTTCAGAGTAGCTGAAGTTATTATAATCTTTCCTAGCATGAATCTTACGTATCGATTGATCTGTTTCCAGAAGCTTTCTTTTCCACTCGAGAAGGATCCAGTCAGGCTTTCCGTTCGGCATAAGGGCTATCAACTAACACATACATATTCGATGACCTCAGTTGTTACACAACAGATTGGAGCTGACGGTTGAGTAACTATACAGTATCTTATCAACTGCAACCGCTTAACCCTCAAATGTTTAGATGCGCACCACCGATAGCATGACTTCATTACTGGTCATATTATAGTTTGGCTGATAATTTCTAAGCATTTTCAAAGCGAGTTTTTGTCTTGTCTAATTTTAGATTCAAATCTGTATTTACTTAGCAGATGACGTTAACTACGTACAAACATACATATATGTAGCTTAGACCGTAGCGTCAATCTAATAATTGTACTTTTAATCCTTCCCTTATAACCAAAGATATAAAGCACATGTTATGTTTTCCAGCTATCATTTCATTTTTAAGCTTTCATTCCTAAAGTTAATTTAGGATTTTTGTTTCAGTGGCCTTTATCCTCACGGGCATCATCTTCCCCGAATTTCTTTAGTATTTTACAAATATTTTCGCAATCAAAGGAGTTCCTCAACTTTGTAACAATTCTACTCACGCATTTCGGTGGGTTAAGTATAGGTAATATTTATTAATTAAGCTTCAGTTCTAAGTAATTACTGTTTGGAGGAGTGAGCGCACTCGGTTATAATAAAATATTAACCTCACGGGTGGAGCAGTTAATTAAATTTGGAATGCAAGGAGCCTTTTGTACGGTTTTGCGGGTTGTAAGTTGCCTTTGGAAACTTGGATTTATTGAAGGTATATTTTGACAGAAGTTTTGAATGAATTTTTACAACTTTTACATGGAATTTTGAGCCAGTCCCTTGTCCCTTCTCACCGACCTAAATGCCAGTCATTCCTGTTCCTATTACAGTTGCAAAGATACTTGTGGATGAAAGCAATTCCTGGCAGGATTTTCTGGCCTTTACCTTTCAGACCTTCAACCTTGTCATCATGTTTCATTTTCCTTGCGTGTTCCAGTAAATTGGAAATTCAGGGACATTTCTGACGTTGTATTGACATAAAAGGTTTAGATATCGTCAAGTTCAAACGGATTGCATTTATCGGCATTTTGTATGAGTTTGCCATAAGTTCTGCAGTGTTGTTTCCAGTTGGAAGTTGCAATGTAAAGAGGGGAGAAGTTCTTCTGTCCGGATAAATCAACATGGGATGAAAAGACAGTACTTATGGCTCCCTGTCGGTAGCACATATTTTGTAGATAAACCAAGCTACCAGAAACATAGCCGCAGTTGGGAGGAAATCCAACATCTATTGATATGTGAGGACCGAGTGGGTTGCTGCTCCCATATGGTACCTAAAACCAATACACGTTAGTGGCCTATGTCATTTTGCTCCCTATATATTCCCGAGGTATAGCAACTGTTGCTTTGTTTTGGTCAGAGTCTTGTGTATAGCCGTATTGATTGTATCTTTTACCTTGTCTCTACGATACTCTCCATGTTCCAGAACTTCAGTCTGGCAAGTACTTACACGAGTGAAGAAAAGAAGTAGAAACTAAGACCAGTAAAGTCGGATAATGTACCGTCTCAAACTACATAGGAGAAGGTCCATATCTCTCTGGATCCCTACCCCATATCTCCGACAATGTATTTTTTACTTGTTACTTGTGGAACCTAATGTACAGCTGTACAAAGCAAACCTGTACTATCAAACCATCCCTACGTCTCAAATTGCCTTTTCTGTTCTACACTTTGTATTTAAACTGGAGAGGGGGAAGTACTACGTGAAAACAACACAGCCTTCCATGATACATCTTGATGGAAGGGAAATTCTGATACTTGGAAAGAGAAATGAAAGCAAGACAAAAAAATGAATGCAAGGAACTCTCCTACGTTTTTCTTCCCTCTCTCGGATCCACCTACCTCATGTATCTACATATGTAAACTTTTCGCTGAATGCATTTGCTCATTTGCTCGAGTTCCCTATGCCGATATGAATGCGTGCTTGGAACTGGGAACACCGAGACGCTCCTGCTGCTGTTCTAGACATTAATATTTTCTGATCGTCTCAGCATCCTCTACTATATAGTAGCACGATTCTTTTACATCATATTTTTCTTCAAATGTAACGTACTGATATGTATTCATTTTAAAATAGGTTCCTTCCTGCTGACATACAATATACCCCGTATTCAAATGTGACTTGCCTTCTTCGAGGATAGTTTTCTCCATTGCATTGTAGCCGGAACAACCAACGTTCAATGCTTAACGTTCATATACCCCAGAGATTTTTCTTATACCTGTTAAAAAAAAGATGATATATTGCAGATTCCACTATGGGCTACGTAGTTGCTTATGTTGAACTATTAATATTTCTTGTTTTGCGTGCCCCGTCGCCGTCTGCTAAGCCAGTGGACCAATATTAGTGTGAGAAGCTCTGAAACAAGTGTTTTGAAACACTCGGCCATTTTCCTTTGATATAATTCATAAACTTAACCTACACTATTCTTCGATCCAAGCAAAAAAAAAAACAAGTATAAATAGAGGGCTGTGTATGGGGTTCTAGTAAAGCTGTAAAACAAATTCTGGTTGCAAAAGTTTTTACTTTCATATTTATCTCCCATCAAATATTAAAGATTACCATGCAAAAGTATTACATTCTATTTTGACATTACAATTATGTGAAATTGATTACTCGGTAAAAGTAAATACACGTGTACATATGTTTGAAGAGTGTAGAACTAAATCGGTGAAGTCATTTTTTAAGATTTTCCAGGTTATAGAAAAAGCATCTTAATAAAGAGCTTTTGAGACTTGCAAGCTATAAATTAATTTCCTATTTAAGTCCTATTTCTAATCACCTTTTACTTAAAAATTTCGCCATATGAATAAAATACCCCTCACTGTGGGGTATTTTATTATGAAATGAAGCGAATTTCCAAAAAAAAAAAGGACGTCGTTTTGGCTCTAGGTATCGTAGAGAAATGAGCCCACGCAAAATTTGGTGGTCTCAACAAGGATTTATGTAATCAGGCAATGTGACGAGTAATAAAAATAAAAACCTTGTTTCTATCAACTAGTGGGTAATAGTGTAAAAGTCCTGTTCTGGAGGAAGCTGACGAAAGTGGTTAGTAGTGTAAATCCGTCATGGTGTAATAGATAGAACTTTCAGTATGCTATTCAATTCGTTTACTGTGAGGAAAATGGCGACAAGGGAGAACTTGTCGTAGGCTGAGTCCTATTGAAGCGTATCAACTTTTACAATAAATTCGATATCTTTATCTAATAGGCAGTCGATGGAAGCGGACCAAGTGTCTTGCGGAACTGTGCATATGTATGTACACAAGTGTAAATAGAGGTTCTTCATGGTCCTGAATCGATAAAATGTTTGTTTTACATTCTCTGTACGACCAATATTTTTCTTTGTCCTCTTGGTTTTAGCACCAGCTGTAGTTTAGTTGTAGTAGTAGTAGTAGCATCAGTATGGTGACTCTTAAGATCATACACCACCGCAAGTGCCGTCTTACTTTTTTGACACCGTCTCCTTACAGGAGCGGAAATGAGAGTGCATTGATGAGTGGTCTCTCCTTAGTCCTTCAGTACATTTATACTCCTGGAGAGTGTTTACAAGGCATTTGCACATTAACGCATGTAGGTAGACACTTGGTTAATTTGTAAGGGCGGAAAGGGAGACGACAGTAATAAATTCTCTGCTTAATTAATAGAAAGCAGAGGAACATTTGTATTCATATCAAAGAGTTACATGAGGGAGTTCAAGTTGGTAGGATCCAGTTCTAATCTGTTATGCTACTTCCCCTAACGTCATTTATGCCTTTAGGAAGTGTCTTCTAAAGTGAGCCTCCGTCTGGAATGAAATCCTTTGGAATCCGCTTTGTGTTTCAAAAAAAGCTGTACAAAAAAGCTCCAGAGCAATGGAGAAAAGTAACATCTTAGTTTTTTAAGTTCTTATACAGTTCATTGAGTTTTTTTAAAGCTTTCCCAGCAACAAAATTAAGAAAGACTCTTTCCTGAGTCACATAACATAAATTCTTAGAATATTTGATTCTTGGGGAAACAAATTCTATGCAGACAGATATATAGGATCACAAGTCAAGTAATGTCAGAGATGAAGGAGCTACATTGAATTTTAAGGGAGAAGATGTTCGATCGTTTGAAATAGTAGCCATTCCAACAGAGAAAGACATAGAAACTTATGTACGTGCATGGAAGAAAATATCACCATTTACTTTTTTCGGCATAGTGGGCTTTGAAGCCATTGAGTCATACTCAAAGACAAGTGTACACTTCAAAAGAAAGATTTCATGGTCGGCTTCATCCTTGATAGTCAACATACATAGATTCTTATGACAAAGTGTGTACATCAAAGAAGTACTTACGCATCACCAATTATTACTTGAGAATTGAATGACTATATGACGTGCTGACACGGCTTGCGGTACTTATCTGCAGTGAGAGTTTCCAATTCTTTGAAATTTATCTATGCTCCAACTTCTCAAACTTCCTCCTTTCCAATAATTGGTAGTTATATTGACTTTAAAACGACTCAGAAAAACCCGTTTCAGTTTTCCAAGGGAATTCCATGCCTGAGACCCAGTAGATATGACCTATAAATTATAAAAGTCAGAGAATATTGTATTTGTGGAGAAATACATAGATACTGTGAAAGTTCCTAACATGACAAGATGTATAAATTATGTTGTGCATAAATTGTGTTGCATTATTTGTGAGTGAAAGTTCACTCAGAATTGTACCCGTAAGTTATTCCATATAGGGGATATATTACTGGAGGCATAAAAACAATCTGGTCTACATACAAAGGGCAGTGCAGGTCTTTAAAATATTAGAGCTTGTTAAAGACCTACGGATCGGAAATCAAATATTTTACATAATTGTGTTTTTATATGCGGAACTCTTGGAGTGAGACATACATAAGGCATACATTTATGCTTGTAATAAAATACTATTCGGAGTTGCATCTACCACATACCATTTGAGACCATGCTGAATTTAATACAATGTAAACCATTCTTTAATATATTTTAGATGGTCATGGTCATACGGAGCAGCGCCTGAAGATATGCCACGGAGCAATGACAAAAAGGGAATACGAACAGTAAAGACAATAATAAAGCATGCCTACCGTTATCGTTTCTATCCACTTCAGGTTCAAGCAGTTCCTGGGACTTTGAATTCCCTCTTGGATTCAAGGCATTCAAAGGAACCAGACGAATATTTTCCTCTTTCTCAACCAGTGTCGGTTACTCGAAATTGAAGTGAATCACTCGAGCTAAAATCACATCCATAAAGGTATACTATGTTTTATGCTGTTTTAGTATTTCGTCTCAAAACTACTACTTTCAATTTCCACTCACAGAATCAAAAATGGCTTACAGGCAGAAGTTCTGCTCTGATAAAAATTTTACTGGTAAAGTGACCAACTGGAAAAATGTTGTGTCATGATTAATGTGTGTCATTTCCTACATGGCGAGAAAATGATTTACGAGAATTGCATGTATAATTTATACTATTGAATTAATATGTCATTTTTTTAAATTCTGGATTGGATTTATTAGTTTAAATTTCATGCTTCAAAGTTGTAACAAAAAAGGACCTCTCATATATAATTACATGTGTAGGAATATCATACGAATTTATTTACTTACTATGTATTTTTAATTTAACTCCTGTAGGTCAGCTAAAATTTCACGGGACATCCACAGAAGCTCAAATACATCCGTTAATCCAATGACATCGGAATTTGGTCTACGTGGACCCAAGACTCCATGGGTTTGCCCTAGTGATAGGCAACTAGCCCTTCGAGCGAAGTAAGGCAATAATTTGGTTCAATCAAGCCTAAGTATTATTAGAGTCGAGGGATTTTTGTAATTACTTATTTGAGACTCATAGTTCTACATTTGATTTTATCCAATCAGGGTTGATTTAACATCAATAATCCTTACTCTCGGCTATAATGTCTGAGAAAATGAAGCCGCTAAATTGTTTATGTAAAAAATCATTGATTGGATTTAATTATTTGCAGACTTCGAGCCGGCTGGTCTGTGAAAACGAATCAGTTCAATACTTTCCCAAAACCACAGCCATTGACGGAGAAAGAGCACCAGGCAATTGTATCTGTGATTCAAAAAGCGGAAGAACTTGACTTGAACGAACAATACCGTGTGGGGTTAGTATAAACTTTCACTTTTCTCAACCTTCATGTGTTTTTTCCCTTTTTTGAGCCTCCTAGTAACTTTCTATACTTATTCTGTTGGCGGTCGACAGTTCTGTCGTCGTCTTCACCCATCTTCCTTCCTTCCGTGCATGCCTAAGCTAAAATAATGAAACCAATTCTAGAACTAGTAGCAAAAATCGATCAGAGTCTGCCCACGCTTCTCCGTATGCATTTTACCTGAAATTTTTGTTGTAAAAACCGAGTAAAATGCTAAGGTGGAGATATTTTTGTGCATGTGATACTTACGCTTCCTGCGAAGCTAAGACATGTCCTCTCTCCCTCCTCATCCCTTGCGTAACTTAGCAGAGAGGAAAACGAAACGAACGGACGGAAGATTCCATGGTTTTGCATCCAATCAATGCTCGAAACCAACCAAACCATTCAGAGACAGAGGAATGTGTCCTTGTGTAAGTTGATTGTAGTAGCACTAACTGCAAATAGTACCCTATATTTTATTGCCATACGGAAGTGAAATCCGAGCTCTTTCCCTACCGTTTCTAATGAAATCAAATGAGGATCTCAAAGCACGACTGCTTTCTCTCTCTCTCTCTCTCTCTCTCTCTCTCTCCCTCCTTTATATTTAGCATACATATGCAAATGCATACCTAAGACAGAGGAGTACCCTCAATGAGCAGGACAAAGCATGGCTGTCAAACAGGAGTTATAAACATACAAATGCAATCTGTGTACAGGCACAACTTCCAGCTAACTTTTCATCTCTATCCATAACAATCTTCCTCGGAAATTTTCCTAAGGTCTTCCCGTCTATTATCATCCCAACTCGTACATGCTGGCTGGTAGTGTTTCCTCACAAGAGCCCCACCAACTCTAAAATATCATCATACTATTATGAGTCACATTACTCCACAACGTCGCTTTTGTGTTCCCACACAACAGAGACAACTCTGTAGACACAGTAGACTGAATGTGAAGTGGAGCCAACTACATATGTATCTTTAAATGCAGAGACAATGTAACCGACTCCAAGGCTTGGTTGCTCTTATTACAACGAACTGAATCATACAATGGATATACTTAGCTTTCCACGGGCTTTTGTAGTAATGGAATTAGCTCGCGGAAGGATAAACAATCAAACTGCATATGGTCAGTGAAGAGGATAAATGATCTCAAAGCATTTTCGTTTTAAAACAAAATATATGACCTCCAGAAATTCTCTCTAAATCAACATGAACATAATCATGTAATGTATTTTACTGTGCATCTGGTTCATTTTCCTCTTAGTGAATGTGAGCACTGCATGAAGTTTGCATTTTGCTTGTAATCGATACCCCATCTAGATCATTTTTCCTCTGCACGGACGGCATATGCACTTCCTTCAAAATTTACAATAAAGATATTATAATAGATATATCTAAATACTGATGCTCAAATACTGCTGAAGTTGCTTCCTCAATTGATAACTACATGCAATTCAGTTTCAAGATGCGGGTTAATTCTCTCCGTACGCACTGATGCTCACGACGTGAAATGTGGGTGACTCAATCAGTCTCCGCAGGTAGTGAACAGCAACTGCAGTCTCGAGATGTACGCTGCGTCAGCTGGATTGATTTGGCTTCTGTGTAAGAGAGACTTTGACATTCATCCGAATCTGTGTACAGTATAATTAATTATATATGTAGTGGTGAAATTTATATCATGCTCTGCCGCATCCCTTGAAGACACTTGGTTTTCATATTGAAAGTGAATCTGTAAATAAATGAGGATATATGATGGCTCTGTCATTGATACTCATTGGTTGAGGTGATGGGAAATATTACGTCTGTTTGGAGCCAGTTAGTTAGTTTTGATGGTGCGTTTGAAAGCCTGCATAAAAGTCAGATCGAATTTCTGGTGTTTGGCTGTAGTGAGGGGGATTTGTCATGTGTGATAGGACTCTTTGGCATGTTTACTTTTTTCCTCCATGTACACCGTAGCTTTGAGGACTGCGTGTGAGAGAATGTAAAACATTCCCCGTGAAATCATTTTTCCAGTCGATTGAGTGAATATACAGATAGAATAAGTTGCGTAATAAAAGAACACTATCTGCTGTGGCTGTTATTTAAAAAATTGAGTTGAAAGCATGAGGGGAATATGCATTATAGGAAGAATTGAGAGGATATGCATTCGTAAGTTTTAAATTACAGAGTGATTATTACTTGTAGTTTTGGCACCATTTCGTTTACATCATTTCCCAGTTATTGCCCATTTCCTGAGTCGTTCAACGTACAATAATTGTTTTCCTGGTGTCGACAGCATAAAATCCGCTATTTCGCTTTATTGACTTGTTTTTACATTCAGTCTCACGGCTATGGACTACGGAGTCTTATTCCCAGTGCTTAAATTTACACACTCGAAGTGATGCTCTAGTAATGTATGTATAGGGATGCGGACAAAATAATTTCTTATTTTGTTGTTCAAAGTTTGGGCTGGTGAAATCGCAATTAAATATCCAGATACAAGGCCTTTATGACTTGGTCCGCTGCTGGTAATGACTATTACACACTGGGCACCGTACAGTCTGATGATGCTTCAATTTAAGAGGCAGCATTGGAAGAACGTTCCTTTAAACCCGGGAAATAACTCTCTGTCTTGTCCGGAGTTATTTATTTTTCACATACGTCACTGTGTGTGTCTCGATGAGGTGTGGATTGAACATGAGGATTAGTTTTACCTCTTAACGGCTCATGTACACTGCACATGTTGCATTTTCTGGATTTCATTTCATTTGTAAATGCAAGATACATAAAATGGGAGCAATTTCCCTACTCGTATCCTTTAATGTTGGTCTACATATTTGCAATCGACCAAATTGCACGTATGTATTTACACAGTCAGTAGAAATAACAGTAATGTCATTTTCACCTCTTGTCACTCTTTCCCTGGAAGCTACAGAAGCACTTCACACTCGTAATTACCTACACATAAAATGAAGAAGCACGCATACAAAATACAATTGAGTTATAAACAGTCGGAAAATTTTGTTACAAGTTTTTCCAACTACAATCTTTTTTTTTTGTTACTGACTGAGTCAGGCAGTCTGTACGTGTGACACACCACTGTCACCAGGAGTTTTACTTATTGTTTACAGGCAAGGGGTTTAGGTTGTAAAGAGTGTGTAGGAGCTCTTATTGACAATGAGGTGTGTGTGTGTGTATTTACGTTGAACAAATTAGAACTGGAATACACAGCCAACAGTAATTTGAACTTTTTCACAGAATACTTAATTTGAGTAAGTGAAACTACATCCATTTCTAACTAAGACAAAATAGTCTTAACGAGGTTAAAGTCTTCCGTATAGAATTCTACTCAATCATGTCCATAACATTAAAGTTAAATGTAGCGACATTTGTAAATGCAATACTTGATAATTAAACAACGAGAGTCTAATTTAATGTTATACTAAGTCCGAAGGGCTAACAGTCATTTAGATTGTCAGTGAGTAAATTTACTCTCTCTCTCTCTCTCTTAAAGTCAAATGGATGTTCAAAATCATGTGCCTCTTCTGTGAATCCTAACTTTTTCACGGAAGGGCTATCACGAAAGACGGTTAATAAATAATTTATGCTATAAAGGGAAGTTTATACCCACTGTTGAGTATGGATATGTATGCAAGAACTTTTACAAGTAGTTACTAGTGCATGTGAAGACAGGTTGAATTTGGTGGGGAGAGCTTTTACAATTAGATTGGAGTCGGAGAGGTGTTACTAATTTATCCATAAAAAGAATTGGCATGCACTGTGAGCATACCTAATATGTGGTGTGTGTGGAGGGGAAGAGTAAAAACCTGAAATTTCCAAACATGAAAATGTTGAGTCAGGGAAAATTATGCAGAGAAGGTGGGTTGTAAGAGGGCTGTGAGCAACCTATACGACAGAGATATACATATGCAGAAATATCCCACGCTTTGAGCTTGCAGTGTGCTAAAAATCCCGTTTTGTACTCAGAGGTCGTTCTACCTCCGGGCGGATTCAGACTTTGCTCTTTATGTGATCATCAGCATATGTTGAGGAAAGGAAGACGGGCGTTAGGAGAGAGGAGTGAGAGGGAAACAAGTTGAATGTAACACTGGATTTAGCACGTTAATCAAGCTAGTTTTGGGTCGACGACAACAGAAAGAGAAACAAAAAGGTTTCCATCCACAAATCCATTACATGATGAGCAGAAACTTACAATCACCATTAAAAAGAAACTTTTACTTTCCCTTGAAATAGTAAGTATCCCTTTTTTCGTCTGACAGGAGAAAGCATTTCCCCTACCCACACTTGCTTGCACACAGCTCAAGGAACTTGCTCAGGTACTAATGCTCCTTCCATTCTTAGAAAGTATATTCTGGAGACTGGAAACAATTTTCATGCAATGATGAGGCTTTGAGGAGCGAAGCTGCATTTTGCATTTGATCCCATATCATTGTACGTAGTTCAGCGGAATAATAAAGACTATATACAAATATACGGAACAACAGATTACGGCTGTTGTAGGTGCTATGAGGGAATTACTGTTAATTCTAGTAAATTATCTTTGAAAGACTCTTCATCCAGAAATAAATTAGAAGGTGATACAAAATTTAGGTGTATATATTGAGCGTAATGGAAACTAAGTGGGCTTGGTCTGAGGTAGGTGTAGCTTTCCCTTGTTTACCTACATACACCCACCTACATACGCCATCCTCTCATGCTCATCGAGGGAGACGGGTGTAAGCCTCGTCGTATAAAGAGATGCACGGATTGCTCCATGACATCTCCAGTACAACATTTTACCAGGATTTGGGCTCATGTACTAGGGAGAAAGTTAGATTCAAGAGGTTCTACCCTGATTTCTTTCACAAGCTATCACATCCCTTTACAAATCGAACAAAAGCAAAGATTTCGTGCATGAAAGAATGCGAGGAGGAAGGTGTGGCATAAGGAAACGTATACTTATATTATCAATCCATACCGCAAACCAAGGGGAGTCATTGAAGCAGTTGAACGTGAATCGGTACGACTGCCTGTAATATTTTCTTGGGAAGGACATGCAAGCAGACCGTGATATCTTGCTCGAACAACAAATGCCTTTCCTCCTTTACAAAACGTCTTCAAGTAAATCTGGCACAATGGAGAGTGGAGCTTCTATGAAAGGTTCGCTCATTTCCTTGGTACGTTATGATAACAAATCATGTACTATATCATCATTCCGTGTGGTTTCCCTTTTGAAGAACATGAGTGGAGGAGAGAGAGAGGATGATTTCGCAGTTTACATGAAAAATCTACTTGCATGAAGTGTGCTGCCAGAGAGAAAGCTTCAATGCCTTTGCATGAAATCGTATTAATTCCCTATTTCCATATCCAAATCAGTGCACTATATTTATTTAGGTCAGTTTTATCAAGTACGTCTACATACCTCCATATAGGAGACGTGCTGGACTATCAATACTGATTTTTACCTCCGTATGTTTTTATCTGATTCAGAAAACTGGTGGATAGATTGGAAAGTCTGAGACGTCTTGCCAGCGGGAATGGGATCACTCAGTGTGTTCTTTGTGGAGATTCTTTCGGCCTTTCCGTCTTTGGTCGGAATAACTACCGTTGTTTTGACTGCAAAAAGGTACACTTCTTTATACTTTATTTGGCCTTACTTTCCCAAATCATGGAAGGGGACGTATTTGTGTGTGGCTGTGCTGTAGTTGTTGAGTGTGTACCTCCGGAAAGTAGGGATTTTTTGCTATTTACTTCTCCCTCTTGCCTGCGAGGAAGGATGGGACACGCGTAGGAACTCCTCTTCATAGTTTAAATGCCCCTTGGAGTGGGTTAATTCATAGTTTTTATTTTTAGCTGGAGAATACAAATATTCCGACTCTTGCGGAGTAGCTGTAGCGTATTATTAAACCGAATATTTACCTAAGTAGTTTTTGTGTCCTCATAGAAGGTGCCATTATCACCCTGTGGTGAGGTAGAAAGTAGAAATAACCCTGGATATATCCCAGAAGCTAACCAAAGACAGTGCACAAAAAAGAGCTCAACCTTTGCACAGCTTTCAGAAGCTTTTCCCTCAAATAGGAACAACCTAGATCCGTAACGAGGTTCTGTTTTTTTCTCTATTGTTTATACGCAGACAGTGGGTGTATGGAAGTAATGTAGCGCAATAGCTTTTTTCTCAGTAGTACTTTACCCTCCACGAATGCTTTACTTACATTTCCTCCCAGGAGCTGGTTACATTGCTAGTTTCGGGTAACAAGAATGATACAGTACGAACAAGCCTGGTGGCATTGAATTGCCTACATACTCCGTACCTCGAATGCACTACAAAATTGGGCATGTATCTGGAGTAAGTACTACGTGTCTCTATGAGAAACATTTTTGAGAGCTAATTGTACTCGAACTCGCAACTGTTTAAAAACTTTGGTCTTTGCTTTCTTCATGTGTATACGGACGAGCGTACTACGGAAGGATCTCAATCAGCATTATCCATTCTTCCGTAGTTCTCTCATCTCAAACTAAATGTTTACGCAAGAAGAAAGGATAAGGTAGAAATGGTAAATGTACATTTTGAATTTCCCATGATAGCTATATAAAACTATTTTACTTCTGACAGCAGAACGTGAAAGCATATACAGGAGTAGAGTATCTATGTTTGAAAATTTACGCAGACGAGCCATTGGATTAATCCATTTACTTATTTCACCGGAGGATCCTATCCATTCTCTGACTATACAGTCTTATGCAAAGAGATGGAAAATAAATAGTTCACCTTTTCTCGCTGAACCAGCAACCGCAGAAAGTATGTTATGGAAATAACATTATTACCATCCAACGGCAATGGTTGTGCACAACACACGTGTCACGTGTGCAACCATGGAAAGAGAAACTGGAGGTTTCACGCTGAGGAAACATAATTTTTTTGGGTAGGTATGAAACATTGCGAGTGCTTATCTACTTGAAAGTTCTGTCTCAACGCTTACTTCAAAAGGTACATGTAGGTATCTACATACAGTATGAAAGTTACTGACAAAGTTATAATATCCCTAAAACTGTCCCAGAGTGATATCTGACCGGGTTCCTGATTGAAAATGAAAAAAAAATATAACGTGTGAGTGGGAGTAATGAACAAAATTGCATACTCACATTACACTGTCTGTACAACATTTCATACAAAACTTTTCATCCATTCGCCCAGTCAATTTCAGGTCAAGATAGTCGGTAAAATTTTTGAAATGTGTGCTTTAATAAATATCTTGTGAGCTGGGAAGCTAGTAATAATAGTTTTACACATGGCAATAAAAGCTTTTTATTTGGCAACTCTGTTGCCTCGATTAAATAAACTGCCTCTTCTATCATTACTTACTTACTTTGTACAGCAGTGCGCATTTGAGACTAATGCAAGAGTCAGGAATAGTAACAGCGTGTCTGTATAGGTGAGCATGTAATTGAAAAGTTGGGGCAGGAGAAACGAACATTAGAAAATATAAAAAGGGAGCGTAATCTGTATTTAACCAGTGGGGAATGAAGAGAAATGTGCAAAGTGAAGTTCAAGAGAATCGTAAGGAAAGTTGATAAAAGTTTGCTCAAAAGTTGAAATTAGACAAACTCAGCGCTAAAACTGGTGCTCTTTAGTTCACTTGCTGACTCGCTTGATCCACCGTGTGTATATATATATAGGAGATGAGATATGAGAATTTTCGGGGATATATGAACACAATCCCGTTCAAATTGTCAAGGACAAGGGTAGACGGTTGTCGACAGACCAGTATTTATCATATGGGCTGAGAGTTTGAATAGGTGTTTATCTAACGAGCTCATTTGCATGAACGAACATTAGTGGTTGATAAATAAATGACAACTGTTTCTTGATATGAATCATTTTATGCAGGCAGTATGCCGGAAGTGCGTGGTAGATTTATCAGCGGCTGGACCATCAACCAGTAGTGGAGCTTCAGGGCCAAAGGATTCAATTCTTCGCCTCTGTAAACTCTGCTCGGAGAATCGTGAATTCATCAAAAAATCAGGAGCTTGGTTTTACAAAGTAAGCATGTACATACATTGTAGGAGGTAGTGTAGAACATGCCTTGACATTTTTAATAATTAAATAATTGGAGTGCTAGCTCATTTGAAAGTAATTTATCCGAGAATTGAAACAAATAATATACAAAGAGAAAATATCCGTAAATTTCAATTTGAGCTGGAATAATGGAATTATTACTAATGAATAAAATAACAATGATGGGAGTCAGGAGGGAAGGGGCTGGTAGTATCTAATTGTATGGTTTGAAAGGGAGTGCCAAAGTATGTCTTACCGGAGAAAAAGCATCATTCAGCATCATACAGCTACGAGAACCCGTCTACAGATCCCTCATACCAAGAGAAAAGGTTCGTGAGCCGCTACATTCCTGATCCTCGTGGGGCCAATTTGCAACCCGGTAACAAGAGAGCAGGCTGGTACTGGCCAAGAAATGCTAAAAGTCGGTCACAGTCAGAGCCAGAGTATGAGAGTTCGTCTGGAGAAGAAGAGCAGCCCGGTTCCAGTGGTGCGGGAGCGTCGACGTCTACAACAAAGAGAGCAGGTTCAATAGTAAAAACGACTGAAAAATCTTCCCACAAGTCTACCCTTAAGCGCCTAATGGACAGCAAGTCAAGTCGGAGTGCTAACGAGACGACTGGGCTGAGTGAAGAGCGCCTCTTTGAAACTTCGGATCCCAACTCAACCCCGGGAAGCTCAGGACATCGTCAGAAGTATTTTGAACGCTTCGATCCTTCCGATCCGACTCTTTCCTTTGCTGACAATAATTCTCGGTCATCCGTTTCTTCTTCCGATGGTGCTATCCAAAGTACCACGGGCACTCAACGCTTGAATTCTGCCAGTGTCATAGGATTTGGAATTCTTGAAGCCTCCATTCTCTACGATGATTCCCATCAGGCACTTCACTGTTCCATACACAGAGCCAAGGTTGACCGTTTTTCCACATTATTTCATTACTATCATACAGTATTCATGAGTAGATTTGAGATTCCTTTCACTACACTTTCCTGTTCACGTCCTTCAGTCTTGATTCCCAGTCTATTGAATAAAAGGTTCCTAATGTAAGCCTGTAAAATTTCTTTAAACATTCATGTATTAAATTTCTAATCTCACCTCCAACTTTGCAAATATACTTCAGTTCCTATGTGCTCATCATGTCGATGCTTAAGAGCTCCATACTAGATTACAATTTATATTTGCGCACGGATGCTCCTAAGTATACCTCCCACAGTGGTGATTTCATTTCCTACCAGTATGCCTTTGTCTCCTCGAGCTTCAGTCAATTCTTTCCCTCCATCTTTATGCAACATCTCTTTTGACAGGGGAATGTAACAATCGATCAAAACTAGCATTCCCGGAACCTCAGTCAGTCCCCCTGCATTGTAGTCTCATCTCCCGGCTTTGTACCGATTATCTTCATGTACACAAACATTATTTCCAGAGTAAAAATCCAAACGAGAAATTTATTAACGGATATACGAGCACAGTTGCATCCCTCTTTGAAGATATAAGTACACTACGAGTGTTGCTTCCCTCCTTGGTCATCCTCAAAATGATCCTCATTAAAACCTCCAGAAAGTCACAATCTCTACTTAATAACCTATAGTAGTAATACATTAATAAACTACATTTTTGAAACTTGCAGGACCTAACTCCCACGGATATAAACGGGCTTTCAGATCCTTACTGTATGCTCAAACTGATACCCACAAGATCCGAGGTAATTTTGAAAAGATTTTCAGAACGCATAAATTATTGGAAGTTACTTCAAGTAGTTTATTATTGCCAAGCATAATCAAGGTGATGGGGAGATTGGAAGGTGTGGTGAAATACTCAAATCATCTTGTCAAAACCTCTAGTCAGTATGCTGGCTCTCTTCAAGATCGTAGATCTTTCTTGAGATAGTTTGAAACAGCTGTGGTGGTTCTCAAAGTGGTTTGCAATGGCACACGTTTCACCGCATACGGGGCACTTTGCGGCACACTAATCTAGACGTTTGAGTTCCCCTTCTCCCTTGAAACCATACCTTCAGAAGAAAGCTCCAATTTAAAAAGAACATTGTCTTCTGCAAGGATGCTCTGGTAAACACAATTAGGTATATGAAGTTAAGGGAAGAATAAGGAAGCTCAATTTTGTTTCCTGGATCTATCAAACGTTCTCAGGTCCTGATGTTCCTTTGCATGTATGCCTTGAATTACTGGAGCTGGGGAATATTGAGACTTCTCTTTCACGCTCTGCTTTCTTTTTAATGTATGTAATTACCTCTTGTTGAAAGTTCTCATCCCCCAGATGAACTATATTGTCCTTGCTAAGGGGAAGTCGCCAGGGCTTAAGAATATTTATGTCAGGTAGTGATAATGGTGTTCATTAGTCTCGTGAGTCTCTGGTGATTGGCTCCTGGTCTCATATCTTGTTTAATGTTTGACCAATTCGAAACCGCTATAATGGAATTATCCAGCTTTACTTAAAAATTCCCAGTAGTACAGACACGGCTCGTTTAGTTGTTATTAGGTACCATAATGGAATGACGCACTGTCATAATGGTACTTTAGTTTGAAATGTCGCTGAAGACACCAATTTTTCAGCTGGGAAAGAAATAACAGTGATGAAGACACTGCTCAGGCTAATATCATAGTAGCGGAAACCAAGCATCTCAATTTTAGTGGTGTATTACGTGAGTAAAATATCATCAATTTTCAAAATGTTCTCCTAATGGATTGCTACATTAATTAATCATGTGCTACAGCCACATTTTAGAAAGCGTTAGCAAATTAGGTAACATTAAGAAAGCTACTTTATTGTCAGCAAATCCATGGCTAACGCCTCATCATCAATCTTATCCTTTGATTTTAGGCCCACTTTCCTTAAATCATATGCCTAATGTCTTAAT
This sequence comes from Allacma fusca, assembly GCA_947179485.1. Lineage (NCBI taxonomy): Eukaryota > Metazoa > Arthropoda > Collembola > Symphypleona > Sminthuridae > Allacma > Allacma fusca. Next base: position 19,576,509 of record OX359249.1, on the reverse strand, counting down.
GAAAAAATATGGGGGATTCAAAAATCTGATCGATGATCTGGTGATTCTAAATTGTTCTTTATCCCCCACTTAATTCCTCCCCTTCTTTTAACGCTGCAATACAATCTCAAAGCAGGAGGTTCAAAAATGTGAATTCTGAAGAGAAAATGTAACTCTCGAGTGAATTGCTCTGGAAGGGAAATCCTGGCATTTCTATTGATCTCCATAACCTTCAGAGCTAGCTGTTTACATGTGTACATTATATATACTTATATACTTCGTATCGATGGTAGGTTCGGCTGTAATTGTAAGGGAACAGTAGAGTGCGGTTCGTAGCTTCTTACTCATGGAATCCCTTCGAATTATGCTCTCACGTTCACTAATTAGTAGGCGAATTGAGCTGTGCTTTGTTTCTATAGCTGTTTCAATGTGAGGAGGAATTATTTTTGGACGTTCAACCACTGGATTAATTTCTGTTGTCAGAGTTTGCATTATTTCGCAAGACTTTACTAGCGCATGGATAGAATGTGCAAGGAACTGGGAACCCTACACTGTGATTTCGAAGTGTGATTACTAAGGATTTTAATTACCAAGTCGTGCAGGGAGTTTGTACTTATTTTTGTATTTTAATTTACATAAAATCATCGACTTATGTACCATCCAATTTTGCCTCCAACAAATTGTTTGCAAAATGTTTATTCAGGTGCCATGAGAAACAGCATATAATATGTACATTCCGAACAGTTATTACTACTAGTGGAGATGTAAGCGGATCATGTGTCTGAAAATTAAACATCTAATTATTTTTACAGCCCTCAATCCAACCTACTCAGTTTCCTAAAGTTCCGAGAAGGAGGGTATATATAACAGTAAAGAGGATTTAAGTTGAACTTTTAATGTTACTAAAACCATGACAGTTGTATGTATTACTCAAGAGTGATTCTGAAAAAAACTGCAGAAAAGTAGAAGAATATAGAAAAAATTGCTTTTATCTGTAGATCCGCCATTTTACAATCCCCTTAAATGTTGTTTCAAGTTCAAAACTCTTGAGATTTGATTCGTTGTCTCTACGTTCGATATTCATAATAAAATTCAGAGGTCGCAACAAAGGTTCCAAGCAAAGTAAAGAACCTTATCTTTTCTATTCATTTTTGGTTTCCAAATAGTCCCAATTTGTGCGTTTTCACGAAGACCACAAACTCCATGGGCATTCCCAGCTCATTTTGCCATTTGACGTTTTTAAAATACAGATATTACATGTGTAGAAACAAAATGTTTGCCATTTTAGGCTAATATTGTTATATATGCAATCATAGCCAGCCCAGTCTTCTACGTACATATTGTTTTTATGCATTTTTTATTCAAAGATTAACAGATGCTTTCTGCCCATCTAAAAGCTGAAATGAGTAAGTCTACTCATATTGCAGAATTTAACCTATAGGTCCCACTGGGTATTTGTATTCAAAAACCGAAGAGCATCCTCGCCAAGCCATGATGAGAAATATGTTGAGACATCAGAGTGTGTTGTATTTACATATATGCATATGTCCTCAGGATTACAACAACCTACAGTATAGAAACAGAACATCAGTTTTCCTCTGACGAACTGTAACCAGATGCAAGTATGTAATTGCCTATGCCAGAAACACTCACTGGGTTTGGGGAGTTCAAGAGATTTTATAAATCAGTTAAATACTAGCCTAGAAAGCAGGTCCTAATTAATGGACAGCAGTTCCCAAGCTTTTGCACAGCTTGTTATTATATTCACTGAAAGCTAGTATTAACAGAGTTTTCCTCCGAGACACCAGCATTCACAGTGTTCCTTTTTTTAGTTAAAAACAATGCTCACGTCCCCGTGGACTTACTTTCTCCCTTTTAAAACGTGACCCCATGGAGTTTGAGAATGCTTGTAAATGGTACTGTCAAAATTTCAAAAAACTCTAAAGTTTCTTCGCTCGAAGAACTTCACAACGATCTGTGCTTAAATCCTCAACTGCCCTGATGACAATGCTCTGATGAATCATTTGACTTTTGAAAGTGTGACAATAATAGTAACGTGCAGTCATAGTACTGACAGTTTCACAAAAGAAGGAAGTAGTAAGTGGTGATGACTCAATTTAAATTATTGATTATGAATTTTTCAACATCCCCGGAAAGGGAACTTTGAAGTTGTACTCGAAAAACTTTTATTTAAACCTTTGGTGAAAATAAAATATTTATTTGGCGGAAATGGTAAACGCTAGCAGGATTTTGTTCCCAATCCTATGTTATTGTACATTCCGAAAGTTATGCAAATGTAATTCCCTCCTACTAGACCTTCTAAAGTCAAACATTTTGTAAACAACGACAAAGTGTCAAACCATGTCCTTTCATGAAACTGGGATTTCATCATCGTCAAAATTAAAATTGTACAAGAATAAACTATTCAAAAGGTTACTACAGTTCGCTATTGGAACATATCTATGATTAATCAGTAGTTGTATTTGAACTTGAGAAATATCTACTCCTGCTGAAATTCCTTTCCCCAAAACTTAAAAGTAAAATAACTACTTTCAAATCGGGCGGATCCATAACCAGAAACATTACCAGGACGGCTAAGACCCTGACAATAATAATTTTATTATTAGTGTCAGAGAAAGCTCAAATATTTTAGCAATGTAAATGGCTCAGTTGCTGCTGCTGCATTAGGTTGAAATAAATGAAATCTAGCCAAATAAGATCCCCTTATTCAGCTTTAGTACAAGAAAAATAGTTTCGACAGACCACGTAACCTAGAATGAGGAAATATTTCATTGCAACTCATATTTTGGAAACAAATAAAGCCCTCCAGAAATTAAGCTGCGGTTGCTCCACTTGCAGTGCCTCGGAGCTGTTTCCGTTTGAAAGCTATGATGAATAACCGTAAAGGCTTATTCAGCAACCGAGTAATTAATGGAAGCTGTGGCTTCAAATTGTATTCGACTAGTTGACTATAAATGCGTCTTTCATATTTCTCATTCATCAATATACATAGTCAACTAAAATATCTATTATTTTTTCCAGGGAACACACCTCCGAACCAAGACGGTACACAAGACCCTGCAGCCTGTTTTCAACGAAACATTAACATTTCAAGGTGTCACGCAAAATGACCTGGCACGCCAAATTTTACAAATAGATGTACTAGGTAAGATGCTCAACTGAATTAAGCTATGTGATGATGTGCTATATGCTAATACTTTAAGATGAATATATATTCTCACTCACATGGTTGCTCCCATCAAGCCTATTTTTTCTTTCGAGTATAATCTCTATTAGAACAAATGACGATCAAGGGTATGCTTTCATCTAAAGTTTTTCCCACAATGAGTAAAAGATCAACCATTTAGAGCCTAGTGGGCGTCATTATGATTTGGTATTATTAATTCAGGAATCAGCTTTATATAAGCATTCCATAAAAAGGCATAATTTTAGACTAAAAGTACTCTCAATTGTTTTACTATACAGTTTGCATGTGCAGTGGTCCAACTTTCACCAAAAAGGAAAAAGTTTGTACGGTACAATATTGTTGAAGTTGAAGGTAGGGTAGTAAATAAAAAAAAATCGGAATACTACAACATATTAAGATACTTACGTAGTACAGGGCCAGGACTAGGAGAACAATAACGTCATTTTGTTTGAGTGCATATTTGAAGTATCTGTGTCTTTTCAGTACTTCAAATGTGCTTGTGCGACTCATGATATTGGCAGAGGTACAGTTGTCACTTCCAGGGACTCTTTTTGCTTTCCAGGCTCTTGACTAAGTAGCCCCCACAGTAGCTCGGGACGTTACAAAAGATGTAGACTGCAAACTGTAATCGGTTTTAATTAAGTATTTATGAATCCCGCATTGGATTAAGCTCCCATCGTAATTTTCTATGGGGAAATCTTTTGAATATTGCAGATCTCGTGCATCTCCTTTAGTATACGGGCTCCACATCCTCTCCAACATGAATCCCATCCTACATATGTAATTATTATAGTTAGCAGGCTCAGTAATAAACAGGTGCATGTATATTCCCCAGTCTAAAAAAGACCTGTTGTATAGTATAAATATATAATTACTAGCTCTGCCAATACATAGTGTATAATTATTATAACATGAAATGTGATGGTTTTTCCAACTCAAAACAAATATGCCGAAACCATAGAGATTTACCGTCTACCTGGAAGACTATAGACAGTTGTAGTATCGCTAACAATGAGATACTAGAGCTGAGACCGTGATGCAGAACAGTGTGTATTGTCAATTCTGCGACCTGACTATCCTCTGTAACCCCAGAAAATAGGGAATCCTTACATGGTTAAGTCTATGTATTGAACTGCTATGTACTCTGCAGTACAGTACGTGCCCTTTTCATACACGACAAAGCTCATTCAAATAACAGGAAGTATAAGCATTTACCTAGGAGAAGCTGTATATGAATCAAATTTCAGTTATTGCAAAGCTTATTCCCCCAAAGATAATAGAATTCCCGTCCATTATTGTTAAGGCCAAGTCATGCGGACTATAGTCGACAGTGGAATCTTGAAATTGCTCGCTCTGGGTCACCAAAGATCTATAGAGGGCCCACACATCGATTATTCCTGACTTCTCGCTAGATCTTTGGTCTTTTAAACAAGTTATTTCCAGAAAGCTGCCTACTATTTCTGGGCTGAGTTTGGCTCAGTTTTCTTTTCCACTTTAAATGATACGTTCACTACCTTAACATTCTGGGCCCACCTGAAATTTTTCTCCTACGGACGGTTCATGTTCATGAGATATACCTCGGGCTTCGGAAGTTCCCTTTGTGAGTAAAAAAAAATAGAAGGTTCATATAAACGAAACCTCCATGGTTTTTGTTTAACATTTTCAGGAATCTAATTTCTTCTTTCTTTTTTTTAGCCCCGTATTTTGTAAATATAATAATTCAATTGATGATGCAATAAATGTTCAAGGGATCTATTGAATGATTACATTAGCCTTTGAATGAAATTCAAGTGAAAAAGTGTACATAGGAAGTGTGTGTCATCTGTATTTTTTTTGCATGGTTTCCAGATGAAGACAGATGGGGAAAGGATTGCTTGGGATCCGTGCAAATACCATTACTCCGGATTCGACCTCAACAGACAAGATCCTTTACCTTGCATCTTGAGAAAGCTCGCTTGGTAAGTAAACATCTACTAGTACTGGGTCTCCCTTTGACGATGTACGTGCAGTAGACTATTGAACCAGCACATTCCCTTGTACATTATTGAATGTCATGCTAAGTAACGACAAACGCAAATAGCAATTCATGATGCTTTTACTTTCACCTGCGTAACGTACCGTCCCTGTGCTACAAATATACCTACACGTTTGGACCTCTGAGCCTGTCCCTTTAAATCTAATGCGATTGGATTTTCATGATGTTTGTAGGTACTTTGGGTGTCATTCCTTTTCTCCCGTCCTGTGTTTTGCACTCCCTTATATGTATAAATAGACTAAAACCTGTTCCGGTCATCACATTATAAAATAGCTTAGAATGCAAGATATAAGTATATAACACTCACGTAATGTACATATACATGTAACCAAGTTTGACAATTTTCCGACAGTGAAACAAACAGAAGTTTTGACAGTTCATTCAACATGTAACAAGAGAATTCGACCGCTTCCTCCCAGCAACATATAGAAAATCACATCCTTGACAAGAAACAAGTGTTCCAACATGGATGTCCCATCTGACTCGTATTTTGTTCAATGAGTCCCATAATTATATTATATGTTCCGATTATATTAAAGGCAACCTCATTAAAAATTACCAGAACTCATAATCTTTACACAATAATTTCTACATACCTAGTATCTGTAGCGTGTAACATGGATTGTAAAATCCACAAAGGAGTTCAATTTTTGACGAATCGATTTCCCAACATAAAAATCAATTTGTATTTATGGAGCATGTTACAATTTACAATATCCCAGCTCAGACAGCTCTATTGGCTTTGTGGTGGCATGAAAATAAATAATTCCAACTGAATTTTTTGCCAATAACAGTAACCTGTGTGTATCAATGGCTACACAGAGTCATAAATACATATACCTATGTACATACATGTGATCACACAATACTCTCTTCATATCCAAGATTTCTCTCAAGAAATCCTGTCTACTCCACTTTGCAAGACATGCCTCAAACATGAAATGGATACAAAAGTGCTCAGAAAATGATCCGCACACCGAAAAACGATTTATTGATAACAAGTGACGGTTTTAGAGTGGAAAATGGAGCGTCTAAAGAATGGTGACTGAGCTCAATGAGTAGGGCTCAATTTCTGATGATTTCATGTACCCCAAGTCCCATTGAATGTTTCCTTTATGTATCCTCAAAGTGGTCTGAATTGAGATGTACTTCCGTAAGTTGATTGTATTCTTATATTTGTCTGTGTCCTTTTATGCTGCGTGAGGGGTCAAGCAGACGGAGGAGAAAGAATGGGGCCGAGGTCGACTACTGCTGTCTCTGAGCTTCGTGGCAGAAAAAAATATTTTACTTGTGGGGGTTATCAGGGCAGAAGGTCTGCCCGCATTGGATCACAATGGGACGTCCGACCCATTTGTCAAAGTGTGAGTTATTTTTTTATTTTTTCATTTACCTTACTCCAAAGCCCAATCCCTACGTCTATTATTCCTTCTTGTGAGTAAGTATGTACAAGGTAATTATTACACCACAAACCAGAGGATCCTACTAGGTGACAGTTTGCTGTCAAAGCTTCTCTCCCACGACGCTCCTCTCATGACTCACCATCCACTCAGTTTAATCGAGTCTTTGCAATTAGGTCTGCTGACACATTATGATGATATCAACCTTAAACGTTTCTGAAACCTAGATTAGCTTTAATGAACTGATTGTGAGTTGGTGGTAAGCTATCACTTCAGCTCCGGCACTGCTATGCCCCTGATTTAACTCTGACATAGTACCTTGTTTCCATTCACCATTGGTCCAGTAGCTATACTTATATGATCCGTACTGGTCCCACTATGTACTGGGAATCGGTGGATCTCCAGGAAGGCGACTGTGGTAATCATGGAAGCTAGAAAATGTTCTGCACTGTTGTTGTCGCCACATCCAAGTGGGAATGTGACGATGGTTCACACCGTGTTGTGGGGACAATTTGAGTGCAGTCTCAACAGTCTCTTGATGCTTTCATGTCTGTATCCTAGCGGTTTAAATTGATCTGGCCTGGATTTCCCATGAAGTGCCAAGTTAATGATCATGATGAGGATTATAATTCTGATATAGTTGATCCCATTATATCCAACCTCCACAAGTCCACAAGCCACTCTGTGTACAGTTGTTTGCTCTTTCCCGTGTAGAAGATCTCCGTCCATCGATTTACGACTCAACTTTATATAGAAAGAGGGTCGGTGGTGAAGCAAATGTCGATTTCACAGATCACAAAAGTACTGGCACTTCCCACCACACAACACCCGGCCAGTTTTTATGTCCCTCGCTTATTAGCTGGATTGCTGCCACGTCAAAAGACTCAACCTCAAATCGTTACATGTGGACCGCCTTTTAGTACATATCTTCGATTTTATGCTCTGGATTTTGGGATCGCTCCGCTATTTATTTTTGCTAATATCCCTCGTGGAATTTATATTCTCGGGGTATGTAAAATTCCCTGTGTCTGTTTAATAAATTAATTATGGTTTCCTCAAAGCCATTCCTGTACTCTCGAGGTTCTCTAGTGCAGGGAGGTGAAAGATCTCCAGTATCCTGCTGGCTTTTCCTTCAATACATTTATTACAATTCTCGTGACCCTCAAAGTAGGAATAATGTGCGGAATGTAAATATTTAGTGAATAGTTGTTATTGAAATAGCATTAATTCATTGTGCTCTTCTTTGTCCTTTCTCCGAACTACCGCTAAAAAATACAACGGATGGATTTATAACTACTGGAAATTTGTATATTAGAGCTAAACACTTCATGTCTGTGGTAGGAAAGATAAAATTGAGGTTCATAACAGTCGCTATACCGTTGAAAGGTCAGTCCTGGCTGGTGCTGCTGGTAGTGTCAGTAATTTCACATAGTTGGAGTTACCTCAAAGCAAGTATGTGTGAATATTGTTTGAGGTAGTAAATTCATGGAAATTTGGAATACTTATTGAAAATTATTTTTTATTAATTACTTTTTAATTGCATACAGTAATTACAAAATTTCCTCGCCACCACCGCAGCATGACAAAAAAAAACTGGGAAAAAATTTACATCAACATTTTCTGTATTACAAAAATAAATTTCAACGTTAAGTCTGAAAATGGGCTGGTTCGAAAGCAGCGGAAAATTTAGCGAGCCGAGAGGCTCCGCAGTAACTACTATTTAGGGAGAGTTGATCAGATTAGTGATGTGATGAGGTAGGCTCCATGTTTCTTTAGGCAAAGCGGAGAGAGCGTATAAGCAATTTAATCTGCATCTAGTAACAGGAAAACTTTTACTTGCAACTTGTTTTTTCTCCGGGACCTCATGGTAACATCACGATCGGAAGAGACTAACTTGCCTAGCCATTTAAGGCTATCAAACCCTTCGTTCAGGGGAAAAGAATGGAAAACTTGTAGAATAACTAACTCATTTGTAAAATGTAATGTTAGAATAAAACGACCAGAGTATTCACCAAAGAAAATGTAGTCAGGAATTTAACAACGAGCATGTCATTGAGAAGACCCGGAGGCACCACTCAATAAGTTAAAATTTCGACTGTGTTATGTATGCACCAGAAATGTGTAGGGAAATTTAATCTAAATTTTAAAGGACATCCATTCACTTGACAGAAATGAGTGGAAAATTATCAACGGAAAATCATACTTCAATTTCCAGAAGTTTACGCTGCAAGTCTAGTGAAGCCTCGCAATTATTGTAGTTTTGAAGTACAAATCGGTAGAAATCAACCGAAAAATGAACATCAGAATTGAGGATTTTATGAGGCTTCAGTTTATTGCGTATCTTGGTAGCAATTTTGTCTACCTGTCGCCTAGTGACGATGATGAGTGGGTCCCTGATATAAATTGTGAGCAGTAGTCCCCACAACCCGCAACCACGTTTCAAAACTACTGAGTAGCTCAACGGAGAGAACCAATTTTATGCTTTTGGGCCTACGTTTTCTGTTTTTATTGTTCACAGTAATATATTTTCATGAGTTTTAAGTTCCTAGAAATGAAACTGGCAAGTTATGACTTGGCAAGGAAAAATCCTTGAAAAAAAAAAGTTGATAACCTAGTACTTACAAAGGACTCTTTTAATATCTTGTCTTCATTCTCAGTATGGTATAACTGCACACGAACGTTGGAATTCCGTTGTTACAAACAACGGTAAATCCCATGCAAATAAGGAGAGCTGAAGGAAGAACCCAGTACATATTTCAGTTCAGAACTTGCAGATCAGCATAGTGATGTTCCTTAGGTATCTCTTCCACTCTCACTGCCATATAGCCACCCACACATCTATGTGAAAAATCGATCGGAAAAGTATTTAAAGTAGAAGTTATTTTTTTTTTTCCAACCAACATCCGCTGGCATACGTGACTTTTATGGGAATACAACAACATGGAACTTGTATCATGTACGGGGATAAAAAAAATATAAGGAAACCACCTTTCTTTTTGCTTTGAATTTTACAGGAAACTCTTGCATGATGCCAATATGGGCAGCTTAAGCTCGAACTCGTTCTCGGCAATTCGCAAGTTCAAGACAAGCGTCAAATGGAAGACCTTAAATCCTGAATTTCGGGAAGAATTCTCCTTGAAAGTGTCTATGGTAGATTTACCTAAGTTAGCTCTAGCTGTGGCTGTTTTTGATCGCGACCTGGGAAATAATTATTTAGGTAAGCTCCCCCTTCCGAATTCTGTAGCTTAACCCTGTCAATTATTACTATCCCACTTAATTATTTGTTGTCTGGATCCCGAGCCTTAGTACGGATCTTATCTAATTCCTTATCTATATTCCATAAATTATCCTTCGGCTGAAGTGATTTCATGGATAAACCAAATACTTCTCTCTCATGTGTCCTGTCCATCAATAAAGTAATGTTTTCGAAGGAACTGTAAAATAATTGAAATGCTTATAATTCTATATTTGTGTGTATGTCATTTCAGGTGGAATACTATTAAGTGCTAGTTCAAAAGGGGAGAGGTTGAAACACTGGACTGATATGATGAAAGTACATAGTACTAAACACATGAGATGGCATACACTGAGTCCTTCCTTGTTGCCACAATAACAAGAAGCTTCCGACAACTTTGTGGATCCTGTGTGATGTTACCACCTTGTACTATTATCGTCCATACAATAAAACGACCGTAGTTGATCCTTGAAAAATAAACAGCATTATATGACCCCAAAAAAGACCGGAAGTTGGAAGTGGAAAATTAAAAGAAACTTGGCCTATGTACATTATGTAAACTACCTTTGTAGATGTTGTCTTGGAGGCAGTGCGTACACAATAAGCTATATGTATAGGACTGCCTTCTTCAAGTCTTGAACACCTGAATGCACACATCTGTTTCATGTCCATAATGTTCTTTTCACTTTCACTCGGCTCTTTCCCCTCCTCTTTCATTTTGATGACAGCCGTTCCTTATTATTTTACGACAGAGGAACAAACGTATTTTCACAATTGTCCTACTTATGTCTACTGAATGTACAGTGAGAAAAGAAGCATATAGAGAGATACGTGCAGAGTTTATTGTCTCCCACCTATCCTTTCTTCCATCAAGTCATGAATATTTTGTAAAAGAAGTTATGTATCTATACACATGTGTAGTCACTATAATGTTATATCCACGTACATACTTTGCATCATGACATTTTCCGTTCAAGAATATTCATTAAATTGGCCGTATAAGAATAAATTAAAGCCACTGAAAACGAAAAATATCAACATTGAAGTATTTGCATATTTTACCATTTCAATGAATCCTATCCTATCACAGCATGAATACATCTCTAAAGTGACTTCCAGTTTAAGGGGGGAGTTTGGTTATTATTAAAAACCTTTCCATATTTTAATGGACCTAGTTAGCACGGGAGAACTTGGATTTTCTTTTGATTATGAGCACTTGTCCTTTCTCTAACAATTCGGGTCGAGACTTTTATTCAGTGCACACACACACTTAGGTATCTATACATCCATACCTTCCATTAAATATTACGTGCCAGTTACAGTTCACATCTACCACGTCACTTTACCTCCGAACCTTCAGGAATATTTGGTTTGAGACTGTTCGTAATAGCTTTTCTAAAGATGACTTTCCAGTTCAGATTTGATAAGTCAGCAACTACAGACACTCACTCTTAGGGCACACTCCAGTGGGCTTACAGTTGGGTATAGATGCTTGATCAAATGAATTTTCTTCCCATCAAACTAATAGTATATATGTCTCAGTGTAAACATGGAGGTACACATGTATGTACATAAATTCGTGGCATTCGTCCTCATTTTATATTTTATTGTACAGAATTTTTTCTTTTCTTTTCTTTTACTTCATACTGGAAAAAATATTTTTCCGGAGGGGTATTTATGTATATGTGGCATGAACGGAAAAGTAAAACTTTTCGCTGGAGCTCGTTGATACTCGAGGCATAATCTGTACCGTTTTTATATTTGGACACGGAGTGGATATTTATCTAACTAATGTTGCTAAATATTGACCCTTTCATTGCTTTTCTCAACCCGAAATGGATTTTGGCTGCAAATACTGGAAAAAGTATATGTATGAGGATTGATTCCATTGTTTATAAACGTACGTTATTGCATTTAGGGCATTTTTTCGTAATACTGTACTCCTCAAACTTCTTAGATTTAAGTTTTTTTTAGATCAAAATATAAAATACGAATTTAGTTTTTGTTCTTGCAGAAAATTAATTGCTTCATAGTGGCCAAAGTGTTTGTGAAGATTGGTTTTATACATTGTGAAATATGTATACGTACGTGCATCCATATATTGTCCTGTAAAAATTCAAATTCGCTACTAAATCGTTTTTTTACAGAATTGCGACAAGATTTTTTTAAAACAGGTCATGTATTTCACTAATATTGTGGTAGCGTCAAAGAAGTGATTCGAAGTCTCCATCTACCTGGAATATAAATATACAGATAAAGTGCAATGGACAGTATTAGATAAGGGTCAAATTTCCCTAAAAATACAAACAACGAAACAACACCAAGTAGTAATAATTTTAATAATATCAAACTGGTTAAAAAATACAAATATGATAATAGATAATATAAAATTGGAGAAAAAAACTGTTTCCAGCAATAATACAAAACAACAATTTTCTTCAACTCATCGAGCTCATTGTTAACTCCTCTTCAAGCAAACATTGATGAAATTTGTGTTTTACAACATTGCTCTTTACAGGACACCATGAAACATTGTCAAGAGGCAGAATGATCTACATGCTATGTTGATGTACAGCATGTCGATCATTTTACGGTTCACTCACGATATAATCACGATATGTATCAAATTAATAATTCTTGTACGTTTTAGAGGCGGGGACATATTGTATCATGTAACTTTGATAAGCCATAGTAATTATTTAAGTGGGAGTTCTTTGTATTAAATACACTGGTGATGGAGTCAATCACATAATGCAATCACAATTTCGTAACCTTAGATAATCCTAATATATTGGTTTGGATTTGGTGACTCTAAGAACGTTGGATTCTCAATTTGATTCCGTGTACATTCATGTGGAAGGTTTCGTAATCTGGAACATCTGGGAATTTTTGAAAATGATATTGGCAACTGAGAGTAAAGCTGGTACACTAAAGATGAAAAGAAATCATCTCAATGTGTAAGACCCAAAAACGAAATTACATTAGCTTTAAGAACTCAATAAAAAGAGAAAAGTGCTCAGAGTTTCTGATTCACACTATGGTTTATTCAAGGTGAGGAATGACTCTCACATAGCGTTTTAACAAACATTAGTTTTAAATTTATTGGGATGCTTTTCAGGTTTCCCAATCAAACTTTTTAATTCACAACGTGTTCACTTCAAATTTGGAAACTAATTCGAAGGAATGAATGTTATTTGTGCTTATGTTTGAAATAACTTTATAACGGGAAGTCAGGAATGCCAGAGACCTCGGATTTAAGTTCGGTATAAATATATTCCTGTACAGCTTATAACGGAAATGATTCCGCTTTACAGTAACAACTATTCACGGTATGTAAATAGTGAAATTTTTTGGACTATCGCACAGAGTCATACTTTGACATTATTGTGTAAAAAGGATACCGTCTGCAACAAATAAATTCACTACTTAGACTTAACTTGCAAAGCGATATGCTTGCAATAGAGTGAATACTATCCAAGCATGAGCTACCCACTATTATTAAATAAGTTTTGTTAGAGTGTATATGTTTCGTCTCTACAAAACTGCAAGTAAAATATTAGAATCCTTGAGTTTTGTACTCACCTCAAGAATTCCCGTAAATGTTTTCAGGCAAGATGTTACTACGCTTAAAAATATGCCAAGGTTAAGAACATTCCATGAAAGTGAGCTTTTATAAAAGAAATTAGGATCTGCCTGAAGGTTTGAAGAGGAGCAAAACATAATATTAATTTTTATTTTTATGGTTGCAAAGGCGATGGGGCAAACGTTGTGGAGATTTTTGAAACTTGCTAAGGTGCCAATGTACATATAGGATCTGTCTGAATTTCAATAGATTCTGTCTGAATGTGAAAACTTCGGAAGATAGCGGAAAGATTTCTATAAAAAATGTTTTTCCCGCTGGGGTTTGTACATACAATCTAACAGCATCAATGAGTGTACTGTCGGAAGTAGTGGAGAAAGTAAACACGGGCTGAGACCCTAGAAACTCTATTCAATGCAAATACTAATAACAACACATTGACTCAGGAGTCCTGACTCAGGTCTGACCATAAATATATAATGTAAATTGTAAAATCGGCAAGGAAATTACATATTTTTTGGTATGTGGTATTAAGGTCCCAGGAAAACGAAAGTGAGAAAAAATACGGTCTCTGGAACTACAAATATGTGAGACAAGATTGAAATAAAGAAAAACATTTATTCGTACGTTAAATCTTTAAAACAACACCTAAAATAAACCTTGCCTCACATTTCTCTTTCCTGTGGGCACATTTTTTGGCTTGGGAAGATGATATTAGACAGGCTCGAATCCCGAACTTAACCCAACACTCAATGAAATTGGCTATGTATAAATACAGAGTTCAGATTTTTATGAGCGCCAGATCGTCCATGATAAAATGGAACATACGAAATTTCTCACTTTCCACATTTTTCTCAGCTTTGCTCCTGACGCTGAATTTCCCCAACCTTGAACTCTATTTTAACCTGCCATACCCACAGTTCTCAATGTAGGGCAATTTTGTACAAAAAGTATCAAAAAAATATTTTACTTGAAATTAAAAATTTCAGTTAACAATTATTTTAAACGTCCAAAATTGTATTTCTTCAATAAAAATCCTGAGTTTGCTCCACTTCCTTGACAGATGTTTCTACAGTTTTTGGACTACAGAGGAATGATACAAATATTGAAAAATATGACGGAAGAATTTGTTAAAATGGAGAGTATTATTTTACTTTCCTTCCTTATGAAGGGTAGGATGGGGCGGAGGGGTAATAGTTTTCGTTTCCCACTGTACAGTATAAGCACACAAGTTGTCAATTCAGCTTTGAAGACATGTTGAGAGCTAGTCTTAATTTAGGTCTATTAAACCGGACTGCTCCGAGAAATCCTCGCCTTTACATTAACATCTATTTACATCTCTAACCAAAATCAGGATGTTAAATTTAATTGACTACATGTTACACAATTTAGTAATTACAAATAATTCAATGGCCCTAATACAATTTCTCATGACCCTAAGTCCCAACATGCTTCACCGTGTGAACATCGGACGTCCCACCATCGATGACACTAACAAATGAACCCCTCAACTGAATTCATATTCCTTATTTAAATTTTTGATATCCATGAGTATACATTTTCGTAGAACTTGACATACATACGTACAGTCCACGCTACTCATTTCACCTGTACGGGGATACTAAACATAAAATATTTTGTTTCTTCCTCTTCTGGTTCGATTCCCCTAGTCCCAGCTTGCCCCATATCAGTCACAACCTCCTTCATGTTTGTAAGACACGAAACATAAAAACTCTTCATAAATGTACTTCTAAATCAAGCTGTTCCTCAGATTTTTGTATCCCACCTCACAGACTCCATCCCATTACAAGCACGCCCATTAAAAAGAACGTTAATGATCCAAAATGACTCCTAAACCTTCCCAGTCTCCCTTCAAAATCTCACCTCACCTCAAAAAAACTCCCAAAGAAACTCTCCATACTAATATTCACCCACATCAAAATTATAACCCCAAGCATAACCTTCCCCAACCACTACAATCCCCATAAATTCCAGTAATTATATTCGAAATTCCCCTGCATTTGTTCCAGCTCCATAACCCTTACTACTTTACCCGTCCTAATTCCACTCATCCCCATCCACATGTTCAGACTAAAAGCTCCTATAGCTGGAGTCTCTCCAGGTATTTTCCCAAGCCACGCCAGTTATTTCCACACCTCAGTAATTTGATTCAGCTATTTAATCCGTCACATCAGAGTCGCTGGCTGAGCCCGTGCATTGTCCCTGGACTTTGGACTCCTTCCCTCCCATTCGACCAAATCCACGTCTCTGTTGACTCTCAAACTTGAGGCCTGTACTCAAACTACATCCTATGTACTATGACAGCCCCATACTGTTCCCCCATAAGTGTTCCGTGGCGCTGCTCCCATCTCAAACACAAGGGAAGACTCGACTGACAATGACTGCGAGCTCCTGACGAAACTGTATAAGCAAGCGCAAAAATCCTTGGGAACTTTTACAAGTGACTAAGTAACTGAGGAGAAATGCATCAGGATGAGTTTTCAGGAATGGTTCTACTCATACTGTAGTATATGGTTAAATTAATTCCACTGCTCTCCCCTCCAGTCTATACAGTGTTCGACTGTATCCTAATACTCCGTTCATTTAACATTAAAAAATACAACAGCTCCAGCACCTTCCCATCTGCAGGTGTAATATGTAAAGAATTCTGGGGACATTATGTGCTCATAGAAATAATAAATAAATTATGGAATGCTAAAAAAATAAAGGGTGAGTGAAGGTCCCGTTCATAAATGACTGACTCGGACGAGCTATGGGTCTATGACCACTGCTGTACTTTAAACGTGGAGAGAGAGAGAGAGAGAGAGAGAGAGAGAGAGAGAGAGAGAGAGAGAGAGAGAGAGAGAGAGAGAGAGAGAGAGGTGAGAGCACAGGACAGGGAATACTATAGCGTGTGAGGAGTAGTGTGGAGCTGGACGGACGGGGATCGTACATAGCGTGTGAGCTTGTATGTCTCTGTGTATGGATGGGGAGCATCGTAGCAGTGCACGGGAATACATACAGAGTCGACAGGAGCGAGTGGAGTTTTAATGCTGAGTATAAGCGGAGAGTGTTGTGAGAGTCGGGGAGTGTATAGTGTGAGTGTGAATTGTGAAAGCTTTCACCAATTAAATTTAAAACTCGCGCTGGAAGGAAGCACACGTAATCAATAGGAAATACAGGAGGGCATTGGCATCGAGTGGTTCGTCGGAAAGGGATTCGGCACGAATGAAAGATAGTTGAGTTTTTGCTAAAACAAGTCAACTTATAATCAACTTGAATACACTTCTGTATACTACGACTGTACAATGCTATAATAGTCAAAATCCTCTCCAAACTCTCAATGTGATTGTTTCCCTGTTGGAAGTTTTAATTCTAGAGTGTGTCTTTACTATAGTTTTTTGGGTGAATTTCTACAATTTTTTCCGTCTCCATTCCAATATTTCCATCTTTAAAAAGTGCTGGCACGGTAAATAAATATTTCTATTGGGAACCTCAGAGCCCTTCTTTCCTCGAACCTCAGTCCCGGAGTATGTATGTATAGTTCGTGTGGGGACAAAATAAAAATCCTTTTTATTTGTATGTATGGAGTCAAAAGGGTGTATAGATATAGATGGGCCCACCTGCTTTTGAAATGGTTGTATATATAATTGTAACATTTTTAGAAGAGAGAAAACAAAAGGGATTATTATTAATATTATTATGTATGTGTGTGTGTGTGTGTGTAAAGTATTAGTCGGATTCTGAGTTTTGAATATTGAGTCCATATTTTGTGTAAAATGTGAATGTATGCTGGGATGATAATTTTGTAGGGACGAATGTGCGGACTGGGAAGGATGGTGTTATGGTGTAGTTGAAAATATTTGTGAGAGTATGGTAAATATTAATTATTGTGTAATGTAACTGGATTTTATGAAATGGATAATAATAAGTAGTGAATTTATGTGCATGTTTTGTAGAGAGAGAGAGAGAGAGGGAGAGAGGACAGAGTATCGTACAGAGAGCTGACGAAAAATTCGAGTGACTGAAGGAAATGTCAAAATTACTTCCTTGTGGCTAATTGTAAAAGTCAGCTGCATGGGACACATGTTAGGGATTCAAGAGACATGAAGTTGGTTGAGGGGATTGGTGGCATGATAGATATTGATTGTATAATTTCAACACCATGTTGGTTTGGGTTGCTCTGAAAGAAGCAAGTGTTGTTTGTACAAGGTCAAGGAGAATCAGATTCTGTTTTTCTTTTGCTTTATGTTTTGGCGTTCATTTCTGTATTTTTTTTTCTTTTTTTTTCCCCTTCATAGTTTGATATGTAATTATGGACTTTATCGCACGTTTTTTTTTTGGCTATGCATGAGTTTGATTTGGGGTACTTTTTCAAAAGGGGTTTGTCAATGCGGAGTGAGTTGGGGTACTTATTGGATTTGTTGTGGAAAGAGGAATGTAATTTTGATTTTGGTTATAATTTTTGAGATTCTTTTGTAGAGTAGTATGTAGGTGTGATAGCATGGGTAGAGTAATAATTTTGGGTATTGCTTTGTTTGGTTTTTTTTTTCGAGGGAAGTGGATTTTCAAGGGGTAACGTAAATATATGATTATGTATGCACTTTTTGGTAGATCTCCGTATTCCAGTATTTATGGAGCTCTTTAAACTTTATAGCATTGATGCATTTTATAAAATACTTACGGGGATTTCAGGAGAAATGCTTGCTTTTTCTATGTATAGCTTTTGAGAAAAGCACGGCCAGTCAATCAATATGCCGAAGAATCGGAATCGCAAGAGTTCGAAAGGAACAGAAATTGAAGAGGTCAAGTGGGAACTACGGAAGCGGGGTATACGTCCAACGGGAAGCATCCAAACTATGGTTAATTTTCACAACTAATATTTCTGCAATCTTTTTCTAGTCTATGCACAATCTGTTTCTACTTCTTTCATCCACCGGTTTATTTTTCAAGATGCTTATTCTCTTCTTGTTCTGCATGCTCTCTGATATCAAATGCCATGTCCAGTCATTGGAGCCAATATGAAGCATGCCATTAATTATCATTTGTATCAACAAACAAGTGAACTTGGGTGCATGAATTAGCTCGTTCAATACCAGCTTCAGTCGTTGAGAATATTTTTACGTAGCGAACAGCAAAACTAAGCTCTCGAGGAGAGGAAGTTCAAGTTAATGAACTTGTATCCAAATATGATAATCTTTCGTAGAAATCTCTATCTTCTCCTTTAGCTACATCTAATATTCAGTGTATGTACATATTTTTAGTCAATAAGTCATCCAGTTTTCATGTGTGTCTTGGATTCGAAATCATGCAATAGATTTACTACCATATTATTTATTTTCAGTGAGCGACAGTTTAATCAATTTCTGATAGTTTCGAAAGATCTTCCTTAGTTACTTGGCTTGACTCGTCGTGCCCTTATCACCACTGATTATGATTTCTTCTTGCCCAAGTGCTTAGTCGAACTAATCGTCACAAGTATTTTATGAACCTGACCTGTTTATCCCTTTGAGAACATTTTTATAGTAAAATCGTATGTCGTTATAGAATGGTTGATTCCCTCCTATTGTATGTCGTATGTACCCCATGTTATTTATACCTAGAGTAAACGAAATATTTTAGATACTGTTTTTATACGCTGATATTTCTAGGAAGGAGGGATTAAAAATCCCATGGGGTAAAACTAATTTAAGTCTCTTGGGTGGAATGCCATTCTTTCTTGCCTTTAAGCTTATTATGGACAGAAACTTCAGGTCTTTCTTTCCGAGTAACGTGCAATAAATTGTCTGGCGACACCTGATTCTAAACCTGGTGTTTCACATATTTCTAGGACGGTTGCTAGCATTATTTAAGACTACTTTTTGAGAAGCAAGTTATTTTTTCTGTGCCTCATGGACTTCGTGGTTCATGTCGATGCTGAGGCGGGATACATCTGTGTAATATTTACAGATTATTTTTAAATACCAAATAATTAGACACTCTCATTCCCTATTAACTTGTTTGTTACTACTCAGACTAATAAATTAGTTCACTCCTCAGTTTGAAAGTAGTAGCTTTTGGTTGAAGAGTGAAAATTGATTGTGTTCTACGTTCAATAATTAATCTTACAATAATTACATACTGTAGGTTTAACTCATTGCATTCGCCAGGCTTCCATAATTCCCTGCGTGCAATAACAAAATTAATACATTTGGTTCCCAGCTTGCCTGTTTATATCTACATATAAGTTTAACAGGTAGTTCACAGTTAGCGTGTGTCTACTTACACAACTTTGTTATACAATTTATTTTGCCAGTCATTTTCGTGTTGTTGTACGTAGTTTTTATTCGGTTAAGTAACCTACCTTTTTCATTCCAAAGTTTCAAGGTTTCCAATTCTGGATTGCTAGTATCTATGAGTAATCATTAGATTGTGTTGGTACACGTGCCTAGTGTTTAATTTAATATATGGCTTTGCATCTTTTGTTATTTAGGCTGCACGAATGTTTATCTCATTTCGTTTTAGCAAACAATTGATTTACGTTGTGACTGTTGTGATTTATTTCGTTTAACAAAATCGTAGCTATTATTACTACTTATGATTTGGCGACTGTAGCCAGTATTACTTAGATTTAAAGCATTAGTTTTGAACATCCCATTTTTACTGTGTGATTTTGGCATGTAATTAATTACACATGATAATAATTGTTAAACTTCTAAAAATGTGTTTTGACATTGTAAATTTTGTTTAATGTTAATCGTTAGAGATACTACCAATCTGTGATTCTAATTGAAATATGTGAATTGTAATTTTAGCTGCGACGACTGGAGGAGTTAAAATCGAAAGAAGAGCAAGACCGACTAGAATCCGAGCAAGCTAAAATGAATAATAATTCTCGTAAAGCCCAGAAGAAGACGCACAGTGATGGCGACATTCAATCAAATCTCAGTTCTGGTAAAACCACTAGTAAGGAGACTGTCGAGAAAAGAAAAAAGAAGAATTTGGAATCACAAGAGCGATCTCAGTTAGTTCTATGGCGCAGTCCAATTAAAACAATAACATATTTCCTGTTTGAAGTCCCATGTGCCATTAGTGATGGTCGTGACAGGTACGTACTTTCGCCCGCTGTTTTTATTGGTTTCATCAATTAACTCATATGTTGTAAACATATAGAAAATTATATCGTTTTTGCTGTATTTAATTTTTGACTTACACAGGTTTCTAGCTTCACTGTATGATCCACGAAAGCGTTCAATTCCTCCTGGTCGTAAAATCGTAATTATGGTGACTATTTTTGCAATTTTGTACGGGCTATACTTTTTTCTCTTCAAAGATGATTCAGAGTCACTTAAGGTAAAAACAAACATTTCTATTTAAATGTAATTCCATATTTCATTAACTAGACGTAAATTATAATTAATGTACTTAAGATCATTATGATGCTTTCCTCTGGATAGTTCGACTCAGTATGACACTGACATTTTTACAGATAAAAGAGACAGTATACTGGTATTCTTATTGGGTATTCCTGGGGATACTGTCATCGGTTGGCTTGGGAACAGGATTACATACTTTCCTCTTGTACCTGGGTCCCTTTATTGCCAAAGTCACATTGGCTGCTCAGGAATGTGGGTCCGTTCAATTCCCCCAGCCGCCTTATCCCGAACAGTAAGATTTCATTTCAAATTAAATGATGTCATCGTAGAGGAATTAATTTCAATGTAGTTTTAATTGTTCCCATTTTTAGAATTGTGTGTCCATCAGACAGGAATAGTGACGGTGTCACTGTGTCCGATATTATGTCCAAGATTAGATGGGAATCGCTAATGTGGGGTTTCGGCACAGCTTTAGGGGAACTCCCCCCTTACTTCATGGCACGAGCGGCTCGTATTACTGGCATGGATGCGGATGAAGAACTGGAGGAATTCACACAACTGTTGCAGCGCAAGAAGAAAGTGGATCCCTCACAGCTGGTAAGTGTTCAGTAATGATGCTGTTGGTAATTATATTAATGTACAGTAATCATTGAAGATGATGAACCATAAACAATTATTTTAATTATTCCAAAGAGCATACTGGAACGAGGTAAGCTATGGATGGAAGATTTGGTTGAAAAGGTAGGATTCTGGGGGATTTTAGCTTGTGCTTCTATCCCTAACCCGTTGTTCGATCTTGCTGGAATTACTTGTGGTCATTTCCTGGTTCCTTTCACCACCTTCTTTGGAGCTACTGTTATTGGAAAGGCTATAGTTAAAACACATCTGCAGATGACATTCGTCATACTAGCATTTAATGAAGAGTTATTGGAACGGTAATAAAGAAACTAATTTAAATAATTTAAAATCTTGACACTGCGTATAGAATTTATTTAACTGAGATGGTAGATTGCTTCAATACTTTTCTAGCAACAAAGATAATTGATTTATTTGTTTGGGTTTCAGTGTTGTTGGACTGATTCGAGCTTTGCCAAAATTTGGTCCAGTGGTGAGTGATCCTTTCGAGGAGTTCATGAATCATCAGAAAGCTATGTTGCACAAGAAGGAAGACCGTCAGGTGGGTTATTGCTGGGTTATCTTGGCAGAAGTATCTTTATTGTGTTTTTAGCAACGAAGTAACGGAATCTTTGTTTTTTATAGGAGGGTGGAGTTTTGGCATTCGTTTTGGAGAAGCTCGTGATGGCAATGATAATATACTTTGTCATTTCCATAATAAACTCCATGGCGCAGTCTTACCACAAGAGACTGAGCAAAGACCGAAATCCAGCCGCAAAAATAAAATCCTGACCTGACATTGGAATTAATACATAGGGTTAATCCTGTTAATTTCCCGTACTAAAAGTTGTTTTCTCCGTCAGCAGTGATTTGTATGAGAAGTAAACATATTTCCTTTAGGTGTTCGTGATTATCACTAGACCGTATTTAATTAAGGCATAGTTAGAAAACGTACTGTTGTTGTATTGCACGAAAAGTGAGTATTTCTACGAACTGGATTTGTCTCAGATATCGAAATTGTATGAATGAACTTTGATTACTGGCATTTGGGTGTCAAAATGGTGCACCCTTCCATTCCAAGTAATAGTGGGCAGGAACAATACAGTTCATTGTATGATTTAATTTAAAATTTTAGCTTCAAGCAGACAAATCGTGGATCAGAAAAACTGAGTATGTACATCCCATTACCCCACAATTAAATTTTTAATTCATTATTTGTTAATTCTGTGTCGTAATTTTATCACCAATGGAGAAACTCTGACCTGCAGACCTTCAAAAATCCTGGAAGTGTAGTATAAATACTAGTAACAACATTTTCGTTCCATTCCCTTTGATAATATTGACCACTCTTAATTGTTGTGAGCGTTTCGTACATAAATAGCAAAATGTGATGTCATAATCGTCATTTCCTCGATTTTCGTGTGTACTCATTTGTACTGCTTGTGATGATGATGTTAGTTTTGAAGAGTAGTTGTGTATGTGTCGACCTTACAATGAATATCGACCTGCAATGCAGGCTTCGATACACGCAATCGTTTCTAATCATCGGAATGAGAATTCCAATATTTTTGTTGAAAGTTAATGATTGTCGGGAAAGTTCATTAATGGGCGGCTGTAATTACTCAAGTATGAGTCAATATGCTCAATAAATTATAATATTTGTAAACTAACGCGTCAAACTACACCTAAGACTTCGGTCGTTCTACATTCATGACTGTAAATAAAGTTGTTGCGTTTTTCAAAAAAGAGCCACTTCTTCAGTGCTTGTTATAAGCTCAAAAGATTTTTATACTCCAGTTAATTTTTTATTATAATATTATACGTATTTACAGAATTCTAATTCTTCACCTGTTGTATCATATAATGGGCTCGACAAACTTTTTCCATTCCTAGGAATCACCAGAACCAGCTTCATCATACATTATCTTGACTACTTGTTTTAAAGTTTGAAGCAACAACGACAAAATGTGGTTTGCTATTTAACGATATAGATGATCGGCCTCAATATTTGCTGCTATCTCGGGTTCCCACTTGTCGCCATTATTCAAAAGTTTGTCCTTATTGTATAGCAATTCTTCGTGGGTTTCCGTTGAAAATTCGAAGTTCGGTCCCTAAAGAACAAATTTCAGAAATCATTTCCATTTACAACCCCATCTAAAATGTGTTTTATTGTTATACAAAACACTCACCTCCACAATAGCATCAACAGGACAAGCTTCTTGACAGAAACCGCAGTAAATGCATTTTGTCATATCAATATCATACCGAGTTGTTCTTCTACTCCCGTCAGCACGTGTTTCGGCTTCTATAGTGATAGCCTGTGAGATAACATTTCATTAATAGTCACGACCCCTTTCACCTCCCAACAAAGTTTTGCTATATAATCAAGTCCTACCAAAAATACTCAGTCATCATTCTTCACCTATGCATACAAATGCTAAATGAAACTACGTATCCCATAAACTAACAATTCATACAATGTGCACCAACCTGAGCAGGACAAATAGCTTCACACAATTTACAAGCAATGCATCTCTCTTCCCCAGATGGATACCTCCTTAAGGCATGTTCACCTCTAAAACGTGGGCTTAAAGGTCCTTTTTCAAACGGGTAATTAATTGTCGCTGGCTCTTTCAACATTTGCGCTAGGGCAACACCCATGCCTAGAAACACAAACAAACACCCATCAAGACAAAAACTAACAATTTACCATTCGTGTCCCAACGTAATTCTGTGACTCATGTCTGGCTAAGTAGCTTCAGCTAAGTAAAGTTCTCCCATCTCATTTCTAACCTCGGAAAATTTCGGAAAAAAATATAGTCGTGGCAGCTCTGTCAGTGATATCCTTCCACGCCATGCTCGGTTCCGGTTGACTGATATACTTGAATTCACCTCCATGTCTAGCGGCCGACGTGTGCAGATCCGAACAATTCGTTACCTTCTGGATGGAGGGCTTCACTGCATTTCTGTAGGTGCAATTCCGAGGGGCCCAAACAAGTGCCGTTCTCAACATCGTTCCGTCGACACCTGCACACAAAACATAAAAAAAACTCCATGAAATAACAAACGGGGATCAAGTCTCAATCACAATTCCATCAAATCCAAAACTCACGCCACACATTTCCCTACCCCAATTAAACCCCAAATATTCTCTTGTTTTACCCTCACCACACTTCCTTCAACTGTTCCAATCCCCACTTCAAAATCTAACAGGTCTTGCTTTGACCTAACACGTCAAAAGCTCCAGTTCACACAGTTCTGCCACCAGAAATAGAAATGTACCACCCCTTCAACAAGGAAACTTAAAATCCGCTAAATAGCATTACCCTCAATCCTTCCTCCTGTAAGCTAATGATCCAAATTCCAAATCTCCCGTATTCCTGAATTTTTAAAAGTCCTACAAAGTAGTACAAGCAATCCCTAACCTCTATTCCCTCTCCGTATTTCGCAATATTTCACACGCTCCAACAAAATTATTTGTTTACAATCACGTACGATTTTTCTACAAACAAAAAATAATTACAGTTACAAATCTCAGAATTTTTCCAAATCAAATCTCTTACAAATGTGTACCCCAACTTATTTCAATTTCATACACTCCTTACGTACATCTTACCTAACTGCTCATTTACGGTAATTACAATTCAGTGCTCAATAATAATTTCACTAATAACAGTTCTTCCTTACTCCAATCAAAACAAAGCCTTCCCACTCCCGTTCCTACAAAAACAAATTCAAGCCTTCTTCAAAAAAATTTAATACATTTCTGAACTTACGTATGTAACTTTCGTATACGCCAAAAGGAATTTATGCCACCAACCAAGTTGACCCAAAAGACGTTGAAATTATGTTGTTTTCCCGACACTGCAGTGAGAGCTAGCCCCAACGCCTTAGATGGTGGAATCAGCCTTTTTTTAAATCCAACCGCTATCCACTCAACGTGTGGAACGTTCCGCCACGTTTCACTCACTGACTCTGTCTGTGATCTGTATTAAAGTCATTAAGGGGCGAAGCGCCACTATAATAGGACCAACTAAAGGACACTAACTGATAATAAAACTAACTGATAACTAATAAGCTAACAATAAGGGCTACATGTTCTGCTATAAACACTCTAAAAGATTTTAAGAGACGAAAAATTTGAGTTGCTTGGTACCCTTAATTCGGGAGCTATCGTCCGGACAGACAACCAACAATCACAATAGGGACTTTCAGCTTCGCTCGCCCCTAAACAATCCAGATTCTCAGACTTAAGGTTACAACAGAGGAACTCCCCGTGGGACATATTTTAGGCCCGTAGCCCGTAAAGTTTTACCCGTACCCGCCCGACCCGAAATTCAAGTTCAACGACAAAACTCGGCCCGGCCCGCAAAATTTAAAAAAGCCCGCAACCCGCCCGTAATTACCAGTTCAGCTTAGCATGTCCAAGAACAATTTGCTCATTCAGTTTTGCTCTGCCGCAATCATATATTTTTGGACTTTTTTGAATGAAATTGGTAACAGCGGGGGTTGCTTCCATTGTAAAATTCTTGCAATTATGTCAGGGCAGAGTTGATGTTCCTCCTTGGCCTGATTGACAGCTTAAAATATTCCTGCACTCATTGCACTTCATATAATTTATGGCAACCTGGTCAACCAGTATCTGTTTATAAGTGTTTTCCAAACTTGCGATATTCCTGCTACTTCCTGTAATAAAATTCGTTGACTTTGAATACTACTAACTATATGATTTAATTTCGGCTTTGGTAAGCACTTCTGGTTATTTTCCCGAATTTATTGCAACGTTACCTTAAGGATTGTCATTACCAGTACGCGAATTACTTCCAGGATTCACGTTCTAGACTAAATGGAATTTTCCCCACCAATCGATAGCAAAATGAAGCTATTATTAAATAACAAAGGCAGGCATGCAATAAAACAATATTGCTAGAAGTCCCGCACACCAAGTCGTGCTTTGTTTTAAATGTAAAATTACATAATAATAACCTTCCGAGATGCTCTACTCTATACTACCCATCCCAAAACGCATCTGGTCCTTTTTCCTAAACGGCTTAAATTGAGTGCAAGATGCTTTGTTTGACGTTACATTATGAGATTATAAAATAGTAATTACATTAGTCAATTGTTTTTATTTCGAGCCCCAAATGTACATAGATCCAAAAGTAAGGAAAAAGCAGGTGACCAGCATAGATGCTTAACTGTTGGACGTTGGAGCTTCACCAAAATGTCGCAATCCCTTATGAAAAGGGAATGAGTGCAGTGAATTTTACATTCATCAACAATCTTTACTACAGAAATTGGAAAATATATTAATATGCTGCACTTAGGCTATCTAGTAACTACAAAAGCAATATGGACCTTCTTTGGGAGTTATTTATGGAACGTTTATTATTATGGGAAGACAACATGAGACGAAAGGAAACCAACTTAATTAAATGCAATACTCTTTTTATATCCTTTGCTGTCCAAGAATCCCCTTCATTTTCTTTTTTTATAATTCTTGTGATTTTTCCAGTTTATTATTTAATCCACGAGGAAATTTAGGCACAATTCATCACTGGTTTTTAAATACAAATTGTAACCAACGATATCCAGTGTGGAAGGTACAGTGTTATAGCGAGTGTGCAATATGCGACTGCTTTCAAGGCAGACTTGGTTATGGACTTTGCAAAAGTTGTTTTATTGTTTTCATATTTAGTCTCGAACAAATGAATCTGAAAAATCTAACTTAAGCATTTTTGGTTTGTGTGTGATCCTTGGAATTATCCGAGGTGCTTGCTACTTTGGATTTGTGTCCTGCCCCAGCAATGCTGTTACTTTTGGCAATAACACTTTTGATGCCCTCGTCCTCGGCCTCATCCTCTTCGTTAGCTATCTCCCATATCTCCAGCAGCTTGTCCAACTTTCTCCTCTGCTCACTCAGCTCGGAAATAATCTCCCGGATTGAGCCCTTGACATGTGCAATTGAGCCATTCCGTGCAGTCTCCATCTTTTCTGTTATAGTTGTAGGGGCTTGCTCCCGTACCTTATCCCCCTGATCCGTTATTTTGTTTCGAAGCCTTTCATTACTCGTCCCGAGGATATCCACGTTGTCTTCTTCGAAATCAAACACCTATTTTAAATCCTCTCTTCTAAGTTGAACGAGTGGATAGTGATAGTAAGAATCAAATATTCGAGCGCTCTAGATGCATCGACGACCATAGCACTGTACATCCAACTATTTACTGCCCAATTTACATTTGCCTTTTCGGAGCCAGCAATAGCTGGCTGTGCAGTGCTCGTTGTATCGATTTTGTTACTTGAGTGCAGCTGCAAAACAAAAATCCGTTTTCTACGGCGAAAAGCGCGCACTCGTCACATGACTCATAATATCATAGACCATAAGAAGAGACCCGATATTATAACGGAATTGTCCATGCGAAGACAAAATATTTGGACAATACCATTCACCAAAATGATAATTTCTTTCCTTATAGCCCACACTGTCCTTATGAGTCCTGCGTTTGTTTTCAAATGAAGATGTTTTGAGTTTACGGAGCAAAAATTAAATACCATGCAGGCCTCAGCAGAACTAAGAAACGTTTTCAAGTTGTGGTCATTGCCCATGATGACCCTTGGCCCTTCTTCGTACTCCACTCCTTTTGTATTCAGTTCTTGATCGCACAAGCACATCACAAACTTCTCTATGAGGTACTTGACAATACTGCAGAAATGATTGATGGCAATCAGGGGCGGAGGAAGGAGTGGTTTTTGCTCAAATTCCATTACGAACGTGAAACGTTGGAACATCCACAGCTGAGTACAAACAGTGCATTCATTTTTAAATACATTAAATTGAGACTCCAATCAATTTACATAGATTTGAAATTCATATGATTATCCTCATTTTATAAATAATTTTTAATTCAGATTTGTAATGTAGAGTTTCAAAAAATACCTCTAAAGAAATAGCATCCACTTCAGAATAAATCCCGTTGAAAACTGCAATCAGAACATTCACAATAAGTATGTTCGCAACCATCATGTAAATAACCCAGGTTATCGGAATGATCCAATGACCAGTAGGGCACTCAGGCTCCTCCGCATCCCCACAATTGGCAGACAAGGAGTCTGTGTCAACTTCCCCAAACATCATCACATACCTGAGGGAAACCAAAACGTTTAAATCGCATCAACTCATTAATTAACTCCAATCATTTTAAAAATAAGGGATAACAGTTATAGCTGGAATAACGTCAATTGAACGTACAAATTAATGAAGTTAAATTAAAAATAAAAATGTTCAGCAATGTAAATAATGAAATTCTGAACGCACGGTTCTAAAAACCCTTCAGCAATGGACCTCCAAGTGGGCCGTGAGTCCGGAAACCGAATCGATTCCCTGGCAATGCCGAAAGCTATCAAAACAACGAAAATAATCATGGCGAAGTAAGCCATATGCTTTAGCATTCTGGACATCATCACAATCTTCGGCCCTACAAACCGATGTACTCCCATGTACTTATAAAGTCGTAAATTCCAGTAAATACTGGAAACTCTATAGAGTAGGAACCCCGTATTGAAGGAGCCTGAAAGCCTCAGAGTTGCTCCAGTCAGGAAGAATACCACCATGGAAATATCCATCAGGCTGAAATATTTGGTCTTGAACTCACTCCATTTCTGTGCCCAATTAATCGCATCGATACACAAAAACTCCCGGAGACAGTCGCAGCCATGAGTGCCGACATAGCATATGATGTAGTACTCTAAGTAGCTAGGATTTACTCGGTCTTGTGGGACGAGAATTACGTATGCGAGGATCGAAACGAATATAATGTATGCCAACTGAAAAAAGTTTTAGAAGGTTTAATCCCATCTGTAGCCCTGCGCGACAAAATAGTTTACACTCCTTCACCTCTAATTTAAGAATCTCCAAAAAGGGTATTTTATGTGCTAAAGAGAAAGGGATCTTAAAAGGAGATATCGTCTAGGGAGAGTGCAGTCTCTTTAGGGAGCATAAATTTCGAAATGCTTGCAAGAACCATCTATATAGATTTAGAAATGGTGTAGAATATTTTATTGGCTGTACCGTATGCCGGTAGAAATTGGTCACTGGCGCCCTCTGGAACTCATAAAATTTGCTCCATGGTGAGAGATCGTGTTTTGTTGTGACAAAGCTCGACGCTGGCACTTCAGTGATCAATTTTTGATGGTGTCGTCGGCTGTCTTCATGTTTTCGATTTTTCTGTAATTTAGCTGCCGCATTCTCTGTACCATCAAAAATATAGCTGCCGGCTGCTCCTGAGTCTAGAATCGGACGCTTGTCATGAAAATGGGCATGCTTATGTCGATGTTCTGGTGGACTGAGTTTGAACTCTTTCAACTTCGCATTTACTTCCTGGAGATTTACGGTTGGTGCTACGACAGTGCCATCCCCATCCCTGGATAGGTCTTCGGTTCGTCCATGATTACTCTTTTGGAAAAATGAGGAGTATGATCCTCTGGAGCGAGAATATGTTCGGAGGGACTCTGTGTCGTAATTTAACTCTGCATTGGCTCCCGTCATCATAGGAGCATCCACTCTTTCCTTATGTGGGAGTAGCTTGAGCTCTTCTGTAGATTTGTAGTCCCAAAAGAAGACCAGGGGTGGAAGTAGTATTCCTATAACTATCTAGAAAATATTTAAGATTTTGAGTTGCTCAGAATTTATCCCAATTTACAAATGTGACTTTAGCGCAAGTGAGCAAACTATACTCTCATTACGCCAGGGTTGCCGTTATACAACATCCAGCTTATGTTCTTAGGAACTGTCCCCTAGATTCAGTCATCATCAGGAAATAAATTTTATTAATAACCTTGAGGCTGGAATTCCTACGCAAGTTCAGCGCCCCCATCCATAAGTCCGCCAGTAATATCTGGCAACACGGATGACCCAAAAGCATTCTATGATTCGCCATGACAGCCAAAGTTAGGCAGGTTTGCTTGGACCAGTGGTCTAAATATGCAATAAATTAATAAAGGATACCAACATCATTAGGTTCTAGTGCTTCGATGATGCTTTATTTACAACTATTTAATATTATCCCTACACTTACAATTAGTTGAATAGCGTTACCTAACTCCATTGTCAGGAGCTGCCGCGCCATTTTCGGATCCTGTTTGAAACAACTGTCCAGAAGTTCCAAACTTAGATTTTCCCACTCTTCGGAAAACATTTGAAATTCTGTTGCCATATTAGTCTTTTCAGTAGCAATTAGTTCTTGCGCTAGGTAGCTATTCAGTTTCACTGCGACCAGTGCTTTCGCCAATGCACCTGGACCATGTCCCCATAGCAAGAGCGCCATGTCATGACGCTTCGTTAAGATCGCCCAGATGAATAAGTCATCAAAGGGTTGTGTAAAACAATGAACATTCATGATGTTCTGATCGTCATCCTCCTCCGCACCGGGTACATCATCTGTGGTAGAATTCGACAAGTCCCGCATTCCTTTCAAATGAATGTACTTGGACTTGTAAATATGACCCATCATATGAGACATGGCAAGGCCGACGTCATGCAGTGTTAGACTTCTCTCAAGATTTGTACTCGCGAAATTCTGCTTCCGGGAACGGATTTTCGCGAGCTCAAAAAGCAGCGTCCGCATTTGGAAGGAATGAGTTCTTTCCTGTTAATCAAATTAGCCATTAAATTTCAAAACTAGTAAGTACTTCATCATGGTACATTACACAAACGAGTTTCATGTCACGTTTCTTCATTGTACAAATGTTTTTTTTTCCATACCAGACTGTACAATCCTTCAAGACGCGCAGGTGTGAGGAACGTTTGCATGTTCAAACCATGCTCTAGTAGCAAATTGACGAAATCCAACCGGTTGCTTACAAGGGCTTCCATCATAGCATGCTCCAGATGTTCTGTGAAAAAATTTTTATGCATTTGTAAAATTGAGCGGTGATCAGCCAGGTTATTAAATCTCTGTAAAACCTGATAAAAGATGTGATTCGTTAATTTCGACCTACCCCTTGACCATTCTCTCCCATACACAAAAACTTCATTGGTAGCGATGTCCACTCTATTCCATGCCAGTGTTAAACTAAGCTGTTGAAGGGGTGTCCAATGCTGAGAACGGAAAATGGAAGCTAATAGAACCGTATCAAACCCCTCGTCTTCCGATTGATGCGGCACATAAATTGTCAGCTACGTAAGTAATACACACTGATATGTTGAAATAAGTCATATTGGCATTCTTAACATGTGCTTTAAATTTTACCAGATTTTTTTTGAAAATAATTTTCTTCAGCTCTGCTAAGACCAGTTGGGTCTGGTTGACACTAATCTTGTAAAAATGAATAATTAAATTCTGCAGTTCGTCCTTTATTGTTTCCAAATCCTTTACATGGTCACATTTCCGCAAAACATACTGGAGTATGTCGGCTGTTCTGCCAGTGTGGCCCAAAACCACCACAGGAATAGGCGGTTCGTCCGTCAAGTACTCTGCGATGGTCTTCAAAGTGTAGAGTCCCCCCTCAATTATCACGCTGACTATAGGTGTATCACAGCCCCTTTCTACTCCAAAAGAAATTTTCACGTAGATATTTTATGCGCAGAGACAAATAATTCCTCATCAAGTCAAGTTTATATTTATTTTTAGCGCACGGGGAGTCATCGGGTAAGTAGATAAATGTTTCTCCAGTCTCTTCCGAAAGTACACTTCACCGCCGGGCTTCCCCACTGACCCGTTGTCCACTAGCATGAAGTTGGAGTGTCGGGGATTGAGAAGTATAAACTTGCCACCTGGATGCTCGAATGGGACGTAAACTCGGTCCCTATTTCTTCCAATCAAGTCATTCCTGTGCTCTACGAGTCCCCAAGGGGCGATTCCAACGGAAATGCAACGTCCTCTTTTGAATCCCAGCCATCTCTCATTAGCCAAGGCATTTCCAATATGACGTGTCACACCTGTTGAGGTCAAGTTTCAAATGATTGAGACAGAATTATTATATTGTTTCAACTCAACTAAAATCTGTAGCCAATTAAATTATACAAAATAATGAATTTGCACACTTGGAAAAAAATGTTACATAAAATAAATACTCAGGCACTAAAATAGCATATCTGGAAAAAATGTGTTTTCTTACATTTGAAATTAATCACTGTAATCTTGTTTTTAAATTTAAAATGATCTTTGAAATTCCAATATGGCTTCTAAATTAAATTTTGAATTAAATCCCTACTTCTAAAATTGACCTTTGTTCAAGCCATTGGAAAAAATCCAAGCACCAGTTGACTTTGCAGCCTTTAGTAAGCCAATCTGGAGCATTTTGCCCATTCTTGGGGGCAAATCAAAATTGTTAGTCCCACCTCTCACGGTAATGACCAGCTTGGGCATTTCCAAGCCCCATACCAATGTCATCAGCTGAATAACAACCTCTGGGCAGGTATCATAGCTCAGGCGGACAAACTGTATAAAATGCAAATATCTCCAATTACGTATATTCCATTGAAGCTACAGATGACATGTTCTTTTTGTTAAAGTGTAAATTGTATTTTATGTAAGTAAACTAGAGCTTACTAACTAGTTCCCAGAAAGTTAATTGATGAAACTCCACAGTTATGATTTCTACATCAAAATTATTTGCTTTACCCGTGATTTGTTCGGGTGATGCTCTCCTTCAAAGACAATCTGGCCGTAAGCGTCAGTAGGAGATGCCACAGTATGCTTTGAAGGTGACCATTCTGTTCCTCTCAAAGGCCTGATAGGGTGCGCTAGGATCTCCTCGTCATGATCCTGCTTTCTCTTCCCACATTGACACAGCAGCTCATCATCTTGAGTGCATATGAAAGTGCTGCACTCCCGCTTGCATAAATTCAGTTCGATCCACTTTGGGGGTAACTGAGAAATCAAATAGATATTCAAAATCATTTTCAACAACAGAACACATTTATACTAGAACATGTAAGTTAAACTGCAAGGAACTTACCCGAATCTCATCCGTTGGTTGGTACATTCTAATTTTCTCAATTACGTATGTTATTTTGATTACGACTATGTGAAGTTGAAAAGTATTACAAATATAGCATTGCTAAGCATTTCGAATAGCGGACAGTGGGTCTGTTCTGTTCTTGCCGGTAAAAGTAAAACAAAAACAACTATCAATCAGTACTAAGTACTTTACCAACGACTCTTGCCCTTTGGCAAAAAGAAACGTGTAAGCAAATCGTTCTTTCGAGTTTCCTCCTTTCAAATCGTATTTGACTCAAGTGACTTATCTCTCAAGAGGTTATTTATATTCAGCCATTTACTTATTATACAAATAAACATTTTTAAGTAAAATGACTTATTACATTGAAATTAAGAATCTTTTACTTGAATTCACTGTCACTAATAAAAGTTGTGTAGTAATTTTTGACTTGTGGCTGATCATTCTGTTTGAAAACAACAAATGCCTATATGATACAAATTTGAATTTCGTTTGCGTTTCATTGTACATCAATTACTTCATGTACTTTCGTATGAGGTGAGTGTGGCTGTGACGCATTTTATTTTGGTTAATTATTGATTATATAAAATTATTAACTCAAGTCTATGTTACATAAAAACAATCCTTTTCCTTGATAGCTCCGCTCGTGTCGAATCTCTATATTATCTCTACGAGCACTGTAAAGCCAGCTATTGCTGGCTCAGGATGGCAAACGTAAATAGGGAAGGAGTAAATAGTTGCATACAATAGCTGATTGTGCAATGCTAATCTTCAAATTTTTATTCTAATTAATAAAAAATGTACATTTAAAAAAATATAATTTCGAATTATTAAGAATTTTTAACCTCCTTCTTTTTTTATTTGAATGAAATTTTTATTCAAATAAAAAAAAAGACAAAAAGCGCGCGTAAATTTTGAGAATAATTGTGTATGTACCTTCATCTTTGCCCATTATTTTACTTTGTTCGGCGGTATCAATTACAACGACCTTGATATTTTATTTAGACTCATTCCTCGAAAAGAAATATACCGTTGTCCATGTGAAAATAAATGCCAACTTTACCAAAGCTTTGTCCCTGACATTTATTAACTGTCTTTGCAAAGCATACTCTAATAGGAAACTGTCTTTTTAATATAAATGGGTAATCAATGCTTATGTTGTTATGAATGTAGGACGAGGCAAAATCACTGCCCTTGCTACTGTATAAATCTTTTGTGTACCAGTAAGCCATTTAGCCTTTATGGTAAATTGAACTCGCGAACCTATAAAAGCGAGTAGGAGAGAGGGAAGCGCATTTTATGTTTTAGAGATTACTAGCACTCCACAGCCAATTATTGTTGGCTAAGCAAGACAAATGTAAGTTGGGATGACGGTAAATAGTTACATGGAATAGCTAGTTGCACTGTGCTATAGTCGTTATGCTTCTAGAGCGCGTGAGTATTTAAATCTGACCATCACTATCACTACAGATATCCACTCCCTCAAATTAGAAGAGACGATTCCTATTCCAACGGAATTAGAAAATTCGTATTCTATTCCTACTCAAATTCTATTCATCTACAATAAAGCCGCGCTGAAAACTAGTGGATAACGCGCGCTGTATAACATTAACTACATTTTCTTTCATAATTCCAATTTCCAGTTGCTGGAATGATAACTTGTATTGATTTATATATACGACAATAATAATAAAATAATTGATTTTATTTATAAAATTTACGAGTCACCTCCGGACAGAAAGATTTAAACAGGCTTGTTTTATACTCAATAATTGGCATATAGCAGTCCTGGATTAATAAAATAGTTGTTACCCTCAAAATAGATTTGTTGGCCTTAACGCATACAGTAAAAGGGCTAAAATTAATTTTGTTTTGTTTATGACATTCATAGTGCTCAGTTCTGAATAAGAATTTCGCTGTTTTTACTATTCAATTCTAATTTTGTCCACCTGGTGCATATTCTATTCTATTCTCGTCTGGTAGTCTCAAAAATCGAGCTATTCAATTCTATTCAAATTCCTATTTTGCTATTCAAGTCGGAGTAGAATAGGGCAACACTCAGGCCCTGAGTGCTTCACACTTGAAGTTGAACTTTTCCTGAATCACTGGACAAATTACGGACAGGTAAACAAAATAGAAATACATAGACCCTGGTAACGAAGTTTGTGTATTGCAACCATTTCTTATAGGAAGAAATCCCTGCAAAATGACTCCTAGTTATTTTTGCCTCATTATGTCATTTAAACTGTTAATGATTTTTAATGCTGGATTAAAACAAACTCACGCTTATGACAGCCTGTACGGAAGTATAAATAAATTAAATAAAAACCCTGAAACATATGATATATAATGCTTTGCTTTATTATCAAGAAATATTTTTAAGACTTTGCAGGCTTTTAATTATAAACGGAAGAAAAAAAAAGTATGATGCTCTGGTGAAGTCCTCTATGATCTCCCAAGATTTCGCGAAAGGAGGAAGTTATTTGACTTTACTTAAAACATGGTTTCTTGGAGCTTGGATCCTTCTTCAAATTCTGCTTCGCCTTTTGAAGAAGGTCTTTGACGTACATGAGGGACTCACAGTTGGACACGGCATCTATGAATTGGGCACATGTGAGCGTGGCCAGGTCACCTCTCTCCTATAGGGGTGAGAATATTTCGTTGGAGGTATTATTACTAGATTACAATTATACTAGAGAGGTTTTAACTTATGGAGCTAATATTGGAATGTATGTACCTTAATTTGTGTGGCGCAATTTGTAGTAGAAATCCCAGTAAGGCCTGTAAAAGTGATCAAGTTGTGAGTAAAATATGGATTTTTTGAAGATGGAAATGCCATTGTTACCTGCAACCAGACCGGAGGCCCCACCGCCAACAATGTGCAAAATCTGCGTCAAAGTTGCTAATTCACCATCAATTGTATCATCGACATCCAGAGGTGCGGTTCCTAGAGTTGGTTTAGCCTTTTTCTAAAAAATAAACTTTGATTATGATTGGAACCAAAAATGGGGTTGGTTATGGAAAAACCACTTGCCTTGAATGTTTCCAAAGCTGAACTAAAACTGGGCTGAGTGTCCTTCCTCATTGGCTGGGTATAAAACCCCATTACCTGGAATTTTTCAGAGAGTTTTTATAAAATAATGGGAGCTATATTTTAATGGTGAGGTAAATTCTAAGGTTTTGGAGCATAAAACCTTACTGTAGATGTGACGACGAACGCGAGTAGAATCGTTTCATATTGGATCATGGTGAGCCTTTCGGATTTTACTTGCAACCTTATAGAAAGTTTTGCTTTACCTTCCCACTTGGAGTAGCTGGCTTCTTCTGACTCTTTTGGAATTAAATTTTGTTTTTATAGCAAGAGTCAATGATAGTTTTACACTTTGTTAACCTAGAGTGTCACTCTAGTCTTTGCTGCATCTGTCGACCCTGGGTGTAGGCGTAATGACATACTATACTTTTAAGGGAGAGTTATTTATTTAGAACACATGAAGTCGAAAGGTTACCCGTATTGCTTTTGCCGTTACTGAAAATTTACATCCTTCAATTAGTAACATCTGGTTTTCGTTACATTCCTGTACGGCTGATGGATTATCCGCATCTTCGGCATTTTGCACAAAGGCACAGGGCTTCAATTCAACTCGTTTCCGACATGGGCGGATATCTTCCAGTAAGTTGATATTGTTGTAATTCAGTACAATACATGAAATAATGTCCTCTACTTGTGACATGAACCAAACCTTCCTGCAACCTGCAAAACGTCCATATGGGCTTCCGCTTTCTTTTGCATTTTTTTTAAAATGTAGATTTAAGGAAGCTCAGGGTGGATAATTGTTTCTGGGGGTGGTAAAGAAATTTTAAATAAGCTTGTTAACTTGTTTGGCAACTACTTCCAGTAGAAGTTCATTTCTTACTCAGAAACTTATCTCTATTATTTTTTCCAATATTTTAGCAACACTAATGATTGCATAATGTAATCGCTACTACTGCGTGAAGGGGAATTTTTCAAAAATAATATGCTGCTCATACAGTACTAAGAGACCGTGAGCAAACTCATGTTACTATAAAGAGTCCTCACATCCCACAATCAGATTGGAATTACGTGGAAGTATCGATGCTTGTATGTTTATGTTTAGGTTGATTTCTTCTTTTCTTGGGTACTCTTGTGTCAGCAATCAGTACTTATTTGTATTATTACAGATACAACATACAACGTGCAAATGTAAGCAGATGACCGATGTCTGCGTTACATATTTATGATGATGGTTTTGGAAAAAGTGCAGTAAAAGGGGAAAAAACAAGGCAGATGAATAATTCCAGTTTTCATTATTTAAATTACAGACAAAATTTACTCAAAAGGTAAAATCAATGGAAGGATTTTGTTAACAACAGCTCAAAAAGTTGCTGATAATGACCCATATGTATGCCATATATAGTTACGTGTATTGTGGGGTGCGGGTGGCTGAAAAAAATCAGGTTAATTTAGTCTGATCTCGCACCGGCTTTACACTTGGGATTACATCAAACGTTTCTGGGGTTCTAAAGCTATCCCCAAATATCTTTTTGAAGGGTCCGGTAAGTGCATACACAGGTGATTTTTTCGCTTCACGAACAAATTGTTAGAAATACAATCAAATCTACAAATAACGGATACACCGGGAAATGGTGATTTTGATCCGCTATAATTAACAATTGTACACGTACTCAATCTCCTGAAGACAATCAAAAGGTAAATATCCGATATATAGTCATCAGTTATAAGGATGATAGACTACATTTATAGTAGGCAACGTGCCTTATTTATGTCATTATGTAATATGTGTTAATAAAATGCATGTCCGCAAAGCTTTAGATGGTTTTACTTCCCCAATTAATTCTTTTTACCGCTGTAATTAAGGACATTTAACGAAGCGTGAATGGATAAGCGTAAAAATGGTGGAAACATACATATGCAGCGGTTATTATTTATATAGCATCAAACTTTTATTTTTCAAAACTCTCTAGACGATTCTTTTACGGTCTGCTCACCGCGGTGACATAACGTCATGCTTTACAAGCTTGTTGTACGTGTGCACATCAAATCCTGGATTGATGAGCAATGTATATTTTGTGTAAAAATTCATGGAGCCAAGAATATCACGCCTCAAGAACTTTAAAGTATCTTTTAGGTTTATTGATACTATGTATATGTAATTATTTAATTTTCACCCTATGTCCGTGTAATTTAGTTGTCATGATAAGAGGTATAAGAATAGTTATGATGTGAGTGTTAGTGTGATATACTTAGAGTGTTATATATTAGTGTGATTTAGAAAATTACATTAATGCGTAGTGCGCCTATTCCGATCGAGTTTAGTTAGAGATTATGGTGATGGGGAGTAAGGGAAAGTTTTTTCAAAGAGTTTAATTCTACGCTCCAAATCCTATCTGGGCTTAGCACCTTTAGTCAATGCTGTAGCTCATTAACCGGCTAATGAAATACATTTTAGAAAATTGATAAGAAATTTGCAAAAACATTTGTAGGAAATTTGCAAAAAATTGACAGGAAATTTGCGAATAATTTATAGGAGCTTTACAAATAATTTACCTGAAATTTACATATAATTTAGCTGAAATTTACAAATAATTTACCTGAAATTTACATATAATTTAGCTGAAATTTACAAATGATTTACCTGAAATTTACAAATGATTTGCCTTAAATTTACAAATGATTTACCTGAAATTTAAAAATAATTTACTTGAAATTTAAAAATAATTTACCGGAAATTTAAAAATGATTTACCGGAAATTTAAAAATGATTTACCGGAAATTTAAAAATAATTTACAGGAAATTTGCAAAAATCTGTGTTATAAATTGGCCTGATTGAACATTTTTCAATTTGACCATATGGTTGTAAAAAATGAGGAACAATAATAAATTATTGACGCTTTATCATACAAAGTAGCTCATTGGAAATTCCTGAAAATTCACATTACAAGAGCATCAAACATGTATCCGAAACAATCAAGATAAATTAAAAGGAATTTAATTTGGTGTCGAGAATTTTAAAGATTTGCAGCAATACAGCCGCAGCTTTGTAGTCAATCCTATTTGGAGTTCCAATCGGTATTTCAACCATGAGTCCAACAATCGAAACGATCACTGCGTTTGTATTATTATTTCCATTACAAAACATAATTTAATCTTTAGCCTCTCCATACTTATGCAGAAACTCTCGCGTGTACTTTGAGTATTATCAGCATTCAATTCATTTTTATTAATACAATACCATTATAAGCTCAAAACTGCCCTGATAGGTTTCAAATAATGGATAGTTTCCAGCTTGTTGAAAGGTTTGTCTGACAATAAACAGGTATACAATAATGATGATGATCCATCAGTCTCGTGCAATCTTCGTACAATGACCATAACATTAAGCCAGAGTATGTGCACATGTGAAGTCATTTATTTGCAGTTTAAAAAAAAACGATACTAGAATGCAAATCTGCGAGTACGTGTTTTTCATTCGGTTGAATGTCCACTGTCCTGCTCTGCACTCGTATAAGTTATTGAATGGAACACTGACAATG
This sequence comes from Allacma fusca, assembly GCA_947179485.1. Taxonomy (NCBI): domain Eukaryota; kingdom Metazoa; phylum Arthropoda; class Collembola; order Symphypleona; family Sminthuridae; genus Allacma; species Allacma fusca. Next base: position 19,536,573 of record OX359249.1, on the reverse strand, counting down.
AGTTATCTCATAAAGTATACGTTACGTGTGTGTACTTGGTGGGAAATAAATCTTTTATAGTCACCGGTTGGAAAATAGTTAAACCGGTTCCCGGAAAGTTCAATGTCATCAATAGCTGTAATAATAAAAATTGGGGGAATGGGTGAAAGAAAAAATCGATTAGCCGTATGGCGTATGCACGTTATTTGTAGAAAGTAGCCTTTTATTCTCTCCCGACGCCCGGGAGGTTCATGTAATAAATAGAGAATATACAGAATGTACATGTGAGTCTCTCTGTAGTGTAGCAGCCTATGCAGATAAAGGATGAGAGGATCGTCAAGATTCTTTTGATGCTACACCCGGTATAGTATAGTACAGTCGCAGATTGGATGTATCTAGGAATATGTAGACATGTATTCATGTGCTGTTGACGACTGGGAATGAAAAGCAAGTTGGAAAGTAGTCCCAACGAAATGATGCATAGTTGGTTTATCTTCATGAACCAGCTAATAACCAGGTAGATAGATGCCCGTTCCTCATCTGAAAAGATGCTGTAAATCGGCCTCTGCCTTTTATTTGCATTTGCGCCTATCTTGTTGGTCTAATCGTAAAATCAATGAATGCAGTCCCATCCTCACATGTCATCAGAGTCGCATCCACGAAAAGACAATCCCCATGAAACTGTCTCGATTAAAGTAAGTGTAGTCTCACTCCGTTGCAAAAACGACAGTAACAACTCTTCCTTTCATATATATATACATACACGTACTAACAGGACTCTCTGGAATTTACAATTTTAAAATATTTTACTGACAAGTTTGAAAACATGCCCTCACTACATCATATACGTGTGCATCTGAACCTGATCGCCTTCCTCCTTATTATTACGACCTTTCACCTTCTCGAAACGGAAGCTAGACGACTTTGTGGACCAAATCAATTCAGGTGTAAAAATGGACGGCGCTGTATTTCAGGTAAAATATATAATTTTTTTTTAGAAATGTTTATAAATATTTAATATGGTGTGGAAAAAAACTGTCTGGCGCCTCTTTACTTTCACTATTGGAAACATTTTTCCATATACCTGTCTCTCTATATCCCATACAGCCCTCCATGTTTGTGACGGTGTAGCTCATTGCAAAGACTCACTGGATGAAAGTGCACAGCTTTGTGCAGGTAACTACACTGGTTTGACCAAGTCCATGACCAGTGATTGCAAACCAGGTATGTACCGGTGCAGATTCGGTGGATGTGTTAATGCAACTCAAATATGTGATGGACACCCGGATTGTTTGGATGGGTCAGATGAAACCAACGATTTGTGCAGAAAAAATAGGTTTGTCAACTGTGCTTATTTACCATGACTATATGCATCCGTAAAACCTCAGTCATCAGTGAAGGAAATATTTTTAAGCGTCTATTTCTTGTATTCTGCTATGGTATAGGTGCTCCCCTAAACATTTCCGTTGTGACTATGGTGCTTGCATTCGCAACCGATTGTCTTGCAATGGTAGAGCTGACTGTTTGGACGGTTCTGATGAAACTCGGGAAATTTGTCATGAAAGAAGCTGTCCTCCCGATCATTACAAATGCAATTATGGAGCTTGTATTCTCAAGGAAAAAGTATGCAGATAAAACCGCAAAAAAATGGAGAAAGTTAACTGTGCAATGTGTGCTTTACTTGTGCTGTACTTACCAAGAATAACTTTGTTTCTAGATGTGCGACAAGCGGTACAACTGCGTGGACAGAAGTGACGAGTGGGAAGAACAATGCAAATCTAAGAAATCATTGCAAAGCAAGAAGACATCCACTTAGATTATTGATGGAAGGACTTGAACAGCAATATAAACAAGCTATTTGAGTCACAAAACGCTAGGGTATCGAGTTTTATTCCTAATAAATGCCAAAAGAATAAATAGGTATACATGTGAATGAGTAACAACATGTTTACTACTTTATCACCGCTGATGTAAGAGTCCATACATAAAAACGTACAAGAAATCGAAAAGAAATAAATCAAGAGCTGATAATTACAGTAATAAAATCAATATTAATTGGTTTGATAACTGGCAAAATGATTAATTTACGCTAGTGCGTCTTCTCTGTCAGCAATATAATGTTCTGCATTTTCAATGCTTGAGAAGTTCAGGAAATGGGCAGCACGGTGAACTTCATGGTAAAATTCTTTGGGGTTTGCCAAAACCACATCATACTTCATATTGGGATCGTGACGGACTCCCATGAAATTGTAATTCCATGAACCACATGAAGGAACCATGAAATATCCCAGGAACCTATCACTTAGCAGCATTTGAACCTTTTCGTAGTGGGACGGCAGGTAGCCCTTAGGATTATTGCCACGGTCCGTATTTTGGCGACCCCACTCATAGCCACTAAATATAAAGAATATATCTGTAACTTGATCATTTCCACAAACTAATTAAGAAGCTCACAAAATCAGCTTTTTTACCTCGGGGTAAGTTTATATGCTGTAAGGGAGCACGAGCCAGGTGTGAAACTGCATGTTATGATTACTGTTTTCTCTCCATCCCACTCAGGATTTTCAGCCATTACTTTTGCATGTGAACTAATATCTTGAGGGGACAACTGGGGAAGTTCATTCGGTTGCGTGTGAATCCACCCAAGGGGCTCCATTTCTGCAATGAAAATCAATTACTTTAAACACCGAACTTTTACGGCTCCCAGAAAACAACAAATTGTAAATTAAAGCGTGGTTTCATCAATTATTCAAACGAACCTTTCAGAAGTTCATGTTGAGGAAGAAGTATCGGCATGTGGACAGTTTGATGGGTACCCCATTGAGGTGGCATAACAATACATCTGATTTCTTTTACTTGAGGGTTATCCGATGGACTGATACCGTACAAATATCCAGCGATTTGAGCTCTACAGCACAAAAATATACATTAATTTATCTACAACTAAACACGTATAATGTACATAACATTTATACAAAGGAAGACTAGAGGTATAACGCGCTTGCATGCTAGATCAAAAGTTTTACCTAAGATCAGATATGGTTACAAATTTTTTCAGTAAATTCTTAGGCAAAATGTACGTAAATCCAGTTTCCTTGATGTCATCCGAGGAGACATAAATGTGATTAGTTCGGAGGTGCAAATTGGTAGCTGAAATAGCACGGACTCGCCATTCCGTTTTTGAAGAAAATGTCTGAGTCTCATAATTGGATGTTGTTGACGTGATAATGTCATCACCGTGTTTATTAACGGTTCTTGTTGTTGTCGCCGTAAGCTGTGACTGCTCCTTACTCTGTTTCTCAATTTCTGCAATTTGTTGACGCTGCTGAGATGGAGCAGAAATTTCCATTCCTAACAAAATATCTCGGATTTCTGACTGCGTCAAAGATGCCACATTGACGTTATTCTTTTTGCCGTAATCCGCCAAAATTAAGTCTTTCAGTTGAACTTCCACCCGGATCCACTCATCATCAGTCAAGCTTGGCCAAATGTGATGAGACTCCGTAATTGTTGTTTTGTCGGGTTTTAAAATCACTTTGGTTCTTTCATTGTTGACATGAAGTGCTCTCAAAATCAAAATTAACCTAGAAAAGGCGGTATACGATGAAATAGTCTTCAGCCAGTCATCATACAAATTGAACAACACCATTTGGGGTTCAGTAGCTTTCAAGATTAAGTCTCCAAATTTCTCCACTTTCAAGCACGCCTGGAATGGTAACTGAAGTTCTGATCCTTTAATAACAATATTCGGGAAATCCAACAAGTGCACTTCCAATGGATCTAACATTCCCTTACGAGTTACAATGATCTGCTTGGGCTGTTCTTCAACAGGAAGGGAACGAATAAGAGCAGCCACTTCTTCTGCTGTCTTCCACTTCGCCAGTTGACCCAAACGCTTTTGTCCCGCCCATACCGACGTATGAATGATTTTTAAGAAAAGCTGACCAGTTCTGGGATTAAAAATGAAGATTGCTCCATTGATGGGTTTCGTCGTTAAGTTACCTTCGAATGTTTTATGAATTGTGACTCGATACACATTGGTATCATCCACAAACCAAATTATCTGATTTGAAAATAACTCTCCATAATTTTGTGATGACAGGTATGGCTCAGTAGGTTCAGACGAGTAAAGCTGTAGAGCCTTGCGAATACGTTCTCGTAATACATATAAAGCTGGATTGGCTTTCATAATTTTCGCCATCGCTTGCTGAATTAATGGTTTGCAACCCGGGAACCAGTTTCCATACGCGCTGTGGAGATTATACGCTAGATCAATGGCAATCAGAACCCCAGTAGGACTTGGATATATAGACATGTTATCAGTTGTGTAGTCAAGGAATTTCGCTCGAGCGTATCTTTCGATATCATGGGAATCATAGTCACCCCAACGAAGCTGAACATCTAACCAATATTTTTGTGTTGTCGTACTGTCCATAGTATCCTTCGAGTCCGCCAGCAACGATGGTCTTGAAACATTCCATTTGTAAGCCGCAAACAAAAGTATATCCGCACATGAGGAATTCATCTTGTAAGATTTACGGGGATGAATAGTTTCCTTCTGGACGGTCTCAATCTCTAATGCATCCAATTCTTGGTCAAACACCTGACACAAGTCCATAATTACCGACTCGTGTATTTTTTGCCACAAGTGAGCTCTGAAAATCTGAATGAGGGAAATCTTCAACGTAGGTATTTTTCCATGCATGAATATTCCTGTCAGATCCAACTGTACTTGAAATCCGACGTAGACGTTGGCACGATTGATTGTTGGTGACCACCAAAGCGTAAAGCGACGGTTAGGAATCTGATTTAAACCTGAACGCTGTGCATTGGTTAGCTTCTTGTACTTCATTGACTCTTCGAATCCAGATGCCTTTTCCCAGAATAAACCTTCCCATGTGGGGAAATAGGTACCTTTGAACAGAGTATGCTCTAGGATGCCTTCAACACCTCCCAAAGCTTGAATCATGTCAGTTCGATAGTTATTAAGATTCCACAGCTTTCCATCGTGACGTTGATGCGTCCACCAAAAGGGATTTTGCTTGAGGACTTGGTACTGCTTAAACTCTGTTCGCACTCTCCAACCTTTATCGTAAGCTAGTGTATGTCGATCTTTCTGGAAAAGCGTATTAATTCTGGGTATTCCTCGGTCCCAACTGTCTTCTAAGTCTTCCAGAGTCAAACGACGGTTTTGAGCGTTCGCTTCTTGACGTTTAAGAGCATACTCAGCCCAAACACGCTGAGAATCAATGAACTCTGCTTCCCAAGGTTGAATATATCTACAAAACAAGTATCAATAATTCTTCACACTTGATTTCAAATGCCAAAATTCATAATTTGATACCGGTGATCACATCAAAACTCATTACCTGTATAAGTTTGGAATCAGCTGATCTTCATCATGACTCATACCAGAACGGAAATGAGTGATACCAACATCTGTTTGCTTGCTCCATCTCAAATCTGACTGTGGGATGAGCACGTGGCCCATTGACAACATACCCAAGCCACCCAATTCTTTTGGGGTATAAAATACAACTGGTGGAAAGCGAGATGGCATTTTCGAGTTTAGACCGATTTTGATACGGGTTTGAATTTTGTTCTCACATTTTACTAATAGATCTAGTAATTCTTGTGTATTAACTACAGCCTCCCGAAAATAAGTCATGAGACCAATCAAGGCTGTATTCCATTTATTCACGATCTTTGTGAATGTCGTAGAGCCAGAGGCCATGAGAATTTGACGAACACGATTATGAAATCTGCTCATTGATTCATCGTCGACACGAAGGAAGCACTGAGCTGTCCGTTCTTTGGTGATTTCATTCTGTAAATTCCAAACACCGTCCCGATTTGTAAACTCTTCATGCGTGGTTCGAATCTTAGGGAGAATTCGGCACTCAAATCCGCACATATTGAATAACAAGTTTGGATTATCCTGTAATATTCCAAAATAGAAACAATAAACTCACAGATACGGTTTTAAGTTTAATACATTACGTGTGATTTTTCGTTACCTTTGAATAAACGCTGACAAAGCTATTTTCCCATTCAATTGTAGTTACAGACCGCGGAAGGCGATTCTTCATATCCCAAAATACTGCTCGTCCCAAATTCACATCGTGTTTCATTAGACGCATTCGGGCATCTCTGGGCCAACACTTTTTATTGTTGTATCCGACAATATTTTCATTATTTGGATCTGGATGCTCCGTTAAATATCGCTGAATCAAATCTCGGGCTTCATCAGCCGAGAATCGCAGCAGAAGGTGGATCCGATCGATATAACGAGTGTACAAACGAATAGGATGAGCTGACTCAGTTACTACATCTTGGAAAGTTGCAAAATCGTTGGGCATTTGGGGAGGGCCAGCCATTTCAGCAGCACGCTGAAGACCCAGCACAAGTAAATCTAGGACCAGTCCATAGTACTACAATACAAAACAAACAAAGACTACTGAAACATATTTTAAATATTTCAAAAAGTAAATGGATTCAACGGTCACTGCTATAAAAGCAGTGTATGTAATTTTTGCAATGTGAGAACACTTTTTCTACCTGAACAATGAAAGAGGCGAACTGCAAACCTCGAATGATACCGTAACTGTTCGTGTGGTTCATATCTTTGTAGTTGATAACTACGTTGTTCTTGGCTGTCATATAATCCGCAATATTATGGTCGACGATAAGTCGGAGCAGTCGATTCAATAAAGTCAAGTCCATTTTCTCGTAAATTTTCTCATACTGGGATTCAAGCAACACATTACATTCCCCTTCTCCGGTTTCCCAAATATCCTGCAAGTTATTGATACCCTGACAAAACTTGTAAAGTAGTAAGGGAGGGGGCTCGGAATCTGCAGGCTTAACCCATGGTGGAAACAGACGGCGTTTGTCTGCTTCATACCATAAGTACTGATCCAAGTAAGCATCTGTAATCTTTTCCAAAGGTTCTACGTCGTACACGGGAATGAGATGCGAATACAAATCCATAAACTCAATCCCGACTTCTTTGAAAGCACGTTGTGTCAGCAAGTGTCGCTTGATACGTGATAGAGCCTCATGAGGATTATCGTAAGCTTGTTCAATCAGGCCCAATTCCTCTCGCTGACTCTGATTTAATCTGGACTTCACGCTGCAATCGATCAAATAAAAATCAAAAGTAAATACAACCACGGACAACGTAATCTCTAACCTTGAATTTCAAACACATTTGTAAAATCCAACGAACCTGTAAGCTTCCTTCAATCGCTCTAGCGCCAAAATTAATAACTTGGTGTCATGCTTATAAGAAAGCGGGGGGAAAGGAATGGGTGAAAAACGTCTCGACTCTAGCCAATGAACTGTGGTTGTATAAATGGCAATAGCTTCTTCTGGTGAAATGTATGGACCATCTTTCAGGTAATTATGCTGCCTCTCTTGCTCCGCCTGTATGAAGATCAGATTTGAAACATTTGGACGGTTTTAAAATATCTTCGGTAATGAGACTTACCTTTAAATAAAGACGAGTCAAACGCCCGAGATTCTTCTTGCAAACTGTTTTGTCAACAGTCGCTCCTCTTCGAATTCTTTCACGATTGTAATGAGCAGTATTCGTCCACCAATCGGATTTCATTTTAACGAAACGAAGAATCATGTTTTCCACAGGAGTGGGGAGTCCTGGAACTTTCCATGGAATATTGGCCTTCCAGCAACGCCAAGCTTCTGACAAATGCTGCGAGAAAGAGATCCATAATATCAAAGAATATTCCAGTAAATAATGGAATTTGAAATCAAGCTTATTACCTGTAAAATTGTCTTGGCTTTGTTAGCCTTTATTCCTTCCGGCATCATGTCAACAATATCGTGCATAACAGATGCTCGTAGTTCCAAATCAAAATGACTTTCAACTCTTTGCTTAGTAACTGTTTTTGCAACTCCTTTGGAATGCCGACCCTCAAACTGGCGAGACAGAAGATTTCCCAACCAGCGTTCTAATAGAGGTGTTATTCCACGCATGAAGAATAGCCAAACTCTCCATCCTGGTGCCCAGAAACCACATCCCGGTCCTTTGCCGACGGGCCCCTGAGTTTAAACATAACCAATTACTCAGCAATACAACTAATCCAAATAAACTAAATGACCACAGCATTTAGCAAGATCAGGTACGCGGCATAATTGTCAGGTCAAGCTATACTGTACAAGACCCTCAGCTCACACCTCAGCTGATTTCAGGACCCCTGCGCCATTCATCATTTCAAAATGAAAATACTTTAATAGAGAAAGATTTTAGCTAAACTCACCGTGTTGAACCTGTAGTAAATTATGTGTTTGAGGTCCTTGCACATACGTATCTGCCTCATCAACTTGTACTTGTAACGATACATTCCCGTCAACTGCCCAACATGAGCAAATATATACTGCATTCCATCGGCCAACTGGAACGCGTCCACATTGTTCAGGCGGTATTGTACATGAGAGTCCACAATTAATTTTGTCAAACGAAGGATTTCTCGGCATAAATGAAACGCGTTACCAAAACGTGATTTCTTTCTTTCTTTCGTTGTCAATGTCTTGACAGGTTTCAGATTAAAATTGTAGTCCAAGTGAAGGTAATTTAAATTTTTACGATGGATTAACAAATTCAACATATTATAACCTTGCCGGCACACCTAGGTTAGAACAAATTCAACACATTAGAAACAACCGAGCGCAAGCACATCTACGATTTGTACTGGTAGAAATGCATTTTTATAATTTTTTTACCTGCAGACCGGCTTCAACCCAATCCAAAGTTGTACATTGAAAAAACTTTGTTGCCTTAAATGATCTAAACAAGTATCTTTTCTTCTGTGGCTTTGGTGGTTTATGTTTTAAAGCATTTAAGACGTAATACTTCAGCAACTTTTGATAGGAAACCCGAACTTTTACTGGCTGGCCTGGAGGGCAATGTTCCTTCAAACACCATTCATAGTTTTCAAATTGACTAACCACGAACAATAAATTTTGTCTAATGGTTTAAAAGTCAGTAAACGATTAATTACCTTGTACCACGTTTTGACAAGAGGGACATCCAGAGCTCTTCGAGTACGTCCAGATCGCTTATTGTAAGGACGAGGTGCCCACAGAAGAGCGATTCCATTAGCAGTATTGTCTGTATACAGCGAGACTGACGACAGCAAAGGCTCAACCTCATCCAGTTCAAAATCGTCGTCCTCGTCAAAGCTGGGTTCTACGGTCGATACCTAATTATGACAAATATTACTGTTTAAAATGTATTACTTCTGTAAAATATCTTCCCATAAAATATACAAAATTTTTACCTTAATTGAATGTCTGTGAGAAATCGAATTGATCAGGGGATCAAAATAAAATGCAGGAAGATCAGGATCCTCGGTTTTAATGAATACCACGTTAGGAGTGTGATACCTACACAAAGGATAAACATACTATCATAGATTAAAAATTCAGGAATACGCAAAATTTACGCTAGTAACTGAATTGAACTTTGTAATGTGGGCACATTTAGCATTTCTGCAGAAGACTTGATGACAGAAACAATATTAATGCCTGAGCAATTATTAATCGCAAAATAGTAAGCAAAATCCTCCTCTGACATTTATGTACGTGTCTTTAGTAGGCACAACGATAACTTTTCGAGTGCGCCCAAAACTTAACACGATAACTAAGTTAAATTTACTCCTTCAAACAAGATACTCATAAAGCAGGAGTACTGACCAGGATAAATGGACGAAATTAGGCATGTTGTTGTATAAAAACGGAAACGCAATACGATACTCCGTTCGAATGGGTTGACGAATAATGATCTTGTTGATATCATTGAATTCATTCCAGTCTTCATCCCTACGAAACAAACAGAACATTACAATAAATGAACAACTGAATATTTAAAACAATTCGAACTCACAACTGGCTGGAGTCTTTCACAAGTGGTTCAAATTTCGGTCCACCGGGAATGGCCATGTTCAATGCTTTCGCTGTAAAAAACGACTTCAGATCAAACAAGTAGAAGTAGTTATCATCCACTAAGTCCGTGAGTAACTGATTCGCTAAGCGGTACAATGTAGCCATTTGGGGTAGCTCCAAATGCCAGGTTTTGTAAGAAGGTCCATTCACAAACTTTGTATCCGACAACGGTTTGTGGTCGTAAAACCAGTTCACAACAGACTGATCCTCCTCGGAGTCCAAATCAATCTGAATAGCCTCCAATGGTTCTACATCCAGGACATTGTCCGCATAGTCCAACGGCGGCTCTTCATCATCAAACGGAGGGAACCTCATTCTTTTAAAATGTCTCCTATCCCTCTTCTCTCGTCTCATCATAATCCACATTGTCCTAAAAGTAAGCAAGTAGCAAAATCACAATCTCAAAAAACTCCATACTAATCAAAAACAAACATTTTTTGTACTTCCTCTCACCCCCACTGTGCCACATAAACAGGCTCAATAACCCAAGGAATTTCATTGACGAAAGTAATAGCTCCAGTAATATGGTACAGAACTTTGACATCTCGGATTTGCTCCCAAGGCATGGGCATATTCTCCAACAGTTTAAGAACAGCATGAGGCATATACTTCAAGGCTCCCAAGTACACCCGCTTATCATGCCGATATTTCCTCGAGCTCATGTCCCCATGGTCACGGATGATTTTACGTACATGTTCCGGTGGCATGTCCTCCTTCTGAGGGTCCACAAAGCCGAATTTACGCTTCTCCGCATACCGCTTGGACTGCAGTTGTTGCCACTTTTGTGCTGGAACACGTCAAGTTGTACTCAAAATTATTTAACATTTTATTTTACTCCCAAAACCAACGACACCCTCAACATAGTATATCCCCCCATAGAACAGGTCATTCCATAACTTCCCTCATTACCTTTCTCTTGTTTTTGTTCCTCCGTCAGGGTTGACTCCTCATCCTGGGTACCCGGTGCGGAGATATTCTGGGCGTACATATTTTGCATGGACTGCATCCTGGGATCCACATTGTACATCCCAAAATTCTGGAACTGTTGCTGATTAAACATTTTTGCGTCTCAGGGGATGCCGGCCTTCCACAATACAATTATACCCTTCCTCTCAACTCTACTAGACTGACGGTGACTTCCTGTCACAACTATTCCATGTCTCCTTCCCCTAATGTGAACTTTTATTCCCTACTTCCCGAATATTATTTATTTTTTAACTTTCGGGGTCAATTCTGACAAGTACTTTGGACAACACAACCTCACCGCTATAAAACTAAACGGTAACAAATTGTAGCTGGAGGTATCACTGTATTAGCTTTTACAAAACTCTGCGTATCAACTGTATACTCAACTATAGCCGTACATACAGCATGCGACGTTCCAGTTCCGAGCCGAAGCTTTAAGTGTATGAGCTTAAGTGTGGAAATGCATAGAGAGGGACAATGCATCAATGCATGCAAGCCGAAGTGTACATTCTCAAACACCGCGATTCAATGGATGCCAATACAAATCATAGCGCCACTCAATACACACCAATAGTACTTGAGCCAAGGATTCTTCAAGGTAGGACGGTTTACGACGAACTGGTTTTAGTATCATTATTAACCTGTGGAATTTTATACAACAATTTGTCTTCACCTTTGGATTTTGGAGTATTCACATATGTATACAGTGTGTATACTCTTACTAAAGATTTTTAAAATGTACAAATTAGATATTTATAAAAAACTCCCTCCAAGAGACCGTACTGAAATAAGTACTCGGACTTCAATTTCAACTTGTGCTTTAAATACAGGGACTTTAGAAACTACTTTATAATTAAGGATTTCCAGCTTATTGAATTCATTAATTTTTATATAAATAAATTACTAATGCAGCATTCAGTCTTATTTCTCACGTTTTGCCACATTTAAGGTTGACAGTAGGAAAGTAATGTAACTGGCGATGGGGAAAGCCAGTCATAAAAATACACTTTAAAAAATAATTGCATATATTTTTAATGTATTTTTAATTAAAAATATGTATAGGTATTTATAATGTAAGTTTAGTTTCGCCCCATAGCTGAAAGATAAAATTGAAAGCTTGCATTAAATGCAGATCAGCTGCCTGTTTTGGAGGCTTTCAGTAATATTAATGTGTTCGTAGTCTTATGGTAGGTGATATTTAGGGATCCTTTTGGGTGAGGTAATGTCAGGAGTCCTCCGTGACTCAGGACTCAGGAGAATGAGGTAAAGAATATATTTGTGACATGGAAACCAAACTAGGAATTGACAGAGGAAAGTTAAGATAGGCAGGAGATTAGGGGAAGCATTAACACTGCAAACTTACGAGATCTATACGGCAATATTCATATTCATTTAATTGTTTAAAATGTAGACTAATATCAATGTAGAGAGACAATTTGACTGAGAGACAAGTACGCCATAGTTGGGAGTTTGTCACACTGAAATCAGGAGTGAGAAGGAATAAATGTCTTAGTTGTAAAGGCAGGTTCATATTTTTATAAAAAATTGTAAGTGAAGTTATCACCATTATTGTCATTCAACGACAACAGCAGTTGGTTATAGTATTATAGATACATATGTACACAGTTGCAGTAAGGCGCAAAATTTATGCCACAAATATGTATATTATGGTAGAGCCCCAACTGTAGTCGATTTTTTTAATAAGAATGAAAAGAATTTGATGATCTAAAGGGATTTTTCATCAAGTTGGAATGAAACCATTTATTGAACGATTCATTGAACCCTTTTATGAAACAAGCCTTTCCCAATATGAAAAGGCAATAAGCATGCTGATTATTTTTGAAATAGTAATTATTGATATTTCTTGTATGCTTAATTCTTATATTATTTATTAACTTTGATTTCGGATGTTCTCCACTCAAAACCTGAACTTTCACTCCAAAACTGCGTCTGTGGAGGGGCTGTCCATCATTGTGGGCTAATTGTAAGAACCAGAATAAATAAAATAAAATTTTGATCTTAGAAATTTTCATGCTGGCTTCAGGGAATTTTATTCAGCACGTACTTGTACATACATAGCCAGCATTAAAATACCAACAGAATTCTTCAGCTTGTCTTATCCCAGCTTAAATTATAAAAGTGTTACTAAATTCTAAACATAGTTTTCCTCATACCTGACGTGAATGTAGGCCTATTAGCTTGGAAAGTTTAGGTAAACTGGGATCCTGGTTAAAATCGTGGAAAATTAATTTTTGTAAGGCTTCTCTTGCGCCTGTTTCATTTGCTCTTACTCGTTGTTGTGAAATACAGGAATATTTATTAATTTGAAGTGTTTTATTTTCCGGTTGTTTTTTTTCTCATTTGGAAAAATTTCCCGCTACTTGTTCTTTTTCCAGAAAATTGTTCCGGGTAAATATGAATGGATCCTATAGGAATAGTTTCGGGGAAAGTAATTGGAAGAATACATACTGAAATTCTAGGCACGAAACCCTACAATATGTTATTATTTACTTCTACGAAAATGCGTAGTTTTAAGGTCAGTCATCCTAGTGGCAGTGTTACTTTCCCAGTATAATGTCATCGTCATCGCAGGTTCAATAAGTGAACTGGTTGATGTAAGACTTCTTCCCTGAATGGAAGTTGTTTACCATAAGTTTACCTGGATGAAGTGCAGAGTGCAAATATAACTATTTACAAACAAAATAACATACAAAATAAATCAATAGTCATTAGAATTTACCCGTAAGTTCTTGCTTTATTTTGGAGGGAAAAATATAATTACGCTATTGAGGTTTTCAGAAATCATCACAGATGACAAAACATACAATAATTATGTTTTTCTTCCCTTCCTGCAGTAGTAGAGGCAGATGCTGGGGCACATTTATTTATACTTATGTACACACACCCAATTATGTCCTCGTGCAGGGTTGATTAGTACACTTACCTCACATGTTGTTTACACTTCGGAGAATCTCTCTCCCTTTTCTTTATATAATAGTTTCTACTCAAAAGTGGTTATTTCCCTACATTTACTCCGGAGACAGAAAACAAAAATGGTACGACAGGATAAGTGTCAATAAATGCACATAGATAATGAAGCAATCCCACTCAAAATTAATCCCAAGCTCCAAGGGTCCAGGGGTATACGTAACGTTCCAAAAGAAATTCCATACATAATATACATACCTCCTATCCATAAGTGACTCATGCACAAGGGTTTCGAGAGCGGGATGGAAAAAGCCTCAAGCTCAATACGACAGTGCCCAATGACGTCGGGGAAATTAACTTAATTTTGAGAGAAAAATACTGTTGCTGGTATGAGAGTCAATTTTAAGTTCCATGTTTTATCTCCCTACCTCGTAGGCATTGATAACTTTTTACAGGCACAACAAAGTAAAGTTTTTATCTACGCATAAATATTCACCCCGAGCAAAAGTCAGGACCATATGTACTTTTTATTCACCTATTTCCCTCATTGAGTCCGTCTTGTCAGTGGGATTTAGAGATACGTACAAACATACGTCAGTGCTAAAACTTTTAAGCAGCTTTTGAACCAAGGAGGAGAATTAAGTTGGAAATTTTAACATGATTCCATAATTTTGTCTTATTTTACATATTCATACTATTATATGGGTCGCTTGCAATCTATTCGCACACTTCTCCCATGTATGAGTATGCTGACGCAAAAATATTATTTCTTTAACTTGGGATCCTCACTTTGCCGTTGCATAAGTCTGCCCTCGTGGAGTCCCATATACCTCCCTATATTATAGCTTCTGAAATTTCGTCAGCAGCGTTTCTGAATGGGACATTAGTAGATACTTAATAACAAGAATAACTCAGCCATATGAGGGGCTGACTCCTCTTTTGTTACTGAGCTCGGTCACTAAAAAGGAACTTTCCAGCCTACTTTTTTTTTTACTGTACAAGTCCTTTTCGTTGTAAGTATAAGTAAGCATGTATTTGTTACCGACCACGTTGCATTTTGCGCCGAAGCATTCGAAATCGCCGACTCACCTGTTCGATTTGTGTGTGAACAATGCTGTCAAAGTCTCGAGCTGTGTGTAGTACATCCAAGTAAAAGTAAAGTTCCTGCATCTTCTCCTCAACTAGCGAAGTTCTTGCGACTTTACGCTCTGTTCTACAGACTTAACAGAAATCATTTAAAGTACAGCATTTACTCCTTAAACAGTCTCAAGAGGATCGGTCCAAGCTACTTACTCTCAGTAAAGTGCTTCCATCGAAATAATTACATCCCAGAGATTCTCCTGATAATTTTCTCCTTCCAACAGCACCGTTCTTACCGAGCAACTCGAACCATCAACACTGTAAGTAAGCTATATTGCTGGCTACCAAAAACCACAAATAATTTATCTACATAATCTCTATCAAAAAACCCATACAAAAAGGAGGGAGGGGGAGGGGGGAGACAAAACAATAAGTTAAGAGAAAGTTCTTTATAGATTAAGCATAATCCGTATGTATGTACACTCAATGGACTCCTTACGGCGTATAGCATGAGAGGAGATTTTTTTTAAGGGAACGAGAACCCGCCTTTTGCCTACCTATGGTGACCCGATATAGCCCATGTGCTTCCGGCATGTTGACTGTTGAGGAGCTCTCTACCAATGGGATTTTGTTACGACTTTTCTGTTTGCTCCTGTTCCGAGTCCCAGAATTCTGCATGCAATCGAAGTTCCTTGGGTTCATGTACTGTGTATGTTGAGCTCCTGGAGAAAACTGGGAATGAGGGGAAATTTCTTTGGACAATGAGGCCTATAATTGGAATGCAAATAAATATTGCGTCCTTACTAAAATAGATGTATCTGTCTATTCCCAAGGCTGCACTCTCTATCGGCTGTAATTACTATTAATAATTATAGATAGATACTGATAATTAAATCCTGATATTCTGACCGTTCAATTTTAGTTGAGTTGGTCCATCCTTGACTTGCACATGTCAGCGTCATTTCCATGGTGGGGGGGGGGACTAGCCCCTCACCTCCGTGTAATTACGTATGTACACATGTGTCAAATTGTTCTCTAAAGGGAAATGTCGGGACAGTCCTGTCAGTTATAGTAATGGACACATGGAGAGGTAAAAACTGGCTGAAGGTTACCTAACAGAACCTGTCAAACTTTCAGTTTATTTACTCTTGACTTTGTGGTATAGTTATCGATGAGGAGGAGCTCTCTATAAAATTATGCTACTTATTGTTTATTATTCTGAGATCCTTATGTACGATACAGTACTGTATAGTCTCATATTTTTGTGTAAATGGAAGAATCCACTTAACTATGCTAATGCATTTCGTAATTTTTCTTACCCAGTGGAACTTTAATTTTTGCGGAAAAATATTCCAACTAATTAAGTACACGAGTATCTGTAGAATATATGTGGTTGCTTCCAGAAATAGTAATTACATTCTTGGAAGTATTTTCCTTAGATTGTTATTTTATGGAGATAACGTCCGTTCTTACAGAGCAGATGAGGGCTTTGGGGTAAAAACAAAGACAGGAGTCATCTGTTGACATACATACAGGAGTTAACTCCAGTGTCATCAATTCTTATATGATGTGAGGATCAAAACAAGTTTCATGCACACGTCTCATGTATTGATTATATAGACCTTGTATCAAATCCCTCGGGCGGCAATTGGCCATAGTAGCTTTTATTTTTGTTGGTAAATTAAGGAAATTGCCAGTCCCAACTTCAGAAGGAGCTTAACGAGGAGTTTACCACTTGACAGGTAGTTAAATCTACTTATTGTTAGTTACTTAACATCCGCCTTGTTACCCTGTGCATTATTAAATGTGCAAAACAATTGTGGTATTTTAATACACGGAAAATTGAAAGGAATACTTGACATGACTATACACACAGGGAGCAAATATGAACCCCTGTAAAATACAAACGAGACATTTACTCCTACTTATAGGGTTCCAGCCGTAGTACTAGTTGTTGTAGTTTGTGGTAATATCCTCGCTATTAAACCACTGAATCGAGAATTTCGGTGCGTGCCGACTCTCCCCGTGGAAGAAATTATATTCGGTGTTCCGAAGTACACGTGATTTCTCCATGGCCCCCTTCTCATTTCTACCGTCATAGACTCACTCCGTCAGTTACTTTTGTAGTAAAAATTGGAATATTACGAGCCCATCCTTCCATAGCAGGGGGACGGGACAACGCCAACTCCGAGTCCAACAGTATCCCAACTGTTATTTTCTACAACATGTTGAATATCCCTGGAAATGAGCACATTCTACCTACATATATATATATGTATTCAAGTATGAAAAACCTATAGCCATCATTCAAGTAAAATGCTGATATTCCCAAAGCCCCGTAGATATGTCATAGTGACAAAGTAACAAAGTATTCCCTTTTTAAGCATAGTAGAGAGAGAGAGAGAGTATGAGTGAGTGAGTTCACGCAGAGTAATGTAAGGGGGGAAAAGTTATTTATGTTAAGAAATGTATTGGCATTGGCAATAAGGGATCGTGATTAGTGGCAGGAAAAAACTGCCACAATTAGCTGCATCAACTGCAGTTTGCAACCGTCAGCTGACACAGAAATCTATCTGAGTAAACAAAAAGTGAGGAAGGGAACGTTTGCCAAACACTATTAATAACCCCCTATATCTGTCTCTAACTGTACTACTTTTTGTCTGTATCACCCGACTTTAAAGGAGGAAAACTCTGAGCACCTCACCCAGTCAACAGTACTAAACATATTAATTGTTTTTATGCTCCAAATCTAAGCACTTATCTTGATAGAATTCCCGCACCGCGATTACTCTCAATTGTCAAGCCCCATGCTACCCAATCACACCACTCTCAAGTGTATACGGACTTGCTCATATACACCCTACTACATTTTTTTTTATTATTTGGTTATGCAAATAATTATTATCCTTGCGTGCTCAAGCTGGATGATGACAACTGTCAAAATGATAATAATAGCAGTTACAAACCTTGTAAAAAGCACGTGGTGGGATGAAATATTTCCTTTCAGGTTTAGAACCTCCTATAGACTCTCCACTATATAGTTATAGTTATACAAATAGTCTTGTGTATGGTAATCCCAGAACGCAGGGACAACATTTAAGAGTATTATCCTGTGACGAGTATCTCCTGGGTGATGCCTCATGCCTCATGACATTATTGTAAGGCCCACATTTTAACATTGGAATATTCAGTGTGGAAAAAACTGTTCCACATGGAAAATGTTCCCTTGCAGAGAGATACATACGGCCTGAGTTTTAGATACGACTTATCTTACATAGGCATAATTTCTCAAATGTAGTAATTACTATGAGTATAACTCACTCCATATACTGGGGGATAATATGTTCGACTGAGTGAGAAAAACAAAACTGCCTGCATAGATTTATACAGACTGTCAGAGTCCGTCCCCAGCTGTAATTTTATTAATACTAATAATTCTTCGATCTGTGGTTTTACTTTCACAGCAGGGACATACTTATACTTCCCCATGTTTATCAGGTATATTGGGACTCCGTATATATTAATACCCATGACGACTCAGGCCATGTGTACTAGTAGATTGTAGATCCTATGGAGATACTCTCCTCAAAGCAGTCATAAATAATTGCGTCCATTTTGATATGCACTCACCAGAGAAAAACTATTACTGCATTGTGAAGTATATGCAGTAAACATTGTGAACTCGAGTCCAACCGCAAGAGTTTTAGAATTTTCTCCATTATACTTATATGACTGAGTCATTCCATACGAGCATAATATGTATCTACTCAGAAGAGACTTTAGTATCATGGAAGTAATTGCACTATAAAGGTACATTGTTCCTCCTCGGACTGACGCAAAATAAGAACTCCAACAAAAGGAACTTTCTTAAAACCTTATTATATTACTCGGCCCCATCACGTTGTTGGGCTCTGAGGTGAAGTGTACATTTGCGCGGCCTTTCCTATACCTCACATATTTATTACCTTGCTGAGGTGTCAGGGCGGGGGAGGGGGGAATCCGGCGGGAGAAACCATACACCATTTATGACCCGGTCCCAACAATACGCAGTCATAATAATTACTCAAATCATACGATACTGTTCCTATTTATCTAGGAAATCCATCCGAACCCACTGTATAGTGTCCGTAGCTTTTAGTAGTATCTATACGCAGACTTGATATTAGGGGATATAATACTCAGGGCCTGGAAATTCTCTGTGGAATTCCTATAACCAAATTCAGCAGTCATCATCATCATCAACATCATCATGATCACAAAGCAAAGGTGGAAGGATTGACGGTTGAAGGGAGGGAGGGAGTTAGGGAGAGGATTGGGGGGGGGGAACAGGAACGGAAAAGTACATGAGTTTTGAGACCCTTGATGTATATATGTATAGTAAAGAAATGATGTGTACTATGTGTGGTGTGCGGAACATTAAAAACGCTCCTGACTCTCCCATATATGATATGTGACATGAGGGTCGAGTCAATGCGGAGTCCTGCTGTGAGATCGGAGAAGCGTCCAATATGCCCACGTAACTTCCACCCGTACACATATAATTATGTATATAAATATATACCTCACGCACATTAATTTTTCTCACCGGATTCCGGACGCTCAGGTTTTTGGAGTCGTCCCTCAGAGCATTCTGAGCGTGTGGAGTTTCTCTGTTAAAAAAAAAATATGATGGGGCCGAGGAGTAGCAGTGTATAATGTTGGATGAGACACCTATCTTGATCCTCATCATCATGAGATACATTCAAGTATCAATGGATTTATGACTGGTTTCCCATGCTAATACACACATAATAATATTTATCTAAATATTTTATTGCTCCCAAAGAAAAAGGTAAAGACTAACAGGCCCAGTTCTTTTTCCTCTCACAAAACGATTGTTATCTGTTGCTAGGCTCTTCATTTACTCACAATCAGCTCATGCATAAAGCTCGGACAAAATAGCGCACGGAGAGAGAGAGGCTGAGAGCGAGAGAGAGAGAGAGAGCAAGAGAGGTCTTTTATAAAATTCTATAGGATTTTAGATGCATGTGGCGTTGGAAACATGTGCTGTTCTATCTGCTTCCCTGCACAACAACAGCACACTATATCTACGTGCGAAGAGTACGATCCGAGGTAGACTGTACTCACTACAGGACTACAGTACACACACTATGTGTAGTGTGTATCTGCATGAGCACAACAAGCTGAGTATGAACTCAAGTCCTACTACACGTAAGATCCGAGCTATATGTGTGTGCTGGATTATAATACTGAAAAAGTGTAAAGGAAGCTAAAAACTGAAAAAAGTCTCAAACTATACCCAAAAGTGCATAGGGTCCATGAGTGCATAAACACGATAGTCCTCACTGTACACTGTACACACTACACACACATAGAGAGAGAGAGAGAGAGCGAGTCACACACACTGTGTATGTGTATACATAGGCAGTCAGACTTTTGGGCATAGAGAATTTGGTAGAGGGTAAAAATCCACGCGTTGTTTCCGCTCAATTCCCTGCGTGTGAGTATGTACATAGTATAGAGTGGGCTCTTCCCGCATGTATATATAGAGGGAAGTCCAACTATATAAGCTTTGGTGTTGAAGGCAAAATGAGCCAAAGATCTATACAAGGTAGGTGGGTTCTGGGTTCTCTCTGTGAGAAGTATGAAGTATATAGGAGCCGGGTGTGTGTCTGTGTGTGTGTGTGAGTGCGACTTTGTTACATAGCATGCTTTATAGGAGGACTGGAGAGATGTGAACGATCGAGGGTAGATGAAGGACAAAAGCCTCAAAGCATACGTCCGCTAAGAGACACTCTGCCCCTTCATCACATGTATATTTCCCCTCTTCCCAGCCCCTGTACTTATGTATACGCTCCCTCTCAAATCCCTACTCATCAAATCCCATCTCTCTCTACCTTAACAATTGACACTGTACGTACAGTGTCTGTATATACAGCCACAGTCACTGATTTCCAAATCAAGCTCCCCGTGACAGCTCCAACTGTGTATACACTAGTGCTGTCCAGTCTTGAAGTTTATCAGTCTCAGTTTTTTAAAGTCTTTTACTTACAGTCAGTATTACTTACAGTCAGTCTTTATGCTAAGCATATCAGTCCAACTCAGTCTCAGTCCCAAGGAAAGTCTTGGTTCAAACTCCCACTCAGTCCCCAAGGATACAAAATGGCGCTAATTTCCATCCTTGGGCTTTAATAATGGCGCGAAAATTTAAAATTGCTTAATATTGTATACGCGCGTTGTATACATGCGTCTTTCTATCAGTCTCAGTCAGTCTTTTTACAAAATGTAACAGTTTCACTCAGTCTCAGTCTCAAAAAACGCCTTCTTTTAAAGTCAGTCTCAGTCTTTTAAGAGTCAGTCTTTTCGATTTGCCACTCAGTCTCAAACTCTCACTCAAGACTGGACAACACTAGTATACACTTCTTGTGTTGTAAGTAAGTAAGTAAGTAAGTAAGTAAGTACACAGGGGAAAAAAAATAACTTGGTGGATGACACGTTGTAGGATTGGAAGTTGACTATTACATAGAAGTATAGGAGCTGCTCTCTCTGTGTGTATTTCCGAGGGAAGGTAAATTTTTGGCGAGGAATTGTGAGCTTAAAGGGAGCTTTTTTAGGTGTCAATGTCAATGGTAGAGAGGGGATATGGACTCGAGTATGGGGCAAAAGGGAAGGGATTGGGAATAGGCTGACCGGTTGGAGTGGACTCTTAACGGGTGTGCGAGAGGGAAAAGGGGGCCGGTCGGGGTTTGACAGGTCGGAATCTCATTGGAGCTCGTCTATTAAGCGTGGAGATTCTGAGCGGGTTACGGTTACCTTCTCATAAAGTTGTCTTTTCAGATCTGCTCCTTGTTTTTTCACGTTTGCATCCATTCTAGATTCATTTGTCCCATTTGTTTTGTGACAGGAAGACTCCTGGATGGTCTGAGAGTGGACAGGGGTAGGAAGACAAATTCGGGAAATTTTCAAAAGGCCACAGAGAGACTTGGTTCCTTGTGGGAAAAATTGTGGGACGATTCAAGAGAGTTTTGGAAGTCGACCAAAGAAATTCTCGTGTGCTGAGCTTTATTGATTTGACACGTTGGAAGAGCGTATACGAGCAGAGGCTGGGGCTGAGTTAACAAAGCTGGAGCCCAAGAGAGCGAGCATGCATGCTCCTTGCGCCAGTTCTACTGTTTATTGTGACGTGACTTGCCAACTCCTCTATTCTTCATGAGCACGTGAAGTTTTACCTATCATTGTTGGGGATGGAACACATGGATATGGAGTACTAAACGGAGCGGAGTCCTCTGAGTCCGCTTCTCTCTCTCTATCTCTCTCTCTCTCTCCCACAAAAAAAAAATAATAATAAAAACTTCTCTTAGCTCCTGAGGAGTTAGAAAGGAAATTAAAATAACTGAGGGGATACAGTGACGAGATAATTTTTAAGGAAGAGGAAGAAGAGAGTCAATTCCTAGGGAAGACTCCCGACCACCATTGATTTCACTGGAGAAGAAATTTGACCCAGGAATTTGGTCAAGTCTGGACTACGAGGGAATCCCAACTTGACGGAGGACTTTCTCATGAGAGGGTCAAAGGACATAGGGCGACGGTCGACGTTCCTGTGTCTTCATTCGGTCGGTGCGTGCATGTGCCTGTGTCAGTGATATCCTTATCATCATCGTCGTCACGTGGTCATAGCTTCTTAACGACGCTGCTGGGTTATCTTCATCATCTTTTGCATCATCAGCAGGATCCGTACGACCGTCAACCTTGAAGCTCCAGCGTTCCGTCTCCGTCGTCTGACTTGTCCTTTTTTTTCCAATTGTCAAAATAGCATCAACAACAATAATTATTTGAGTATATATTTTGTTAATCACAAAAATCCGGAGGAAGATCCCGAGGATTGAAGTTTTTGTGGGGCGAAACTGGCGATTACGTGAATTAGGAAGACAACGGGAGTAAATAACAACAATCCTTGGAGCCAATCAGAACTGGAATCAAATTGTCAACTTGATAGTCTCTCGTCGGGGTATCTCCTATCACGTCACGCTGTCCTCTACTGTATCGTCCACGTGGACAATTGTCATCTCTCTTGGTTGTTGGTTTGCGGAGAGAACACGGACAAACTGGAATCATCATCTCCAGTGTCGGTTGGCCTATGATGGGATTGGAAACTCTACTGGAAGCTGCCAAATACCTGGAATATAAAGCGGAGGTTGAAGCACGTGGTGAGTTATTTTCAAGCACATGATTGTCAACTGTAGTCATAATTTTGTACTATTTTTTTTTTACAATCTTGAGTCTATGAAGGGCGGTTGTGGGGGGACCTTTGGGGTCGGATTTTTTTTAGATTTTCATTGGTGTCAATTATTTTTAATTTTGAGGCTGAGTTATACTTAGGGTACTTAAGGAAGGAGGGTTTTCATAATGTTTGTGAGAGGGTTGACTCATTTTAGTCAGAGTAGGAATTTCGTCAGAGGAGTTATTGAGAAATGTGTTGTGAAATTTCGTTTAGACCGCGTAATGTGTAACACATGATGAGTTTGTTGTCCATGTTTTTGTTAGCATGAATATTTATTTTTAGAAGACGTTTCTGGGAATTCTGGCCAGGATTATCCCCAGAGATACATCATCAATGAATTTTTAGTATCAGTGTTTAGACTCTAAGGGAAACGAAAATTCTGTGCTGTATGTTTGATTCTCAGTTGATCCACCAGCCAGGGAGTGTTCGAATTATCCTGTTGTTTAATATCCCTAATTCTTATGGATACTTGATAGTGGAGATTCTTGGTGGGACAAAATTAACATCTTGCCCTTAATAGAATACTCATTGGTGACGATGAAAAGCACATTTTTATGACCAGAGTCATGTATATACAGCTTTCAGTTCATTAGTCATGATGGTTTATTGTAAAATATCCTCATATATTTAATTCGTTGTATGTATGTATACATATATAATATGTAAGGCCCAATGTAGTGTTCACTTCTGGTAAAAGTGTTGTTAAAGTCAACGTCACATTGACTTGGTTCGACGTTCCTCAGGCTGCCTCGTATTCTCGTCGATGCTGTCAAACAAGTCCGTATAATATACACACACGGAGTTGTCAATAGATATCATATCTGAGAGCGTTCAAAATACCCATTCATTTCATGATATTAAAAGTGGTGCTCGTGCCCTTCTACATGTATGCAATTTATTACACAATATTATGTAGCCTTTTGAATTGCACTGCAGTGTACGACATGCTAATTGATCTAGTTTATGTACATACACGAAATGAATTAAACAGATTTTTTGAACTCTACGTTTTTCCTTATTTGCGAAATGAAAACTAGTCATGGTTTACTTACAATGACGTGCCTAGTCTCCCAATCTGAAACGACAAAAAATTGGAAATTGTGAAAAGCCCGAAGTAAAGACTTGACATTTGCTGGTACATTTTGAGCGGATAAACCATATATATATGTAGTAAATAAAATATATATAATATTATTATATATAATTATATCTATATAGATATATGTATACATATATTTAATTTCACTTCGGGATACTTTGTCGAAATTATCTGTGTCACCATTATTCTTATTGCATATATGTAAGTATTTAGCTGAAGTGAGTGAGTTTATTGCCGATCCTGTTTTTTGCACGGCAGCCAGTAAATTGAGTGGGGATACATATACAGAGGTATAGATAGGTACTCTTGAGCTAGCTGTTGTATAATGTGATGGGATGTTGTGCAGGGAGGATTTATTACATAAGGTTTTGATTTGAAGTTGTGCGAGTTTTTTTTATACTTGTGACTTGTATTTGCCACTTGAGCACTTATCAGATGCCGAAATGAAGAAATGTCAGAAGGTTTAAAAGTCAATATGCGTAGCTTTTATTTAAATCCATGCCACTAATAAATATAGACATGTAGCTCCATGTAATTTATGTTTGTATACAATGTATACTAGAACTGTGGTAAAAGGCATTTCAAAGCATTAAAAGTACAACACGTATGTCAATCAGCCTCTGAATTTTTGTTTTTGAATATTTCTCCACTCACTCTCTTCTCTCTCACTCTCTCTCTCCCCCCCCTCTCTCTCTCTCTCGCTAGTTCTTTGTGCCTGCGTTACGTAAGTGCAAATGAAGTTACGGATCACGTTGGAATCAAAAATACACGCCATTGGAGGAGAACTTCCGTCGAGAGGTTCCTCTGCCAACTGGCGTTTTCAACGGCTTTCGAGGAGGGGAAACCGTGGCGTGGTTACTTTTGTAGGAAAGGAGAGAGAGATACTCAAGCACATGGTGTGAGCATGGGCGCCCTTCAGACTCAGCAACAAAGTCATGGCATTGCGTCCCGATAGGTGATGTTTGATGCTAACCATAAACAAGATCGAAATCCACTAAACAGACCTTTTCCTTCCTTTATTTCTTTTTGATTGCTGTGATGAGCACTTGCTTACTTTTTTTTTTCTTCTTCTTCTTCTGTTCATCTCAACTGTATTATAGACAGGGGAAAAATCCTGGTTGTATATGTTCAAATGGCGAGCTAGGATCTCCCCACCAGAATAGAAACAAGAGGTGAAGCATAGTCATTTCTTTTAAAATACCATGGTTTGCAAAAAGGATGGTATGAAGGAGTATGTAGGTTTTCTCTGATTGGAATCTCGTGTTGGAAAGCCTCATGTCGGGGACTCACTTCGTACATTTGTACATACGTCCCAGCTGTGCAAATGCAAAGCATGGGAGGAGAAAACACCAGTGGTATTATATATGTCTTATGCATATAATTATATTACTGACGAGTCGGTCCATGCCGCTATGTACTTATTGTTAGTACGGAATGTATGGGGTTCTTACATATTAGTTCTCTCCAACAACGTGGTTTTCGGTGGAAAGTCAGTCTTGTAATAAAAAACTGTTACAGTGACGTACACACTACTTACTTACTTACTTACTCAATGAAAGACGGTCGTACACCACTTGAATATTTTTTTGTTTACTTCTTCCTTCAAAATCAAAGATAATAGGAGTTTCTTTGCGTCTCGGGTGCAAATGTACATATAGATTCCTATAGGTAATTATATAATATTTACGCTAACTAGGATGCTCCTATGAAATGGAAATTGGAAACCAATTATTGTATGATGAAATAATCCAAAGTTAATTTTTGTGTTGTTCCACTGTGTGTGTGTACTGTCGGTGAGGCGGCCTATACCTGAGAGTCTCCGTAGAACAACTCCAACTTACAGAAGGAAACTAGGTGGAGTAATATCTAATTATACTTAAACTAGCTATTAGTCTAACGACTGACTTGACTTGAGTTGTAGTACTGAAATTATAATTAAAGGTATTATTGAGCGACTCGTTCCCTCCTTCATGTAATCCCTTCCTACTACACTGAACAAGGAAACCCCTTCTCTCGTGGTTTTAATCATGTTCATTTCTTTTTTACAGAGAATTGAATTGAGTGAGCATGGATTTGTCGAAATACCATGACATGGCACATGACACCCGCGAGCTAGTACTCGGTTTTGTAGCTTACGCCGAGAAACGTAGGCATGTGCAAAGGAATTAACTCGTACCATTACAAATACATGCAGTGACACAATTAGATCCTTCGACGCATATTTATGTCTACAGTCCTGGTAACTAGGTCTATTACTACTGAGTTAATTTAGGTTCCTAGCCAGGAAGAATCGTTCGAGTCTTGATGGAATCGAGTTTTTTTTATATTTTTTTAAATCCCTTCTCGAGAGGGAGAGAAGAAAAAAAAACAAACTTCACTTAGTTTGAGTAGTTGGGCTTAGCGTATTTCTATAGATGTATTGATGACCGGAAATGAAAGGAAATAATTATCAATAGGTTTTACATTCAAACAGTTGACAGTACACATTGAGTTCTCAATGTAATAGAAAAAATAGAAGGAATTAAATTATTATTTTGAGAGGAGGATTATTATCTTCGTTGGGTTTTCAACTCCATACCATTAATATTGTATTGTGGGCACACACGCAGGGTTTTTTCAGGAAATCAAAAGGGAAATATCAAATGGAAATGTATAATTTGACTTTTTAGCGCTAGATGTGTGTTTATATATATATATATATAATTATATATGTATTATATACATGTATAATTATATATATGTATGTATTTGTTCCATAACTTAATTCCTGTCACATGTGTAGTTGACTTTCAAAATAGACACAAGGAAGTTGTAAATGCTGAGATAAGTCTTTTGGCAAAGAAGCTAGGTCAGAATCTGACGATGAGCGTGTAAGTAGTATTTATACCGAGAGTCCACAATTTACTACTTAATTATTATTATCGTTACCCAACTCGTGGTCGGATCCATTATTAAGGAGGTCAACTCCAGAGGTGTTGGTATTGGCAGAACTGTTAGACATGAGATAGTCATAAAATATTAGTAGTCGACCTGTTACCAATGCTTTCAGAGACAAGCTCTGTCAATGTATTTCTTTTTCTTTTCTTTTTTTTTTGCACATTATCATTTTAACTTATTGTTTAAAAGTCAAGTATTCCTCCGTTGTGGCGAACATAGACCCGAGACCCATCAGGGGAGTAATGACAAGTAACGCAGTAGAATTCATCATGAGGGCAGGGAGGAGAAATGTCGAAAGTGTACATGTGTTTTGCGTTAATTTTTTTGAATTGTAAATCTTTTGCCGATTAGGTTGAAAATGGCTGAATACGTGATGAAGCTTAATACGTTTGGAGAATACTTATATATATATATATATATACGTATGGATGTGGAAGGGAAGGAAGAAGGGTGTTAAAACTTGCAAGATAACATTCGCATACAGACAAATATATATGTATTCCTTCGTGAGTGAGTGTGTGTGTGTGTATATATATGTGTGTGTGCTGTGTCTATATGCACATGCCTGTACTTCACACGGCAGTCACTGATGAGTGCTGTACTGAGTTAATGACCTTTGCAAAATTTCTCTACACAGATGAATGTGTGCAAGCAAACGGAGGTTCTTTTGCGTCGCTAGTTGCAAATATTCATGAATTATCACGCTGGTAAAACCAGTTGCTTCTCTCTGTCTCACCCTCCGTGTGTATATAGTAAGCTCTGCATGTAGGATCAAAAGTACTCGTAAAGCGTGTATGGTGTGTAACGAACGAGTTCAAATAAGATGCGGACATTTTAACCTCGGCTTTGTCAGCAGTGCATAAGTAATCGCAATAAATTCTTTACATAGTATTGCTTATTGGCAGAATATATATCTACTTATAAATACTCCTTATATATTTTTTTAACTGTGTTGACCGTTCACACAAGTTTTTTGAGGTTTACATTCCACATAAACAGTAAAGGTTCACATCATGACAACGTGTAGACGAGTCTTTTAAAAGTCGCCAGGCCAGAAAGAAATTAGAATATCTATTGTATTATGGCAGTCCTCACTATTATCAGCCACTTTGTTTCACTGGAAGGTGCCATAGCATAAGAGTCAGAGGTTTCATCAACTTCATGTATTTTTTTTCTTCCTATCTACTAATGACTTTCACCACCACCGCAGTACTTGCGTTGCTATGTGTCGGAGCCGTGAGGCATGCATCCTCACAGATTAGTCCTCTCCTCAAGTAACGGATAATCAGGAATATTATTAATTCTATCAATTGTGTATACTCAATTTGTAGTCGATATTATTCGAGAGTAACTATTTTATAAATATGTATCAGAATATGTAGATAGAAGTGCCACGTTCGTACTACACACTACACCCATTGAACCGTAGATTTTATTTATGTTTTATTATATTCTATATCCTACTCTGCCATACAATATCTGGGACTGGATGTATGTATAATAGTAGGATAAGTGCCCCATTTCATCAAACATGCAATATAAAGATGTAGTTAATTCATATGTATAGGTATGTATCTACAGCTGTAATAAAATACATCCAATAATAATATGTCTACATTGGAAAGCACTTAAAAAATGTGTAGCCAATGAGGCATTGGAATTACCACATGAGGTAAAGCAACATATTTCTGCATTTGCTGTTCCTGCTTCTGAACTAACTTTTATTCTCATTTTATGCGTATGCGTATCAGATTACCTGAAATTTGTTACATGTTAAAATATCCCAAGTTTTTTTTTTTGAAGAACTATTTGATGGTATTGTTCAAGAAGCTCGTGTATCCTTTTGGTTTACTCTAAAATGATTTTAATTTTAAATGACTCGGACCGGGTTTACAATTATTATTACTACTACTGTTTCCATGAACCGAGCTAATCAGAATGTTTATATATGACTGTGAGTGAACCTCTGTAATGAACAGTAATGACTCTCCGTGAGCTCTTACTTTAACTCCATACTACCACATTGTGTGTGTATGAGAGAGAGAGAAAGAGAGAGAGAGAGAGCTTCATATAAGTTTAACTTTTGGGTAGGAGCTATAACTTGCTACGAAAATTGAAACACAAGTAATCCCATAAGTTATCCGTGACAACTTCAGTGGTTGGTTGTTTTATATGGTTGAGCTTAAGTTTAGATAGAGGTGACGTGGAAACTCGAGATCATACACCTATCTTGTAGTGTGTGTGTGTGTGTACTGTAAAAGTTCAAGGTCACATTGCCTGTAATCTGTGAAAGGTTGAGCTCTAAAAGGAGGGACGTCTATATGTGTGAGTGTATGTGTGTAGTGTGTGTGTGTATATGTGTGTGTGTGTGTATGTCTACAACGTCGTCGAAGCAGATGTAGTTTCAACATGAACTCGGATGTCCTTTGAGTGTAGCTATAGCAAGAAGAATTCTTATATAGTACATGCTTAAATTCTCCGGGGTTAAATGTAACTAACTATCCATGTACACATATGTATGTATATGTGTACATGTACGTGTGGAGCAGATGGGTGTAGAAATTATCCATTATTTTAGTTTTGAATTTGTTATTTCCAGTGTTATTAAATCCATTGGCGCATGTGGATAAGCCGTGAAATACTCGGCATCAGATTCGCAGTCGTTAGACATAATTATTATTACGTGGTCATACACACACACACATACACACACGCTCACATAGGGATACATGGAGAGTAGATCCATGCTTTTACTATATATATGAAAATCAAATATAGAGGATGAACCTGAGCAAATATTAGAGAACATTATGATATGTTAGTTGTAGTGGTAGGGCTGGAGTCTTTTTTTCCCACCCACAATTTCAGCATACTAATAATTATTAGAAATGTGTAGAATGCGCATGGTACTAAAAGGGAAGGACAGGGCAGAAATGAGAAATTGCTTTCATATAAATTACTTTTTTTTCTCACTTCACCCAGGGATCTGTCTTCTGGAGAGACTTTATCCTCTTGTTGTAATGGACAGTACAAGAGTATCCTATGATTTGTCAAATTGTATTTTTGTGTAGAAAAAAAAATGTATTAAATTTCTATATAGTGAGAAAGTGAAGATATGAGTAACTTCAGAAAGTCGTAGTATCAGTTTTGAGAGGTTATCACTTTGTTTTAAGGTTAAGTACTTGAATGTTCATTACTATCTAGTTTGACAAGTATAAAGAAGTGATGGTTAGTAATGTTTGGAGCACGATCGGCAAATTGTGAACTTGCTCGGATCAATTATACAACCTATCCTAACATTCTTTACATGCACGTTACTTTATTACCTTTACGGCCAGGCCAGTCTGCATATAGTTTAATACTGGTGGTGAGTACATTTTATATTCTGTTGTTGGGATTGGAAGAGGTAGAGAGAGGGAGAGAGACAGAGAGAGAGACTGGCATTACTGTATCTCGTCTGATGTACTGTCTACAACTTTACTGGGATTCTTGGATACACACAGGTGTTGTTTGCCTGTTAAAAATCTGCTCATATATCCCTAAAGTACTTGTATATTTTCTACACACACACACACACACATACACACATACGTACACACGTATACACACATTACCTGCCCACACATCAGAATTATCGAATGATGCTATTGTACGTTTTTCGTATTACTCAAGTTCAAGGTGTCTGGGGTATTCTTCCTTCTCTAATATGTATTTACTTGTGGAAGTACCTATATAGGGATTGGAGAGTCATTCGTTGAGGTGCGTAATAAAATAAGGGAAAAAAACTAGTTTTTCTCTACATACACGTGTGTAGGTAATGGAAGGGTATATACATACTTACGCTTGAATCATTGGTCTGTCGGTCTCTTGTACTTTTAACAGTAAGTAATACAATGCCGTAGGGTTTCGGAGGCGTATATAGAGCTGATCGCTATAGCTACTTACACATAGATACATATAATATATATATGTACACACACACACACACACTCCGCACATGTCTCTTTTTCGCGAGCATACGTATAGTGTATGGTTTCCTTTTTCCAGAGAGGGGTAGGAGAGAATCCACCTCTCGTTATTATTTCGACTATCCACGTTTGGAGCATCTTCAGTGCATAATGTCTCAGGCGCACACATGTAGTTTCATTTTTAACTGTCAGTAACAACAGGGAGTCATTTAGGGAACATTTTGAGGGACGTTAAAGTACAGTCTTGGCTGAGGTTCACATCTTTATCCTTGGTAGATTAGGTCCTGACCATTTAGTTGATTGACCGGAGGAGACAGTGCAGTAGATGGGATAATATTTTTCTTGGATTATCAATGATACTTAACTTTTAATGCTGAGCAGTTGTCTGTAAACTCTTGAGATTTTCAGATGAAAACAGCAAGATGGCAGGATATGATTCGTAGCAAGGTTTCGTGTTTCGTCCCTGTCAATAAGCTATTCATAATCAGGTTCTGGAATCCGGGGATTTATTTGTTGTGGTGGTATGTATGTGGATAGCTGGATAGGCAGCCCGTGTCGTTAATTTTTGCCTCCACACGATGCTCATAGTTAAGATGACTTGGAAGTCGATGTCCTTAAATAATTAAATCCGCATCTAAATAAGTAATACAAGGGCTGTTAAAAAATTCAAATGTTTTTAGGGATTATTGTTAATATTGTATCGTTGGTGTTGGTTACTTTTTGGAAACTTAGCTACTTCTGTCTTCAGGGCCTTGTCGCTCCTCAATAATCTGTATAAAGAAATTCATGTGAAAGTTATTGTTTGCTATAGATGGGATAGCAAACTAATTAGTCTTTTATCGTAAGTATAATTGATAGGTGTATATGTATAAATGATTTCAGTATATTAATGAAATTGTATAAGTTGCTGGTTTGAAGCGCGTTTGTATGATGAAGGAATTGATAGTAGTAGTAATGATGTATTACTCTATGTAAATGCAATAGTATTCCCTGAGTTTAGTCAAAATATATTAAAGTAGTTTAATCGAAAATTCGTTACTGAATCTGAAAGTTCTACCACAAATGATCTTCCCATCTGGTGCGGTACTACTATATGATTACGGTTTGTGTGTAAGGGTGATCGTCATTGCTTATACATATCTATGTATATCCTACTACATCCACGCCCAAAAAAACTTTTCGGCATCGATTAAAATGGGGTGAGCTCTTTATCGAGCCACATTTTCATAGCGCCACTATCACTGCACAACACATTAATATTAATATCTTGAATCCAGCACATCATTATTCTCAAGAGATGTTCTTCGTTCAGTTGAAGATTTTTTGCTAGGGAAAACTAGGGATGACTGTTATTATTGCAACATGTATCTACGTGGATGCTCTTTTGCCACAAGGCTTAACTTGAGTATGCTTTACTTAAATGCAATTTTAGCAACTTACATAGATTGCACTTTACATTAAGCGTTGATATATTAATGAGTGAGCAAGCACATGGCCTGGCACTATGACGATGCAATCTAATCATGATATTCCACGCTTTAATCCATAATTTCCAGGGAGAAACGTTCTATCCAAATATATATTTATGTATATAGAGGTATTAGTTAGTGTTTTCTGTGATAAGAAATAAATGTGGTCCTGGTCCTCATATGTAGGTATGTATGTTTAGATAAAATCGTGAACGCATGCTAGGTAAGTTGACTGGAAAGCTATAAATTCCTCGATAAATGAATCTTATAGGGAACCAAGGTTTATTGTGAAGTTTGTGTCGTCTATGCTGTCGTTGATATATAGCTGTTAATAAAAGCACTGTATGAAATAATTAGATTTATTTCTGTATTGTTTGACAAGACATCAATTGTCATTCCTTGAGTATTATTACTGCAAAGCCATCCTGTGTATTCTATTGGGCCGGGGATCTAATAGTCCCTGACGAATATCTGAGTGACTGGTTAGTCAGTTTATTCTGGGGTTAAGACCCAAACGCGGGGGGCTCTTACTTTTATAATATGAATACAGAGTGTATGTACATGACCGTGCAATTTTGTGACCGATACGCAGCCAAAGAATTCCTAGGGATGTGGTACTGTATATAATTATAGGTATATATCCAATATAAAACTATCGCTATATCGATACTTTAAAGCATAGTCATAGTCCCTCACTCTTGCTCACGGAGTGGTGATGTAATTATTACTGCACTCTCATATCCAGCATAGATGTAGATATACAGTAATACATCCGAGTATTTTTTTTTTTGATATTGTGGGGCAAAGGGACGTGATTACAGTAGACTACGAATCTGCCTGCTCTGCTACCTATAAGTTTCGATGCCACAGTCTCACAATCAGACTGACTGAACCGTCAGACAACCAGAATTCGACGATTAAAGTTAGGGATGTGAGAAGGGAAGTAGACCATATGGGCAAGTTTTGCTCACGAAAGTCACGCCAAGTTACATGAGGTGATGGAGACGTGAAAAATTTCTTGGGCAAATTCACGAAGAAACTCCTCATGTAGGATATACCCGGTGTGTGTATGTGTATGTGTGTGTGTGTGTGTGTATGAGTTGCACACAACACGTTGCAGGCCAGGCTAAAATTCTACAGAAACCAGATGAGAGCAGACGATAAATTGGCAAACGAACTTTAAAGAGAATGCAGGATTTTATATACGCCACACATGCATGTATTCTCATTGTCAGTACATGTGTAGAGTCTACATACATTACATGTACATTCCGAGTACGGTATTCCTGATACACTGTGGTATATATCTGTACATATCTATGTATATATATATATACACCTATATATCATATATAGATATATATCTATATAGATATGCATGAATCCAATCATGTGAAAAGGTCAGAAACGCACATGTATTTGGCTTCATAATGAATTTGATGAAGATACATGTACTGCGAAAATAACGCATTTATGCCCGTTTTATATTCATACAGTGTACAAGTAATTATGCATAAGTGGCAGGCATGGGTCCATACTAGATACATATGCATTGTTCCTGAATATCTGCCTAGTTAGGATTTCAACGAAACGAATATTTACTGCCTGCTGGCTGACTCTCTGGCACTGCACAAACGTTGCTCTAGTCGTTGTTGTATAAACCCACCAGAACGACTTACTCATGTACCTAGGTATGCATTCTCTTAGCTCTAGAGTTGCGTGAGGTCACCGTCTTGAAAACTTCCCTGAGCTCGTCTTGAATCGCAATATTATTTGCAAAGAAGGAAAAAACAAGATGTGACAAAGTGATCTGACTTGTCTAGGAGTTTGTGGATGTGCAGTTATGGACTGGACATACATATATGCCTGTATTCGCATACAGACGTTCACATACATACACGTTCTACATATACAATATGGAGAACGTTTGTGTATGGTTACCTGCATCTCTCAAAGGTAGGATTTTATGAAGGAGCGTGTGTATGTGTGTGTGTGTGTGTGTACTGTAGAGAAGTCACATGTGCCTTCATCTTGTTTGTTACCCAGAGAGTGAGTAGAATAGGGTAGGCGCTGATAAGTAAAATCTCTTTTGACTTGATCGGATGAGAATGTAAACAGAAATGTGTTGGGACGAGTATAATGTATTAAGTAGTCGGTGTATAGTTCATAGTCGACTGATAAGCAGGAACTTCAAGGAGGCCAGAAAAGAATGACGAGACGAAGAAGTTCAGTGTAAAATTCGTTTGTAAGTATAGATACATATACGTACATATATAATTATATAGGATATATATATATATATGAATGACTGCGAAATGCAAGTTAAGAGAAGGAACATAGTTTATTTAACATCTCGATTACCCTTGTTCGAGCTTGTTGATTTTGCACATTTTACGACGGAGAAAGAGTTAATGACCTCCTTTCCTGTGCGTTGTCGAAACTTCTCTGATTGAATGATTGTGATGTTGTATTGTACCTTTAAGTCGGTTCGGTATATATTTGTGGATGGGAATGTTATATAGGCTGGGTGGGCCGGGCTGGTTATTATGAGCTATGTGGTCGGAGATTATTATTATTATGTTATGTTGAAGCACACGAAAATGTATAAAATGTGTATGTATCTATGGATGTGTATGTACATATGAGTTAAATCTTATCTCTTGCTCTCGTTCAAGCATGCGGATTAGTGAGTTGACGTTTCCATGTGTCCATATATAAATAATACTACTATAATTAATTATATATATTATATATAACTATATACCACACGCTAATAAAATGTGACTGTGCTCACAACTTCGCGGATTGTAAAACAATTCCACTTGTCCATCCATTGACTGACTGTGGGTAAGGCTTAATTTGCAAAATTTGAAAATCATCCGCAGAGAAGCTCACATGCAAAATCAGATATATACGCTCGTTGTTTGGGAATTCATCTGATCCATGCGTATTATGTTACATTGTATTTCAGTTTTAAGATATCCTGTGTGGCATCAGTCAGTGCAGGGATGAGCTGTGTGCTGTCCATAGTCTCATTTTATTATTTGCGTTGGTGGAGATATTATTATAATTTTTTTTGTGTTGGTATTGTATAGTAACCGGAAAAACCATGATACGAAATACTAATAATGTACTCTTGAGGATGAGTACGAATAGATGGAAAAAGTTTTAAATCTAAATCACTGACTGAGATGCTGGCTGACTCTACGATACTGAGAGTTCATTATTTTTTCAAGGCTAGTGTGAGTGGCGGTGGCGATGTGGTGGTGGTGACTTCTGCAAGGAAGGGATTTGTCCTTGTTTTTTGAACGTTCAAAAAATTGAAGTTCACGGATGATCATACTTTTGTATCATTAGTTTCATGTACTGACACAAGCGGAGCATAAAAATGACTCCCGAGAGGTAATGCAGAACAATTTTGTAACTAAATATGAAGGTCCTGAATGAAAGCACACACACACATTGTTTCTCAGACTATACGACCTTATGATGTGGAGGAATCAAGTGGAACTTTAATGTGTTGTTGGGTGAATAGTACATGGAGTATGAGCGAGGGAGGGAGGGAGGAAGGACTAGTAATATAATAATGTACTTTGTATTTATTGTTATGATACAGAAGAAAAAAAAAGAACGAAGATGACGTTATGAATGGCACATGGTACGTAAAAGAATGTAATTGCTTTGTAACTTTTATGTCATTGAGGATAAGCAGAAATAATGGTTCGGGTAGTAGTAGTCATATCGTAGGAGAGAGCAGCAGCAGCAGCAGTAGTAGTATGTCAGCTTTTGCCTTTGAGGAGAGACCTAAAGATTTTCACGTGAGTCGATGTGTGCTACTTAAGCTCATTGTTAGCTAGACGACTGTGACTGTACCAGTTTGTTGATGGTAGATAGACATTTTGGTCGTCTAGTAGTGTATATAATATGACACTGTGGGTTTCACTCTAAGCATCACGTTCCGAGCGAATTCCCTGTTAAACGATTAGAGTTATTTATTTTTCTCAACTACTTTGTATTCACATGGAAGGGGGATATGCAGGGCGGATTGTCTGGAAATATCTTGGAATTTGCAGAAACTATTGTCCTTGTCAGTGATAGACTTTACTTCGGGATGATGATGTGGGAGAAGAAAGGAAAGGCAGGCATTAACTACTGACAGTTGGGCTTTTCTCGTCCTTCCTCAGGGAACGTACATACAGGGTACAGTAATAAAATCAATAGAAATAACAAAAGAGTGTCGAAGCTATTTGGTGAATTTATTGGCGAATATTTCCCTCGTCCTACTATAGGCACGCTCCCTCCCTCTATATACATATATGTACCCCCCTCTTTACGGAAATTTATTATAGAAAAATTATTATTATACTTAAGGTCCAAGCTTACAGTTTTAGTCAACGTGACGGGACGACGTGACTGCAAACAACTATTTTTGCGAATATTTTTCTTCTATAATGTGTGCTCTAGTGGTAGCCAATAAAAGCCTCATGTACAATTAGAGGTTTTTTTTTTTGCATTGACAATAACTAAACAATAACCCACAATTATTGTGAACCAACGTGGATTGTTGACACTGTTAAGTTATCTCCTGTGTATCATAATTTCATTGAATACAAGCTGCAGGGTGATGGGACATTCGTACTTGAGTGAGGGTATTATCAGTCATTTTTTTTTAATAGTTGGAATTATTTATGAATGCACTTGTTCATCAGCATTATGTGGCTTAAATGGATACACTCTGTGACTGCTAGCTAGTCAGGCTGTAGAAGATGGATTGCTGAGATTGGTCTGCAGTCTAATACTTTTAATATCATTATATGTTGTTATTTCAATTTCCTTCACCTGTGATTACTGTACGTACGGAGACATGACCTTCCCTAGGATGCATGAATGTACATATGGGCCTGTGTAACAATATATATTATCAGTATTTACTCCTGTTAAACCTCTACATTTATTTAAGGTATGTATACATACCGCACATGTACTGGGCCATTTGTCCTAGTCCTTCCTACCTTGAGTAAACACTAAACACACAAGGTATACATACTATTAGTTTAATTTATTTCCCATTCCGCTCTCATTTTTCCAACTAAAGAGGCAAAAATCGGAGCCGTTCGTATTGTTACTGTCAAATGGGTCCTTTCTAGTATCTTTTTCCATGATGAGATTCCGTTGGACATTGGGAGTTAAATACTCACTATTGAAGTTCATATTAACGTGGCTGGGCTCTATGTAATAATCCGTGTACCTGCATGAGGAGCGTTTACTCTGTCTGTAGGTACATGTGTGAGTGAGTGTATGTGTGTGTGTGTGTGTGTGTATGTGTGTGTCTGTATGTCTAGATGAAATACATGGAGAGTTGAGAAGGGGAAAAGATACGTATGTATATGTATATGACCGTAGGAAAGCCCACTTGCTCAAAACTTATTTCTTTCTCCGCTCACACTATATACTCCCAGCGAGGAGAGTCCCAGGACTCTCACGTCTCACACAACACACTTCCACATGAGTGTAATTGTACTATGCTCGCCAGCTTTCTTCTTCCCATAGTTTTGGTGTGGTGCTGCTCCTGGTATGGCGTGCATGGTGTTGTTGATGTGTATAGTGTATGCGTGCGGCGTGTATCTCTATATCCGTATGCAAAAACCCTTTAATTTGCAGTTGGAGTCAGGAGGTTGAACTGACAGAGACTCGTCTCACTTTCCTTGTTGCGATCACATTATCATCATTGCCGTCATAACTACACCACGAGGCCTGTGTAAAAGGCGAGACTGTAGCCCGAGCAACGTCTCTGTACCTACATGTAAAAGGTACTACTATAGGGGTAAAAGAATTGCATAGAGGCACATTGTGAATTCATTCTTCTTTTTTTTTTTGGGTGAGTTAGTCTCACTGCTGTTACTCGTCGTTACTTTGTTCCGTGCCTACTTGACGCAATGACGAGTTTACGCCAATAATGTGCGGTGCTCTGTGTGCTCTTGATCTCGCTCAAATGATCCCTGGCAGTCTCTGACTGACTCCATAGTCTTAGTTTAAATCCTAAGGTGGAATTCCTTTTCAGTTTGAAGGAGGAGTACAGTACGGCCGTTGTTAGTTTGTTGATTGCGAATTGTTAAACTGCAAGGTGCTCTCTTTCACCTCGTGCACTAGGGGCAGCAAGGAACGGCACAGTTCACATCATCACGTAGAAGAAGGCACAACGTGGTTGGATTCTTCCTTCCATTCTTTTTGTAGGGCACATATATATTTTTGACTATATATACTTGCCAGTATTATTAACTCCTGTGAATGAAATCTTTGGAGTTTTTGTTGTGAACTATGACCTACCCATAACTTCACTGAAGTGACAACGTTTTGAGAGAGAGGGGGGGGGATACGCAGTTTTTGACGCACTGTCAGTCTCAAATTGTCTCATAGTTCCGTGTTGACATCCGACCTTGAAATTTTTTTATACTTTTTGTGCAATCATCATCTTCGAGGTTTAAATACTGGTTGAGATCTGGATTTTATTATAACCCCAAATTGTTGTTGTAACTGGTGTAAGTGACTGAAGATTTTGAAGAAGAAAAACTATGATTTAGTGTGGGGGAGTTGTCTGGGGGATGACTTCATGCATCATTTAAATTTTGGAAGACTCAAGTGAATCTTATTTGTATAAAAAAAAGTATTCAGAGAGAGAGAGAGAGAGAGACAGATAGAGCTTGAGGACTTGAACTCCTACAACAGAGTAACTATATAATTAATACATATTTTGGTTTCGTAGTTGCTTTCTGTTCGTGAAATGATTCTCCGAAGTATTTATGAAATACGGTGGTCATGGGTTTATTCCTAGTACTGTCTGATATTCGGGCTGATTAATTTCTTAGAAGGAATTAGATACAATTTATTACCTACGTATATTCCACTGACTTTTTTGTGTGTAGCGGACAATTTACACTTTTGAAGATCATTTATGAACTATTGCAACGGCATTAATACTTTCAGGATTTTCATGTACACGAATGTACTCGGGTGATAAATGAAGTCAAATCAATCAGAAGTGTCCCTTCATGTGTTATGGATTGTTCAATGTAAAGAAAATTAGTATTTGCGACTCACATTGCGTTGTGTTTCCTGAGCCTGTCAATTTATCAACGCTCATAGGTGGTGACAGTCAAGACAAATTTATCTGGAATATTTGTTCACGTAAAGTGCACGCCGAACTGGTTATTGTCGTATTATTATTATACGTATCCTGACTCATTTTTTTTGTAGATACATTTTGTTAATCACAGTCTAACTGCAACGATTGCAGCGTCTTGTGGGAATCGATCGTTCATTTGATTGGACGTAGTAGAATTTCTCCACATAGATATTCGTGAGGTTAAGTTGCACAATAAATCCAAGGCCAAATGAGCATGGGAGTTTTGGTTCAACAAGACCGTCCTTCGGGTCAAAAGCGAGATGTGTTACCCATACCGAAGAAAAAGTGGATCAAAGATTACCTGACTTTTGGTAAAATATAATATTAGATACTCATTGTGACCCTACAATTAATTAAGTTTGTACATACATATATAGCGTCTAGGCCGGTAATGGTTTCAGGTTAATACCTGCCACGGGTACGCATGAGACTCGGAAGCTCAGCACACTTTCATGTTCAAGTTCACGTTTGCTCTAACAAGCTCAACCTTGATTTTTATTTTGATAGGTGATCATTAGTATTATAATTGTAAGTGATGGTGTAGGGGGCTTTACAGCTTAGACAGTAAGTAGCACCGTCATTGGTATTATTGTTGTTGTTGTTGAATTATAAGTGGATGATTTATAGGGAGCATCATAAACATTTTAATGTATCTGTGAAGAGGAGGAAAAAATACCTTTTATTTCTACAGTCACATATAAACAAGTATATATGTAAGTAGTATGTACTCGTGGGGGCATCAGTTTGTCTTCACTGTTGTTTACAATTCTCAAGTCATTTGCAAGAATAAAGTAGGTAGTAATGGCAGTAAAGTATTATGTAAGGAAAGCAGTTTTATAAATTTACTCGTGCGTATTTCAGGTGAGAAAGGATTTCCAGACTTACCAAACAATAGTTCATCCTCAGTTATATTACCGCCGCCAAGTCAAAATGGATTTGTCAATCATCACGGACTCGTGCAAAATGGGATACACTTCGTATCACCTCCTCATTTCAAAAATCACCCAGCTAGTGCATCAACAATCCTCCCTAGAGTACCTGAATCGGTGAATGGTTTCAAGATATCAGACCACTCCTATCGTCGTATTAATCATGTGAACCAGTCTCCAACATTTGACGTAAATGGAGGGACCAACCGGGTGAACAAGAAGTAAGTTGCGATTTGAATTCTTTAATCATGAATGTGTACGGTCAATGTAATTATTATTATTATTATTATTAGTGGATGTGGATGGTAGATATGTCATTAAGCGTGTATGTAGGACCAATGAACACCTTATAAGGAAAATATTTTTATGATTACCACCTCGTTTTTAATCATGTTCTCTCACTCTCCTTTTTTTTCGACCCGCTGAGTTGATATTAGTGCCAAGCATGGAATATGTGAGATGTTATGCATACCACCACCACCTGCTTTGTATTACTATTATTGTAGTTTTTACGTAGAATATATAACTATTTTTGCAAATCAGCATCTACAATGACGTTTTAATTTCGTGCTCTACAATTTTGCATGTGTGTAGCGTCAACCTCTAAGCTTACAATTAGACCTTAGTTTCAATCTGGCCATGGAGAAATGATGTTGTTCTAGGTTTTAGCGACTGACTGAGTTGAAACTAGAATAATATCAACGTGCACATGGGTGTATGTGTGTACTCTTTTATCTGAACTATTTCTTCCGCTAGTACTTTTCGTACGGCGAGGGGTTTTGGGAATGGATTATATTTTGTAATATGTAGCGAGCACGTCGCAGAAACCATACAACTTTTTCCATTGTATTGATTGGAACATGTTTGATTT
The DNA here is from genome assembly GCA_947179485.1 of Allacma fusca. Lineage (NCBI taxonomy): Eukaryota > Metazoa > Arthropoda > Collembola > Symphypleona > Sminthuridae > Allacma > Allacma fusca. Next base: position 19,494,920 of record OX359249.1, on the reverse strand, counting down.
CTATGCAGTAACAACAACACCAGCCTGAGTAATCGAAATTCGGGAACACGAGAGGTTCATAACAAATTGGAGAAGAATCGACGAGCTCATTTAAAGGAGTGTTTCGAGCTTCTCAAAAGTCAACTCCCTGCATTTGAAGACCGCAAGATCTCAAATTTGGCAATATTGAGGAGTTCCCTCCGTCACATTCAGGTTTGCACAGATGCGCCCCATAATGTGTACTTAAGTTATAAAGCTCTATTTGAAGTACAGGAATTAGTAAGTCATTATAGGCGCATTTCATGCTCGTAATTAATTCATCAAGCAAGCGGATGATTGTAAATACCACAACACCTTGAGTGAGGATTTCATTACTATGCATACATTTCATTACAACTTTAACAATGGCTATAAATATCATATTTGCTTGCGAAAGTATTTTGAACTCACAACTCCACCTCATTATGCAGGTGCAGAAAATAAGAAATCAGCATGTATTCGTAGAATATATGCTAAAACTACGAATTAAATTTATATTTAATTAATTTTTTTTTCGTGGCTTTGTGTCCATAAGCACGTGCGTGTTTTCGGTATCCTAGAGAAAATATGACTCAAGAAGAAAGCTGTGTGCCTACACCAACTGCGGATGCGCTACGTTTTCTATGGGCCCATGTCGGAATCATCCGCTTTAAATTAAGATGCTAGGGACAATTTCAACAACTACCAGAGTGGGTGGTGATGCCATACTGACTGTCTTTGTAAATGACCAGGATGTGATACACATCAGTTGACTTTCATATCGTGATAGGATTCCTCAGTGTGCTATGTGGCACAAAGGAAGGTCAGGAAATAGTTTTGGGTTGGATTGATATTTTGTGGTTTTGGAAGAAAGGGGTTATGTATGATAAGACTTTTGGAGATGACTTATTCATGCACAGATGGTAGTAATTTTATCATTACTACTCTTGATTACTTCCTGCGAGCTTACGAGCTTGTTATTCAGCGGTACTTCTTTATGTATTCAATACTCTTGTCATTAAAGTTTGCTGCTTTTGGAGAATTGTTTTTTTGTGAGTGTACACCTAGTTACGCAACGGGGTATGTATGTATGTAGGCGAGGATGTTCTCGGGATTTCTATCAGTGAACTTTTCACGTATTGCTGATATGTCTGTATGGATTATTGTTATTATTATAACGTTGATATTTTAGTCGGCGTATTGATATTTTCCTGACGAGGAGTTGATCCGAAGTGGTAATTAGTTCATTTGATTGAGCACGCCTAGATTTACATACGTGAGTATAGCCCGTTTTGAATTTATTTGCTTGGTTTTAATAATGCTTAAAAGGTGGAATTGTGAGATGGTTGCTGAAAAACACTGCAGCTATTAACAGAACGACTGGATTAATATTCTGTAGATACCCTAGGTAGGTATTAATATTCCAGGAATAGCAGTATAATTTTCAAACTGAGATTGACGTACACGTTTGTTCTATAATTTATGATTACTTTGCTTGTCAAATCCGTATGTGAATAGCCTCTTTTAACTTGTTTACTGCCAATTGTTTGAACTGTTAAAATAGATAGCTACACCTATTAGGATTCTCAGTCGCAACTACTGCCACACGTATGTATGTATTTACTTACAGGCTCAACGAACACGAATTGCACAATTAACTTTTGTATTGGTACATATATATATACTCTGAAATCAAGTTGTTAAAGTCCCAAATATTTGCAATTTAGAATCGCCAGTGACTGGTGACCCGTCTTAAGATTGATTTTTTAACTTGTTTGTCGCGTATACAATTCACTGAAGGCTTCGGCTTGTTTGTTATGAATTAATAGTTTGTTTGGATGGTTTTTGTACCAGTGAGTAATGGAAGACAGGTAGAGGAGTCGATAAAAGTGATCGATGTGACCGTGACAGATACAGTAATGTTGTGTTGTTCAAGTCGGTACTTTCTATAAGACTGTATGATGGGAAAGTGCTTAACTAAGGATGATTGCAGTGCTATGTGGCTTCAAAATAATTCTCTATTGACTAACTATATATACAAACATTTGTCTGTCAGTTTTACACTCATCGGACGTAGGTCAATGGAGTCATGTGTTCGAGTTGCTCGAGATCGTTTTTTCAAAATGGTGTATGTATCTACGTTTCCGTCTAGAGACGTTGACCAAAATCTTGATGTCTCTTAACAGATTCAGCATACCAACGTATGAAAAATATTACATTAGCTCGCATTGAATTATTGGTGCATCGTCATTCATATCAGTATCATCCAAGAGTTCATAGCATTGGCATGGTCGGGAACCAAAAAGTAGTACATTTGTTTTGCTCTAGTATTGTAATAAACAACACTTTTCCAACTAAGAGATATTTACCATCCGGTTTTTAGATGCAGAAATTATACTATCTACTTACAATTAGCCCCTACAGCTTACAACCGGCTCCTTGCCTGTACCTTATTTCAATTAATTTCGAATCGGGAATTAATTATTTAGAGCCTGATTTTTTTGTGGGCCCGAGAGTTTTGTATATTTTTTCTACTATACTTATTTATATATTTATTATATATATCAATATATATATGTAACTATTACATATTTGATTTGTCCCATCGGAGGGATATAATTACCTACATAGTGTCATTGTATCTTTAAGTTAAAAATGAAAATTGTGTAGGAAGTACGTCATAACTCCTGATGGGTGGAATACTAACCTAACTAAAATTGTGGAACTTATTCATTAGTCTTCAAGGCTGTCATTGCATCTGGCATCATCACTGAAAAAGTAACTATTAATAAATATTGAGTGTATTTTGTTCACTTTCGTTTTAGTTAATTACTTACTGCCGAGAGCATACGAAATTAAAGTAGAGCTATAAACTATAATCAAGTATTGTGGGACGTATTTTTCACAAATCAATTGTTTTCGCTTAAGTAAATAATAATATGGTGTCATTCAGGTAATGTGTTTGGTATAGCATTGACTGAAATTTGATTGTCAATGAACTAGGTCGGGTATGTTTGTCATTTTCAGTAATGGAAGCAGACGGAAGATTTGATTTCAGGAATACATATATTAATCGGCTTCTTTTACTCTTACCGAGGAAAATATTTCACGACTTGTGGTCAGTTATTATAGGGCTTCCCTCAAATCCTATCATTTTGTGCTAGTAGGAAGTCCCGTAGAGTTGAAATAAAAACAAATAATAAAAACAATAATAATTGAGTTATTATTTGTGATTTTCACTTGGTTTTGGGCTGACCCCATCGGAATAGTTTTTATATACTTATTGTAAAGTTCTATAAACCAGTTTAAGAGAACGAAAATCCAAGTTTTGAGGCCGTATTACCATTTGCCATGCTCAGAGCGTTTTAATGACGCATCACTTGTTGAATTTTATAACAGAATAAGGGATAGGATTCATGATAGAAGCATTAAGAATGAGGGAGAATAAATGAGTTACAGAAAGTGGTTGATTTTGTGAGGAGAACTGGTTGTTTTTAGCTTGCTCTTATAATTCACTATGTTTTTTCTCTCTCTCTGATATGCATGTCGATTTGAACATTTAAATTCCTGTTTATTGGCTATGAACAAGTCTTAATGATTATGGAAACCGTAAGCCTCCGACGAGCAGCGTGACGACCTGGTGTAGTACTTTACTGCCTGTAGTTGTGTAAAAAGTTATAAAAAGAGCAAGTAATAATAATTTATGATCTATATCACACACAAACTCTTGCGCATGTAATAAGTTAGGAAAGTTTTCATTATTTGTTTTGCTTATCTGTATATTTGATAATCAATTGTTAGAAGGTAGTTTAGATTTCTCAAAAGTTTTAGTTAGAACAGTATATTTTCCTCTGGTGAACGGAACGGAATTACAAAATTAGTATCGTTTGCTCATTCTATTCCGTGAACAAATTTATGTATTTGTGCTGCATTGACATGCTTGGAAGTCGTCCAGACATTTTGGCAAGTGTGAGAATGAAGCACATGGACACGTTCACTGGTTTACATTCTTTGCTCAGGGCTTCAAGGTATATGTAATGACATAAAGCGGTTCCCTATTACATATTTACAAGATGGTTGTCGCAAATTAAGATGATGATGACCGTAATATATGTACTTTGTCGTTGTTTTATCCAACTGTAGTTCTAAAACTGTTATATCCTACTTACTTGTTTACTTGTGGTCTAGTCTGTTTTTGAACTCATGATTTTGGTGGTTTACAACGAATCTTCCGTTCTGCAAGGAATTTTCCACAGTGGAAGTCAAGAACGTTATTAGAATTGTGTTATAATAATTGTGATACTATTTACATCACAAGGATAGAATCATTAGTAAAGAAGGTCTACCATAAACAAGGATATTTTTTTCCAGTTTGAGTAAATGCACTCCTGCCTACTCTCGTTTTATACGAGAGTAGACAGAGAGAGAACACATATAGTAGACGAGCACTCTGTAATGGGTGCATTTACCAGTAATTATTCGTTGTGATGTAAGTAATAATCAATACCTTTTTTATTGTTTTGTCAATATCTTCGGCAATCAATAATATTGTTTATTCCTTATTAGCTAAAGCTGCCAGGTACGAATTCATGTGCATACATGACCTTCCTTTACATTGACGATATAAAATACATATATATACATATGCGCTTTATTAGAATCTACAATTGTCCAGCTGACGGAGGGTTCCCATGTTTACGTATGTGGGTTTAAATTCACACAACAGATAGCCTATTTACTAGTATAGAGGAGGAGAATGCGTAATAGTAGAAGCTAAACTCAACTATTCCGATTCGGAATCGTTGTCGTTGTAGTGTTAGTATATTCCGTGACGTAATACGATGTGACAAACGAGCTTATTAGTCTTGTAGTAATTTACTCTGACCTGGATAAGTACTTAACTTAGACCCGATAACTAACTGTAGCTTTGGTGGCATACTATATATTTTTATTTTCCAAATTAAAAAATGCTCATTAATGGGCTATTAAATATTTCATGATTTGTCCATGAGAGGTTAGAATGAAATGACCGTTATTGATCGCTGAAAGGATTGGTAATAATTGGCTTGAAGAAAGGAAATTTATGTACTGCATCGTCTGTCATCTCATCTGGTAAATTATAAATAGAGTAGCAGCCGCGTTGGCAGTATCTGCAGTGTCGTAAAATATTCAACTTACAATAATTAGATTTCAGTGAGCTCTTTGTCCTCACGATTGTCTACCAGTGTCTGAATTGTCACATAAAAGAGGAAATTCGAAAGATGAATTACATCATTTTGTCGAAGCATTTTCAGAATGGGAAACAATTATATTATAATGGTGCATCTCTATTTTAACCGTCAGCTGTGAGGGTCTCTTGTGTGATCCTATACGTATGAAAATATGTCATTAATTTGGAGGGGAAAGCAACATTTTGATGCAACTTACTCCAATTGGTTTAGTACTGGATACAAAAGTGATCACAAACATTTTAGTCCGCTGAGCTTAATTTTGAGGAGTAATTTGAAAGCTGATATATTTAGTGTACTTTTTATATGCTTGTTTCAAGTTTATGTGTTTTTAAAGGCAGTGAGTTAAGGATCACCTCATATGTATGTGTAGTACTTACTCGAGGGTTAATTAATACATATAAATGAAGATGCCCATTGGTGCTGAATGCCTGTGTAAAACTTGTTGTTAGGTGAAATTCATGCAGATTAAGTTGTGTGGTTGTCGCATTTATAAAATTGCTTGCAGGGTGATAGGTTTCACAAACTAAACTAAATTTGCACAGCAAGCCACTTTTACCTTACGTTTAATAATGCGTGGGTCAGGTTTTCAATTATTATGCTCTGGTAGTGTACAATAAATAAGAGTTTTGCAAGACCGTAGTAAGGGCCGTGTATGTGTTTTCTCTAGCAAATGAAAATATTTAGTGGATTTATTATATTAGCTTCGCATTTCTTCCATGACGTGGATTCCACGTTTACTTTAGTCATCGTTTTGCTCGCGGGCTCTTAAACGAGAAAAATCATGACGTGGAAGGTATAATGGCAGGAAGGAATACTAATGTGAGTATATCCTAATATGAAAAAATTTTACACGCAAAGTCGCGAGATTTGCATGTAGAAGCGGTTGAACGACGTGGATGTTGACTGACCTACGCCCAAATTAATGCAAAGATAAGTACTTTTGTTTCGTTCACACTTTGTAGTGTAGTCTGCAATGTAGTCACAGGTACTACTACGTACATGTCTTAGGTAGAGACAGGTACATCAGGCTGATGCTCACCTGTTTTCATTCCTACACGTTCATTGTTAAAACGTTGGGAGTAAAGTTCTCGTCAGAATTGAGTACACGAACATGGGGAACTTGAATAATGTGAAGTACTCAAATTGTAAATAATCCGGCTCATCTGGTTCTTCTTTTTGCTCGCTGAATCACTGCTCACAATTATTAGAATTAACTGACCGCCTGAGCTTTATACTTTGTTGTTCTATTATGTATATATGTATGGATGGACTTCGTGAACTATAACCCGTTTTGTGAGGGTGTGGAATTGAAACATTGAGAGTATGTATTTATTAGCCAGCTAATATTGGGACGAGAGTGTAACATGTAGTAAATATCCTTAGTAATAATTTTCACTTTTACTTTCGATTTGACAATGGCTCCACATTACCTTTTAATTCGTGCGGATCTTGCGGATTATCCGACGAGATTTTTGGTCAATGGAACCAAAAGAATACATATAGAGTACATATAGAGTTGGTAGAGCTAGACGAAGACACAATGGGTCATGTGAGACCTATAATCAGAATGGAACAAAGTTTTCGTGAATTTAGTTTCGCGAAGATGCTTGAGGATGAGAAATGAATAACTCATCAGGAGAAGCTATAATGAAGTTCAGTTTTGGGTGTAGCATTTATGGTTTTAGGGGTTGGTGGAAAGTTCAAGTTGAGTCCTACTTCAACGCAGTTTCTATTGTGGTGGTCACATTCACATTTCAAGCAATTTTGGGTTGCCCTTGTCAAATTACATATCGAAGTAGCTATAGTATAACACAGGCCAGCCTCACTCAGACTCAAACTCACTCCATATTTTTGGCTTTAGTTCGTTGTCTTCTTCATGTTCGTTGAGGAACAATGTGGTATTACCTGTTTATTCCTGCAGTTATTTTGTATAGTGTGTTATTTCTTATACTAAGAGGCATCCTTTCTAATGACTTGCCTTTTTTGGGTGAGACCATTCCCCTGTCCATTTCTATGTCGGGCGTAATTTGTAACATTGATCATTGCTTGGATCTTCCATGTATGTACATCCACTGAAACATTCCAAAGCTACATGAGGCATGAAACCATCTTCAGAGCCAATGATCAACAGAAAACATTGTTGAATGCATACCTGTAACATAAGAGGGAAATACGGCGTTGAAAAGATCAAAGCTGAAAGTGTTTAATAACGTGAACACGTTTTTGATGGTGCCTTTAAAATATGTTTACTTTATTTCCTCTGGCTGTCCATGAGTTAGCTGAATGGACCTGGATGGATGCATTTCTGCATGCGTTGCATATTTTCATCCGCGTATCATATAAAGGACCGATCTTGAAAATAAAGTTGGAATTATTTATCAGCATTTCAGTACATATATAGTTGTGCTGATGGGGTGGGCACACTTTACTTATTTGTTAGTTTTGAACTTGACCATAGTTAATTCTTTAATGGAATACCAGGGCATGTTTGCTTGTTGATTATTAATTGTAAACGCTGAAATGAGTTAATTTTTGGATAATGTGGTCTAAGGTGTGTATTTGTAATTTACAAATTGATCATGAGCAATGAGCAAACTGCTGCGAAAAGAAATTTTCTTCGCCATGCAGTCATCCGGTTTCTCGAATAATTGTATGTATGTATTTCAAATATGCAATCCTCAGCTGGGTCATATCTTGTTAGTCAAGTAAGCAATTCTTGAACTTGCCACAGTAGAAAAATCCGACAAGGTGTGCCGTAATCAGCTACCAGTAAACACTAGGTACTGCTGCTGTTCAAGTTTTCTTTAATCTCTTAGGATTAATGACAACTTTTCAAGTTGTGGAACAATGTAGCATAACGAAGGTATCCGCGTATGTAGGCGAGCTAGAACGTATAACCTCTTTTAAATTCGACAAAATGAATTCATACTTGGCATTAAAGTCTTTAGTCTTTACTGTATTAAAACTTGGCTAATCCATTGTGTTTTTATATGTTATACCATTTGAATACCATGGTATTTATTTTGTGATTTGTGTGTATGCAGACTCTTAAAAGGAAAGAACGTGAGTACGAGCATGAAATGGAACGGCTGGCCCGCGAGAAGATTTCACTCCAGCAACGTCTTTCCACCTTAAAGAAAGATATGCTGAGTAAATGGGATCACCTGGACTGGCAGGCTATGGTTCCGGAGGAGCTGGACGTCGAGGTGGAGGGCAGTAATGTTGTTAAGGCTGAAGCTGGATCTGTGGACATGCCTGTCAGTAATCACAGGTCATCTGATAGTGATTCCCGTAGCCCTGTCTCTGATTTGCATAAAATGTCTAAAAGCGATGTTGAGCTTGAAGACTCGGGTGATTCTCAACACCCCGTATCTCTCACCGTCAACAACTGCCATATAGGTACAATATGCGCATCAATAATTAAGAATCAATGCTTTTATAAAAGCTCAAACGCTAATTGTACATTGTTTTAAATTTGTTTTTTGTTGTTGTAGGAAAAAAGCTAACAGTGAATAAAATATTCGGTCAAATTAATGGAGTGAACGGGATTTCGGGGACAGGGCCTATTAGCCTAGTAACCACGACAAAACTCAGCTCCTCTCCATTAGCGGCTATTACTGTTGAGAAAACTGCGAATTCCCCCATCGGTGAGTATTTGACAGAGCGTTTTTCTCTGTATCGAAGTTAATTCAAGTCAACCTATGCTGAAGTAAACGTGATGACCTGCATTTTTAATTTTTGTAAAATATTTTTTTAACTCCAGGAGGTGCAAGTTATGTCAACATGGTTAACAATTCCGGAAAAGGTAAATACTAATTTAATGGAATACTGTAGTCTTAATGAATTCCTCATGGAATCCATGCCAATACTGAAGAGACGAAAAATCTATTTAAAAAATTCAGGAATTATCAGTATGTTTCTGTTTTCTTTCCAGGTTTTTCAGTGTTGAGCAACACCACTCTGCTGGGAAGTAATTCAAAGTTAGAAATGGGTCAGTATTATGATGAAGATAAGATGTGTAAATGACAGGTCTAGTCGATGTTAACTCAGAAGAATTCACTGCATGCTGGAACTACAACTAACTCACTTAAAAACCTAACTAAGCTAGCCACAATTTATCAGATTACAACAATAACTGATGCAATATCAAATCGTGAATATTATAAAAGTAAATTCATGCGCTAGTTTTCTCAACAAACGATGGATGGTTGGTAATCATCCAATCAATCACTAACAAATAAACGTTGAGGACATCTCTCCTTTCCAAATCAACAAAAAATGTCTTTTGTTGTAAAAAGGCAAAATCCGTGGTCATACATAATATAGCTTTTAAGTGTTTTAAATTTGGAACTACATACCATATACAAATTGTCAATTTGAAAATCAATATACTTCAAGCAAAAGATTTTTGACAAAGTTTTAGCAAACCTTAACAGTTTGACATAAAACTTAATAGTACATATATTTAAGTACAGAGCAAAATTTTTTAGGGAGATTTACCCAAAAAAGTCAACACAGAGAGGGATGGAGATATATATACAAACAATTTTTTTTACCATTCGGTTTTATGAACCGAAGTTTGAAATTAAAAAAGAGAGCGTAAGGTAGTGTACGAAAGGTATTTAAGTAAGGTGTACAATTTAACCAGCCAGTGCAAGGATCGTATGTATGCCAAAGATGTCTCTTTGATTGGTTTTGTCGTTATTGTCGGAGCGGTTGACGAACAATATTTTTCTTTGATGTTGGAAAGATCGTCATTGTTTCAGTAACAGCAATTAGCCTTGGCCAATCCACTAATAGCTGATTTTAAAATTATATCACTAATAGCTTTGCAAAGGAGTAAAGATTAATCTGACACTTGCGTTTCCTGAAAGTATTCATGAACAAAGCTGGAGTCAGAAAAACCTCTGATGATTAAAAGGTAAAACCTTCAGGGAACACTCCTGTTCCAGTATGCCGCACTTGGATTTTAGTTTAACCGCTTTATGTATGTAACTTATTTGTGGCAATAAGAGCTCAGTCACATATAAGAATTCTGACTTAGCTATTTTCCGCCTCGATTGCTCTGGATCAAAAGTGTAAGATTTCTTTGTCCATTAAATGAATAAAAACAAAATATTTTGAATGTACGTATTTCTCAGCCTGTAGTGCATAAATGCGTATAATCTGTACACTCACTATTGCAGTACTGTACTAAAATAATTCTAGGTAATAAACTAAAATAGTAAAGCTCATTGCTCTCCATTTTTGTAATTATATTAACTGTTAATTCTACTGAGTTGAGATGTTAATGTTGATTGAGAGTATACGTCAAATGATCATCTAAATAGGATTCCTGACAGTGTTGTCCCGCCTGGAATTTTCCCGCCGTGCTTTTCCCCCTGGTACTTACTTTAATAAGGAATATTTTCCTGTAACTTAAAACTTAAGCGTCGTCCCAAGCTCACTTCATGGTATAGTATACCTTTTATTCTCTCATGTTTGTCACATGGAAATTGAGAAGTAGCAGAAAAAAATTCTGGGAGCTGGTCTCAAGGTCGACTCGAGCTAGTAGTGAAGCTCTTGAATTTATAGATTCTGGGGTTCCCGGATTTAAAGACATTTTCTGACGAGAGAATCAGTTTCAGAATGCCACAATGCATTCTTGCATTAATTTTGTGGATCTTTTGTTCGTTATTATTTTGAATATACTACTGGTGTGGTTTTAGGCATAGAATTTTCAAGAAGTTGACAACTAGGAGATGATGCCATTTTTTAATGTCCTCTCATCATGAAGAAAACGACCTGAATTTTTGAACGACTGAAAATTAATTGTAATGTGTACTGATAAATGAGCACATTTTAATACAATGGATGTGTTATTAAATTGCCGGGTTTTGCAGTCTTCAGATAGATCTCCATTTTTCCGCAATGACGGTCTTTCTGAAATCTGTAAGGTGTAGTACATTAACTGCGCATCTAATATTAATATTTAAAATATTTAAATGCATGTGTTGGAGTGCTATGTCGGGTAGGTAAACGAAAATAAATACGAACTTTTTGGGTTTTCTGTGGGTGATTGAATGGATGTTTGTCCTAGTGTGAATGACTGCAGAATCAAGCAGTTCGATTGGGTTTGGGAAGACCACAACAATCCGGGAGAAAGCTAGTTGGGAAAATTACCAGACACACTGAATGTGTATATATATACAAGACTTAAGGGGGACTTTTTACAATTCCGTAAAAAATTAGTCCAGGGATAACCATCACAAAATAAAAAACAGTGAATTTTTCTATAAGATTGAGGTTAAGAAATAACTACAAGTTCTGGATACAAAAGTTGAACTACGTTGTACATAATTACAGTTGTAGGTGATGCAATGTGTAGGTTTTTTTGTGATTTATTGTGAACATTGCGTCTCGTTCTCACCTGATTACACTCCATCACATATAATAGATAAAACTCAAAAATAATGTCCTCTGGATGTTAGTATGCTTTGTATCATGGATGTTAAGACAAGCTGTACTATTAAAACGTTACAAACTAGCAGTTGTGTATGTATTGTATGTATAGCGTATATATGAATGTATTTATTTGGTGAAAATCCAATGGGAGTAGATACCAGGTCAGTTCAGATACATGAAAATTAACGTGAAACAAGAGGACTTGTCTCCGATTCACCTAACTATAGTGACTGTTGTGACCTTATAATCGACGAAGATACAAAACAATGATTTGTTAAGCAGTCACGGTGGCAAACAATCTATAGGTTCGTTTGTTATTGAATTCGTAAGATTCCCATGACTGCCCTTTCTACCGTACATGGTAGTTTTCATCAATTCTACCGAGGCAGCGGTTGGAGGTATGTAAGTCTAAGGGATATCTTCTGCAGAAATATTTCGTTCTGAAAATTAGTTCTCAAACGAAACAGTTGGAAGAAACGAAAGGCGACTTCTAATGGTTTTGACGCCCACTTAAATTGTACTTTATTCTGATTTAAAAGCTTGTGATTTGATCGCTTCAGTCAGACAGGCAACAAACTCAGTTGATTTAATTTTTTATGATTTGCTACTGAGTAACAGTTGTTCTGCTTTCTGTAAAAAATGCTAGTCTTCCACTACCAGAAATACACAGGCAATCGAAGTATCAAGATGTACTTTAATTCAAGAACACCGAGTGCTTTAGGTTAGGTGAGCTTTTGCAACACTTGACAGCGTCTATACAAAGTGGAATGTATATCCAATTCGTGGAGGTTTTACAACGGACGCACACTGGTACGTTTGATAGTGTGATATTTCTGTAGTGTATAATTAAAATAAAAAGTGCCAGTGACAATGAAAACATTTTTCCTTCGCTACCAGCCGAATTTTACAAATACTAGGAAATCAAAAAATGGGCACATAGAGCTCGCCACTTACGGCGGAAAGGGCATGAATGTGATGCGAAATCGACGGACGACCCTGTAGTTCTAGCACTCCTAAACTCATGTATGTACATTAATAAACTGTAAGAATCTTATAATCACAAAAATTATAAATAAAGAAGAATTGAAAGTTATTCACGTTGCTCCAACAATAAATAATTTTATCACATGGAACCAACTAACAGCAATTCATGGTAATTGTCGCAATAACTTAGCATTTTAATGTAGTAAATATCACTGGAATTTAGCATAGCGTGACCGAATATCTCTCTACATTATCGTAAAATATTACCAGCATTAACATGAAAAATATGTTGCATATTGACGTACATATAGATAATAATTTAAACAGAATTTATCAACTGACAAATAATTATGCACAAATTAATCCGCTGGTCGTTTTTCACTGTGCTTACGGGTGAAGTCCTCGGCATTCTTAATGAACTTTCGTTTATCTTTCACGAATTCTTCCGCCAAATCCGCGCGTAAGGGGTGATCGGGCTCCGGATCATTAACTAGTGCAACCAATGCTTGGATCACTGCAATAATAAATTAACCGATTAAGATTGTTTCCATACTAATTAAGACCCAACAGGGATTATTGGTATCACTAATAAACCCAGAAACTATCAACACTCGAAAGGAAATTACCAAAATTTTAGCTAAACATGGCCGAGGTGTCCGCTATTGAGACAAAAATCCATTTCATACAATAAAAATAGCTCAATAGTACAAATCGGGAACTGTTTTAACAAGAAAAATATAAATGTCACTACTAATAATTTCATACAATAGTTTTAGTGATTGAATCTGAATAAAGATAAAAATACAAGCAACAGAACTTAATTTGACTACTACAACAGTAATGCATCAAAATTAAATATATATGATCGCAAACGCCAGAAATATTATAGACCTAACAAACCTAACAGAAGACTGTCAAAGTCCTGGCTTCCTTCTATTTCTAGAACCTCAAATGTTATCTTTCTAAAATCTCCAATATTCCAAACCTGGTTACCTTTCTACAAATTCAAATACCTGAGCACATTCATGGTTAATATTAAGCTTCATATGGACCAAGTTTATAATAATTACTTCAGAAAATAAAAATTAAATGAAAACTATTAGTGATTGTCACTTCAAATGGTAGTATTTGGTAAGGTCTCTTGCTGGCAACCTTGCCACACAATGCGATAAGCTATAGGATCCTTTCAACTTTCAAAGGTTTGTGCATCTACACATAAATCGAGCGATTCTCGCCAAAAACAAATTACATGGGAAATTGTTACAAAAGCTATTACAACATGCTTCGGCAACGTGAAGTTGAGTTGAATAAAGTTCGAGTTAATGGAATGACTAACTTGTGCGCAACCAGACACTTGCAATACTTCGCTATCAATATTCACTAGAAAATAACTTGTTCACAAAACAAACCTTGCTCTGTTTTGGTAGCCGGCTTCCAGTTCTCGGCACTAATAATGGGAAGGCACACCTGTCCTTTCTCATCTATGTTGGGATGATAAATTTTTGTCTTAAATATAATTTTCGGTGGTTTAAACGGATACTCTGCCGGGTAGTTGATTTCGATCTTGAAGGCACCTTTGTTGTAGGGAGGATTGTCCTACATCAAATAAATTGTATTATTTACACACCACCCTATGTCAAACATTAGATAATGCCATCCTTTATCCTTCACATCACCACCGCTCCTATTTACTCAACTGCATGAGCTAATCACAATCTTCCTCACATCAACGAAAATTAATCATTTTACCAAGAAAATATCTTTTAAATAAAGCCCCACACAACAGCATACAGCCCATTCGAAAAATTACCACATACTATTCACAAAATATAATTCCAGTCACCCGTCAAAATACACCAATATTACTTAATTGTATTTGACAATCAGTACGTGTAAATTTCAATAACAACCCCACAAAAATGTCCTCCTGAACTTTCCAATCAATTCGATTATCTTGTCATTTCATGACTCACCGGCACGATCAAGCCAACCCAGTAAAGTATATTTGACTCATCCACTTGGACATCTCTGAAGGCTCGAATACCGCTAGACCGAAGGTCCTGCAGCTCCTGTAAATGAAAAAAAAAACAAAAAACTCGCTCATCAAATTCCATCCAAAGCAATCCCATATTTCCTCTTCCAAACATAAGTATGTATTAATTCCCGCAAAAACGCTCAGAATAATCTAGACGTTCTCACATTACAAAATGACTCAACAGCCTATCCATAAAAAAAAAGTCATGCTTCCACCTCGCACACTATATACTCCAACTTGCAATTGCAACTTGCAACCCTCAAAACTTGTTTTTACCACACTAGCTCCCCTCCGTCTCCTGCACAAATTACACTTTCCAATTCAAAATCCAACATCCTAATAATGTCACCCATGCCACGGAAGCCCAGAAAGCTCCCTCAAAAAAACTAAAAACACAATTTCCAATTACCTTTTGAAGCCGACGGGTAGCCGCCATTCCTTGCTATCAGCTCGAGTTGGACACTGACGACCGACAATTAAATACTAGTCCGCTATCCTTGTATACACAGTCTGTACAGTATACACACCACAAACAAAAAAAACAGTAATAATTAGTCCCACAACTATATTAACTAAATCACTCCTTCAAAAACTTGTTACTACCCGGGATCCTCAGCCGAACTCAAATGTTAGGATTTTGTATCTCTCTATATACCACACAGTACAATAATCAAGCAGTGTACACTTAAGTTCCTCTTCCTTGATGCACCTTTAGAAGAATCAATCTAGACCAAAAAATTCACATCGAGGGACAATCTTCCTTCCATATAGTCTCTGTAGGGGGCTGTATACTGTTCCATCCAGCACTACACTTTTCCCATATGTACTTCCAATACGAACTCAAATAATTTAACCTGTACTCAACTCAACAAACCCAGCTCTACATAACACGCCACTATATATACTCACACGATGTCTCCGCTCTAAACGTAACGTACCACACTACTCTCAACCTCAACCTCTCAAACGTCCGACTCACCACCGACACATTAAAACTAGAAAAAGCCACAAGAAGCCAAAATATACGTTATTTTGTATCCGCGAACGTGTTTCAAACCGGCACGTTGCAAATCCCACACGGACTTTTAATTCATCAATATTGTCAAACACGTACGACTCCAAATCCCAATCAACTCCCAAATACTGTAATTAAAATTTATTTAAATTCCTTAAGTCTGACTGAGACTCTAGGAAGGGACTAATTTAAAAAAAATTAAAATCAAGATGATTCCGAATTTGAACAATTTATTTGCAAAAAGTCACTTGAGCTTCTCCCAACATCTCACCCCCTTCACAGTTCGGAAGTTATTAACTGACGGTCCTCCCGCAATGAGCTTGCACTAATCAATGAGGCCAAGTAGTCCCACCTGGCGTGTATCACCCAAAACTACCAACGTCCTTCCTTCACCTATACCTAGAGATCACTATTTACAAGCTCGACTCGGGATTGGTGGAGAGGATAGAGCCTGCCCCGCCTTCACAGAGCGGCTAGCCAATGAGGGCTTAGCGAGCGCTCCTGAAAGGTGCTGTGCTAGCAATTCCCTTGTCTATATGATTTAACGTGTGTATTATTGTCTTCGGATCTCTTCTTTAAGCTCATCCACTGTACGTTCGTTCATTCCGTCCGGAGCCTGGAAGTGGAAGTCGTCTTAGGATTTTAGTGTAGTTGAGGAAGTGCTGCTCTTTGGTTATTATCATTGTTGTTCCTAGTGAGTGAGACCCGAGGGAATTAATTGCTGTTATAAGGTAAGGCTGGAGTGAGTTATTAATAAGTGGAATTGTTCATTTATGGGGTTGTCATTTTGAAATAATTTAATAAATTCTGTTATTTGAGGGAAAAGTTGTGTGAGGCGCAGATGTGTGTAAGCCCGCTCCAAATCTCTTTGTGGCGGGATGGATGCTGGAAAGAACGCTTGGTGTTTGTTTGAGGGACCATTTGTATTTGAGGGTCTGGAAAGTATCGAAGGGTTTTTTGGGGGGGATATTTGAGGGATTTAGTGACGGTTGACGTAAAAAAGGAACTTATTTGGGGATTTATTTAAGAGTGCGTGGAAAGTCGGATTAGAGCGTTATCTTTTTTGGCGGCATTTTGCTTTGCATGGGATATTACTGGTATAGGGGCTGGTATGTATGTGTGTGGATTGAGGGAGAGAACGCGGATGGAACGTTTCAATAGTTGGGGCTTTGTTAAAGTGGGGATTGTGTAGAATGATGGTGTGCTGAGATTTGTGGGATTGAGTGCGTGCCTGGAATGCGGTGAGAGTAATGCTGGCGTGGTAATTATGCAAATATGGTAATGAGTGTCAATGTATGCGGGGAGTCATTTGAATGGAGTATGTATTTATGGGGTTTCAGGTAGAGGTCAGAAACGAACCGTTGAGAAGCCATGGATGCAGGGAAGAAAGAGACGAGGAAGCGTGGGGACACAGCGTCCGCGGAGGCTAAGGTGACGGGACCGAAAGCTCCCAAGAAAGTAGTGCCACCGAAGCAGGAAGAAGAGGCGGGAGAAAAGGCCGCTGTGAAGACGAAGAAGGATAAGGTCAGTCCAGTGGATGAGGTTGTTGAGAATGGGAATCCTAAGAAGAAACCAGAAGCTGTGAACAAAGCGAAGAAGCCACAAAAAAACGGAGGTGGGTGAATTATTGTTATTGAGGGTGAGAACCATGTGTGAGGAGCGGAGTAGGAATAGGGCGACGAGGAATTGACACCATTGAATGTTGTTTTTGTATGGGAATTAATGTGAAGCATTTTTGGAATGCGGAACATGCACCAATACAGCTGTCTGGTGACAGGGCTCATATTTTATACGGAGTTAGTATTGTTGCATATATAAGTGACTTCCAGCGCTCTCAGTAGTTTGTGTAGGATCTTGTATGGTTTCTCATGGATTGGGACATTTAGCATCCATTATTTACTGGTATCCGTGGTGATTAGTTGCAGGCCCTGCGAGCAAGAAAGAGGAAAAAAAAGACACATCAACCAAGAAGGTTAAAGGAACTGATAGTAAAGAAGATGGGGAAGATAACCAGAAGTCTTCGGAGGACCTCCCAGACGCAGAACCTGAGAACAGCATGGAAGTTGACGAACCCGCAGAAAGCAAAGAGCAGACAAATGAAAAGCCTAAGGATGACAAAGCTGCTAAGGATTCCGGTGCAAGTAAAGCAATTAGTAGTTCCGATAAATCTCGCAAAGTCGCCACCGAGAAAACAGCAAAGTCTAAGAAAGGTACTAAGAGAAAATATTCCTCTTGAGAGATCACATTTTAACAATGGTATATTTTTCAGAGGGTTCCGCTGATAAGGCAACTAAGGAGAAGCCTACCGCACCACCAGCTAAAACAGCTGCGGTGAATGGCTCAAAGAAGGGCCCAAAAGCTAATAAGGCAAAACCTTTAGGTTGGTATCTTCATTTTGATTAATTGCGGTTACATTACTGTTTCATTTTGATTAAAGCGAAATTAATTTTAGATTCCGCCTCTGATGAAGAACCTGAAAAACCTAATGAAGACGTTAAGAAAAGTAAGCCCGCTGTGAAACGAAAATCTGATTCTTCTATTGATGGTGCTGAGAACGGTATACCAGATTCCAAAAGGGCTTCTGGCTCGGGTTAGTTACGTCATAATCCTACACATTCCCAAATCAAGTTTTTGAGTCATGCAACAGTCATTACAAAATACCATCCCATTGTAGAACCAAGCAGTGACGCGGATGATAATGACAGCAAGGAGTCTGATGACTCCAAGTCCCCTAAATCAGCGGAACCTGTCAAAGCTGTGAAGGATGTCAAAGGCAAGCCAGGTCCGGTGAAGGCTGCTAATAATCAGGGTCAAGGAGATGCAGGACAGAAAGCTTCCAAAGCTCAAGTGAAAGCTCCGGCTGCCACGGCAGCCTCCAAGGCTAAGAAGACTTTAAAAGAAGTAGTTGCTGATCGCAAGTCTTACGCCCTTCGTTCCAAGGTTAAGAAGTAGTATGCTGCAACTTTACCCGAGACTGATATAGGATCTTGATTAGAAACTGGTTGAATTTTTTATTCTGGCAACAAATATTACATTTAATTTTTTTTTTCTACAAATCGACTTCCTTAGAATAGTTTTACTCTATCTACTAATATTTTCACCAAACGGTGCCTTCAATGTACTGACCCGTATACAAATTCCTTGAGATCCCCCCCTACAACCTTCCTAGGTCTTCCTTCTCTCAACCGCAAGTATGCCTAGAAATATACAAGCATGTACCGATGTATCCTCTAGTGGGCATACTATTTACCCTAGTTTTTAAATAATATACCAAGGAAGGTAATTTTTAACCAGCCGGAAAGTCTAGAGTGAATAATAAACCGTTTTGATAATGTTTATGTAAATGAATCTCAAGTTCCTCCTCGTATCATTCCTCTCCGTCACATATACTGAGCGTTCACATCTACATCCGATAAACACCGACCTGTTGTACGTTCCCCATCACAAAATGAACCATACCACCACTACCAGAAGTATTCCTCACCCTCAAGGCTGTCCATTTCCATCAATTCCGGCGGCCCACAAGGTATTCCTTTTCCCGTCACCCATACTAAAAGGCCCACACGGAATACATACTCCAGGAAACATTTGGCTCAAGTTCACGCCGGGGTTCATTGTACACACAATCAAAGCAACTCACTCCAATCGCTTTGATCCCCAAGTCTTAACATGCTACGCCGAGGATTCATACCATTTTATCTTTCAAGTACACTTAACTACACACAATCCTGTCATATCCACTCCTTTCAGAGTCCACTCTGAATACCATCAAATTCATATTTACCTGACAATGAGTGACTAGTAGTCACCATAGCCTGTCAGCTCGACCCCTATATTAACATGACCTCACTTTGGCATTGCTTCTGAATTGACATTCACTTGACAGGCTTGCATACATTGATAAAACACTTCCTCCGACTCATACCATATAGCATTTTAGCATACATTATTTTGGAAAGGTGCAGCAAACAGCGTCAATAACATTCCTATTAAATGCTGAAAAGTTAGCTTACTCTGTATACAAAAAACAACACACATACAATCAAAGGAAAGCAAGCGAGCAGTAGCTTCCGTAGTCCTACAGCCGTTCGTTCGTACCGTTCAAATACTCAATACTCTACAGCTATGTACACAATAGGACTTTCTGCAGGAAGAGAGAGAGAGAGAGAGAGCTGTAGGCGGTCATTGAGTTTACTTGCACATGATGCCATTGGACGACCAGATAAGAGAATGTTCGTCATCACACAGCAGCTGGAGCTCTCAAATTTGAGAAGTGAATTTACACGGAGAGGAATATATAGTTACTCTTAACGTCTTAAAACTATTGTGCATTTGTTGTGTAGAAAGTAAGTTGTTTTATATATGGAAATAATTATATTATTATATACTTGAGGGAATTTTTTTTACTCCTTAAACATCTCTCGTGTATAATCAGGATATTTAGGTAAATTTTCTTCATTTACATCAATCCTTGGTTGAACTTTGTGAGGGCCACAGAGTCTATACTTTTTACTTGCATTGGATTGCATTGCCCTTTTATTCGTTCCTCTCTCTCTCTCTCTCTCTCTCTCTCTCCCATTACAACTGTACTTGTGCTCTGTATGTATATATATAGATAGTTTGTATTAGTTCTGTGAACGCGTAATAAATTACACAGTCCCGATTTCCTTCCCCTTATAGTTTACAGTTGAGGTTCGCGAAAAGGAGGTACTCGTTTTTTTTATTTATTTATTACAAAGTTTTTGTTTCAGTAAGTTTGTTCTCGAAGATTTGTCCTATTTGGAGAAAATCATTATGAATGGAGTTGACTTGTTGTCTCCTGCTCTGTATTATTTTTTGAGTAACTTTGTATTATTAGACCCCCGTTAGTTATAGATTTACGGGAAAATATATACGTGACTGTGTGGTTATTATATTGTAGGTGATTTGTGTGGGGAGTTTTTTTTTTTGAAAGGGGGGGGGGTGAGCTTGTGTATATTTTGAAAAAGGAAAATGTATATGGGGTGATTGCGGAAGGGCATTGTTGATTGTTGGAGTGAGTTTCTGTATATAGTGTGTGTGTGTGTGTACTTGTATTGTAGGTGCAATTGTTTCCGGTGTGGATGAGAGCTTGGGTAGTGCAAAAGAAGCTTGGGTCGTTGGTGTCATATCTAGAGACTGTATTATTTTCTGTAGAATGCTCTTGGGTTGAAGTTGTTTGGAGAGGAGCTGGCGGAAAGTATCATTTGGTGTGGAGTTGACGTTGGGTAACTGTGCATATATAGTTACTTAGGAAGATTTTTGAAAACTGGTTTCGAATTAGATTTCTTGTTTGGGATTCATTGGCTTTTTTTTTTAAGTGGACCCGTTGAGATAATATTTTGAGCGGAAGATTTCATTTGGAAGGTGAACGGGAGGGGAATGTTGATTTTGTTGATTTGCATGTGACGTTTCGTTTTACATCGGAGTAGATGATTAGATTTTCAGGAACTGTTACTGTCAGAGTGTATGGGGTGGGCTTTGAGGGAGGGTATTGGTTGGGGAGGTATCTGGAGCGATTGTATAAGTGTGAAATGAACAATGTGGATTGAATTTGTGAGTGGTTATTTTGTGAGGATGCTAATTTGTACACTTTTCTTTGTTTTTTTTTGTAGATATAATTAGTTTAGAAAATGGAGACTGCTAGCGAAAAAGTGACTGATGAAATTCAGGAGATAGTACCTGAACGTCATTGCCTTGAGACTGAAAAACACATGGATGGAACAGATTCTGATATTGGCACTGGCATTATTACCTACAGCAGAGTAAGTTTTCAAGGGAGTCAGTCCTGTTGTGTGATAGCTGACGGAAGGAATTTGCATTATTTGAGTTTGAATTTGTGAGGCATTGGGAGGATTTTGAACAGAATTAGTTAAGTGTGTCATGGTGATAATGTGTGTACTGTTTGAAGATGATTTTTTTTTCTGTAGGAATTTTTACTAGAGTGTTTTCGGCATCCTGCCTGTTCTCGGAAGCCTCTTATTCCGTTGCCAAACCTTGAGATCACCTTAAGTACAGCTCGTTTGGGATCTAGTCCTTTCACGACCCTTTATGTCACGTATGTTCATATTTGGTTATGTAGCCATGTAGATTCTGTGGGGTGGGATATTGTTTTATGCATTATTTTAAAAATAGAACAGGGTCCTAAAGTCCATTTTTATTCTTTATAATAGACCAAGAAGAAAAGAGGAAAGCGGAAGAAGAGAGCCTGAAGATAACATAAGTCTGCGTCCCCACAGTGGCAATTTTTCCAGCGGATGTGCTCCCAATCTATCTCCAGCTCATTATCCTCAAAGTTCGTATAATCGTTATCCATTTCAGAACGAAGACCCTTCTAAAAACATTTTTGATAGGTAAGGTAAAACAGCTGAGTTACCAAATTATTATTTCAAGCTTCGGAGGTTGCAAAGATATTGAGTGTTCTTTATGTCTTTTATATTTGACTCGTAGGGCTTTCCCAAGGAACAATTACCGTTTTAATAATAGCGGCCGACCTGATTTAAACGAACGAAATCGGGTTGAGAGGGAGCGAGAACCACGAGATAGGGATAGAGAAAGGGAAACTCGCGACAACAGAAATGCACGTAATCCTAATCAAGGCCGTAGACAAACATCTCTGTTGTGGGGGCCAGAAGGAGAAAACCATCCAGAATGGTCCCGTAGACGGACATCTAATGACAAAGAATTTCGAGGTCGATCAAGCTTCGGTAAATATCATTCTTCAGGTTACCATGAAGAGGATAAAGAACCTGAGTGGTTTTCAGGTATTTAAAACTTTCGTTTTTAGTCAGTACTTTAACAAGGTTTCATTGATGTTTTGAAACAGTTGTGTTAATATACAAAAGTCCTTACCTTAAACCTCAACATTGTTTTCTTCTATTTTAGAGGGTCCAACTTCACAGCATGATACTATAGAGCTGCATGGGTTTCAGGACGATGAGAGGCGAGATGCTGATCTAACAAAATCCATGAATAGAGTTGTTAGTAGTGGAATGGCTGACCACTGTAGCGAAACTCCTACCAATGTCAGTAATAAAAACGAACACAAGCCTGAAGAAGTCAACAATGGCATGAATTTAAGCGCGATGGATCTCGAAAAAATTCTTGTATCTGATATGTTGCCGGTATGTTTCTTGCAAATATATGAGATAACAGGGGTTTGGATAAAGTTATATTCTACACGTAATTTTATTTTCCAGAATGGGCTGCTAATGGATTCAGGTGTGGAACCAGAAGGTAGTTCTCGGTTCACCAAGTATTTCCAAAGAAATTCTTCTCCACCAAATCCGAATGAAGATATTCATCGTAGGGCTGCAGCAATTCCGGACAAGTCAGGTGGTGAAGCTTTGAATCTCCAAGCATTATTTCCTCGGAAAGTTGATGCTGCTTCAAGCTCATTAGGTAAAGGTACATTCAATTTTTTGTTTATAAATCAATCAGTTTTATAAAAGTGGAGCTTTTAATTTTCTGACAGTTATTTAACCTACAGATGTCCATTGATATTGATTTTATGTTCGTCTTTCTTATTTCAGAATCTAAGTCTGATGTGATTAAGGGAATGGAAACAGAATTGAGGCAAATACTTTTACGTAGCAATGAAAAAGAAGTGCCCGAGCCGCCGAAAGAGCAGTCCAAACAAGAGGATTTAAATGCCTTTAAAAAACTGGTAATGCAATAATCATAAACTAAACTGAGGTGCTTTAGTGATTTATATGATTTAGACTTCAAATGTGTGTGTAAAAACATTTCATCACTTGTGTCCATATGCGCAGTTTAATCTATGCTTATGAATGATAAAACTAGTTTTTACCGGCAATTTGTTTTTGTTACAGTTGGAGGATTTAGTTATTAAAAGTAATAAGACTGCATCGCAAAACATTGAAGGTTCTGGCCGACCAATGCCCGCGCCACCACCTGGATTGCACGGGATGCAGTTCAATCCATTTGGACTTGGTATTGCTCAACCACGGCCTCTGCAGCAGCATAATGCAATAGGTTATTGAAGTTCTCTTTAACTAGTTGTAGTGAATAAAATAAATTCAGCTTGAATTATTTCATGACTGTTGTAGGGAGTGTTAGGACAACAATTTCAATGAGTTGTTTTATTCGTAGCCCCCAATATTTCCATGAATCAAGTACTCCAAACCCATTCTGTGAATCGTATGGTGGAACAACAGCAGCATGAGACACCAGCTCAGAGTCAGAAGAGAAGTGCAACTCCAGTACTTAGTTCTGCATTTACTCCCACGGCTGTTATGCGTAAAATGACCGCCGACCAGCAAACTAAAACTGGTTCCTCTATAGTGAATGCTAAAGTAACAGCTTTTACTGGAATAAATCAACAAATGGCTGCTCCCGCTCCTTCAGCTTTTTCTGCGATTGCTGCTTCCGCTTCTCACCCCAACCCGTTATCATCGTTCATGTCTGCTGTGGCTCAGAATCAGACATCGCATTTATCGATTCATCAGCCACAACAACAACAGAACTTGCCGCAACCAAGTCATCCTGGGCATACCCGCCCTGGCCATGTTCCTCTTCCTCACTCCGGTATTGTTTATAACTTTTTTTTACTTGTATAAGCCACAAAATGTTTAAAACACGGGTGTACTCATAACTTTTTTGTAATTCATCCTGCAGGTTTTCACCCTCAAAGAATCCACTTCCCAGTGGTGGTTGGACCTCCAAACGCTGGAATGCCTGGTCAATTCCCGCCTTTCATGATTTATCCCCAAATGCCTCAAAGAAAGTGATTCGTGAGAAAGGAGCAAGACGGAAAAGTGTAACCGTGTAATGAAGCATCCAACCCTACCTGAATTTCGACGTCAATGTTTTTGATTAAAACGAAGAAAGATATAGCTTCCTTAAAGCGGCGAGTATTTCGGTTCTCCCGTTATAGTACAAGTTCGTATGTTTGAAAACAATTATTAGTTAATTTCTGAAGTTTTGAACTTGAAGTCTTAAGGTGATAACGCATTGATGTTTTGAAGTTTATTTACAAATTTGCTGGTTACATTTCTTTGCGGTTTAAGACGACACTATTAAATAATTATTATACACTTGTTCTTTAAATGGTTGGTGTGCAATTGATTGGCTTCAAAAAGATATTCCCTACTTTGATAAGTGGGAAAGTATATCTCAGTTATTTATGTTACTTAAAATGGATGGCTTCTCCTGTAATTCAAGCCAAGTTTAATATTGTAAGGTGACAGTAAATGGAATCATGAATGTATTACTTGTATACATTACCTAGTAATTCCGTATTGCTTCGTACTTACACACATACATAACTATATAAAATTGCGGAAATATTGAAATATCTTGTTTTACAACTTGTACAACGTAGTTGATTCGGGTGAGAGGAGTCAGCTCATCTGAATCCCGTTCATGATCTTCTAAATTTGAAAGGAAATGCTGAATTGCATGATTTTCCAAAAGTAAATGCTTGATTAATTAATATTCGTATAAACTTCATGTGTTGTGTTAACATTCCGCTACGTGGTTCAATCAAATAACAATCGTACGTGAAACGCAAACTTGTAATTACTTTGTTCTAATTTACATGTACAATCATTCATGGATTCCAAAAGAACCGAAAGCTAACATCAGGAGAACGATTGTAAATAATTACTCCTGCATACATTACTTATCTCTAGATAATTCTTGTGAATCCAGCAAATCTGAAGTAATTAAGGTTTTGTAGTTCAGCCACGGTCGAAAACAGTTTGTAGCAATTCTGCCAGTGCTGGATTTACTCTTCCGTCTTTTATTCTTGCAGCCACGTATTGAAAATCAACTTTTTCAGTTTGATCCTTTTGATTTTTGTGGCATCTGCAACAAAAGTCATGGAGTAAACAAATTTCCATACTTTGAAATTATCCATCCGCTGTAACTACAAACATGCCTTTCACACACATCATATTTACCGCTTACCGCCAGACAGTACAATATTCAACATTTTTTTCATGCAGCCTTATGTGTACGTTGATAAAAATTTTGTTAATATTTGCATTAGTAAAATACCTGTTCTTATCCTTCCCTGTGTATTTCAAGCATGAATAGCATTCATTACAATCTTCAAGGGAGTACTTGCCAAATACTCTCTCACTTACAGCACAAATGCTTCGGAATAAGTCTTCCGTAATATCCACATCAGAATTCGGAACATCGAGAAAACTGCACTGAAGTTTTGTAGCCTCATCAGGACGCAAATTTCGTCCAAGTACTTCTGTCAATGCCCTCTGAACCGTCTTTATTGTACATGAACATGAAGAACAATCTTTTGACATGGTTTCGCAGTTCATTCATTCAGTTCACCGCATTTCAAGAATAATAATTTCTGCCCTGGTCAATTTCTGTACTAAATCAACTATTTTATTCAACTGTTAGTCACAAAGCATTTACCTTATATGTGATAGTTTTCCCTGTCGGGTTTTCCATGGTCCGGTAGCGATGAAATACCAGGCTATACAAAAGTTTCCTGTGTTCGCTTATGAAAATATATCTCCGAATGTACTCGAGCGGTGTCAACTCTGAAATTGTTTTCCCATACAACTGTATATCGCAGCAGTGATTGCTTAAACGTTTTGAGTAATCCTTAGATGCTTATTTCATGTGGAGAAAATGGTACAGCAAAATCAAAATAACAAAATATTACTTGCTAGAGTCCGCGTGTCAGTCGGAATTCCAAAAGTGGCACTTGACCGTGACCAGGTTCGGGGTAGTGACAACCATAGGTCCTCTTTCATACGAATGTTCCCAGCTTTAAACTTGGTTTCATATTTTCTAAAGTCTGATTTTAGTGCTTCAATGTTCTCATCAATAAACTGCATTTCCTGATAATTATTCACGAACCGCAAATTTTCAGATTCCGTGGAATGAAGTACATTGAAATCATTTGTCAGCAGTTACTTACATTGGAATTCCATTCCGTCCCTATCAGTTGTTCGTCCAAGACTTCATGAAGTGATCTAGCTGTTTGGTCTAAGTAAGTCTGGAATCTTTTTGCGTTTAGTTCAGCTAAGCTTTCCATAACTACACCACCGTTCCCTTTTTGCACGTCCTCGTCATCATCATTCTGTGACATCCGCGACATCTGGGTATCATGGGGATCATCCACGACGTCTTTTCTCCGCGTTTCACCCTGGACAGCACTTTGTTGGGACCCTTCCCTTTTGTTCCGGTCCGTATCTGTAGCTTCCTTTCCTTTGGTTTTTCTCCCATGACGACGAAGTTTCTAGTTTTTAATTAAGTACTAACCGTAATGCTTTTTTTCAAAACAGTCGTTTGGTGTAATACTGATGTAAACTTTTAAAATTAAATAACTAACTGATCCGTGTTAGCAAAATGCATACAACAACAACAACTGCTAATGGTTTTAATACAAGAGGAATTATAATAAATTACTTCGTACCTTCCTACTGGATAAAATGGGGGAAGTAGTAGCCTCTTGACCTGTAGCATTCCTAGGAGAAGGCTTTGTCGGAGGACGTTGGCCAAGGAGAGTTAAAACGGATGAGTGAAGCGGTGGGAGTGTCAGCTGCAATTGTGAATTATTGGAGTAGTAACGTTTGTACAACTCAAGAGTTAAATCATCTATGGTCGCTGAAGACAATGTTATTTCCTTTTTTGGTCCTTCCTCTCTTGCCTGTTTATTCTTTTTGGACGTGTTAAAATGTCTAGGAGAAACTCTATCTTGCCTGGTCCTCCGCTTATTTGTGTAACTGTAACACCTCTTTTTCTGCTTTAGAAACTCATAGGTTTTAGTTATATTAGCCTGTGAAGATTTACCCTGACGATCTGCACACTTCAATTGAACTCCTTTAATACAAATAAATCCGTTAAAATTCCCCTTCGTTGAACTATTACTGGAAGCACAAGGCTCGGGTGTTTTCTCTTGCGCAGATAAATATACAAGTGGGAATTTCTGCATGAGTTGTGAGATTTCCTCCTCATGAGGATTAAATGTTTCCTCTTCCCACGCTTGTAAATCGTCTGAATCATACTCAAATGTGTCGTAATTTTTAACCAGTTTCACTTTTGGAATCACAGTGGCATATATGATATCGGCCGTGTCGTCACTTGGGCCGGAGTCAAATGAGCAGTAACCATCGTGGAATCTACCACGGTTCCGTTTTAATACCTCTTTGGGCTCCTCAAACTGTTTTATTTTTTGTTTGATCTCCTCAATAATTTCGTAATTTCTTGTTATGAATTTTCGAAAATCAGCTGGGAGGGGCACGTCTTTTGAAATCTCTTTCATGTTTGCAAACTATTTCCTTCCTTTTGTAAACGACACACTATTTAATTTTACAGTTTATACGTTATCTACATTGACGCTAGGATTCTTATATTATAATTATACGAAAAATTATTGTTTTTCAAACACTGATATTTCATGAAGTGTACGATTAATTTGTGCATGTGAGAGTCGATAGTAGAAAAACATGAAATGACGCTGGCTGGATCAGGAACTGAACTGTCAAGCACACAGTTTTATAATAATTTTTTGTTTGCAAATGCAATCTAACGTAACAGCATTCGATCAATCAATTAAGGCTGACGGAGCTACAACTGCTCATGATTATTTCAATATTATCCAAGATGACTTTCCCTCTGGCTTTCACTTTTGCTCTATCACTACTAGATAATAGAGCAGTGTGGTAAAGCAGATAGTTTTTGAATCAGTGCTAATTATATATGCTTTGACATGGACATGGAATTACAGATATAAGAAAAAATCTGAATTAGAGGTTATTACTCACTCCTTCCAAAATTTTCGGACTTGACGATCTTTCATAGACAAGCGGTGACGTTGATCGTTCCTTTGATTTCTTTTTCTTTCGGCCAGCTTGTGCTTTCGGAGTTGTGGAACGAGACATGGAAAGATTTCTTGGCGAAAGTTGATGAAAAATACTACAGGAATCTGGATTTGCGGAAGAACTCCTATTGTCAGCATCGTCATCAGCGTATGTGGAATCTATGGATGTCCCAGTGGTCAAGCTATTTTGACGCGTGATTGCATCTACACTTTTGACACGTCTCAAGTCTAAAATCAGAATACGTCGTTGGTGAAACTGACATTGCTTGGCTTCCGGTTCTGGAGTGGAACAAGTCCGATGCTCTCTGTTGATATTTTGTAAACCATTGTTTTAATAGAAAATAAATTCCTTAAGGATTTTTCTGTTCATGGGTCCTCTGCATTTGAAAGTATTGTATCTCTTGTTGAACTTACGTAGATCGTGATCGGGGCACAGAAGCAGATCTTCTGGAGGGTAGTGTAATCTCCGGAGTAACAGGCCTGGAGTCAGTCTCCGTGTACCGTTTGTAAATATCTTCAGGAATCCAATCATCATTCTTGGGGCTGGCAGCAGACGGAATCCGACTCTATTTTTCAAGCAATACCATTGTTTTTAAGGTACTTACAATGCAAGGAAACATTTAATATTTGATGTGTAATTTTGTTGTCTCATTATCACCTTTATAGTATGAACCGGGTGCTTGCACCGTAGGGAACAAGAGAAGCTGTAGGGATTGGGTCCATTGAACCGCTCTGTCAGGTTTATAGCGGTACCAACGCAACCATTAATCTGCTTGACCGGTTTCTTGTATGAAAAAAGTATATTACAGTATTTACTGACGATGAGCCAGCATTCAATACTAGTATCAACAATTTATTATTATTATCATATCAATACCACTGGCGGAATATTTGCACGGCACGATCTCAGATATAATTTTAGATCCTGTTTAAATTATTTGTGTTGAAAACTTCAAAGGTAATATTTCTTTGCATGTAGGTATGTACATGCGCACCCGAAAATCTTTCTGTGAATTCTCAGTCCGGGCATTTTATGCCGGCAGAATATATTTTATATACATCACTTTTGACAAAATAAAGTGCAACTTTTTCTCAAAGATTTTTTGGACATAACGAAAACAGTTTACTAGCAAGAAATTGTAAAACGAACCGAAATATAAATAACTACTTATAATTACTTCGCGCTTGAACAAGAATGAATTACAGATAGTGGGTAATCAATTCTTTCAGATACAAAAATGTTATCTACCTTTTTCTTTTTGGAACGGTAATGTTGCGTTAGTTTTGTAGTTCTGCGTATCTGCCCTTTCTTTTCGGTTATAATTACCATTATAACCCAAAATGTTTTATAAAGAACTACTTTGACTCCAATCAACTGCGGTAATAATAATTCCTTCTAAGCAGATATTTACGTTTGGGCTTAAAATTAGGATACTGTGTAACTCTATTCCTGGAGTTACATACTTTTGTGTGATTTATACATATTTGTGTAATGTAACAAGAAAAGTAAAAGTCCTTAAAATGGCAATAGTAATATTATTTAATTTTAATTTATTCAATTTTGATTTTCTCCCTGCTTCAGATTCGAACGATATGAATGAATGAAACTATGATGTAGATACCCATACATATTATCATATTTATTGTATAGCATGCCTTCAACATTGCAGTTACTTCAATAGAAATCGGTTTTGCTACGCTATGGTTTGATCAATATCAGTTGCATGAATTATTTCACTGCAGAGTAAGCACAAAACCCGAAATCAAGTTTGACCTCTATAATTGTAAGATTCTTTGAACGGGTGCGGGTGCAAGCACACTATAAGCAATATTCTACAATTTAAAACAAGCTACAGTCGTCTTTAATAACACTAGCATTCAAGCCATCCACCAAGGTGGATGGGAAAACTGGGATTGCAATAATTTGTGATTTATACAAAATATTAAACTTGACATCAAAGGTGGGCAAATAAAGCCTGCCTATTTTCTTTCAAAAAATATCGCCATCCTATATAGGTTAAATTATTAACCTGGTTAATAGGTTGTTTCAACGAAAAGAAGAGCCTTGATACCAAGGGTCAAGTACTCTCACTGCCTGCCTATTAGCCTATATCTGTCCTAGTGTGCATTGCTTGCCTCAGGCAAGTTGCCTGCCTATTTCTGCTGTATAGCTTCTGGCAGCACTTTGCCAGCCTATATATAGGCGATATAATTGTGAGTTTTAGATAGTGCAAGCCATATGCAGTGTCACATGCAATTGGACACCATAATGTATGGGTTTGATTAATTCTTTTATAAACTACATAATCCAGTGGGAATAAATACGGGACCATTATGTATGTACTGTGGTATACATGTTCATACACTCTGGTAATTACTGGTATCAGGTAATTCCCGCCTCATTCTCAGTCCGTCTCTGCAAACGTTTTCCCAAAGATCTTGTAATCCTGTCCTTAGGGATGTTCCACAAATGACGTCATCCAAAAATCTGGTAAATTACGACTGACTGACTGCATCATAATTCCTCGTCACAACGAAGGCTGACTGACTGTATACGACGTCATATGTGTATGTATACATGGGAATTGTATAATGCCACAGGGTGCTTTATTATTCAAAACTGAGTTCGTTTGTGAAAAACATTATTAATTGGCAACAATTAATCGGCTTTGTTTACCTTGTTTTTACCGTCGAGATTTTCTTATTAGCCATCGGTTATAACCGTAATAAAAGTAGAAGATTAACAATGAGGTCAAAGGTAATTTGAAGTGGGCCACTCATTCAGGCAATAATTTTAAAATAATGTAACAAAAACATTTTACAATAGAAAACTAATTTCACCTGGAAATTTTTTAGAATCAATTTACTCTCAAATCACCCAAACAGTTTGCATGTCTCGTTATCGAATGATTTATTACCCACGGCTCCTCCCGTCAAAAATTGACCCATCCATTCATGCGAAAATCGTATCGCAAGGTTTTTCCATTGCGAGAGCAAATGATAGAATGCATAGATCAATAGATTTCTATGATGTATAAAAATGTGCGTTTATATGTGACATACCTTTCCAAGGTTAGATTAGATGGATGACCCTACCAACTTTAGGATAGTATTTGATATTATCGGTCCGCAATAAGAACCATTACAGTTTTTCAGTTTGGTAAACGGTGACTGCACCATCTGCCGATGATGCAGGTATTACCATGTGTTTATATGTGACCATTTTGATTTCCTTCGGTAAAAAACTATAAGTTTAACTATTTGTTTGAAGATCGGCTCAGCCGTATGATGTGAGGAAATTTAAATAGAACGTATATACACAACTGCTTATATATACTTCTCCGACATATGACGCAGTCGGCATGTTTTTTGAATAACTTTTAGTTGAGAAGTACCAAGATGAGTCAGTTACTCTGTCCCTTATATTACTTACCGATATAACGCGGTGACTTTGTGAATTAGTTGCGGAACTAATGACTTTGGATGCTGAGGTCGTTATTTAATCTTACAAACTCGCACGGGATTTTAAATAAGAGTAACAAAGGGTCTGGGTTAAATCGGTGCAGAAAATGACTTCATGTTATGAAGAAGGGACTGACTGAGTACATCTTGTTAAATCATGCACGGACAATAGTGACTAAATGCATGACGTCATTTGTGGCATATCCCTTACCAATTCGTGCTTTGAGAATATTCCGCTCGCCAATAATGCCTAGCCTTTACTTGAACGAACTTGTAGCCTGCCTGAATAGCCCAGTCGCTTGTTGCGAAATATCTGAATAGCCTAGATTGTCCCTAAGCCAATATTGTAGTGGTGATTGCCCAGCCTAGAACCTCGCCTAGATTTATATCCCAACTTGCAGCATCCTTGAGCCTTAGCCTATTATAGGGCCTAGAATCTAGGCAGGCGCCCATGTTTGCTTGACATTATATAATTAGGCTAATTTCTAATTTGAAAGAGTGGACCGTCTTGGTTGTGGACGGCTGCCCGTGCAATGCCGCCGCCCTTGCTAGTGTATAATGTTTTTATTTTTTTTAGAATATTTTTTATAATTTATTTAGTCAGCTATTACTGGCTCAGCAAATTAAAATAAAGCTCGCTTAAATTTGAATCTCAAATCTATAAAAAAAATGTTAAAAAGTTTTATTACTAATTTCAAATTATTAAGACTTTTTAGCATCCTTTTTTCATTTTTGAGCAAAATTATTCAAAGAGGAAAAAGAAAAAGCACAAAACAGTATAATGCTTTAATATTTTTTTTTAATTTAAAAAAATAATTTTAATAATTTATTTACCCAGTTATTGCTGGCTCAGCCAATAAAAAACAGCGCGCGGAAATTTGAATCTCAAATTCGTATTACACGAAGACGACGACGTCCCACTCTTTCAACTTAGTAGATAGGATTACTTGCACTCCGGAATCAGGCAACTACAATTTACCAAATAATTTGTTACCTTATCTGTAGTAGGCTAATCAGCAATGGAAGATCAAAAATGGAAATCGAGCTTATAAAGTCATAAATAAGCCCTGAAGGTCACTGTTACTTCTCGAAATCTTGTCAGATAATATTGATTCTACATAATTATATGCCAAATTTTGCAAATTTATTTAAAACATGAACAGCGGGTTACATTATGCTCTTTCTAATAGACTTCAATGAATTCCAGTGTTCCATAGTAACGACGACTTAACTGTGCAAAATCCATTATAGCTATAATTCTTTACTTGCAGGTTAATGTAATAATATTTAATAGAAGGGGCTGTGGCTGGGAATTGGCTCCTTATAGCTGCACCAGAATTATTGTAATATTAGCTACACCAGAAACTATAAAAGACATGGTTTAAAAGGAACTTGCTTGGTTGTTTTAAGATGATCAGAATTCGGTTCATGTAAATTGCACGGTTAAGCTCGCCTTTTCACTAAATCAAAGAAGGCGTCTTTGTACAAAATATTGGGCGCTTGGTGGTTTTCACTTACGTATGTATATTTGTCATGAATCATCTAATAAAATTCAAGGGAAATACAGGACTATATCGTCGGTGAAGAGGCAAAATGATCTAGGTGCATACTCGATTAGAATCAAAATGATCTACATAACTTTTTCCCTAAAGGCAAAATGAACTAGGTACAAGTCTTTTTAAAAGCAAACTGACCTGCATGCAGTTTTCCATAAAAGCAAAATGATCTAAGTGCTGTCCTGAATTTCTGTGTGAGAAAAATAGCTTCTGCAAGGAGGACACGTAGCTTATAAGGACTGTAATTATTATTATTATTATATAAAATATATATTATTATTATATATATTTATTATAAATAAAAATTTATATTTTTATTTATAATAAAAATGGATTCCACTGAAACCAATTTAAATGTGAAAAAAATTATTATTATTAATTATTATTATTGTTAATTATTATAAGGGGTCAGTGAATAAATATTTAATAAAATTTCATTATAATTAAATAATATAATCTGACCTCAAATCATTATCACATTACTTTTCCTAAAAACTACAATTTTGGGTTTACTGCCTCCTAGTATTTATTTTGTATTTTATAATATAATTTACATTAATTTTTTTTTAATATAATTTTTTAATGTGTTTACACGTATTGTTTTTATTATAATTTGCATCTAGATCATTTTGCTTTTAAGAGAAACTACATCTAGATCATTTTGATTTTAAAATTCAATGCAAGTAGTTCATTTTGCCTTTAGTGAAACTGCATGTAGATCATTTTGATTCTAATCGATCATGCACCTAGATCATTTTGCCTCTTCACCGACGATATCATGCTTGATTTTTTAGAATGAGTGTTTTGTATCCCTGTATCATTAATCATTATATCTTCATGAATTACTCAACTTTTAAAACACGGGAAGCTACCCGTTTGTACTGCATGTTTTTAAACTATTGTAGGCTCTGTGTTTAGATTAGGTTTGAATTATTGCAATAATTCTCTTTGCTAAAGTAAATTAATTTTAAAGGTCCAATCCTTTCCGTCCCGATTGCATTGATGCAATTTTGCATATGTTTTAAACACGTTTAGCATATAATTATTCATATTCCCAATGAATTTTAGATGAGGGAAGAGGCTTGACAGCAAAATTGTCTTAAAAAAATTAAACAAGCAATGGCCTCCCCAAAAACGTTTTGACCTTTGCAATATTCTCACACTCACAACGTCACAACTGCTTCAACAGTACCATTTATGTATGTATGTCAGTAAGAAGAATGGATTCAATCACTATAAAAAAATGCGACTGTTCGTTGACATTTGTTTGCAAAAACAAATTAAACCAAAGGAGTTTTGCTCACTCGGGCCATGACAGTATTGCAGCAACGTTGCTGTTATTACGAATTTCTATAACTATATAGCCATCATCGTGGAAATGAGTCACAAAATAAAAACCTTTCTTGCTGTATTGTACATCATTATGTTATAATAATGCCTCACATCCTAAGTTTAAAAAAAATTGTACTAGGTGCTTAAACAATACCAAAACCAAGTAAATTCATTCCGGGCCTAGCGCGGTATGAACTGTTATGTGGAGATTCCAGGTAATCCTTGGTTGTGGATTGATGAAAGCGAGAGGAGAGAGGAGACCTTTTCTCAGGCTCTCCTGGAGTAAACAAGCTGAGGTTGTACTGGTTATTATATAGTTGGAGATTTTCAGAAGATTCAGTAAACAAGACCTAAGTAGCCTCAACCCACAACCCTTTTAAATCATACCAATTTGAGACTGACAAACAAGGAAACTCCCCCTTTCAATTTTATTCAAACACCAAAACATACTACAAAAGCTTTTGCCTTTGAAATCATTACGAGGCAGTTAAATATCACACGTTCAAGCGATACATATCTTTAGGGGAGTTTTTTCTTTGTGCAAAAGGATAACAAAACTTTCAGTAACTAACGAAAACATCCCTAGTTTATTCCCCTGGATGACATACATATAGTTACTTCTTTCTGAGTTGAAAATGAACGACCATGACGCCAGCCAGGATTCGACCAAAGAGGAAAATATTTTTACAGGAAATGATTTACTAGAATCCAACATCCCTCACAGCGAAAGGAACAACAAAATCTTTAAGCAAGACAAAAACGAGAAAAATCTCAGCACAGTATTTGATCACGTAACCACATTAACCGGTATGCTCATTTTAAATTACAAAATACAATACAAGTAGCTAACTATTAACAGGATCGGTTTTCCAACGAGCGGTTTCATTTTGTTTTAGATGAACCATATCTATACAAATGTAACATTTGCTCGAGTAAGCTCAAGACCAAGGCAAGTATCAAATTTCACGAGTTTTGTCAGAGTGGAGAAAAGCCATACAAATGCGAAAAATGCGGACAAGGTTTCCAATTGAAAGCCCATTACGATTTTCACATGAGTGTAAGGTCAGGTATGAGTTTCAACTGTTTGGATTTTATTACTTTGGAGATAAGTATCCTAGTTGTGGATTGCTTACATTTGAGTGTTAAAAACATAGGTGAGTGCCCATTCGTATGTCATCAATGTGGAACGGAGTTTACAGAGCGAGGAAACCTTATCCAACACCTGCAAACACATTCTAGCGAAAATCCATTGCTTGGTGAGCACTTTGATAGTAAATTCACCAATTTCCAAGCTCGGCAAACTCAGTTGTTAACTCAAACTGGGAAACGTCCTTTTGAGTGTAAATTGTGTCAGAAATGCTTTACCGGAGCGACGATTCTTAAAAGGCATCTCGCCACTCACGCAGGTATAATCAATTATGCAAAGTCTCTGCCATAGTTATTTAAAATAAATCATTTTTACACCATGCTTCAAAAGAATGTTGTAGAAGTTAACACTAGATTTTGCTAGCTCAAAGGACCTTTACATGCAGTTATTGCGGCGATAGCTTTCCGTTGAAACATAGTTTTGATTCACACGTTCAAACACATTTCACTGAACGTCCTTTTGGCTGCAATCAGTGCAGAAAGGCTTTCACAAATAAGAAGGATCTTCTAAGGCATATTATTATTCACTCAGGTATTTACTTCTGAGTCAAAACTCATACTAAATTAATCAAATTAATTTATTAATTGACATCCACATGTCCTCTACAACTGATTGTGACATGTAGGGGAAAGACCTTTCAAATGTCGTCTCTGTGAAACTTACTTTCGGAGAAAAGATAACCTGGACAGGCACATTCAACATACTCATAGCAAGTCGAAGGAAGTGGCTAAGCAACTTGCTGACAGAGCAGCAGCAGATTATTTTGCAAAACGACAGTCGTGAGTCTCATTTATTATTTTATTTAATAATCCCCTTTAAACCTGCATCCATATATTTTTGCTTTTCCCTGAAAAATAAAATATTATAAATTATTATTATTCCTCCCCACTAAATCCAAACGTTGTATTACATTATTTTCATTGCTTATACCTATGATTGCCTCGTCTCAAAGAGATTTTTCTAGGATTGCTTTATTTGCAAGTTGGTAAACAAAGCCATCATATGCGTAGATTACAAAATATCCTGTGGAAAGAATTATTGACTAAATAGATTTTTTTTGTGAATTTGTGTCTGTTTTGGGCTATAGCTCCTCCTCAAAACACATTCCCATCCATGACGTTATGAAATCTAGTTCTAGAACTCTTCCCGACGAAATGGGTGTTGTAATTACGGCGGAACTGTCTCCACCCGGGTCTCCAATGGCAGATGATAATAGCACGTTGGACCAATTCGAAGGTAATTGCTGTAATACACGTAATCATAAATATTGAAATCATTGTATATTGACAAAACACGAAGGCTCCCCAAGCTTGTTTATGCATTTAGACATGTTTCTTCATTTCCCACCTTTTCAGGAAATCAAAATGTTGTACAGGAAACAAAACCTCTGAAAGGAGGAACTTCCAGTGCTGCTGTGATGTTGCCCGGCGATAAAAGCACAGATTGCGATGCAAACTTACAATACTTTCATCTTATTTCGTAATTATGAAATGACCTGAAGGCTTGATAAAATCACCTCAGAAACGCATTCACCCCTTGAAAAGTAAGCTGGACTTTCTCCAAATTAAATTACAGGAGTCATCTTTTACAAGGAGCATCCCAACTTTGAGAAATTGGAGATCTGAAACCAGATTCCAGATATTGTGCGTGCATTTTGTAAACATACATAGATGAAATCCAATAGAGATGGCACCTGTACAACAAGGAAAAGTGCTGCAGTTCAGGGGAGGAAAGCGGACAATGCGTAATTCATTGATCAGTAATTTTGCTGAAAATTGACCTTCACAATTGGAGTGTACATTCTACCTACAGTTGTTACCATTGCTCAAGACAATTAACCAGAGCTCGTGTTTTTCTTACAAATTACTAGTAACGATGACGAAATCTACTGACGAATGATTCGCATTTACATTTTTAAACATTATGGGCGTTTGTTGTGACTGAAATTTTTTTAACTCCACAATATTTTTGATTGCGAAACATACAATGGTCTCAATCTTCGGTGAAATAGTAATGACTGACACTAAACTCAATAAACATATACAAAATTGAACATTTGTTTATGTATCTATGTAAATAGTAATACAAACAGGCGGAAATCAAAATGTCAATGAAATGATCATTGGCCGAGCCAAATAGAGATTGTCCTACTGAATGAATGTATTTTTCAAAAGATGACAATGTTAAAAAGAACCGTCAGCGACAAATAAGTGGTTCAAATTAATTTGCCAATAATTCCTAACTCAATGTGTATTTTCACGAGGGAAACCGTACTTTATAAAAATAAACTAAATGTAATAAACGTAAACCTACTTGTATTCACAAACGATTTACAATTTTTGGTGAACCATGGTATTCAAAATGTAAGCTTTGTGTATTTACGTGTACATCGGTATTTTTCCCGTTGCAAAGGGAATATTTTAAGCATCTGTGTTGAGCATCTGTTGTGGTGCTAATTGCTGATAACAAATGATCCGTTGAAATCACAGTCAGCCGTTGACCCGTAGCTATCATATAATCCATGTAATTAACAAAGGAAAAAGCATTGACATCACCTCAGGAACTGTGTCAATACAATATAGCGGGATACAATATTTAGCTGGATGTGCATATGTATTTTGCTTCTCTTTTGAATGCGTACAGATTCGTTCATATGTACGTATATAAAGTATATTTGGAACAATATATTAATTATTATACTTTTGTACACTTTTTATTTATTACTTTCCTGAGGCTACACAATTTAGTCTTTGAGATAAATCACGTTGGGTAGGAGATTTGCAGTCCCTTACCTTCATTCAAATACGTTACTAAACCAAAATTATTGTACTTTTTCGTCTTAAAAGCACTAATTATTTGATACCAATAAATGAACTTTGAATACTGGAGCATCAATTAAATAAAAGTTTTACATAAGTTTCAAGAATAATTATTTCTTTGAAAGCGAATTGATGCCTTCAAACGAGAATTTTTCGCTTCATTTCAATATAACAGGTATAAAACTAATTTAATGTACTGCAATCATTGTAAAACAATTTGTGATCAATACTTTATTAATCATTTATTTATTAAGTGCTTCTCAGAATAGCCTACTGTACGAGACCTCATATTCAGGTTTCTCAATACAGAAGTGCATAATACTTCCTACACTGTACTTGAGCCTAACAATAGGGGCGTATATGGCGTCTGTGTCTGGTGTCAGAATGAGTGATCAGGGACAACTCTCAAGACTGTCTGCTCTTTCACACTATGTGACTAGTGCATAGTTAAATACACTTCGGTTCAATGTTTTGCAGGTATACACGATTACATCAATGACTATAGCGAAGCAATCATATTTTCACTATCGGCTTTCGTGCATTAATTATTTAACATTCGAAAACAGAAACCATTGACCTAGAGAAATTATCTGATATATAACGACATAAACCCTTTGAACTGATAAGTAATTAGTCATAATTAGTGTTCAGGAATGAAAACAATATGTAAATGTTATTATTCCTAACATGAAAATAAAGTTCATTCATTCATTCAGATATGTCATAAAAATTAGAATTTTTATTAATCATTGATAAATCTAAACATATTGTCTTAATCGAAATGTATACTAAAATCCTACGACAAACTTGAAGAAAGGAAAAATTATTATTGTGAAAGAGCTTGCACTAACGTTTGCCATTCGATTTATATTCATATTTTTAGATGTCTTAATAATGCTGAGCTGTGAAATAGCATCCACATGATTTTACTGTCCCTCTAAAGCGCCACAATAATTTCCATTTCATGATAACTTTTGAATCCTTTCCCCAATAAAAATTATTTGAGGTCATGTTTTGTAACTGAAAGAGGCAATTTACATCATCTTCTTCCCGTTTTTAAAATGTCTAAAACGTAAGGAGATTCAAACTGATTGCGAGTTGACATTCTAAATGTTATGATTTTCTTCGAAAAAGAAATCAAATAAATATCGGTTACAAAAATGAAGATTAAATGTAAAATATGGAAAATATTTTCTGCTACACGTAATTATTACAGTGATTTCAGACAGGAGTGATTAGGTACTATTCCCAAAAATGGAAATCGAGGGAGAACAATTTGTTAAGTTAGTCCATACAGTGTTCTCATTTGCAGTGAACCAACATGATGATGCAATAATTTGGTAATATGTATACGCACAGTGAAAGCTGGACCAACCATGCGTCATAGTTCCCTCTGGAAGTACTGATGAAATTAGGCGTTTCTAAAATCATAATCAAAATAACATCCCATCTAAATGGCCCAGTCCCTCTTGGGACTCTCATCCATGCCATCCAATGGTTTTACTATGAGTTCATTAGTGATTACAGATGATACAAAATTGGAATGGCTGGGTAATATCATGACTATACCCATGACTATAATACTAGGCTAGACAATGACTATACTTCATACTTAATATTAAAACTTATACTTCATATTTAAACTATACCTACAAGTATCTACTTTCGACAACATACCCTAACTAAGCATCATACTGACGGTAATGAGCAAACACTATGATACAATTTAGTCTACACTATTTCTCATAATTCAAAAAACACGTCATGGTCGTAAGGTATAGAGGAAACCTGTTTACAATCTTGCAACTGGAAATACATACAAATATAGTTAATAAACTTAGATTGCAACTAACTACATGCTACGTCTCGCGTCGCAAGTTGTCTTTGCTTTGTCTGTTGCCGTCCAGACAGTTTCCATATCCTGAGCTTTAAACTTAAATCAAGAAACCCTTCCAACGAGTGTGCATGCTTATTTACGTACATACATTATTCGTGTTTGTAAACAGTTACTTTCCCCAAGTTGGTTTGATTGAAAA
This sequence comes from Allacma fusca, assembly GCA_947179485.1. Lineage (NCBI taxonomy): Eukaryota > Metazoa > Arthropoda > Collembola > Symphypleona > Sminthuridae > Allacma > Allacma fusca. Next base: position 19,454,027 of record OX359249.1, on the reverse strand, counting down.
TGTGGTGCAGCTGTGTGACAATGTGTACACTATGTCTAGCCGACTATACCTACTCCTGCTTGTATCAGTAAAGAGGGTAGGGGTCGGGATTTCAAAAATAAAGAAAAAATATGTGCAGAAGCCCCAAGGTACACTATGCACGGTCTGTTGAGTGTATGGGGAACTACCATGGACGTACATACAGTGCACACGAAGACGTGGAAGAAAAATAACCTCACTTTCACTGTGCAGTGAGGTGCTAGTGATGAGCACTTGAGCTGTGCGGGAAGTTGCATACAATCTAAAGGAATTGAGAATTGTTCCCTCAATTCATGACTTGAAGTAATCAAACAGTAAATGTATTCCTAACCACCGTAAGACAAGAAGAGACTTCATCCATCCCGTTTGTTCAAGTAGTGTGCAAGTGTAGATCTTTTTCCCAGTTTGAGTTCATGAAATCTGAGGAAAATCTTCCTCATGAGATTCAGCCTGGATGAGACCTACTCAGATGTATAAACTATACATCTATCGTCAGAGAAGTTTGTCTAGCGGGGAAGTGTTTAATAATAAATTGTTTTTCTTATTACCCCTTGACCTGTCGTCGAGGTGATATTCCTACACTAAATAAAGGAAAGACTTTATGGTGTGACGACTGGAAATTACTTAAGTACGTGCGTTTAGATGGTTACATCCTGCAACCTTCCATATCGCCCCCTGCCAGAACGACTAGAAAGGACGAGGCCTAATCTCACATTTTCGCAGTACCAAGGATGGTCAAGGTATTTAAATTCATGACGGTAGTCAGACGATGTTTATTGCTCGTCTGGGAATTGTCTATCTATTTATGTATGAAACGGTGATTCTGCCCTACAACACCAGTTTTTAAAAGTTTCACGAAGCTTCTAGTTTTTCAAGCTGGGCAAACAGGTTTCTCACACTTATCATTTCCAAGGTTTGAGTATGGCTACTGTACTGTGGGTAATTACTGCAACGTTGTTTGCGTTGCAAGGGGACGTTCTTCATGTGAAACTATAATTTGCTGCCCATATGACCTATGGGATCTTGTATGTTTTTTAACGCGCCATTACTTGACGCGTGCTATTATATTTGTTACGTTACCGTTACAGCCTGCGACAGGGAAGCGAACGGTTTTTACTTCTTGAAATGAAGCTGTCCCATGTTAACGCGCGCAAGTAGAGAAAGCGAATTAACACCCCCAATGTGCATGCATATTATGAAGTTCCTCAATTATAATTCGCATAAATATATAATATATGACTTCATGTGATTTAGGTTGGAAACAAAGGAAGGAAAAATTCCCCTCCGAAGCACCACTAGCCTCACCACTATTATCAACTGTAATAAAAATGCAGGTATTTTTTCTTCATCAACCAAGAAACCTGTACCTTGTCCCGCAAATCTCAAAGATAGAAGAAGTGAAGAAATATCTCCGACAAAGTATCACCAGCTATCAAAGCTGATGATGTGCTTCAACAATGAGTAGCAACGATGGTTATGACACTGATTCACCGGAAGCTGACCCTTTACATATTCGAAATGATTCTGCAGACTCAGATTACGCCGAAGGTCAAAAACAGATTTCCAATATAAAAAATGAGAGAAAGAAGAAAAATAAAAGGAGCCCTGTGTGCATTTATGACCACATCACGGTTTTAGACGGTATTTACATAATCGTTTTTCTGAGATCATGCCCCTAAATAAATGGGTTAGAAGTATAACGAGTTAAAGTTTCTTAAAATGGTGAATTGATTTAAATAATAGGTGAACCACAACTGTACCAATGTAATGTTTGTTCCAAAAAGTTCAAAACAAAAGCGCATATAAAGTACCATGAGTTTTGTCAAAATGGGGAAAAGCCATTCAAATGCGAACAGTGTGGGCAAGGTTTCATAGCGAAGTCACATTATGAGTACCATCTGCGAACTCACACAGGTGAGCTATTAAGTTTATTCCTCGTGCTAATTGTGGGTTGTTATTGGTGGACTATTGTTAGTCGTTGTTTTGTACTCGTACATAGGTGAGCGTCCGTACGTGTGTCCTAAATGTGGAAAAGGATTTAACCAGAAGGGAAAGGTCACTCGGCATATGAGGTCACATACAGGCGAAAAACCATTCATATGTCAGCAGTGTGGACGAGGATTCAGTAATGCTCAGGCACTACGTTCTCACTTTTTAATACACACAGGGGAACGTCCATATGCTTGCAACTATTGCAAAAAGGCATTTACGGGGTTGACCAATCTTAAAAAGCATTTAATCACTCATACAGGTACGCACCTCCCAAATATTTAGGATCTGTCTTTATTGTTTTATTCTCAGATCATATGCCTTAATGAAATTTATCCGTAGGTGAAAGGCCATATGAATGCACCGACTGTGGGAAAGCTTTCGGCTTGAAATGGACCCTAGATTTGCACTTGCGAACACATTCGGCGGAACGTCCATATTCTTGTGAACAGTGTACGAGAGCATTCACAAATAGTAAGGATCTACGAAGACATTTGGTCATTCATTCAGGTATTTGCTACATCATGAGATATTCCCCATTTGTTAGTTAATGTTGAACTATTGACCCTAAAATATTTCCCATAAAAAATTCAACTATATCGTAGTTACGGGAAAATTTTAGGGGAAAGACCTTTCAAGTGCTGGATATGTGGGACGGCATTCCGAAGAAAAGACAACTTGGATAGACATATCAAAAACACGCATCATCAACCGAAAGAAGTAGCCAAGCAATTAGCTAACGAGGCCGCAGCAGAATATTTGGCCACCAAGGCTAAGTCAGATACACAACAAAATGTCATAAGCAAATCCACACGGTTAGTTCAGTTAATTGAATTACAGTATTTCATCGTTACGTTGTTATATGGGTAACGTGATTGTAACGTTGTACGTGAGTGAATTTCGTTTGACCTATTTTGAAACATATTTAAATAGTCCTCGGCAAGAAAGGCGAGGGGCGCCAGGTGGTTCTAATGAAAAAGGAGAAAAAAACACCAGCGAGATTTTTATCACAGCAGATTTGTCTCCACCTGACTCTCCATATATAAGCGCAAGACAATCATTACCATCAGATTTAGTTTCCAAAGAGAAACCTACGGATACTTTGCCGTGAGCCCCTTTCAAATTTGAGAACAAGGTTTTCGTTTCTTAAAACTGATCCTGCAGCTTATTTACGCTTGTTCTGTTTATTTGGATTAGTTCCTCATCAGCTGTATCTACCCATGAAGACACTATTTCCAATTCGACGAGTCGCAAAAAAACAAAACTAATTAAAAATATTTCAGGGAGCACATCCGAGGCGAATCAGACCGTATACGGTTTCGCCGACTCAAAGCCTGTGGGGCAGACTCAAATTTCTAAACCGTAATATTTTAGAATTTATAACGAACATGTAAAAACAGCTGAGACGATATTCCATGCTTTTTGTCATTTATCTTATTCCTAACATTTTTTAGTTCCTCGGGACTAAAACAAGAAGGTATCTCAGGTGAACCTGTTCCTAGTACATCACAACACTGCCTCATGATTTCTTCCGAAAGTAGTAATCCTAATAAAAATACTACAAATAGTGAGATGACCATTACTCAGGTCAAGCTGGGCGCTAAAGCCTCACCTCACTTACAGCACGCAGAAATCCTTTTGTGAGTATCCTAACAACTAATTTCCTAACTTCTTTTTCAAAAACGTTTTTTGAGAGTAATTTATTTATGCTTTCGAGAATTTCATGATTTTATCCTGTCTTAGTTCACTGTCAAAGAAACTTGGACCCTCAGGAAAAAATGCTTCCATAACTTCATCTTCCCGTCGTTTAATAAATTCCTTCAAGAAGAAACGACTTCTACCAGAAACAACAGCGGATGATCAAACTGAAGAAGTTCAGATAGAACATGGCAACCAGAAATTTACATACCCTCAGGAAGCGTCAAAAACCATGGAGTGAGTCATCTTTAAGTTATTTTGTGCGAAAATTTGTTTGTTTTTAAAAACTTAAACTTGGTCATTTAGAATTTATTGATGTTCCATTTTCTTTAGCTCGCTGGAAAATCCAGAGATCGAATCTCTACCCAGCACATCTCACAAAATTTCAATCCTCCCTGGGAAAAAAATCGGAAATTTAAATGGGCTGGGTCCTTTAAAAGTCCGTGTGAACAAAAAGGGAATTTACAAATTTTCCAAATTTAGAAGAGGGAACCTGAAGTAAGTTTTTAGTAATTACAGCAATTTTTCCTGAGTACTTTCAACTAAAACTTGATGCATTTTACGCCTTTTTAATTAGCCTAGTTCGTAATAAAAAATTCCTACCAGTGCTCACCCTAACTTCAGCATTATGATTAGGAACTCCGTGATATCCAGGACAAAACCTCCGTTAGTTCAGCCCAGTATGAAAAATGACCCTTGTGATGATATTTCAGGTACTTCCTTAAAATTAGTATTAGTATTCTGTTCAAACCAAGCCAACTGTTTCTCTTTACTCCAGAATCTAATCTTTTCCTTTTTGGCAGACATTTCTGTGGTTTCAAGCCCCGATTCAGTACGAGAGAATAAATGTCAGGAACCCAAAGAATCGCAGGCGTATGTGGAGGTGAAATCAGATCTTGTTGTAATGTTTGTAATAATTACCTACATTTGCATCAGGAATTAAAATAATTTTATTACGCGTAGCAATTCGAATTTTGTCTTTGCAGAGCATCAATTCCGAAACACTAAACGAAATGGCGACTTCCGGTGGCTACAAAGCACTTCCCTCTGCAGCTAAACCGAAGAGAAAAAGAGAACATGGGAGAGTGTACAGCCATATAAGCATTGTAAACGGTACGCCAGACTCCCAGACTTTTAATTCAGTTAGAATGTTTTCCCAATCATTATTAAGTCCTAGACGAAACAAACAAATGCTGACCTTGTCGGAATGTCACTGTTCGAAATAATAATAATTAAAGGAAAATGTTCAATAATAACCGGCTTATCTTCCTGTCGACAATAATAATTAACAACAATAACTTTTCAACTGGTACAATTTATTAGAAGTAAGACGTAAGTGCAATAATTAATTGTAGATAGAAAGAGGCCAAAGGAACATAATGTCCTTGTCCTCGTAGTCTGGTAGACCATAATACCTTTTATTTTCCCAGTTGAAGTACATATAATATGTTTTGAGGCGTCTAGTCAATTTTTAATTGACCATATTTTTTTTAGTAATTACTTATCCGGAATGAGAATGATGTGTAATAATTACAGATCCATGGGGTTTAATTAAGTTTTCCCGTCTGTGAAAATTCCATATTTTAATGACTTCCAGGCCTTGCAGGTGAACGCCCAATGTATAAATGTCTTATCTGTACAAAAAAATTCAAGACAAAGGCACACATGAAATACCATGAGTTTTGTCAGAATGGGGAAAAACCTTTTAAATGCGAGCAGTGTGGGAAAGGATTAATAACAAAATCACACTACGAGTATCATATAAGGACACATACAGGCAAGTGATGGAATAATGTGAATCGCCTGATCTATCTCTAAATCAACTTGACAAAATTGACCTTCAATATTTGCGTTACATTTTCATGATTTTCAGGTGTAAAGCCATATCCTTGTCCAAAATGTGGGAAAAGATTTAACCAGCGAGGAAAGGTTACTCGACATATGCAGTCTCACACGTCTGATAGACCATTCGTGTGTCAACAGTGTGGACGCGGATTCCGTAACCCCCAAAGTCTGCGGTCTCACTTTTTCATCCACACAGGGGAACGTCCATTTCAGTGCAAGTTTTGCACAAGAGCATTTACCGGCTTGACAAATCTTAAAAAACATTTACTCGTTCACACAGGTACAGCTACTCCGCAATTTGAATGTAAATGGAGGGGGTTGAGTTTGGCCATTTTGAAATGTCTGAAAAACCAATCAAGTCAACCATATTCTTATGTTTTGACTGAAATGAAATATGTTAAAAAAATGTGACGATGGGGTATGGATATTTTGTGTAGTAATGATGTTTGGGACTGCTTTTGAGCTGTACATACATATAGTATCGAAATTATATTATTATTGGTTGTTTTTAAACCAATTTGTTTGCCTTGGAATCTGAGTGGTCAAACTTACCCCTAGTTCACGCACAGCTTCCGTCTTACTCAGGATGAATGGGGTTTTATTTACTGATTGAATTTTATGTGGGAAATTCATTACAGGTGAGCGGTCACATGTATGTACCCACTGTGGCAAATCTTTCGGCTTAAAATGGACTCTAGGTTTACATATGCGAACGCATTCAGCGGAACGTCCGTTTCCTTGTGATCAGTGTACGAGACGATTCTCAAATAGTAAGGACCTCCGGAGACATTTGGTCATTCATTCAGGTATCTACTTCACGATGAGATTCAAAGGCTAAAGTTTAAGAATGCTCATGAAATCTCAATAAATTACATTGCAGTAATGGAAAATTTTAAGAGAAATACCTGTCAATAAGTGTGTATTGATGTAGCCGTGTAAACAAATAAAAACTAAAAATCTATTTAGAAATAGATTAAAATTTTATCTATGAAAAAATAGGTATAAGACCCTTCCAATGCTGGATATGTGGAACTGCATTTCGGAGAAAAGATAACTTGGACAGGCATATAAAATCCACTCATAATCAGCCGAAAGAAGTTGCTAAGGCGCTATGTGACCGTGCTGCTGAAGATTATTTTGCCAAATCTGGTCAGATCTCAAAGTAAGACTCCACCTTGGTTGATTATGCAATTACTTGCTGACAAAATGGCGCAGTTTGAAACGATTTCTTGTGTCATGTCTTCTGATATGAAATAATTTGAACAGTTCTACTACTAACTCGTGCAGTCCTGGAGCCAATACAGTGGAGTCAAATAGGCCCAACCACAAAAACGTGAGAGCGCTAACTGATGAGGAGGCAGTACCTGAAGCAGCTAGTACGGATCAAACAGGATTTCAAGTTTTAGAAGATGTCCCTGCCCCTGAGACAGTTGTAATGGATGACACTGATGGAGCAGGCGAAGGTAACAATATTACTTAAAGTTGTCATGAGTTTTTAGAAATTCTGAGGTGTAACATTGATTTTAAATTAGGTAAAATCGAACTGGAAGCTTGCAACAGCACATCACAATTAAGTGATGAACTTGCAACTGAAACTCCTCGGGCTGTAAAAGTAGAAATTCCCGAGGAAATCTCCCCATCTGTACCCGTCGACTTTGCTGGCAAATCAGAAGGTGGCTTTCATATGTGACTTTAATCAAGGGATTTACTATCTAAATAAACATCAGTACTTTATATTTCGCTTATTTGGTTACCACTGCAGTGGACACTGATATTTACTCGTCAAGTAACAGTAGCAGTACAACTCCTACCCCCAGTTCGGAAGAAAAACCTACCCTGGACACATTGGGAGTTATTATTACCGCAGAATCGTCCCCTCCAGGTTCTATTTTCACAGTTAGTGCGGAAGAAGGTAATATATCTACATATAAGATATTCCGTGAACTCATAAAATTTGAAATATCATGAAGACTGTGATTATTTGATGCTGAAAATTATTCTTGATGTTTCTTTCTAGCGTCCTATATACTCCCAGATTGTCAGTCTGTTAACCCATCCAATAATTTTAAGGAGGAAAGGGATACCACAGAAAGTCGAGCTGAGATAAATTCTCAAGACTTTGACGGCGATTTATTGTCATATGCGCATTTACAATACTTTCACCATATATCGTGACCCGTGACGAAGAAGCTGGTACAATAATAAATCGAAGATGAGGACACGCCAAACACAGTGGCGAAAAATAATTAGTTTTATCTCGTAGTTACAGTATTTCTTTATCTAGAAATTAGCCCGCAAAAATATTTTTTCGCTAGCTTAATCTTCATAATGTCCATCATTTTTTTTATTTCATCACAGATTAACTCACAATGATGTACAAACTGAAAAACTCGGTAGTAAAGAAGTAAATTCTCGATAATCTTGAAGCTACAACTATCTTTTATTTTATTTCAGCAAAGGGGGACAGAGTAGCAACCATTCAATCGCAATCACTCAGAAAGTGTGCATAATGGCTACCTTTTAGCTTGGCAGAATTATGTTAAAGCTGCCAAAATGCTCGTAATCGACATAAAATGTGTCCACGAATGAAATTGTGCACTATTACTTTAACGCAATTCGCCTTAATCACAGGTGATAATACGTACAGTAAATAGGTACAGAAAATACGTACGTCAATCGTTTTGTAGATTTTCTAAAATTATCAGCTTTGACCTAGGTCGGCTCATAAGGACACAGCGGTCAAATTAGTGAAGCTAAGTCGGTATTTCGTTGTGGAAAAGTTCTACTCCGATTTTCATCTGTAAAATTAAATTTTAAACAGTTATCTTGATGCTCACTTGTTCAATTTTTAGAACGGGCTTCAAAATTTGCTATGACAGGACAATATATGGAGGGTTTATCTGGACGCTGTTTGTTTAGACAAGGTTGCAGGAAATGGGGTGTGTTTCGAAAGATGCAGGGAGACAGGAACACTAGAGTCAATATCTTTTGCATCCTTTCTCAGGGGGTAGGAAATTTCGTGGGCAAGTTGGGGACATTTTGCTTGGGAAGTCGTGTTGATTATGCGGCAGGTCGGCCTCGTAGTGAAAATATCTAATAAACCAGTCAAGGGATATTTTAGGCAAAGTTGAACAAATCTTCCGGTTCATCACACATTTGTAACTACTGATATTTCATCACAAATCAGCCCGCTGGGCCCTTATAGTTTTTGCCGCTAGTGTTCCATTCTAAATTGTAGCGTAAACTATCTCGTTGAAGCGCCCTCACCTCTCCTATGAGGTTGCTTGAATAATAATAATACAAACTGTGAGATCAAACACCTTTTAAATTACTTTTAAAATTATTGTGCAGAAAATATGCCTTGCTACATTTTTGCATGGAAAATTCTGCCAATAAGTTTATTTCTTGAAATGTCTGTTTCTTGTGATCATTCTATTTCATTTTGTTTAAGGTAATATTTCGAGCCTTCAAACTTTGTTGGGATTTGTGATGTTGTGAAGATATAGTTTAAGTCACGAAACAATATTAAATTATTATACTTGTGAAAAATGAAAAGGTAGTGGAAGGAATTAAAAGAGATTTTTTATTTAGGCAAATTTTTAAGCCCGGCTTGGTTTTGGTACAAAAATATGCAACAAAAAAAAAATTAAAAATTTTATTAAAAAGTTGGGTTAAAATGAAGTAATAAAACTTCTGTTGATTGTTCGTCAGCTCCATGGAGAGAAAGGAGCATTTATTTGCATTGAATAAAATCTATATTATAGGGATAAATTTAAAACTGTTAAACCAAATCGTTTTGGAAAATAATAAATTCTTTCTCATATTATTGTATTTATTATTATTCAGATTTCAGTTAGTGTTTTTTATTTTAGTTTCATACTAAATATTCACTCCAAAAGCTCATTTCGGAAGATGCTCAGACATTGTCATCAAAGCAAAGGCCTAGACCCAGTGATTGAAATCAACTTTCATTCATTAGTTTTGCATAAGGAATTGCTTTTTAAGAACATCTTAACTCCTCCTTGCTATATAAATGGACCATGACTGATTTTATGGACTCACATGGCAAAGGGATAGAAGGACCGGAAAGAAATACTACAAAAACCCTAAATTCAGATTTCAGTATTATTTTATTTATTTTCATCCGATTTAATCCCGTGAGTCGGAAGTGCATACAGATTTTGGCCACGAATCGACACAAAAACTAATCACTAGATTAAAAGCAAAATTTTTGTAAAAGTATTTTATTTAAAAGTGAACCCCCACATTTGCCTTAAGTATTGAATTATTTGAAAGGAACATTAGAATTTTGAATCACCATCTCCATTTTTTGTATATAATAATGAAGAACTATGATTATTGGACATGACTCTTTATGGAGACAGTATAGAAATTCAAAGAAATTTACTGCCGAGGAAGAGTTCTATTTAAAGATTTTAGACAACCCCGTCTGGCCATTCGAGGATTTGGGCAACGGAATTTTTCATCTAAGGCTTAGAAGTGCCAGGTAAATAAAATCCCCTATATCATCCTAAATCATGTAACAACACCAAAACTGGGACAAAAACTCGTAATTATAAAATTGCAATGTGCAATTCCCCGAAATAAATATGCAGTTTTTTATGCATATTTATTCCGAGCCTGTATTCATTAAAGAATCCTGGAAAAGAATCAAGTAATTTTTATATTCCTGGTTTCATAGGATTTTTGTAGGAATTGTAATAATTCTAGCCACAGGAGCGGCTGCCTGCTATTTTTTCATTCTTTCCGGGATTTTCTCATTTCCAGTCTGCGTCTGCATTATTTTCCTAGTCTATGGAGTCATGTGCTTCTTTGGCAAGCTAACCACACAGGAACTAATCATTGGACGGGTAAGATTTTCTTTTCCTCGGAAGAGGAATTGTCCTTTTTAACATAAGTAATAATAATGCTAGTTTTGCATCCGTACAGTATCTCTCATTACCAGTGACCTTAAGCCAGACGTATTAACAGACTCCTTCGAAGTTTTTTCTTTGTACATCTGCCTTAAACCCCGTAACATTGTTCATTACACTTTTTCTTGGGAGGTTTTCCCTTCTTTTTTTATCTAAGATTTTATTTTATAATTATGTGGCATTGTCTCCTCCACTCAAAGACAGGACATTACATGGTTTCTATTATTTTTCATGACTTAACCTTCCCAAACAATCCCAGTTCCCCCAAGGACCCAAACATAATATTTAAGGGAAAGGAAAAAATCTACCCCCTTAATCTCTCTATTCTAAAATCCACAGGAAGTAGGATACCTCCTACGATTTGAGGCCACACGGAAAGTAATCGTGGAACAGGATATTTACAATATTTATGTGCGTCTTCAGAAGAAAAGCGACTCTGTGCAGACTGACCACTGCTATTTGATTATTGGTGGGTAAGTTCGACATAATTTTTGAAATTTAATATCCCAAAACATTAGTCTAGGTTAAGTCATATTTTGTACATATCAAATTATTACATATTACGCATACAAAGACAATTGTTCTAAGGCATATTTCATATATGACTGGATGCCCATATGGGAACTCATTTACTCTTCGTACATGAAACTATGAAATGATTGTTTCATTGTGTTACATACAGATACCTGCTAGATGATATTCGTATATCCCGCATGACAAATAATGAAGGCGTAATGAGGGTTTTGGGGAAATATTTGGCACGCAACTTAGGCATTAATTATTTCGATCATCACGATGAGACGGTAAAAACTCAAAATATTTGCAACAACTCGAAAGAAAATATTTGATTGAGTAATATATCTACTTGTACTGACTCTCACCGCGTAGATCAAACATAGCGTCATACACTTCCGCAATTCTTACGCGGAAACAAAAGTAAATGGAGAACCTGTGGACGTGCTGTTCGACAAGAAGCCCAGCTTCCATGTAGAGAGTGAAACAAACCTTGAAGGGGTGTTTAAGGAAGAGCATAAGAATCTCGGGGAAAAATCAGTAGTAAAACCGGAGCCCAAGAAATCAACTAAAACGAAAGGGTATTCCAAGAAGTCCAGGGTGCGTACTTACCAAAAATCAAAGTCTAAGTCAGTCTTTCCAGGTCATTCAAAAAGAAGGCAGAAGTTTGGACTACCAGCCGCAGGTCGGAAGTCAGCAATGAAGAGCGTCATCGATCAACTCACTTTAAGGAGGAGAAAAAAAGAATGATGTTCTTTCATAGTATTAATAAATTACACAAATTCGTCAAAATCACTCTTTTCATCTACATGCCCGCATCTTCATACTTACGTTGCTGTAGTGGTCGAAGGACTTTCCACTCTCACTAAAAATGCATTTTCCCCTCGTGTCCCTTCCTACAGACATCTATCTAACAATAAGCCTAAAATAAAATACAATTACAAATAATATAATACAAGTAATTAGACACAAAATATTTAAATAATAATAATTAAGTCGGCATCTGCAGTTATTACACTTGTTGTACTGTAAGTGGTTAAGAGCTTACATACAATTAGATAAGTGTGATAAGATCAAAGAAATTAATAAAAATAATAAAAATAATATAATTATTGTAACTTGCAACGTTGCGTTGCAACACAAAGCGCTAACTAACCAAAAAAGACTATACAATTGACATCTGTCGAGTGCTAACAGAACAATATCAAATGATATTGACTTATGGTAGTATGTTTATAAGCGCGAATTAGAGCTGTATTCAAACACTTTAGCATGGAAATATACACGGCACTAAATGTATGGGCACCATGGGCTGATATATGCTGCAGTAGTTCTGCTTTAGTACATAACCTTTTAGTATAGGAACATCGTATCATACAAGAATGTATGTACATGAACGCTTACGTCCTCGGCTTCGGCTTGTGTGCCGTGTGCCTGTACAATTTTCGTATATTTGAGTGAGTCGTCCAGAGTAGGTTTCCGCTATGACTGCGAAGTGTTGTGAATTATTGTGAATTTGTGACTGTGGGACGTGGGAATCACGTTTGGTAGTTTATTTTATTGATCTGAGCCATGCGTCCTAGTTGAAAATATTTTGGAATTTAAAGAATAAGTACAACCTGCTCATATAGTTTGTCTGTGTAAGTATGCTCGTTTGGGATTGAATCTAGAAATTGGGTTGAAATAATTGAAAGTTGAATTTATTTAAGTTCTGGTGTATTAATTGAAGAATGTCATGTACGGTTTATAATATTTGTGTCTGACTTGTTGTGTAAAGGTTCTGGGAATTATTATTGAGGACGGGGAGAAACCTAGAAGAAAAGGGAATTTATCTGGAATAGGAAACTGCTGGAACTGGAGTACCGGCAGTCGTTGGAGTAGTTGTGTTCTAAGTTGTCAATTATTGTAGTCCGATTTCCTCCTTTGCAATGGAGGATGATATGTTTGGTGTGTTTGATGACCAGTCTCGGGCCCCGCGAAAGTCGGTGCAAAAAGAGACTGACAAGACGGAGACGGAGGATGAACCGGTGTCCGAGCCCGTGAGTGGTGCTTCTGGTGATGAGGAAATTTCGGAGTGAGTTTTGGGATATGGACGATATTAAAGTCGTATTTTAAGGAGAAAAGGGAGTTTGGTAGTAGGGTTTGAGATTTGAGTGGTGGAGTAATTTCTTGTTTGGTGTTTTCAATAATTGTAGTGATGAGGAGGAAGACGAAATGGTAGTAGGGGGAGAGGAGGATGTGTCGGATGATGAAATTGAAGAGCTGTCTAATGATGCATCTGATGCGGCTCCGTTGAAGGAAGAAGGCACTATTCCGGTGGTGGTGGAGGACAGCAAAAGTAATAGTGTTGATGACGTTGGCGGAGTTAAAGCGGAAGATGTCGAGAATCTGGATGAGCCGGGACCTATTAAAAGTGAAGAGGAAAAGGATTCACCGGATTCTCCGTTGGAGAGCTCACGGCAGGCGGATAAGAGACCTGCGGAATCTATGGATTATGATTCTGACGATGAAGGAGATGTGAAGAGAGCGAAGATGAAAGATGACTTGGAAATATTAAAGAAACACTTGCCACAAGTTCAAGTTGAACAGGTGGATGTGCCTGAAGATGCTGGGTTTACTCATAATGTGGCCATACCAATTGATGGTAGTAATGCGCCTTTGAAACCCCTAACTGCTCCTGTCCGGACTTACAGTTTCAAATTAGACCACTTTCAGGAAAGGGCTATCACGATTGTAGATAACTATCAGTCTGTTCTAGTTTCTGCTCATACTTCAGCTGGGAAAACTACTGTTGCGGAGTGGGTTTTTTTGTATTATTTTTGTGGTAGTTCCAAGTTTACTGTAAAGAAAAGCTACATAGGCTGTGGAAAATATATTATATTCATTCATATTTGTCATTGATTTGAATATATTTTTGCAGGTATGCTATAGCAAAAGGGTTGAAAGATTGTCAGCGCGTGATTTATACAACCCCCATAAAGGCTCTTAGTAATCAAAAGTATCGGGAATTTTATGAAGCGTTCCAAGATGTTGGACTTATTACTGGAGATGTAACGATTAATCCTGCTGCAAGTTGCCTCATTATGACAACTGAGGTACGTGACATTTTGCTTCCATCTTCCTGCTTTTAAAAATTTTCAGAAATGGAGGGGGAAGATCAGGGCATGTTTAATTTATTGTATTCCCGTTTGGTTTAGATTCTTCGAAATATGCTGTATCGTGGTTCAGAAATTATGCGGGAAGTGGGCTGGGTGATTTTCGACGAAATACATTACATGCGGGACAAAGAGCGTGGAGTTGTTTGGGAAGAAACGCTGATCCTGTTGCCACAGAAAACTCATTATGTATTTTTATCGGCAACAATTCCAAACGCCATCGAATTCGCTCAATGGATTTCCTGGATGCATCTCCAACCATGTCATGTCATCCACACTGACTTTCGTCCTGTGCCACTTCATCATTATTTGTTTCCAGTTGGTGGAGAGGGAATTCATCTTGTTGTTGACGAGCAGGTGAGATGAATTTTATGAATATAGTTCGAAATTAAATGAACCTGTAGTTTATTGTTATGCATTTATATCTCCAGGGTAATTTCAGAGAAGAGGGTTTCAGTAATGCGATGGGGTATCTTCAACCTGCTGATGCTGGTAGCGGGCCTAGGAAACCGAAACAGCAGTTTAAATCTTCGGAAGAATCTCCGTGTCATAAAGTTATTAAGATGGCTATGGAAAATGATTTAGCGCCAATAATTGTATTTAGTTTCAGTAAAAAAGATTGCGAAGTTTATGCCATGCAGCTAGCGTCTTTGGATTTTAATACGGGTTTGTTTTTCATCGTTTCTTTTATTGTTTTGCTAATAATAAACTACTTTCTACTTGTATTGATTAATGTGGCGTTTTTGGTTGTAGCTGATGATAAAAACTTAGTGGAGGAAGTATTTACAAACGCCATTGATGTACTGAATAAAGACGATCAAAAGTTACCTCAGGTTGAAAACCTTTTGCCACTTTTGAAAAGAGGAATAGGAATTCATCATGGCGGTAAGTTAGTTGTATATTGATAGTGCAAGTTTTTCATGTAGGGTGTTCATGTCAGCTTTCTGCCTTCATATAGATCTATAATTTTTAAAGGAAATTACTTTATAATTTACAGGTCTTTTGCCTTTACTGAAGGAGACAATAGAAATATTGTTTGCAGAAGGGTTGATAAAAGTGCTGTTTGCAACAGAAACATTCGCCATGGGTCTTAATATGCCAGCAAGAACAGTCCTCTTTACCAATGTTCGCAAATTTGATGGAAAAACCTACCGATGGGTTAGTTATTGCTTATACTTGCCCAGTCTAATTTGAATTCGGGTTAATGTATTTATAAATTCTTCTGAATGTCAAATTCAGTTGACTTCCGGCGAATATATTCAAATGTCTGGCCGAGCTGGACGTCGTGGCATTGATGACAAAGGAGTTTCAATCGTCATGATAGATGAAAAAATTACGTCCAATGTGGGGAGGTCTTTGTTAAAAGGCATGGCGGACCCAATTAATTCTGCATTTCATTTGACATATAATATGGTTTTGAATCTAATGCGTGTGGAGGAAATCAATCCGGAGTTTATGATGGAGAGAAGTTTTTATCAGTTTCAAAACTACAACAAAGTTCCTCAAGTTATTGCAAGTCAGTGGTTGTGAATTTCTTTTTATGATAATTGGAAGTCAGATCGAATCATTGTTTTAACCTGGATAATATTTTGTGTAAACTCTAGAATTGACTAAAGCTCAAACTGACTATGACGCCATCGAAATACCTAGTGAAGAAGATGTGGGCGCTTTTTACAATTTAAGAGTGCAGCTTGCGAATCTAGCTAAGCAGTTCCAGGATTATATAACTACTCCAACGTATATTGTGCCTTTTCTTCAGCCTGGCCGAATGGTTTATGTAAGACGTTTATACTTTCAGAAGTTGGCGCACATAGGCATCTTCGATGGTTTGTGAGTATATCTGATTGCTATTTTGATGTTTAGATTAAAAAAGATGATAATGATTTTGGATGGGGAGCTGTGGTAAATTTCAAAAAAGTTGACAATAGTAAGAACAATCCCATGAAATATACGACTGGCTATATTGTTGAGGTCTTGCTCCATGTGTCCAATTCGACATCTTTAACCAAGGTAAAAATATCCGGAGTTGTTTCAAGTAAAGCTACAACGTTTTTTTACTATATATATAAATTATGTTCATTTTTGTTCTCCTATTGAAGTTCACAACGGAGCTGAAACCTCCTCATCCTGGCGAGAGAGGAGAAATGAAAGTTGTTCCTGTCTCTTTAAATGTTATCCAAAAAGTTAGTCAGGTTCGCTTGTATTTCTCAAACGATTTACGACCTGCGGAAAGAAGACTGTCTGTGCTTCGGAGTATTGAAGAAGTTGTGAAGCGATTTCCTGATGGTGTGCCACTACTTGATCCAGTGCAGGACATGAAGATTAGGGATAAAGGATTTCATTCTTTGATAAAAAATATCGCACAGTTTGAGCAGAGGTTGAAGAAGAACGCTGTTCACAATTCATCAGATGCGCAACGATTGTATGAGATGTATGAAAGGAAAGCGCAGGTAAACAATTTAGTACTTTAATTTCATTGTAGAAACGAATTACGTGGCTTCTTATTCTTATTGATATGCTTATATTGCATATATACAGTTATTCAATAAAGTTCAAGAAGCGAAACAAGAATTGAAGGAAGCTAAATCATTACTACAAATGGATGAACTTAAATGTCGGAAGCGAGTCTTGAGACGCTTGGGGTACTCATCAGAAGGTGATGTAATTCAGCTGAAAGGACGTGTAGCTTGTGAGCTGAGTAGTGCGGATGAATTACTACTCACTGAAATGATCTTTAATGGAACATTTGTGGATTTGGAACCCGAGAAAGCGGCTGCTCTTTTGAGCTGTCTGGTTTGTGATGAACGAAGTAACGATGCTCCTAAGTTAACTGAGGACTTATCTGGTGCTTTGAAGAACATGCAGGTCAGCTTAGAGACATTTAAATTACATCCTGCTTGCAATTCTGTCGACTAAATGTCAATATTTTGTCTAGGAAATGGCTCGTCAAATCGCAAAAGTAAGTCTTGATTGTAAGCTCGACATTGAAGAAGATGCATACGTGGAACAATTCAAACCTTATCTAATGGATGTTGTTCACGAATGGTGCAAAGGAGCTTCTTTTTCCAAGCTTTGCGAAATGACTGAAGTTTTTGAAGGTGAGTAGATGTATTTTTTCAATATTTTATGATTCTCAATTACTCTGGTATGATAATTCACAAAGTATACTTCTGATTGTGTTCTTAGGGGGAATCATTCGTTGCATGAGAAGACTAGAAGAATTACTGCGTCAAATGTCTCTAGCAGCAAAAGTGATTGGAAACAAGGATTTAGAGGACAAATTTAATGATGCGGTTCGCCTTTTAAAGCGTGACATTGTTTTTGCTGCCAGTTTGTATCTCTAATCTGTCGCAATATATTGGAAAATTGAAAAGAACGTAACAAGGAAGTTGGCTCACATGACAAGTAGTGTTGGTTATTTCGTGTTTTACTGAACTTTTTAGATCGCGGTCTCTTTCCACTCGCTTCTCAAGATAATAATAATTGTAATTTCCATTCCAGTAATTAATGATTTTACAAGTACAGTTATTACCATTTTCGAGCCATGGGTTGCCAGTTCTTCTACTGTTTTTGTATTTAAATCCATGGAAAGTAGATTAGTGTTCAGAAACATGTGTCAGTTTGTTCAGTCATAACCCCTTGCCCCTTGCAATTATAAGTATTGACCGTGTTTCGAAGTAAACAGATCTGTAAATATTCTGGCTGACTTAATGATTTTATATCTTTGGAGGTATTACAAAATGATGAAATGGTCATGTGGGATAAAACAGTCGTGACGTTGTGAGCAGACTAGTCTTTGAAAAAAGAAACTTCAGGTACATGTATCTGTCGCTGTATGAGCAATGTGATCCGCACCGCACAATTTATACAATCTATAAGCACTCAGTGGATGTAAACATTTTAATTGCTGTTTTTCTCTGTATCAATTTAAATGCAACTACATATAATCAGTAAAACAAGCTTTCGACATGTTACAGACAATGTTGTCTTCATCACATTGATGATAGTCAAGTGGTAGCAAAGGTGTGCATGCGCGTATGTACACTACTGACAGGCACGTTGCTGCTGCAGGTGACATCCAGATTCTAAATTCAGGAAACGTGACTGGCTGAGTATCACGCTTTATTACGTAATACATTCCTGTAGAAATTAGGAACACTCTTGAAAGAAAAACATGAGTTAGTGTTGCTTGAGAATAATTGGATAGGAGCCACAAACTCGAAAGCTTTTTATTCTAGAGAAACAGATTTCATGCTGTGAAAGCCGTGTTTCCAAAGATTTAAATAGCCGTTATCTTGGAATCCTCAAATGCCAATAAATTGTCAAGGTTTTACTACCCGTTTTTCGGAATATATTCTTTGACGACAGCAATAGATGTATAGACAACAATTACAATTTTGAACTACTATTGGCCTGCGCGCATATATTATTATAAATATATAGGTATTACAAATTATCCGATAGCATAAAGACAGGAAATATGAAACATCTGGATTTAGGTAGGGAGAGGATTTGGCTCACCTTTGGTTGGAGAAAGGTTGGGGCTGGGAGTTTCAGCATTGGGCATCTGGACTATGTTGATGCATATCATTTGTGATATAAGTATCAAGTAGTGTAAGTACAGCACGTGGTGAGAGTTGAGAGTCAACGCATTTCAGCCCATAGGCAAGGGTTGTTCATTATTCATTTAAAGTTGGCCCTCATATATGCACTCTTTCTTTGCTCACATTCATGTTCCACATCTGTCTACGTATAGGAAGTGGGAATATAAACGAGCATCAGCCAATTATTTTCAACCCACAATAATCAGCATTAAATTCGAGTTGCTTCTTGCCGTCAGTATATTTGCAGACATATATGTCCATGTTTGCCTCACAATTCAGTAATTGAGAAAGTGATTTCGTTTTAATACTTCTTTCATGTACTTATATAAGCATCTATAACTATAAACTGCTGTTCTTAAATACAACACGTGTGTAATAAGTACGTTTAATAAGGTATGTATAAATTCTGGATAAAATTATTAACTTCTGCATTTACTATTTACTCCGTTTATAATTTCGAGTATAGTTCTATGGTGTACTTACATACATACTTACACACATGCACTCACTCACTGACTGCATAACTTTATACTTTCGCCGCTATCGATTAATCCCTCATCCGCCATCATTGTCATATAGTCATGATTGTTGTTTTTTTTTCAAATTAGTACAACAACTTCGTGGATTCATTTCGTACTTGGCCTCCGTTGATGGAAGTAAGTACTTACTTACTCCTCATTAGACATTTAACCAAGTGGTTAGATGGAATGGAAAGCGCATCTGAAAAATAGATAGGTCTTCTCTTGGTATCAGCGAAGGACAGGGGTTTACGTTTGACATTAATTTAAGTTATTGTATCCCGTGTGGTCCCTGCTATAGCCCATTCTAACTATTATTGGTTCCAGGAAAAAATGGCTTTAGCCGATTTGATCATTCCTCTCGGCTATAGTAATGGGAATAATTGGGAAATAATAATACTGAATTGTTAAACAACCCAGTGTGAATAAGATTTTGTCTTTGCGCCGGGTTAAGTAAGCACGGGTTTTCAAAATTCGGTGTAAATTGGTCAGAAATCCAGAACGATTTCGAGGTCATATAAAATGTACACATTTTATTGGAGAGTCTAGTTGAGGTTGGTATGTGGATTAATTCACCAGGGAATTCAATCTTTCTTTTGGGACAGAGTAGGTAACAAGCCTTGTTTTTGGAGGTTGTCATTCATTTGACCATTAGAAAATTAAGAGGGGTCACATACACAACTAAAAGAAATCCCCTACGGACCAAAATCACCAGTGATTACCACCAAGGTGCTAAGACACAAAGGGGCGAAGTGCGACACTACTATGTGGATGGGGATGTAGAACAGAGTACATTTAGTGCAGAGTGATCGCTTAAATATGGAAAGTATGACCATTAAAAATATTTGTATGTAAGGTTAATTTAAATTGTGGGCGGATTAATGAGCTCATTGTATATCGAAGGTTTGTATATCTGCTGGTTGATGTTAAAACAACGACATTCAAATTTGCGCCACCTGGTGGCTGGATATTTAGTAGCATGTATTTATACCTCTCTCAATTTCCTGAGGTCAAGTGGATGACCCGATCTTCCCCGAAAACAATAAGCTTCTTACCGTTTATCTATTCTGTCATTATGAAAAAGATCGTCTGTGATGAGCACTACATTCTAATTCACTAAGGGACAAAGCTCCGTAAGATGATGTGACAGCGTGGGCTGGTAACTGTATATGCAGTTAGGGAAACTTTTAGAAAATGCATGAAGAAATCGTAACACGTGTACATTCATTTGAATTGGTGCTAAATCGTGGAAAAAGCACAAATCAAACATATATTTTAATTTAGAGCGTACTAGTGACTAAGGTATTTAAATAGTGACTGACACGGCTACCACTTGAAAAAGACAATTCAATTTAAATTCCAATTCAGACGGTAGGTGGTGCATGCTCAACGCCCCACTTTCTGTACACATGTATTTGCATGTATTTATATGTGAACTCAAATCATTTTCTGAGGTCAAGCGGATGATCCGATTATCTCCAAAAATAATTGGTTTCTTACTTTTTTTCTGCGAAATACAAACAAATTTTAATTTTCGGAGGTCAAGTACCGTAAAAACCCTAAAGATGGCCCCCGGCCAACTTCCAAACATTAACCTAAACCCAGGCTATCTTTAGAGGCCCGGCTACCTTTAGGAGCCGGCCATCTCTACTAAATATAAAAGCAGAAATTACAAAATATGATTTTTTTAATGAAAAAATGTTTTTTAATATTTAGTTCCATTCCAGAATAATGAATGTAGCATAATTCGGATTCAGATGAACAGTCCAGATTGTCCGTAGAGTAAATAACAGCTTCAAAATTTAAACTGCATATATAGAAAAAAGCTATTGTATGAAATACCAGGCCATCTTTGGGGGCCCGGCTATCTTTAGAGGCCGGCTATCTCTACATGTATGGGGTAAAACCCAGGCCATCTTTAGGGTCCCGGCCACCTTTGGAGGCCCGGCCATGTTTAGGGTTTTTACGGTAGTTGTCCCGATCTCCTTCTAAAATAATAATTGACCTCTTACTGTTTAGGGGTGAAGCAAAGCTAGAAGACCCTATTGTGGATATCTGAGTGTCTGCTTGTCTTCCGAGCCTATGAGATCAGGCAATTACATTTTTTGTAGGAGTCTATTAGGTCAAAAGTAAGAAGCCTATTGTTTTTGAAGAAGTTCGGGTCATCCGTTCGACCTCAGAAAATTAAATTAGGTCACGTATAAACATATCAAATACATATGTACACAAACTACGACGTTAAACTTGCGCCATCTATAGTCCTATTTATGGTTGGATTTTTAAGCGCCAGATGTTCCAAGAACTGGTACGCGCCCAACTTAAATAAACGTTGCGCCTTTTCTTCAAATTTGAGTGTGTAAACACTTGACTACGTATTACCCGATTTGTTCTTGAAAAATCATTAGTGCGCTTACAGTATTACTATTCGCGCCCGCGCTATTACTGACACTACAGTGTAACACTTTGCCCCTTAGTTAACGACCTGCACCTCAATCTATTTTTCGTTCATTGAGACGAATGTACTTAACTATTTACTTTTTAGTTATAGTCTGCATTAGTTTATTAGTTATGTCCCGGAAATTCCCTTTCCCACAACAATCAAACATTGTGAACTTTTGCCACAATCATCATAACAATACCAAGACAAATTAAGTACGTAGCGCATTGCCCATTCCCTCGCATGCAAATTCCCTATGTAAATGAATTTACTATACAATTGCATAGTAAGGGTGGCAGCATGTCATTTACATATACAATTGCGTCCTCACTCAGGGTGGCAGGTCAGTTCTTAAAATGTGCGTTTCAGAAGTAAATTATAGGCGACCACAGTTTCATTACAATTAGTTTTATCATCGAAACACTCTGTATTCATCAGAAGTATCAACTGATTCATGAGACCAGGGTTGCACAATTGAAAATGCCAAGGCATTTTCGGCATTATGCCTGCCCAAAATGCCCTGGCATTTTGGGCATTTTCATTTCATGGCATTTTGGGCATCTATGGCACTTTGGGCATTTTGGGCATATTCAGCATAGGGCAGGCATTTTGGGCATATTCACTCCAATTTTTTAAATATATGACTTTAGCTATCTGCTAATTTTGCAAAATAAGTCACAAAACAGTATGTTGCAAATAATTTTAATATTCAACTGGATTACATGATAAAATTATAGGAACAAACTGTTTCCAAAAAGGTTGAAACCTGGAGCCAGTTGATATAGACATATTTATGGAAAAATAATGATAATTCTATTTTCCTTATTTTGTTCTAAAAATTTGCTTGCACAACGTGTCTGTAATTATTTAGATTTCAAGAACAAACGTATTCGGGCAAAGATGCAACACAAAAAGATAAAATAGTCGTTAAAAGATTAACAATATCATTGTTTTTGAGCTTCAAAACTCGTCGTCATCTAAATGTATTTATTGTTACATTTTGAACTCCTAGAATTATTACACTGGTTAACTACGACTGATTAAATGCAGTTTTCAAAGTCGACACAAAATTTGCTACGGAATCTCCAAGTTTTGACATATATTATAACCGTCGCATTGTATGTATCTAATGAAAGTGTAAACGTTTCTGTTCTTTACAAGCCATTATCAAAATACGGAATTTATGTTAGCACTGTGCAAATTCTTCTTTCCAAATCCAAAAGTTTCTTTAATGTACAGCGTTGAAGGTTTGCAACTCCGTTGGGGCTTATTGAAACAGTCATTAGGGAATTAGACGAATTAAATTCTTTTTTTTTTAAATCAAGTATAACATTGTCTAAAACTGGATGGGTTTGATTGTGCTATGAAAAACTCCCTTATATTCGCTAAAGGAGCAATACAGGTCATAGTGTATAAGTTTCTGTAAAAATGCCCAATATGCCCAAAATGCCTGCCGAAAATGCCCAAAATGCCGGGCATTTTCAGAGTAGGGCATTTTCAGGGCATTTTCGGCGTTTTGGGCATTTTCAGGGCATTTTCAGGAGGGCAGGCATAAAACCGAGGGCATTTTCATTTGTGCAACCCTGCATGAGACACCTCAGGCAGGTTGGTTCCGAAGGGTCCCTTTTTCGGAAAGTGAGGAGGACTTGTCCCTATTTACCAGCCTCATTTTGAATCACCCCTATAGTCAAGTGGTAAAGTGCTTCTGGAATCTAGATATACGAAATGTAACTAAATTAACTCATGACTTTTTCTAAAGTTTCGAAAACATTTCCCGAAAAAGGCATCGTTTGTTCTGTAGGGGGGTCTACATAGAGATGTGACATTTTGCTCCTTGGGATTAATATGTGGTCAAGTTAGTAACAGTTTAACTTCTCAACAGTAAAAAGGACCTTCCTTTAACAGCAGCGGTATAATAATGAGTTTGACATGTTTGCATGTAATTTAGTTTCCAAAACTATGTCGGAAACAATAGGATATTCGGACTTTTGCATGATGACCTGGTGACTCCGGTAAGGCAAGTTAATCATTAAAGTGGTTTTGTCGAATTTCTAGAAGCATGCTACAATTTCTTATACGCTGAGTCTTCTGCGTATGGAATAATTGCCGATAACGTAAAACACAACCATACCATTCGCAACAAAACGTTTTATTTACCCGACACATTTGAAAAAGGGAGGGGTTGGAGTATGTGATCAATCACCAGTGGAAATCGTCGAAGAACTTAGGTCCAGTAATATTTAAATCTTCGGCTGCAGTTTGATTTCTGTCTGGCGCAGTGTGCTGTCGATGGGTCGAGTAAATCTTGTAAAGAACCTCCAAGTCACTCTTGGAGATCAATGTAGTGTTTCAAAAGACGTTATATTTTAAGATTGCACTGTATTAATAACAATCAGATTGAATTCACAGACTGTGACGATATTAAGATCGTAGATATTCCGTACTTCCGAAATACGTACTCCTTTCCTGGCTGAAGCCTCCAACGTGGACGTACACATCGCATCGGTATTAAGACATAGGGTTTGTTAGAGACGTACTATACATACGCATATGATTACAAAAAATCAGGGTGAAAAATCGACTATTACGTGACTAACACCTGACTATTAATGCCGGAGTTTGATACCAACTTCCGTATAACAAAGAACTATAAAAGTAAGATGAATTTTGTACCAATACCATTCTTGCTTCCTAAATCAAGGCACATATTCTGGCGTGATACACTTTGTTACATAACATAACCCATTGAATTTCTACATATACTTACTTGTTCAAGTTTGTCATCTGTTTTTTTAGTTTCCCTACTGGTAATTTCGTTGGCGTTATGTCATTCTCGTCTTTTGACGTTGAGACTGTTTTATACATTTGATTCAAAATTTTTCCTCATTGGAGGTTTTTGTTGGTATATTTTTCCGGAAATAACGCTGAAACGAATTAATAGCAGGAAGCATGAGATGAGTCTCAACAATGTGGCACGGAATTTGGGTGAATCTGTGCTTGTGTTTGCTTTGAAAGTATGATTTTTTGATTTTTAAGGAATCGACATTAAATCTTGGTAATATCAAAAACCAAGACCCAAGCTCATGATTAAAGACCCTTTGAAAGGGTTTAGCTTGAAAAGGCCTCTCTCCTAGACAATTGCTAGTCGAGCCATGGAACCCGTGTTAATTGTGTACACTATACCAACTGCTCTTTCAATTCCTTGTCGTAAACCCCAAAGACAAAACCAAACGCATGTTTATAAAAATATATATAGACATTTTTCTGACTATAATATACCCGTTCGTTCCAGCCCCTGGAGAAGGATTTTATCAAAGCTTCCTTATTTAGGATAGGGGCAGTGTTGGGAGCAAGGGCATTCCGTATCCAGATTTTCAATTTGGAATGTACAGTTTATTTGTAACCTGACTTTGACTTGCTTCTTCCATATGCCTCCATATCCATTACCCATATGCTATACACATTTTGAATACCTATACTTATATAATATACACTCCATATGTAGTTATAAAGGAGGGAAGAAATATATCTCCTCGTATATAGATCTACATATGTACATATGTGCAGATGTGAGACCTACAAAATAACCCGAGGACTATAGCAACAAGTAAATATAAATCACAAAATATCGTTGCGGACTCCAATAAAAATAACTAATAAAATATCCTCACATTTTGAAACCTTCCCCCACCCTGACGCAACCTTGACTAGGGCTTCATTCTCAAAATTCACACCTACTTGCACATACCTATATACATTTTCCGTTTTGAATGTTGTAGCGTGGTAGTGTTCATGTTGGTTCTTACATTTCATTTTATTTTAACTCCTTCCTATAAATTAATTTATTCTAAGATAATCGTTAAAAAAAGCTAGGAGGTCTGTATAACGCACGAACCGTATCCCTTGTAGCTGGTCTGACTCTGTCTGAAATGTAAATACTAATCGTATACTCCGTAATTATTTGTATCACTCATCATTGTGTATAATATATTGTCTCTCCCATTCTCTGACACAGCCCTGTGTTGTGATAACGGACGGGAAAAAATTCATGCAAAGGAGGAGAAATCAATGTGCAGACAAGTGCGCGATGGGGCTAAGCGTATAGTTACCTCATAGTCTACATATTTTTCTCTTAAATTGTCCAAAAACGAGCTCATGATGAGTATTACGGAGTGAGTTTATTCACGGGTAAGAATTTTCCATAATTTTTCCTAGTTAAGCTGTAGTGCAGGTTATAGTTCTGCATATTTTCGGAAATTTTCAAGGGATTTTATAAAAAAAAGAAGGAAAAAGCTCTCATTTCTATCACTCTTGCTCTGAAAAATGTGCCCGAAATCGCCACGACGTAATGCAACAGTCCACATCTGGGAAGTCACTAATAACACACTCACAATCAGTAATAATTATTGTACTGTTAACTATTTCCTCATTCCTTCCTCCCCATGTAAAAATATCCGTTCCTTTTTCCCTTCATTTTATAACTCCCCCTCTCAAATTTTGTCTACCTCAAGCCCCACTCTCCAATTTAAGGAATGGATAATTTTTATTCCATTCCCAGCTCAAAAAAGGAACCACTAAAAAGGGCTTTCCCAACATCTTCAAGTTTAACTTCATAAATGACCCCCCCCCCCACGCTTTTAATTTCCTTAAATTCCCTCTCCATTCACACTCATCCTCCTAGACATCTTTCTCCCGATCTCTGTATTTCCCATTCCCCGGGGCACAAATTCCGTAACAATCCTCTTAATTCTCATGATTACGGGCATTTCCAAGCATATTATTGCACCAGGCCACGCCACAGCCACTGCCACTGCCATTGCCATTGCCACCAGCCATAATATATTTTCGCACTGTATAGTCAACCAACCACCACGCCATTGTCCCACTCCCAAAAATAAGAATCCCAGTTAAAAATGCAAATTAGCTCGTAATTCCCTCCTATTTTGAGTGCCTCGTCCAAACTACAGGTACATAATTACTCCAGATCCGGAAATTCACCCACAAAAATGCTTTATCCCAATAACTGGGCCCTGTCTTTCAACAGTATCCAGGACTCCCGTCCCAGAACAGTCATACAATTTAGTCACATATACCCTCGCAATGAGTCCCGACCAATCTCTACTTCATTTCTTTCCAAATTCCAATACTTTTTTATTCCCATACTGTTCCATCCCCTCCATTTAATGCATTACACTCCTCCTGCATGTAAATGGCCAATAGTTTCTACTAAGTAGTGGCAACTTTAAACAAAAAATACTAGTAGTACAATAATAATATTCTATAAATATTACAACATTATTACATTTATTTCAATCGTAAATAATTTCTATCAAAATCCCCTCAGTACTCAAAAGTTATAGCTCGAAGCTGATTCGTGTCTTGGAAGACGTGACGTATTTTTATCTGTAGTGTATTTCATTACACCTGTAATTATTATAATTTGTCACCTCCAGGAGGAGTCAGCAGCTGTAAATGTATTTTATAAAAGTCCGGGTTTGTTGCTGTAGCAGCAGCCGAATATACAGGAGTGCCGAATATATATATATATATTTATAGATCTCTTCTTGTAGTGTTAAATCTGTTGAGGATATTTATTTGGTTAATAATAGTAGTTGAGAGACTCGTGTCTTTCTGTGTGTGTGTGTGTGTGTGTGTGTGAGGATAAATATAATTTGGAGTTGTTTTGATTCTTTTTACTTGACTATTATTATTAATCCCATACCGACGGGATACGGAGTGAGTGGCGAGTAGTGGGATTTTGGTGTGCGTATGTTCATGGACGGACTTCTCTCACTCACTGGGAGCTGTGAGTGTGAGTATGTACATATGTGTTGGGGGATAGGGATGGAAGGGCGCCACCTAGCCTTGTCAAGTGATGGATTGAAGGAGCTCTTATGTGCAAAAGGCTGAGGAGAGGAAAAAGTTGTGGGATACGTGAGAGCTGAGAGTAACGTTGTGGAGGCTTTGCCTGGCCTTATGCTCGGCTCTGGTGTTTTCCCGTATATAATAAGATACGAGCCGTTTTTGTAGTAGTAAATTGTGAAGACTAAAAAGAATACCGAGACATAATAACACGACGGCTGCCTGCCCCTGCTCCTTTACTTACTTACAGAAATACTCGTAATTTCCTATGCATTTCTCATATAAGACCAGGAACCGTGGCTGGAGCCTTAGAATTTATTGGTGAATGCGACGGACGTCGGGCATTCTGAAAAAAAAAAAATATCAGTTAGGATGTTTGCGAAAAGATTTTGTAACGGAGTAGACCTGTAAAATCAGTCTTACATTGTATAATTTATAAGTCTCTTTTGCCCAGTGTCTTCTCGTAAATTTGGGTTAATTTTGAGTCAATGGAGGGGACTATAAAAAAAGAAAGAATCTAGGAGGATTTTTTGTTTTTTGGTGGATAGATTAGGAATTATTCGAAGGAAAAAAGAAAGAAAAAAAAAAAAGAAATAGAAAAATAATTGTTTTTTTTTGTTCATTCCCTCTACCTCTCTAGTGTACGTATCTGCGAGTATGTTCGAATAGAAGCTGCATCATATTCAACATGACTGACATTCTGTATCGTTGCCGAGGTCGAGGACTATGACCTGGAGTGGATGCCCACCACAACTAGAAAAGAAAGACTGACAAGAGAAATTGCTACTGTATTTTAACAGCGTATACACGGGGTTTAAAGCATATTTAGAAGTTTGATTTGAGGAGTCACACATCATGAGTCGATCCTACAACAGTAGTTACAACAACTTTGAGTATGGTTGGAGAAATTCCACAATACGTAAGTGCTCTGGATGATGAATGAATTACAACATGTGTAGTTGGAGTATTGTCACGTTGTCATTGAATTGTAGAGCATTTTGTCAAAGTATAGAGGGGGGAAGATGGGCTTGTTTGTGTGAACATTTGTATGTGTGGAGAGGGAAGGATTTGGAGAGGAATTTCCCCCCCCCCCCAAAGTTGTTGCGGATTTTTGGGAAGTTGGCAAAGGGGAGATGAGCCCTTTTTTGTCACTTTGAAAGAGGACTTTGTAGTCCTGTTGACATTGGGAGTATAGAGTAGCTATTGTAGCATAAAAATAAATCCTGGTGGGGAATTTGGAGGGAGGATTGCATGACGGGTGGGAGTCAATTGAAAAGGTTATCAGGGGTAGAAGGCATGATTCCATTAGGGGTAGGATGATGGCAGAGATGTAGGAGAGTGGAATGTAATAATGGAAACGGGGTGGCATTTGTTCATTGCAGAAGATCAGCAGTCTGACCGGAAGATATTGGATCTGATAGAAAAGATCCGAACCTGCAAGCCTTACTTGCAGAAGAGGCTGAAGGTGATTGAGGAATCCGGCCAACTCAAATTGCTCAGAGAGGAAGTCAAAGATATTGAATATTGGCTGGAAATCGCTCAAGAAGTCAGAGCTGACATGTACTTACAAACTTTGTTTATTAGATTGGATGTATATGTATGTATTGTAGTCGGGAGAGGTTCTGATTTAATTCTTCTTTGCGTGTGATCTTAAAGTATCTATGGGGTGGAGACCTTGGAGGTTGTTCATGAAAAGATGATGGAAATGGTCAGGTTGCATCCAATACAAGGCGTAAGTTTCAGTTGAATACTAAGTTAATATTTATGGAGATGCATGAAGTGGGCAGTTTGCTGTTTGCATAGTTTGGACAACCTAAGTGACCATAGAATTTTGGTGCTTTAAATCACTCCGTAGGCTTTTACAACCAACCGTATTGATGACAGCGACGACGACAGCGACTCAGCTCCAAGGAGCCCTTCCCCAGGAATATCTGGGAGCGAATTTTCTTCTAGCACCAGAATTATTCCTTTGGAGAAGTCACAGTCTGAAAATGATTACTTGCGTTCGAAAGGTAGTATGTCATTTCATATTTTCATTGCACTTTGTTAATGTACTATTCCTGATTCAGTACAATAGACTGGTCTTCTATGAGTAATACGGATTAAAATAATAATCGTGAACTAATGCTTGAAAATCATTTTTCACAAAGAGATGAACTATTACAAGTACACCATTTGTCGTGACTTAGTTGACTAATTCTTTTGAAAACTAATTGCATTTTAATAGATTTCCTAGTAACTTCAAATGACTCTTCCCACAGAAGATCAGTGAACAACACTGGCTTCGATCCACACAGAAGTGATACCAGATTTAATAATGATTGGGGTCCAGGTAGCCCTTCTAATCTTGAATTCAGCCGAAGAGGAGACACGGATATGAGACTGGATCGGTATGACGCGTTTAATTCTGCTAATGCAAGATGCTTTGGACGAGGTCGTGGACGCGGCAGACCTGTAGAAGAACCACGAGTTGGCACACCTGACAATCACAGCCGTAATTCTCCATGGAATAATGAAGGTTCCTCTCCGTGGGATGCTTTCAGAAACGTAGATAGAGGAAGACCAAGATCTCGAGATCACAGTGATGATAGTTCACGCGACTTTGACTACCGTGACACTGAGCGTTCAAGGGAGCGCAGTCCGGATAGAAAAATATTTCGAGACCCGAGAGCAAGACCAAGAGATGATATCACTGAGCACGACCGTGGGAGACCCTTCATTAGAGATCAAGATTTTCGGGAATATACCAGAGATCGGGATATTTCCAGGGATAGGTCTGGAGACAGTGATCGGTCAAGGGAAAGTGACAGAGGTGGCTCTATGGATAGGCCAAGATCTAGACCTCATGATCTCCCAAATGACCGAGATTGGTCTAGACCAAATGATAGACCAATAGAGAGAGATCGTCCTTTAGACAAGGATAGAATCAGTGATGAGAGAGGCTTCTCCTACCGGGATAGGAGTAGTGATGAGAGAAGTTTCGTCTACAGGGATCGCGATCTACGGGAGCAGAATAGAGACAGACATGTGGAACACCGTCGGAGTGATTTTTGTGAAACTGACAATCGTGATAATTGGTCGAACTCAAGTGTCAATTCCAATTCGCACCTTCATCTTAGTGCACATAACTCTAATTTTAATTCAGCTGATAGTAATTTGCCGACTATGGCTTCTTTTTTGATGGGACAGTCAATGATAGGTAGTCCTCAGCAACAAAATATGGGGATGATGTCGCCCTTACACAATGTGTCTCTCCCTAACATGAATAGGCAGCAACAATCAAATATTGGAATGATTCCCCGTGGTATGCCGTCGCACTCTCCTAACATTAATATTAACTCGCCAGCTCAATCCGCCAGCTCTAGAAATTCTACCTTGAATGTTGCTATGGGGCAGCATTCCCCTCAACAATTTCATAATTCATTCCAGCCCCGCGTTGGCAACCCTCGCCAGCCATTATTACCTACACCAGTCAATCGAACGAATATGACCAGTCAGCGTTTTGGTGCTCACTATCCAGCATCACCTAATCAAGGAAATCCACCAAGGGTCGCCATGACCACAAATATTTTTGATCCAGCAACACGAACAACGGATGCTGCCGATTTTGCTGATCAGTTTAGACAGAAGGCTCAACAACATTTTGCGAAACCTCCTCGTCCACGTCATCCACCTCCTGGACATACAGTGACATCACCCGCGCCCAGGCCCCCTGTCGCAGGGTCGAACTCCATTACCAATCCGAATTTAGCTACTAACCAAATCGCTGCGGATCTACCTAGTGATCCGAGACGTCGAAGCCAGTTACAAAGACAAATGCAACAGCAGCAACAACAACAGCAGCAAAACAGTGTAAACACAACTGCAAACGTATCTATCGCTCCTAATGATCCGCGTAGACAGCCATTGTCTCCAACAAAAGAAAAGGATAAAGACAAGAACAAGAGCTTGGAAAAAGTTAATGATAGTGCAGTTTCCAATAGTTTACCTACATCTAGTAAAAAACGAGAGGGAGTATCTTCCAGCGAAAACTCTCCTTTGAAAAGTGTCATGCGAAGAACTGTGGAGAGGGTGCGGGAGGCTGTAGCTAAAGAAATACCAAAAACAAGCAAAATTCAAGAACTGAGGAAATCTTTGTCAAAACAAGGATTCCACAGATTAGGAACCAAAAGTAAAAGTGCATTTGAGGAAGCTTCTTCAGAGATGCATGAGGAAGATGAAAAAGATACCGACGGAGATGCCAGTGTTACTAAATCTGTAGAAAAGTCTGGGGAAGAGTCAAAAACATCGGATTCATCTCCAGGCAGTAACAAAACTTCACCTAGGGATTTACGGGGAAGAAGCGATCGCGGAAAAGATAGAAAGCTATCTCAGCAATCTGATGAGGATGAAGTCGAACGAAAAAAGCGGGGTACTTCAGTAACCGCTACCGTCCCTGATGAAGAGGATCGAGATCCTCGGAGGAAAACGAGAAGAACAGTACAATTAGAAAGTGAAGCGGCGAATAAAAAAGTGGCTCAGACAAGGAGAAGTCCTTCAAAGTCCAAATTGGATAAACCAATCATTCCGTGTCCAAAAATTGACACCTCCTTTCGAATACCTAAAATTAAGAAGCCTCCTCCTCCAGCAGAACCAGAACCACCTCCAGTAGAAGAAGAGCCTAATTTTTCTTCCGTTGAGACGTCTCCTCCCCATTCTCCAGAACCTCTTGACAACGATGGTAACGATAGTGATTCTGAGGAGAAGGAACTATTGAATGAAGAACCCGTACAAATTGTAAGGACTTTCAAATTCTTCAATGTATTATTTAATACACGATACTAGCTTAGCTGTTAAAGTTTTTGCTCACTTTGTAACTGTCTTAATGTAAAATGGATATAATTTTTTCAGCCTTCTTCACCGAAACAACCTGAGCCTGAACCTACCGTAGCAAATAAAGAACCAAAAACTACCATAGGAAATACTGCAAAACCAGGATTAGAAACCGACACAAGTGCCGCTACTTCATTAGCAGAATCACAAAATCCCGGTGGTGACACAGATTTACTTCTCAGGCAGTTCATGATTAAATCCATTGGATTGTCAGGTGATATTTTGGAGCAGATAGTTAGTAACCCTAGTGCAATGGATAAAATCAAAAGTTTACTCAAGAATCATGTGTCGGAGATCGTGTCTAAGGATCCTATTGATAATTCCACTAACGCTGATAACACCGAAAGCCTACGTAATAAAGAAGGTGAAGAAGACACCAGTGAGGATCATGGCAGGCATGTTTTGAGTCCTGAACCGCATGACGAGGACGAATTACCGTGTAGATCTAGGAGTACAGCGCGTAGAAAATCTCATAAAAGACGATCCTCTTTAGAGAAATTGCATGACGCGTTGAGGGAAATGAACTTCGATGCTGTTCTTCCCCTAGGACCTCGACGTGCTGCGAATGTAATACAATATGTTGTAAACAAAAATTATAAAAGGATACAATAATTGCTATTTATGTTGTTTTTGATTATTTGTTTCTGCTGGTTTTTTGTTCTGTTGTTATATTTTTGTGCGTAAATTGTAGACGAGGAGTCAAAGTGAAGAGGCGTCCACTTCCACAGAGCAACACCCTATGGACAATGTTGCTGAATCTATACAGAATGTAATTGACAACGTAATAGAATCTGGAAAAGAAGATTTAATTCCTAGCCAAACTCAGTTTCCAGAAGAATCGAAGGAAGCAGAGGTTGAAATATTGGAAGCGAGTAATGTACCCCTGCGAGGCAAGAGAGGGAGGAAACGCAAACAGCCGGTGAAGCCTGCTGCTGTAGAGAAAAAACGTGGACGGAAACCTGGACTTGGTGGAGGGGTATCAGTTAGTGCCAAGGCGGCGATAGCTGCTGTTGCCGCTATTCCGGATATTGAAGTTAGTCCTACTCCTGCGGTACCACTCCAAGAAGAAAATGGTGTCGAGAAAAATGAGCCTTCAAAACCTCCCATTCCTCCAGGTAATAAAAAGAGGGGTAGGCGGCCGATACCGAAGCCCACTATTGTCGAAACATCGAAATCTCCTAAAAAGAATTCTTCGCCAGTGAAACCAACCCGAACACTCCCTGTCAGAGAACCCAACCCAGATGGTCGTGTTACAAGAAGCATGATTAAACCAGCCGGTGTGCAGATCAATCAAGGTCTTGGAAGAGTTAAATTGGAGGCTGATTTTATTCCTGCTCCTCTTGTCACCTCCAAAATTGAACCTCCGGATCCTAAAGAAAATACATCAACTGATGTCACGTTGCTAGTAACACCCGAGAAACAGAACGGTATCAAAGTCAAGATCGTCGAAAAGACTCCCAAAGTAAAACCAAAGATCGCTGTTCCAGCTCCGGTTGCCAGTGCAGATGTAGAGGAGCAAACCGTTTCGGCGAAAGCAATTCCTAATAACAATATGAGCGTATTTTTGTACGACTCCAAAGATGATGCGAATGTTCGGGAATGTATTTCATCGCATGATAGACTATTAAATGATGCAGGAACATCTCTAGTGGTCAAGAAAGTTTTTCCCGAAAATTTGTTTGGAGAATTCATTAAGAATATTTTAACTCATACTAAAACGGAAGCTCCAGTTACCACTGAACAGAAAAAGTCGAGCATGATCATGTCTGAAAGTTTCAGCGATAAAATAACAAAGGAGTGTAAAGAAACGTTGGAATGGATGTTATCGGTTCTCCAGTTTAAAAGTAGTGAAGATTGTGGCATTGATTCCGAAGAAAACCAGGACACGAGTGATTTATACAACCCACCCGAAAATAACGATACGCAACCTTCCGTTGCAAAATGTATGGTTGATATTGATGATAACGAGGATGACGATGATGAGCCTTATGAGGATGAATACGAACTGGATCAAGAAGCAGTTGGAGGCGACTCTTCAGTTAGCAATAATCGTTGTAACTCTCCATCGTATGTAGAAAAGGGAAGAGAACAATGTGCAACCGATCCTAGATTTGAATCCAAAGCTAGCTCTAATAATGAAGATGATGATGATATCAATTTTCCCTTCTCCGATTTCTGCCCCAACAACATTTTTTCTAAGGATGACTCCGAAGATATGAATGCTGATTCCCCTCAAGATGGTGAAAACCAAGACATGCGGCGGAAGACTGATTTAGCTGGTACGACGTGCTTGAGCATCATGTTTGCAGTTTTGTAGCTGCAAATTATTTCTCTTAAAGGAATTGTATATTAGTATATTATTACCTTTCTAGATGATCTACCTATATTGGAATTACGTAAGCTATGTAGCATTCATTGATTATCCTTGTATTACAGGGACCGAGTTATACCGATGTGCAAATGAGAACTGTGGTTACAAGGCAGCCACTGCAGCTACTTTTAAAGATCATTGTCTCACCTGCACTTTCGCAAAGGAGGGTAAACTTTACTGCTTCCACTGTGAAAGGAGACTTAAATCTATAGTTAGTCTTATGGAACACCTTAAAATTCATGGCAAACCTCGTCAGCTGTGTTCTCTATGTAATTTTCGAGCCTGGTTTGCCAGCGAAATCACAAAGCATCTTAAAGTGAGTTATTAGGTGCTATCCAGTACATTGCATTAGTATATCATAAATTATTATATAAAAGTATTATTATATTTTGACCCATTTTCTGTAGAACGCCCACAAAGTTTATAACTGCAAAGTCATTAAAGAAGGTAATGAAGATGAGGATCCTGTACATGTGATGTATCCGAAGGAAGTTGCTAATAGACTAACCCTTCCCAATGATCTCTTACAAAATCACATCCTTTATACCTCCAAAGTACAGTTTCAGCCATCCGAAATCGACAGTGTTCCAAAAGCGTGTATTTTTACGTGAGATTTTTGAACTTTATGCAACAGATCTATGTACATTTATTGTTTGTTTTGTATATAAAATTCATTTTTATTACGATCAATTCAGGTCCTTGCTCCATTGTGCAGTGTGTGAGTATTCGACAAAGGTTCGATCAAATATCATCCGTCATTTGGAATTACATAGCAGATCTGAGAAGGACGGTGGTACTACCCAGGTTCCGAACAAAGCTCCAGTTAATCCTGTCCCTTGTCTTGAACGGAAAGAACTTATGTTTGATAAAATGACCAACTGGGCTGGTAGTTCTCATGCTAACAAGTACGTCATTGACGCCTCTTTCTAAATATTTTAGAAGTACTACTTTAAATGTTCACTGACTTATAGTTGGTGGTTTTAAGGGAGTGGTAATAAGTTGGTCTTTGTTTGCATGTAGAATCGGTGGTGTGTCAAAGGAAGACACTCTGAAGTTACCCAAATTTGTAGTTGACCAGTTCCGCTATGTTTGTTCCGTCAGTTCATGCAAACAGATTACGGGCCAAGACGACATACTTTGCGCTCATATGAAAGCACTGCATTTCAAAGAGAAATTCTACGTTTGTCCCCACTGCCAAGAAGAAGATGGTACAAGTAAGAGGATAACATTTTTGTATTAAATTAGTCCGTATTATTCAAATATATAGGTAGCATGAAATTGTGTTTTTGGCAGATGATATTATAAGACGCAATTTAGGAAACCTTTGTAAATAATTTTTTCCCGTTACAGAGCACGACCCGCGAAACTCAGTATTAATTGAAAAAATACCTCACCATTTGAAACTTCATGGACCAAGACTGAGCAAGTGTGGTCACTGTGATTATATTCATTATTCTTCCATTTCAATGGAAAAGCACGTAGCTACTAAACACGTTGAAAAAAAACCAATATTCTATCTTATTAGAGATTTGGACAATGATGGAAATGCTTTGTTAAGGTACTCTGAATTTTTGCTTTATCGATGTGAGTGTAATTTATATGAGGTATTCATTGGTAGATTTATTATTTCATATTAATCACAGGAGAACATCAGTGGATGATCCAGTAAAAGGACATCATGAACGGTGGAGGTGCACTTTATGCAGAGCTCATTTAAGCTCGTGGGAAGACGCTAAAAATCATTGTGTTTCAGTTCATAAAGTAAAAAATCAATTTGAATGTTCCTACTGCCATTTTGGCTCCGATAGTATTTATGCAATCACGTCTCACCTTGCAAACAAAAGTTGTCGATCGAATCAAGGCGACCCAAAAATTCTGATTGCATTCCTCAGGTAACTTCATGGAAACAAAAATGCATTTACATAATTTATAATAATTACTGTGCTCTGCGTTTCTCGCATTTGAATGTGTCAGTGTGTCATATTTATTTGTAAAGTAATGTAAAGATGAAGTGTCATGAAAGATCGATGATTACCTATAGAAATGAAGCTTTTGAAGGATCCGATCCTAAAACTGAAGACGGTGTTAATGTACCTATTTGGCGACGTGACGCTCCAAGAGTGAAACATATTCGCGGAATCTTCTTGGATGATGAAAATACTAGGCCGTCTTGTTCTAGTTCAAGTGCGCCTAAAGTATCACAGCCAAAATCCTGTCCCTCATCATCGTCAATGAGTTCTTATAGCTCTGCTGCACCTAAACCTCCTCCTGTTCCAATTTGGCTTGTTTGCCCTAAATGTAACCTATTTAGATCGAAAACTGCCATTGATTTGAGAATACATTTATTTAATGAACTAAATTATTTACGGTTAGTAAATTTTATTTAATACTAAGTTATTTTAATGTTTTATAAGCTTGTGAAAATGGAATTTAATTTACAACTTCATCTTTTTTAGATACAAGTGTAACATATGCGCCGTACAATTTGTTACGGTGGATTCTTTAAAAGCACACATGAACTTAGATCATAAAGTTACCGTTGATGACGAATCTAAGGCTATGCTTCCTGTAAACGAGAAAATTGAAAGTCAGGTAAAGAAAGCATTGTTATACAATATTGCCACTGGTATCATCTCGAGTTTCAAGCTTTAAACATTTGAAAAAATAAATTTAACCGTTCGGTAGGTCTACGAGATAATTAGTGGGCTCTTAAATGCACAAAAAGCTAATGCTGAGGATAAAGATGGGAGGAATATCGAAAACTTGCTTTGCAAGCATTGCTATCTACAGTTTTCGTCATTTCACAATTACAGAACACATGTTTTGGCTAAGCATATCGGTTCTGAAAGGTTTGTTCAACACATCTGGATTTTTATTCTTATGTTTTGAATATCATTAGCTTTTACTTTATATTAATAATTTATTGTAGATTCAAATGCAAGCATTGCAACGCCGGATTTTGGCATGAGGCTATGGTCAAGCAGCATCATTTTAAAAGTTCTCATTCGGACAAGCCTCTGCAGGTGGTTCGTAATAATGAATTCGAGCAAATGCTTACTCCCGAATTTTGGTTTAAGGAGTATGGAATTCCTCACAATAAGTCAATTAAATCTGCTAGTATTGTAAGTTTAATTTTATATTGCTTTCTTCGTTTTCTCGGAGTTCCATATATTGTATGTATACCTTGTTTTCTAAAAGGGTCGACCGGAAGACGAAGATGGAAGCTATTCTCCAAGTAAATATCTCAAGTGTAGCCAATGTGAATTCAAGACTGACTCGATTGCAGCATTACAGAATCATGAGGCTTATCATCCTTTAGAAGGGAATATAAAGCGGAGCTACAAGAGACGAAGTATTTCTACTACTTCTGATACTGATAAAGATGATACGGAAGACTCTCTCAAACCCCCGGGTGCTAAAAAAATGTTAAAAAACTTCAAAGAGTTATCTACAGTATACAAGTGCGTAACCGTAGTATCATGTATCAAGAGTAGTATTTCATTTAATTTTGTACTTCATTTTTGGGCAAGAACTAAATTTTTAAAATTACTTTAGATGCGATCATTGTATGGTGACGAATTTTACGAAAAGGGGAATACGCAGTCACTGGAGCCGAAGTCATGGAATGGCAGAACTTCCATGTCGTTACTACGAATGTAAAAGTTTTGATGATAATTACAAGTTAACGGATGGTTATGTTCTCAAGTGTTCAACTTGTACATTTGAAACTTCGTCCATCGAGCACTATCAAACTCATCATGAAGTAGATCACCCAGGGAAATCTTTTAGATTTAAGCGTCGAAAGCGTAATGAATTGTTGAAAAGTACAGGGGAACTTGCGGATGTGGTTTTGTGTAATTACTGTCATTGTGAAGTTGAATCAGTGAAGAAATTGAGTAACCACAGTCAATTGAAGCATCCAGGATATCCTTTGGACTACAAGATGATGGAGGTTCGTTCAACTCAAGGTGATGGGGAAGTATCGTTGGGGAAGTTCATTGAAGATAATGTCATCATTGAATGCTCTATCTGTCGAAAAGTTTGCGGTAGTTTAAAGCAGTATTCAAGTCATTTTCAAGCTTACCACGATAACCTGCCATATGTGGACCCAAGCATGCGGTTCACCCGGGCTTACGGTAATCACGAAGACTCTGAGTTGGCAGAAGTTCTACCACCACCCAATCCTAAAATCTCCCGTATTGCCTCAGCAAATGACGATGCTAGAACAAGTCATTTATCCCAAGAGAGCATGACAGGGGAATGCAGTCCACCCAAACTTCTTTACAAGTGTCCGAAATGTGACTTTAAAAGTGATAACTACGACTCGCTATGTAGCAACCATTTAATTACCCATCTTCTAGCATACCGTTGTCCTGAGTGCAACCTTGCCTTTCATCTTTTATTGGATGCTCAGTTTCATATCCGCCACTTTCATGGGATCCCTCGGATCCGACCTTCTCACAACGGGGACGCCTACGTAGAGTTTTCAGCACTGAAAGATAAAATTACGCAGGTGACTGTTTCCGTTGCCGCTCCACCTAAAAGAAATGTGATTCTTGTGAATTTGTCAGATGAAGAGGACTTTGATGATCCGTCGTCATTTCCCATTCCTAATCCAGAGGATCTGGATGAATTAGACGTTGAAGATGTACGACTGCTTCTTGGATAAATACCACGTAGACTATTATTTTTATTTGTTTCTGTTATGTTTGTCTTGTTTAAAATCCTTCACTGTTTCTTTCTTCTCGGATTTGTACTTATTTTCAGTAATATTCTTACTATTAAAGATTAGATTTACGCTAACTTGAAAGCACTCGAATGCAGGTGTATGACTGGCCTAAATTATTTACCTCATTAGATTTAAGCATAATAAGCTTGAACTGCCTGAAGCTTAAAGTCCTGTAAATTTTTTTTTAATTTTAAGTATTACCTTTTCGTTTAATCCTTGCGTTTTGTATGTTCATCCTTTAAAGTTTAGTGTCACTTGACACAGCTGTTCATCTTTAGTATATATTTTAACGTGTTTGTAAGTTTTTCGAAGAGATCTTCAAAATATTTGGAAAATCATTTGATTTCAAACCAGCGGTACCTTATCTGGTGTAGTATTTTCGGCATACGTAAAAAAAATAGCTCGTGGTAAGTTCGGATGAAAGTTGAATACCAGTAGATATCTAGAATATGATTATTTGTAATAAATTTTTCTTACGATCAATGGTGTTCAGTAATGAATGGGATCTTCACTGCGTAAAGATTCAATATAATTTTTTGTTTGCTAAATAGTTGTGTATACTTTGAAGTAAAACCTAAATACTGTTTAGTAATGTTGATCTTGCAAAATCGTTCTTGTTCTTTTCCCAGCGATTGAAATATTTTTATTTTCTATTAGCACTACTTGAAAACTTTTCAATTTTTGCATTAAAATTTTAAAAGTGAAGTAATTTTTAAAAATGCGCAATTATTGGTAAAATGTAGTCGGGTTTTCAGCGCTGCAGTTTATTATTGAAATATGTAAGTATGTACTTACTTTGTTGAATCTTAATTGGATGTTGGATCATAGTAGTGTCATTGTTAAGTTATTTATTCTCATCAGGACTTCTCAGAGGCGTATGTTACCACGACATTCAAGGTTGCTAATAGAATATAACATTAAGTATGATGACAATGCTAATTTCATTTTGGATTTAGTTTTACAATTCACATGCAAACGAACTAGTAAGGCATTTTACAAGTTAATGATGTAATCCTATGGACAATATGGACATAGACGTGGCGAATTCGAACTCTTTTAATTGTAACGTGTTTGGGAAGAATCTTTATTGTTTTAGAAGACAGGTGTATGTAGGAGGATTATCGCTTTCGGTGAAAAAAGGACGCCTTGATAAATGTAAACTGATAGTGTATCTATGTACATAATTACTTATCCTGTCTTTGTACTGTTAATTGTCGTAACGCAATAATGTCAAAATATAAAGTAAACTACGTTCAAGCGAGGAAGCTAGCACCAAGCATACTTACTTTAATCTTCTTACTGTAATCACTAAGAAAGAAAATTTAGTTTCTAGGAGGTGAAAGTGGTACGATATTATTATGTAGTATGCGTGTTAATTATATACAAGCGTGCGCAAATTTCGAGTTAAATGATTAAATTTGTTTAAACTTTGAACATGTTTCACGGTGTTCGGACGGAAGGAAGTTATTTATGTATACTCAAACAACTCACTTTTGTTCACGCTCAAATGCATCCTGCGTGTTACATCCGAAATCACGGAAATGTATTTTCACGGCACGCCACTCAAGGAGAACGGAAACATGGTATATACTGACCACTAGTGACAGCAGTGCGCTTTGTTCATGGAATTTCTCCCAATAGTGACATTCACATATAATTTGCCTACATCACCAATAACGAAATCCCAAGTTTATTCATAGTGTGCAGGAACAGTTCCTATATTTAGCAATTTTACATTTTTGAATAAACTCCTACCCAACATAAAGCTAATTTCGTGACAAAAGTAAGTGTAAAGTAACCGTAGGTCCGTTACGAAAGAACCACTCACATTGAACCTTCTACCGAAGAGAATTTATACTTCCAACAATAGTAACTTCGTTAAAATCGAGAAGCATCACAATTAGGAGACAAATTAGCAACCCGGTAAATGAGAATAAGTCAAAATATTTTCATGCTTGTTGAGAAAGTACTCTTATATAATCAGTGCTGCCAGATGTCCCGGATTGACCCAAACTGTCCCGGAATCGATGCGTTTGTCCCGGAGAAAGTAAAAGAGCATTCCTTGACACAAACTGTTTGGGAAATGCATAAAAAATTCCGGGACATGCTTATAAACATGACGCTTTGCCAGCACCGTTCATTGTGCGTTTATAAACACCGGCAAATAATTTTGGCATTGCACGCTCCCAGTCATACATTTATGATAATCGCTCCCACTCTTCATTGATTTAAACGTCAATGCAATAAATGCATACTTCGACTCTTTCTCCCTACAGTCTGGAGTAAGCGTTCACACTTAATCATGTACCGAAGTGAGTAATGCATTACTTCAAACTGATATTAATAACAAGAATTTGAAAATTCTGATGTCTTCGAAGTAATGCCAGGCTTGCTGAAATCGCTGGAAGATCGAAAGAGAGATTGATTTTTCGGAAGCAAAGCCAATTCGATTGTAAAATTACTACCTCGGAAGCAGCAAAAAAGTTTTACATTCGATGCGGATAATTTCCTGCACAATTCAATCGAGTACCTAACTACCCATTTTGATTTTTCGAACGGAAACATACTCTCCAGACAAAAATTTGTATCATTATCCATGACCGAATTTGATTCAAGCTTCTCAGAGTTTACCAATTTAGCTAATGAGTTGAAAATCGAACTTTCAACTGATCGGCTCTAATAAGATTTTTGTAATCTACGTGCTAATTACAAAAATATTGCTATAGAAGACGAAGTGGATAAGCGTTGGGTACCATTTTTTTAAATTGTCGAGGCACCGGAAATTCTGAAGCTCGTTTTATTTGTCCTTTCAGTTCCTGTTAGCTATAAATTGGCAGAAAGAGTTTTTAGTCTTCTAAAATTGATTTGGACGGACAGGTGTAATTCTATGTCCGTTAGTTTGGTCAAAGCTGTATTACAAGTTAAACCCAATTTTGAACTCACTTGTGCAAATTTTTTGAAATACATGAGCAAGGCCGAAAATAATGACCACCTGCTTAAGGACAAGTCGTCTGACAAGTATGTTGGAAATGATTAGATTGTCATAATAGTACAATATTGTTATACTTAACCATTTATCGGTAATAAAACGAACAATTTAAGTATTACTTAAATAATACTTACTATGTTTTTTCACTATAAACGTAGACAACTTAAAATGTATTACAAAAATTAATAGCTAAAAAAGCTTAAACAGAAGTTGCTTTTGCGCCCTCAAAAGTTGAAAACAAGTTTTCTGGTAGATGCTGGCAGAATAAATCCCACTGGTTTATTGAAAATGATGAAAACTCTTGAAATGACGAAAAGCAACGCCACGATGGATAATTTCTCCTTGAATACTCTTTCAATAGGATTATTAATTAACAATTTCCATCTTACATCTCAAATTTGATAGTAATAATTGCAAACCAACTTTTTCCCGGTTATTTCTGCATCAGTGACAATTATGTCGTGGCGTTGCTTTTCGTCCTTTCAAGAGTTTTCATCATTTTCAATAAACCAGTGGGATTTATTCTGCCAGCATCTACCAGAAAACTTGTTTTCAACTTTTGAGGGCGCAAAAGCAACTTCTGTTTAAGCTTTTTTAGCTATTAATTTATTTCGACCTTTTGGACTTGTGAAACTAGCCGTGCAGGAAGGTTTCAGACAATAATGATTTTTGCAGTGAAGTATATGCACGTAAATGTTGGCTAATTTTTGGAGATTTTGTTTGCTTGGACGAGAAACATTCAAACTTGGCTTATAATGATTATTTACTTTTTTAACCACAAAAGGGTTAAAACGTTTTGAACCATCCAGGGTGCTATCAATGCATGATAGCTACATCATTTTAATTAATGTCGGACATATGTTAATGGACCCCAAAGTAAATCTTATACTGTACTTACTCTCTTATCCGAAGTTATAATTTAATCTTGGTGGTTAAAAGTTAATGACTGATCATATTAGTCACACTTTACTAAATATTCAAAGGCGTACAAAAAAAGTTAATTTATTCGAATTTATTTACCATTCAAATTACAAGATGCAAGATTTGCTAACTACTTGTTTAGCATTGCAGTATTTCTTTTCTATCCTTTTTTTTGTACTCTAAAATGGCATTAATTTTTGTTGACTTGGACAGGACTAACAATAAGTTGTATAACACTTGGTTACTGTAATTTAAACTTACCCAAGTAAACAAAAAATGAATGTTAAAAAAGAATAACGATTCATTGTTTTCTTGCATTCGTGCAAAAAATTCTTAATAATAAAAATAATTTTTTTTGCACGAATGAAAGGGGAAAAAATGAACCCGTATGTTTAACATGTCATGTACATAAGTGACCTGTAATCCAAATCAAGGATTCAACTAATATTTAAGGGGTGATCCCTTAAAGATCGCATCACCAAAATTTTACAGTAACATCCTAGTTATAAAAAGCGTCTCACAATAAGTTTTCATGCGTTTCTGATTAGCGGAACACCCTCAAATATTTTCCAATGTTAAATGAACGGTCACCATGCAACTTAAATTCGCCTTTTGCCTCCAATTTTTGTTTATTTTTCCGAACGGTTCTACGACTTCAAGTGTTACAGGAACACAAAAATTCATGGAGATTCACAATGATCTCCCATTGACTTTAAGCTTTTGATATCAGAAATACATCAATCTGTTCAGGAGATATCCAGGAAAGTAACTTTTTGGGGTATGGGTGAAAGCATAGAGGTTGCTTTTTTAAGGATTCTGGACAGACCTGGGCATGCACGCAGGCATGGGCGCGTAACCTTTAAAAGCAACTTCTCAAAAACAAATTGTCCCGGAATTCATGATTTTACATCTGGTAGCACTGCTTATATAAGTGGTCTTTCTATCGAGAGATGAGATGACCCTATAAGATTCAAAACGAGAAAATTTAACATGGTAATTGATAGAAGCAACGCGAGCCATGATTACAT
Organism: Allacma fusca; assembly: GCA_947179485.1. Taxonomy (NCBI): domain Eukaryota; kingdom Metazoa; phylum Arthropoda; class Collembola; order Symphypleona; family Sminthuridae; genus Allacma; species Allacma fusca. Next base: position 19,409,544 of record OX359249.1, on the reverse strand, counting down.
TTCTCTCTATATGGCTTTAAAATGTTGTTGTGGTGGAGTCAGCTATAGTGGGATATTGCCACACGTGTACTAACAAAAACAAAAATATCGTTGCCTCAAACGGAGCTCTGTCCAATTATTATTATTTATTTACTGATCGAGCCCTTGGCTCTTAATCAAATTACTGTTGCCAATGGAAAATGCCCCTTAAAAAGAGGGGCCCTTATAACGAGTTTGTAGTGTAGTAAGTTAAAAATGTTGTTAGTAATGTACAATAAGTATTGTGCAATTTACTATCACCTTAGGAGACCATCTTTACGTACTACAACGTCAATTTTTAATCTTAATTATCTTTACAGCAGTGATACTCGCCATAGCTACCCAATTAAAGAACAATTTGTCGTTATTTTTAGAAAAGGGGTTAACTTTACCGTGGGAAATCTGTGTAGCGGCTCGGCCTCCGCTTGCGGCATATTATTCCCTATACATTTTCCCATTCATTACGTCCTGATACTATTTAATTTATTTTAATAATTATATTCTGCTGTGATTCAGAAATGTACATCAATTTGAAGTAACCTCAAAGAACTGATTGTGAGTTTGTGAGTTTAACGAGCGGTACGAATTCTCATCCGAAGATTCAGGAGTTTTTGCGAGCGCCTTGAACAAGTTGTTTGGCTGAAAATAATGGCCCGGCCAAAGATGCATTTCCTTCCTACAAGGATCCTACAAATAGGCATATTTATAGGATAGGAACGGACTTTGCAAGAATTTATATGTAGGATAAGGAAGGCGTGAAAAATATAATAACTAAAAGTAGGGATAGGATAGGAAGCCTCATTCCGAGCAAAAGTACAAATAGGAAGGGTAGGAGTTGGCTGACAAAGCATAAAGCAGTCATGGGCACCTTGCCTTGGGAAAGGCCTTGGTATAAGGCAAAAAGGAAAGAAGGCATTTAAAACCCGATACAATGAAGGCAAGGAGAAAGGAAGGCTTAAAAATTTATAGACGAACAAAGAAATTTAGTAGAAAGGCTTGAAAATTTTGGTAATAAAGGCAAGGTTTTAGGAAGGCTCAATTTATGCTAAGGATTAAGGTAAGGATAAAAAATTGTATTGCGAGGGCATCTGACGGCAAGAAATACAAACAAAAATAGCAGTGAACACGTTTTACATCCATATTTACATAACATTGAGACGACCACGTTAGCAAAGCATTGAGATAATACCTCGCTAGACGTTATTGTATATACCCATTAAATTCAATAGTTCTCTTACTTACAATTAGTGGAAGGCATGCGAATTTGGAACTTTTCTGTCAGAGTTTGTGAAATCATTGCTGTAACAATTTCTGAAATGCCTGTTAAAGATTAGAGCTCAAAGTGAGAGAAGATCTAGTGAAATACTTCCAGTTTGTTGAAATGTCAAAAAATAAATCTGGAGGAAAGCTAAAATGCCTTCAATGCGAAGATTCGGGACCATTGAAGTATAGTGCCCGGCAAGGGTGGACAAACTATTAATCATTTGGGAAGCTCTCCCGTTGATAATAATTAGAAACTCAAAATGATTCTTTTTTACAATCAAAGTATTTAAAATTTACACTCAAAATAAATGCGAACATTAAATTGTAAAATATTCTAGAAAGCCATTCATGGAATAATCCACTCGATGTTCAAGAGTTAAGATGCTCATTCATCTATAAAATCTCCTACACAATTTCTTTTACGAGGGAGAAAATGGAGAAACTTCTCTAAATTGGACTGCTACTCAAACTCGGATCCGAAACAGCTCCAATTCGTTCAATACTCATTTTTAAAAATAAATTGTGACTGTATTGGTACAGGAACACTGCCGTCTATTTCAAACACGTTCAATGCATAATTATATCGTTTTGCAGACCCAGCCACATGTTACATGCAGCTAATCCTATTTTCGAACAAAAAGAGCATTTAAGGTTAGACAAGGCATTTTGAAATTTTACAAAAAGGCAAGGAAGGCAAAAATATTAACCCACCTTTTGGATAAGGGGAAATTGCAAAATATGATGCAGGGAAGGCGAAAAGGCAGGTGATATTGTATTTAATTTTCATGACAATGTTAAAGGCAAGGTTAACCAATTGCCCATGACTGGCATAAAGTATGTATGTAGGAAATAGGAAAGGCCATGCGAAAGGTCTGCATTGACTTTCTAATGAAGATATCGTCGGCTAAATTTTAAAAGGCACCATTTTTATTTCGCAACACTTAAGTTTTAAATGGAATCTCTATTGAAAATGGTACTTTTTAGAATTTAGCCAACGAATTCCAACTTTCTTTAAAGGATAGGCATAGGAATGCGTTCTGTATGTATTGTAACAATCAGGTGGGGTGACGTAGCTCAGCAATTGTAAAAGTAGCACAATTTATTCAAGAATGATAACTTCGCTAATAGTAATGTAGTAGTAGAAGTAATAATATTAGAAGTACTAGTAATAGTAATAGTGGTAATAGATTTGGTAGTGGAATTCACAAAGGTAGACAGTAATGCACTACGTCATATCCAGAGGGAGTCCCAGATCGTAATGATCTTAGTTAGTAGTGCTAAGTTATGGAAAGCATTCTTAATCATTGTGGAAACTAGAAGATAATATTATTCTAAAATTTACAAAACTATAAATATTTTTGATGGACAAATCAAACACAGCAACTTGGAGCAGTTGCTGTTCACGACAATATAGGAAGGCAGAGTTGTCCATGATTTTAAAATATATGCAAATAGGTAGGGCTCAAGACTCGTATTTGTACTAGATATACATTGGATATGTAGGAGAATATTTTGATATCATTTAAAGGAAGGATGTATGTACTGTGATTCAATTATGCATCTTTGGGCCCGGCCATGGTAAAAAATTGAGGGTCAGAGTAAAAATATGTTGACTAAGGCCCTCAGTTTGCATGTGTAAAGGCCAACAAATCAATTTTGAGGGTTAGGGCCAGGGTAAAAACTATTTTATTAATCCACCCTTGAATATTGGTTTTGTTTCGTGACATTGGATATTTATAACAATTATATTATGTGTCAATTTCTATTGTTTGAATTTTAGAATCATCCTGATTCACGTTGAGGTGCTAAAAATTAGTGATAGGGGTACTAACTCACTTTAAATTTTAGAATAGCTTTATTTGTTTCTGGAGCTACATATAACATAATAATAACTAACGAACAAGCAGAGAACCGGAAACATATTCATATTTTTGAATTTTCTTTCGTGCCCCTGCACATTGGCTGAATAAACTATAAAAGTAATTCAATTTTGGTGGTCAGAAAACTATTTTTCATAATCGCAGGAATTTGAATCGTGATAATCTTTGAAATTCCAATGTTGTCCTGCCCAAAACACCCAGAAAGAGGGCATTTTCAAAAGCTGTGCCCAGAAACTGGATATGTGGGCAGGAATTTTGAACTGGGTGGGCAAAAACGGCAGGGCATTTATAATCGACATACGCTAAATGTTGTGGAGTAATTTTACCTTGTGCAGTTGTAGGATAAGAAACAACTCTTTGGGCCCATTCCACTTTTTAAAATTCTAACCAACTTAAACTAACTAATTTTAATACATCGTACCATTTGAGCATTTCGTTTTCTCCAACATAATTAAGCCGAAGTCGTTACAACGAAACGTAATGGACATGGACACTTATGTTTGTTACAATGTGCGGGCAAGTTGATATTGTTTCATCGTACATCATCGATCGTCAAAATCCTGTTTTTAAAGTTTCGATCATAATTTTGCTGATAAAAACTAATAAACAATTGATATTTCTAAAGAATACGAGCAATTCAGATTCAAACATACTTCGTAATAGTCACTATTAAACATAAGTATCAATACCAAACGATAACAAAGTATTCTGCGTATGTTAAACCATTAAATTGTTTTGTTTGATGTTTCTAAAGAATTCAAGCAACTCGGACTCAAACAAACAGTATCAAATCGTTGTCTATATAAAGGGCATTTCAAGACCAAGGAAGAGAAGCCAGTCCAACAGAAAATACAAATGAATTTCGGGTAAAGTAAAAATTAATTATAATTAAGTAAAATATGTATTTTATTTAAGCCAATCATAAGTTATTTGAAATATTTGGATATATGCAGGAAATAACAGTTTTCTCTATAACTCGTAGCAAAACCTTTGTAATGATGATTTTGCTTGTGCTGGCACTGGCAATTGTACCGTTTGGGCATTCTTCACCCGTAAGTTGAACCATGGTTTTGTATTTACATTATTATTTCACTACTAATGAGAGGAAATAATGTGATTTGTAATAAACAGTGCAATGAAGAGAATCCATGTCGTGCACCTAGGACGTATTGCAACTGTGAAACGGAATGCTGTTCACGAAGTTGCATTCCGGAAATTGGTGGCATTATGTTAAAATGCCATTAATAAATTTCCCAATCATCCAAATCTAAGCAGTATAATCCCGTTTTATTTATGGAGGCAGAATCAAAACATTTTAAACAAAATCAAAACAAATTCGAATTAAATTAAAATAACCCAATTTGTTTTCAAGTTAGGCCAGAGATGTCTAAATATTTATGATAATTTTTTGTTAAATTAATTATTTTAAAATAAAGAAACAAATCAGACTACTATTGACAACATTTTAATGTCTACACGAAGTTATTTCTACTAACAATAAGTTCATTCACTTCATGCAACACATAACAGCATGTTTATATCTACCTAATAATCATTTGATGTTTATTTAATTATATTTATTATCTTGATAGAATCCTATTACTTACCCCCAGCGGTTAAACTAATTATGTACATATTACATTTTGTTTATCGTTGCATAAGTGGACTGCTAATCAAAAGTCAATCTAAAAGACGCAAGTTGTATTCATATCGCATCAATTTTCATGCACATTTTTGTATTTGTAATATAAAACAACAAAAGGCTGAGGTACTTCAAATATTTTGGAATTTATATGTAGAAAAAGCTAGATACGGCTCTAGGATTTGTATTTGAGAACATATATCTCTAATATTTTGTATTTTCTGATAAAATAAAAATACGATGTATTTTCAAATATTTATTTGATGGCTTCGTGAACATCCAATATGTATCTTTCATTACCGTAATCCCAACAAAGCATTTCCTCTCAATGCGTGAATCTACCGTTTTCACTGGTGCGAACTATTCAATAACTTTTCAATAACTTGATAACTTTGTTTTCTGCTGTAGAAAAATATACACGGGCTGTTTATCTAAAATTTTAAATGGTCAACATTTAATGCAAACTTGAGAAATGCTTTTAAGCAGATAACATTTGTCTTTCTATTTTTGCTTGAAATTTGTCTTTTAATTTTCCGAATATGTTTTGCATTTCTGCTATTCCGTATTTTATTTTCAGTTTTTTTATTCGGTTCAAGTAGCTGCCAGATTTTTTTTAAATCAAAACATTTATATACACAAATAATAATTCGTACGCAAAATTTGGTCTTCGGCATTTCAAGAGTTATCCTGTAGAGGTTTTAAATTAGTTTCCCTTCGGAAATATTTTTTAAGGATTTCGCCGTGGATATTTAGTTAATATTTACATACATGTACTGATCTTGAGCAGATAATAAAGAGTACGATAATAACAATAATCACTAAGAATGAGTAAAGTTTAAAAATGAGTTCTAAAAATTCTTTCAAGGGAATTCACAACCATTTTAGCTCAATATTGTGAAGTCGCACTCGAAAGGAACCATCACAACGCTGCCGGATCCCGAAGGGCAAAATAGTAGGCTCGCTAATTTTCAATTCAAGATGTAATCCGGTATGTAAAAACCCTTGTCTATCCTTACCGTAGGCATTTTTAAAGTGTTACATTGAAAAACTGGATAGAGTAGAATAATGAAACAATAGTACTTTCTATACGAGTGTCCACTGTATACGGTGACAAGAAACGATTTGTCCCCACTTTAGCCCACATAAGGAAGGGGCAGTGGTAAAAGACATTCCAATTCCCCAAACTTGGTAAATCCTTCTCCAGGTTTTTCAAATATTTGTTCTAAAAAACTTGGTTGGCTTTTCAATGAGCTATTGAATTTTTTGTCGTGTTTAGAATTGTGGGTATATTTTATATTGTTTATGACCCATACAAACATATAGGGATATAACTGCCAAATTGTAAAAGCATTGGCTCCATAAACAAAATTGACACGTGGCTGCTTAACAGAATATTATCTCATACAAGCTGTTTCTTATACGGCCAAAAATTATGGAGCCACCAGGGATTCCGAAAGGATTCGGTTGTTTACGTCACAATGCAATGCTGGGCTTTTGTTACGTACATAAGCCGATAACAAGTGCATGAACAAGCGCTCGCAAAGGTGAAAGGGAAACAAGAGGAAATGCAAAATGGGACTTGCAAGCAACATGTACCTACACACACTTGCATGCAACCGAGAAAAGCTATACATACATTGCAGTTTACAGTGACGGAAAAGTACTAAACCAGGTCTGAAATTCAGTGAGTATCAAATTTGGTGTTCAAATCAAGCTAAAGTCAGTATATATTTAATGCAACTGAAGGAACTAAAGTTTCCTTAATCGGGGAAAACATTCCACACACACTTCCATTTATCATAAAGGGTTTGTTTTTTACAGGAGCAAGTAGAGGTCCATCATATACAGACTTTACTGTATAAGCTAAAATAAAGGGGAAGATTCACTTTGTGGTACGCTTCAAAAGCTCTTTTAAAGAAATAATTTGCATTGTGAAAGGGGGAAATCATTTTAAAATTCAGAGTTTTTAGAGGGGTTCGTTGCAGCAGTCTAATTTACAGTGTAATTCGAAGCTAAAGTAGAACACATACAAGATCGTATTTGAATAATTGCAGTCTGGTTAACTTAGAGACGCGTGAAGTACGACCGCACGTATGGAAAAGAAAACCGTGGAGTTGCCCAGAAAGAACATGTATATGTACAAATGTTGGAGGAATTTACTGTGGAGGACATATGTATGTCAGGAGAAATCTTCAGAAAACCTGCAGGGTTATATACTATTATGTATTATAATAGTTTACACTGGCTCTCAATGCTGTCATAATGAGAATCTACTGTACTAGCGTTCAAGCCAAGGAACACTGGGATTGCAATGATTTGTAATTTATAAAAAACATTAAACTTAACATTATATAATTAGGCCGTTTTTAAATGCAACGGATCCTTTAAACCTCCAATCCATATCGATTGGGTAAAATCTGTAACACAAACCAACTTCGTCGCTTATTAATGGCTGTATATGTTAATTTTTTTCATTACTTTCCTTGCAAAAAGCTAAATTTAAAAGACCTATGTGAATTTGAGGAGGGTCAACTCTGGACCGGTCAGGGGAAAAAATAATAAAGTCCCTCAGATTCCATGCAGAAAGGTCTTTCTATTTATACTTGTGAATGAAAGGTCAAAATAGGATTAACTGTTTTTTAAAAACTGAAGCCTCTTCTTTACTACGTGAAGTCGGTACTCAAAGAATAAGATTTATAATTGTTCTCAAACTTTTCCGGGCATAAATGTTTAAAAAAATATTTATATGCTGTTATTAAATAGTTGCTGTACAGGGTGCTTATAAAATGGTGGTTAAATTATTCAAGCTGAGCGCATGTTTGCAATTTGAAATCGCCCTTGTTTATATTCATTTTTGCTGGAAACCATTATTAAAATTATAAGAATTGACCACAAAATATTAGCTATTAAAAACCCTAATTTTTAACCACGAAAGTGACAATATTTTTTTAGTAATCTAGAACGCTGTCAATGCATGATAGCCACATCATTTTAATTAATTTTATGTCGGTTTTATGATGGTGAATGATAGTAATGATAGTATTAGCCAAACTGTACTAAATATTCAAAGGTGTGCACAATAAGCAACTGGTAGTTGATTCGAACTAACAATACACATTCCAGTATACAAGATAGTAACTTTTTGGTAACTTCTTTAGCATTGCATTATTGACGGCCCCTGAGGAGGGGCCGTTACAGCGGGAATAAACTGAACAGTGTGAGGAGGTAAAGCAAAAGTACACGAGATCATTACATGAATTGTCGTCTGATTAATTTACAGGAGTATGAAGTAGGGTCTGTGGAAAATCTACACAGCCGGGGAAGTCCTCCTTAAAGCCAGGGACTTCCTAGACTTTAATAATAAAAAGCTCAAAGTTACGTTGACAGGGTGAATGTATGAGACTTGTAACTGCCATTGGGTATTAATGTGTTAAGCAAAATTCAGGGCATGATTCCGAGAAATGAAAAAACTGCAGAGGCGCATCTCGTCTCCTCTCTCTGAACACACCCACACACCTCCATCGGTTACAAACTTACAAAGATAAGATGCAAAAACATACTTCTCCCAACATTACCTGGATCTGTAGGGAAATTCAATTCCAATTATCAAACCACGTCTAAAATTACCATGAAGCGCTCGGGACATGCTTTGTAAGCAGGTTCACCAGCGATTGGGTAAGTTTAGTAAATCCGTTAAGAAGCAGTCACAAAAGGTTTTGTAAAGTAAGTCAACCAAAGGTGTCCAAATGAATCAGCCTATCCTATATCTTTCCTATTTATAAAATTGGAACCGAGCCTACATATATGCCTACATTTTAACCGCCGAATAGGTCAGCCTATCCTACATCCTTCCTGTATGGGGAGCACCAAGCCTACATACAGTATTAGCCTACATTTCATTGACAAATCATATCAACCAATGGTTCTACACTTGGACCATGTCAGACCAAAAATTAAAGAACAGATTGAAAATTTTGATCGCATTTAGTACGTGTAAGAAAATGTTTCTAATATATGAGATTTAGTTCGTGTCTTGTATGAAAACTTGTTCTTTAAAAAAAATGAACAAAAATTAAAAGTTCTATATTTTGCATGCTTATATGAGCTAACTAACGAAAAATAATGTGTAACCTTATACATGTGTACAAACTAGGGGTGAGTGTCTCGTTGGTTTTAAAATTCTCGTTTGTCTCGTTCTCGTTTCTGAAAAAAATACGAGAACGAGATATTTTGAGAACGAGAGTAGCGAGAGTGGGCAACGCACGAGACAGGGCAAAAACATGGTTTTTGTGTTGAAATATATGCAATATAATTGTAGCTTGCACAAATCTGGTGAAAGAACATACAAATTTATTTCATTTCACAAATCGGAACAACCCCGAGGCGCAAAATATTTATTTGTGGGTTTGGACTATACAATGTGAAAACATGAAAGCCTTGAAAACAATAATTATTGAAGACCTACCGCAATAAAAGCTAGCACCAAGAACTGCAAAATGTCTTAATTGACAAAATGGCATAACAAAACACCCCATTTTTCAGTTTGATATGGGCTTCAACAAGATTTAATTGCAAAAACGATATTCTCGTTAAAGAAAGCGAGATGTCTCGTACTGTCTCGTTGATGAAAAAAGAGCGAGATAAACGAGATTCTCGTCTCGTTGTCTCGTTATACTCACCCCTAGTACAAACATACGTTTGTATATGGCCAATACCAAAGTAACGAAAACTAATTTTAAAATGTTGTCCCCCCCACTTTTTTGGACGTTCCGGAGTGCCTGTCAGTAAATCCTGTTTGAAATTTGAATTGTGTTCAAACGCAATTTTTCATTTCAGTGGTATACAATCTGCAAGTACCAGTCGCGGATTATTCTTTAATTTTCAATTTGCCCGTTCGATATACCACTTAATGAAAATGACTTGCTTCAATAGCCTACATATATGCCTATAATTCTGCGACGGCTGAGCCTACCTATTTTGTAGGCTAGGTTTTAAGTGTATATTCTTGCACCCTATTTTGGCTACAAGCCTCTTTACTAAAATCCTCGCACCCTATAAATAGCCTACAAATAGGCCTACATGTAGGATAGGCGGACACCTTTGAAGTCAACCTAGTAGTCATTTTTCACAATAGTTCAGAATCCAATAGAAATTAGTCTTGAAAGAATCAATCGAGTATATTGCTTTAAAATTGTTCAGAAACAAAATGTTTAATGCCTCTTTCAAAATGTAAAAGGAAAATGTCACTGTTGAAATTGTAACTGTGTTAAGAAGTAAAAGAGAAATATACCATACTGAAAAATTATGCTTGGACTTTGATGGAATTGTTGTATGTAAGGGTTAAGGCCAAGAAATCCATCCGATAAATTACTAGTATTACAAAACAGATATATGCAATGAATGATGTAGTATGTTATAGTACATATTTTTCCACCCTGTATATTGTTGTTTCGAGCATATATCATACACGCCCACAGTACACACATACTTACATACACATTTCTTCTTTGAGTCCTTCCCTTTTAGTCCTCGAACCACTCCTTACCAAGCACGATGGGGATTAACACTACTTCCATCGTTATTTTCTTTACTCCTTAAAAATAACGTGAAAAATTATGCTTGGACTTGCAGAATTTCTGTAAGGGTTAAGGCCAAGAAATCAATCCAATAAATTATTAATATTACAATTATTACAAAACAGAAATACGCAGTGAGTTGTCAGGAGTTATAAATTTCAAAAAAACCGTTAAGATTCACAACAATGCCATTTTTTTCAGGTCATAAGCAAGAGATCACTTTATTTACTACATATTTACTACTTCATGATACTGTTTCCAACTTTCCCTGGTGATATAGTTCACTCTAGTTATTGACTTTCAAATTAAGCGAATAAAATAATACTTTCCATTCATAAACACGAAATGCGTTCAGAATTCGTAATTATGTATTGTATTACATAGATTCATGATTTCTGGCGTCATCGTATGCACTTTTATAATTTTAATTAATGTACTTTTCTTGACATGTCTACAGCCAGCAAATACATACAGATCTTTTTAATTTCGAAGTAATTCAAACGAAATTGAATTTATAATTAATTAATTAATTACATTTCGTTACTGAATACAATCAACTTGAAATGGGGAATGCATTTAAACAAAGAATGCACACTACCTCAATTCAGGGTTAAAGTTAATTATAACACTAAATCCATATGACGATGTGGTGTGGTCTTCATGTTTTTCTTGGAGGTCACACACCGGTAGTGTCTTCACGCATTATCTACATATAATAAAGACATCAAAATAAACGTACTACAAAAGTAAGTTTTCATAATATTTGGGTATATCATTATTTAATATGGTCTCAAACGACCAAAACGATATTACACACTACTGATTTTTAATGCAATTATCATTAACTTACAATAGCATGCTCCAAAGCATAAAGTGAAGTTGTTTCAATCTCGTCCAGTGGAATCGGACCAAATATCCGCTCTTTGATTGCGTATTTTAGCCTCTTCAGTGCGATCTCAAATAGAAACAAACCATACTTATTATGAAATAAATATGTATTTCGTAATAAATTTCAATATTATGACTACACTCTTTGCTCCAGAATGTAATACAACGTTAGCTACTTATGTGTTGCGTGGTGGATATGGTATACAATATGTGGAGTAGTATATATGTACCTTCACTTCAAGTTGTCCCACGGAATAAATCCAAGGGTTTAGAAGTGACTTGAGAATAAGAAGAAAATTAGCGCTGATGCCTATAGCAACCGCTGTCTTTTCCCCAAGCTAGGAAAAATTCATCCACAAGTCGAGCCACCAAGTTCCGATCAAAATATAAATCAGTTGCTGCACATCATTCCCCAATATTCATGTATACGCACCTTACTAAAAATAGTCTAGGATACCTGTGGACCGCCGTTATAGGACAACGCATACGAGATAGTCGCAGGAAGCACACACAAGCAGTAGGAACCGACGATGCTTCCTGTGGTTTTAATTGCTTTGAAGTTTAGTTCATTTTCAAGAATTGCCTGAAAACAGGACAGGTTGACATAATATACATTCTATTTTAATATCACAATTGCATAACTTTTGTACTCGAGTATTATGTAATTAAGTATAGGGTTGCTCAATGGAGTTAAAATAAGATACCAAGTTGGGATTTTCTTGGTTAGGCTTCCTGGCTATCCACTAGATCCGAGCGTAAATGACGACAATAGCCAAAAATGGACACAAGGAAAATGCCCCGGAGTATACTGCCCTCCATGGTAACTCGTTCATGAATGCAAACTCTATGCATTCATAGCTTCGAAATCCTCTGCCTGAAAAAACTGAAAACCATGTGAACACAAATGTCATGGGAAATAGCCAGCATATGACAACGCAAATTTTGATCCTCCCTTTAGTCACAATTCTCTCGTATTCCAACGGCTTTACTACTCCAATATAATGAGTAGCTGCAATTAGTAGAAGATGGCCCACGGGAATCGGGATTCCTCCTAGTCGAAATGTCTCAATGAATAGTTTCAAACAGCCAATTTCAAGTTCAGTTTTCAAAACAACGCCAATTAAAGAGAAAACCACTAGTCCGGAACACAAAACTATTGAGATGAATGTATCCGCGAGTGCGAGAAAGAAAGACAGGTACGCCGTTATTTTTATAGTCGATCTTGCATGGAAACCAGAAATTGCAATACAAAAATTGAAGACGATGGAGATAATACAGAGAATCAGCAGTATAGGAAGTGCATAAGAGTATACGGTTATTTTAAAGTCCGATGTGACGTTACTACTCACATTCATTCCGTGGTGATGGATAATTTCCCCAACAAACGCTTACAATTACTTACTCTCTTTATCAGTCGTCTCCTCCTTTGACGATTATTCATTATTCTGTGAAACCTGCACTGTTATAAATAACAACTATTCTTGTCCCCACAGAATAATTATATTTAAAGGGTAAATTGACTTATTGGTTGCTCTAAACGTTTTTTAAAACTGTAGACGTGCGTGAACAAATGCTAATTGGTAGTAATGGCTGTAATGGACACACTTTGGCAGAACCAAATTGTTGTATTGTCAACCAAAATGCCTACCTTCAGGATAAAATTTTGTAAAAAAGAAATGGAAATGGCCAGATCTAGTGACGAGATGATCAGTGAAACTGGAATGAACTTATTAAGGAATTTGACGGGCAGTTTATGGCCGTTTAAAATACTCTGGAGTATTTATATTTTGTCGTGCAGAGATATGCATTCATGTGTTTAGCGTAGAAGTTTTTCAAGTTTCAGGTGATCTTGGAGGGAATGCAAAGATGTGAAATCTGAAATGAACTCATACTTCATCGCACATGTAGTCATCAAAAAAGAAACAATTTGCACATAACTTAAAAATTGAGATTTGTAAGTGGTAAACTTAGTTCCACAAATCTTATTTCCTTTAGTCTTCCTTTGAACTCCAAGTATCCCAAAGTTATGATCAACTTGCAGTTGTGTTCATATGCACTGCATCATATGAATTAGTTTATAGAAGTAAAGTGCAGTGCAAGTGTGAGTTGTTGTTAGTATACTGAAATGACAAATATTGTGTGCATGTCTTGCTATATTTGTAGAAGTTGATTTTCATTGCAACTATCGCAAAAGGTTCTCATATAATTTCAATACTTTTGCATTGAAAGTCAAACTGTATTGCTCATTAAAAGTCAACGTATGTATTACATTTTTTTTATTATGATTTTTTTAAATCGTTCAAACCAGGAAAAAATGTGCGCTGATGTATTTACTCATTTACCAAAACTATTATAAGGCATGTTCTAAGTACAGTAGAGGAGGAGCATATAATGCTTGTATAAAATAACTGCGACAAGTCTCTCGACTAAAGTTGGGCACCCTTGAACCAGGGGTCGGATTTTTGTAAATCTCCCTGGAAGATTATTTCTGCATTTCCCTGCTGACTATTATCTCCCTGCTGGTAGGTCCTCAACGATTTCAAAAATCCCTGTTGGCAAAAAAGGTCGACGATTTTCAAAATCCCTGTTGGCAAAAAAAATCCCTTACAAGACGTGAAATCCCTGCCAAATTTGGCCAATCAAGCCAAAAATCCCTGTTTGCTAAACAAATTTCCTTGAAACCCGTCAACAAATTTGAAAATCCCTGCCAAAAAAAGATCAACGATTTTAAAAATCCCTGTTCGTAAAAATAAATCCCTTTCCTTTGAGATTTTCCCTGCCAGAATTATTTTATCCCTGGGAAGATTCTTCCCGTCTTCCTACAAAAATTCGACCCCTGCCTTGAACGCACTAAACGTGGTTTCCTAGAGGTACATATTCACTTTTGTGAACATATTTTCCAATGAGCAACTTGATAGGTCTCTCTAAGCGTGGGAGAAATTCAGTAGTCTAATAAATTACGGGGGGTCCATTTCTTTATGATATATTGGTCAGTTGCAAACCGAGTTTAAACACAAAGTAAGAAATTTACTGGGGTTTCATTAGAATGTAATTTCATTGCTCCAAATAAAAACTCTAAATAATTATGCTTGCCTACAGACAAATGTTTTATGAGGGATCAGTACATTTTTTATAGAGAGAGTTTAGTGTATCATGTGTTTAATAATGTAGTAACTGCATATATAGGAGGCGTGGACACATATAAATGTAGTGTACGATGTAATCATTATTTACAAATTGTAGAATCAATACACAATACACATGTTCATTCACTACATTCCTTCCTGGTTATTCAGTCAATTCTCTATTGTAAGGCCCTTTTCTGTATGTACGGAATGAATTACTGGTTAACGGGAATGGGTTCAAATATTTTTCTCCTACAAAACCGGAGAAATCTATAGTCAACTCTTGATGTAGTAAGATCATAAATAATAAAGGAAGTATAGAAAACTCTGTATGGCCCTAGGGTATATCGCACTATCGGAGCATAAACCCCATTTATTTATTTAACTCTCTCTATAAGGGATGCTCAAGGGAACAGCAAAATTTGTCCCTTAGAACCATTCCTTGTAAGCACAGTCTTATACATTATGTAAATGTGAATCGGGACTGCAAATCCCAATCCCGTACATCGAAAAATCATGTAAAAAAACTTATGGTATCCTTTAGTGCGAGAGTCCACTGTATTATCAATTGTAGCCAACTCTGTATATATTTCCTATACTTCTGAAATCGGAGCAAAACTAATATTGGGGTAAACGGTAATAGGCCCAATTTTGGTTTGGACAATCATCTCGGGTGACAAATGCTTGTATTACTCCTGATGCAATATTATTCATTTATGACTAGTTTATGATTTTAGTTACCTTATAGTTTTTCGTACATTGTTGTTTTACGTAAAACTTGAGGATTTTATTAAATTATTTCTTATTGTGAATTGTGACTGTTAGCCCAGCTTAAATATCTTGAAGATATTCAGGTATTTTAGTGCTCAATTTTATTCTCAAATGATGCCGAATCTGTGAAGACTTGGACGGATTTCAGTCCTGTAAAATTATTCTCAAGAATCAATAGTACACATGACATGACTAAACCTTCTCATAAACTATGATTTCTTATTGAGTCAACTGAGTTGAAGTACTACTGTATACATACAAACATGTCATATGAATACTGTACAAGAACTTGTACAATATTTGTTGTCCCTACTGTTTTGCTAAACCCCATATAAGTACTAGTCACATAATTATTCGTCAGGGTTTACAATTGAGTGAGTGTGAATCATTAAACTCTGCATTTGAGGGGACAATCTAACATTGAAAGAATAGTATATTAAACACAAGATTTTTTATTGCAAAAGAATTGCGTCGTTTTAGGCATCCGCCTGACATTGTTTCTATAAAATTCATACGCTGTCTTAACCCATGTACAGAAACGTGACATGCCATATTGCTTGTAATTATTTTAAACTGAATTTTCATTACATACTATCTCATTGGGTTACTATCTATTTAAGTTAGTAATTTTATTATCAGGAGATTCAGCCTGTGCTTAAATTTGTTTTGAATTTTATCCCGTTGTACAATTAATAAATGATTCGAATTGCATTTTACTGTATTTACCATTCCTTGACTATGGGGGCTAAAATGTTTCTTGGAATTGATATTCATCAAAAATTAGATCCCCAATTGTTTTTATACCCTATTAGGAAACAGTTTGTGTCCAGTTTGATTTGATCACGTATGTAGCCAGTTTAATATTATTAAAATAATAAAATTTTAACATGCTTATTTATTTTCCGCTTTATCAAGAATGGTCTTGTAAGTTTTTTAACTTGAAAGGTCAGATTTACCCCTCCACTACCTCTCCACTACCCCTCCACTTCCCCTCCACTTCCCCTCCACTTCCCCTCCACTTCCCCTCCACTTCCCCTCCACTTCCCCTCCACTTCCCCTCCACTTCCCCTCCACTTCTTCCCACGTGGAGGGGTATGTAATTGAAGGGGAAGTGGAGGGGAATGTAATTGAAGGGTAAGTGGAGGGGAATGTAATTGAATGTGAAGTGGAGGGGAATGTAATTGAATGTGAAGTGGAGGGGAAGTGGAGGGGTAGTGGATTGCTAGTGGAGGGGAACTGTGGAAAAGTGGGGGTGTACTTCATTCCACTTACATGATATACTGCTAATGTGAATTATAGCCGGGTTTCACTTTAGAGTTTGTAGCGAAACAAAATAGCCGGTCTTCATTCTAAGAATTTTTTATTTTAGCCGGTTAGCAAGTTTTGCCGACGATATGCAAACTTGAGCCTGTGCGTACAAATTCTGCAGATAGTTTTGAAGGAAGGGAGGGAATGAGCAAGGAGTGTGGGAAAGCAATAGTAAAAAAAATATGAGCATAAAAGTAGGTATTTTTTTCAATGCTTTCCAAATTGATTTACTTGTGCCAAAAGATTACAAGGAAATAAATGTATGCATGCTATCTCTCTGCGGTTTAGTTTTATAATATTTACCGGATGTGTATGTAAGTGTTTGTGTACGTTTGTGCGTATAAGAGCTTTGCTCAAAAGCTCAAG
Organism: Allacma fusca; assembly: GCA_947179485.1. Classification (NCBI taxonomy): domain Eukaryota; kingdom Metazoa; phylum Arthropoda; class Collembola; order Symphypleona; family Sminthuridae; genus Allacma; species Allacma fusca. Next base: position 19,392,707 of record OX359249.1, on the reverse strand, counting down.
TTATACTTGAGAATTTCCTAGTGTTTTCGGAAAGGGCAGGTCTAGATTAGGTTTGGAGCAAGAGCAAAGTTTGGGGCTATAAACTAGAATGTCAAGTTCGCGTTTGGCTCAGGGTCAGGCACCCGATAATGACACATGATTGACTTCAAGTTCAAATTGGATGCAAGAAGTTCTGAGTTAAGTCCACTCGGATAAATTTACATTTACATGAACCCATCCCCGTACAATTAGAAAATACACTTATATTCCATCTAAAGAAAGAACGTGCATTTGTAGAAAATACAGACAAATATGTAGAGCTGGAGCATTTTTTGAAGGGGAAACTGACGGGCGTTTTAAAGGAAAGAAGAGAAATTGCAAAGAGAAGGTGCTTCACGTCGGACTCACTATACTATTTGGTTCGGATGTGAGTCTGGTCGTCATAAAGCTGACTTTTGGCAAGGCTCTGCGGGAAACCCCTATTTAACGAGTGAGCATACGCCTGTACGTGTGTAATCGTAGTATCATTATTGGGAATAACAAATACGGAATGGAAAATAGTCTGTTCGTCAGTGGTGCAGAACGCAAGCGGAGAGAGAAAGGATAGTGCTCTTAGGTAGATTGTATTGATTTTAACTATCACCAGTGACACAGTGTCCTAGCTTTCTCCTCATTCATGGAATTCAGTAGATTTTCATTTCAAACGAAGCCCATCCATAATACATAGTTTCTCAGGATTCAAGGACATCACCCTTGGGGTCGAACCTCAATCCGTCCCTTAATAACGAGGCTCATTATAATACTGTCCGTTATAACAAGGTTTTACTGTAAACCAGACTCCATCCAGCCACCCCATTCAGATCCCTTTAATTTTACTTTCTTACAACCTAAACCTACTGCTCTACATTGGGTTTCATAGCCGATAGTACGCACTATGCATTGTGATACACACAAATCTGTAGTATACAGTGTACTCTATCTATGCCAGCCAATCCCACACTTAAGAAGGCTCGAAAACAGTTCCCATACATTATCTTTCGTACAATTTCTTTACAAGTCTTACTTCATATACGTACCGTAAAAACCCCAAAGATGGCCCCCGGCCAACTTCCAAACATTAACCTAAACCCAGGCTATCTTTAGAGGCCCGGCTACCTTTAGGGGCCGGCCATCTCTACTAAATATAAAAGCGTAAATTACAAAATATGATTTTTTTATGAAAAAATGTTTTTTAATATTTAGTTCTATTAAAGAATAATAATTAATGTAGCATAATTCGGATTCAGATGATTAGTCCAGATTGCCCGTAGAGTAAATAACAGCTTCAAAAATTAAACAGCATATATAGAAAACAACTATTGTATAAAAAACCAGGCCATCTTTGGGGGCCCGGCTATCTTTAGAGGCCGGCTATCTCTACATGTATGGGGTAAAACCCAGGCCATCTTTAGGGTCCCGGCCACCTTTGGAGGCCCGGCCATGTTTAGGGTTTTTACGGTACTTCTGTTTTGAACATTTACTGCAGATATGGAGTACATATGTACATACGTGTGGGATATGTAAAATATGGAATTCTGTATGTTTGGCAAATTACTTGGTTACTATAACTTAAGCCTGTCCAAGTAAACAAAAAATAAATGTTAAAAAAGAATAGCTGTTCATAATATTTATTTCATATGTGAGCAAAAATAATAATATCTTTAAAATAAAAATCAAAGCATTTTTTTAAAGAATGAAAAAAAATTAACCGCCATGCTTCAACATGTCATGTACATAAGTGACGACTGGCACCATCATATCAATCACTTTCAAATTAGTAGTAAGGATAATCGCAACTTTCCAGATAGGTAGCAGTTTCCTCAGTGCAACTTCGTGAACAGCATTCCTGCGGGCAGTTGCACAGCGTTCTAGGTCTCCGACATGGATTCTCATCTCCGCACTGTTGATTACAAATCACATTATTTCCTCTCATTAGTAGTGAAATAATAATGTAAATACAAAACCATGGTTCAACTTACGGGTGAAGAATGCCCAAATGGTACAATTGCCAGTGCCAGCACAAGCAAAATCATCATTACAAAGGTTTTACTACGAGTTATAGAGAAAACCGTTATTTCCCGCATATTGGCGCATATATCCAAATATTTCAAATAAATTACGATTGACTACTTTACCCAAAATTCATTTATATTTTCTGTTGGACTGGCTTCTCTTCTTTGGTTTTTCTCGTTATGTTAGAGTTCAGAGTTAGTGGGTAACTTCTCTGGTAACTTGTTGTGAATTGTACTATACCTCCTTGAAATGCCCTTTATATAGACAACTACTTGATACTGGTTGTTTGAGTCCGAGTTGCTCGAATTCTTTAGAAGCATCAAACAGAACAATTTAATGGTTTAACATACGCAGAATACTTTGTTCGATCATTTGGTATTGATACTTATGTTTAATAGTACCTATTATGAAGTCTGTTTGAATCAAAGTTGCTCGTATTCTTTAGAAATATCAATTATTTATTAGTTTTTATCAGCAAAATTATGATCGAAACTTTAAAAACAGGATTCTGACGATCGATGATGTACGATTAAACAATAGCAACTTGCCCACACATTGTAACAAACAGCAAAATAAGTGTCCAAGTCTATTACGTTTCGTTGTAACCAGGGGTGGATTAATAAAATAATTTTTACCCTGGCCCTAACATTAAAAATAGAATTGTGGGCCTTTACACATGATATCTGCAATCTGAGGGCCTTAGTCAACATTTTTTTGACCCTGGCCCTAAATTTCCAGGGTGGGCCACCATGTAAATCCACCCTTGGTTGTAACGACTTCGGCTTAATTATGTTAGAGAAAACGAAATGCTAAAATGGTACGATGTATTGAAATTAGGTTGTTTAAGTTGGTTAGAATTTAAATAAGTGGGATGGACCCAAAGAGTTGTTTCTTATCCTACAACAGCACATAAAGGTAAAATTGCACCACAACAATTAAGTTATGTCGATTATAAATGCCCTGCCGTTTTTGCCCACCCAGCTCAAAATTCCTGCCCGTCCCGAATTCCGTTTTTTTGTCCCCTTCACGTTACGATAATATTGATGCCTTTTTTTGTCCCCGCCGCGACCAAATCCAATTTGGACCTTTTTTGCCCCGTCCCAAATATATTTGGAACTTTCATTGTCTACAACCGTTTGTCTCCGTCCCGTCCCAAATATAATGGACACATTTTTTGTCCCCGTCCTATCCCGAATATAATGGGGACGTTTTTTTTGTCCCCGTCCCGAATATAATGTGCACATTTGTTTTGTCCCCGTCCCGAATATAATGTGCACATTTGTTTTGCCCCGTCCCGAATATAATGGGGTCATTTTTTTGTCCCGTCCCTAATATAATGGGGTCATTTTTTTGTCCCGTCCCTAATGTAATGGGGACAATTTTTTGTCCCCGTCCCGAATATAATGGGGACATTTTGTTTGTCCCTATCCCGGATACAATGAGGACATTTTTCTTGTCCCCGCCCCGAATATAATGGGGTCATTTTTTTGTCAAGTCCCGAATATAATAGGGGAATTTTTTTGTCCCCGTCCCGAATATGATGGGGACATTTTGGTTGCCCCTGTCCCGAATATGATGGGGACATGTTTTGTTGTCCCCGTCCCGAATATAATGGGGAAATTTTTTTGTCCTTGTCCCGAATATAATGGGGACATTTTTTTTGTCCCCGTCACGGATACAAAGGGGGTATTTTTTGTGATCCCCGTCCCGAATATAATAGTAACATTTGTTTCGTCTTTGTCCCGAATATAATGTGCACATTTGTTTTGTCCCCGTCCCGGATTTAATGGGGCAATTTTTTGCCCCCAACCCGAATACAATTTGTACATTTTTTTGTCCTTGTACGAAATATAATGGGGACGTTTTTTTTGTCCCCGTCCCGAATATAATGCGGACATTTGTTTTTGTCCCCGTCCCGAATATAATGGGGACATTTTTCTCTTCCCCGTCCCGAATATAATATGCACATTTGTTTTGTCCCCGTATGGAATATAATGGGGTCATTTTTTTGTCCCCTCCCGAATAAAATGGGAACATTTTTTTGCTCCCGTCCCGAATATAATGGGGACGTTTTTTTTTGTCCCCGTCCCAATTATATGGGGGAAATTTGTTTTTGTACCCGTCCCGAATATAATGTGCACGTTTGTTTTTTCCCCGTCCCGAATACAATGGGGTCATTTTGTTGTCCCGTCCCGAATTTAATGGGGACGTTTTTCTTGTCCCCGTCCCGAAAATAATATGCACATTTGTTTTGTCCCCGTCCGGAATATAATGGGCACATTTTTTTCGTCCCCGTCCCAATTAAATGGGGGACGTTTGTTTTTGGGTCCGTCCCAATTATATGGGGAACATGTTTCTTGTCCCCGTCCCGAAAATAATATGCACATTTGTTTTGTCCGCGTCCGGAATATAATGGGCACATTTTTTTCGTCCCCGTCCCAAATATCATGGGGACATTTTTCTTGCGCCCGTCCCGAATACAGTGGGGGCATTTTTTTGTCCCCGTTCCAAATAAAATGGGGACGTTTTTTGTTGTCCGCGTCCTGATTATAATGGGGAATTTTTTTGTACCCGTCCCGAATATAATTGGGACATTTTTTTTGTCCCCGACCCGAATATAATGGGGAAATTTGTTTTTGCCTCCGTCCCGAATATAATGGGGACATTTTGTTGCTCCCGTCCAGAATATAATGGGGACGTTTTTTTTTGTCCCCGTCCCAATTATATGGGGGAAATTTGTTTTTGTACCCGTCCCGAATATAATGTGCACGTTTGTTTTTTCCCCGTCCCGAATATAATGGGGTCATTTTTTTGTCCCCTCCCGAATAAAATGGGAACATTTTTTTGCTCCCGTCCCGAATATAATGGGGACGTTTTTTTTGTCCCCGTCCCAATTATATGGGGGAAATTTGTTTTTGTACCCGTCCCGAATATAATGTGCACGTTTGTTTTTTCCCCGTCCCGAATATAATGGGGTCATTTTGTTGTCCCGTCCCGAATTTAATGGGGACGTTTTTCTTGTCCCCGTCCCGAAAATAATATGCACATTTGTTTTGTCCCCGTCCGGAATATAATGGGCACATTTTTTTCGTCCCCGTCCCAATTAAATGGGGGACGTTTGTTTTTGGGTCCGTCCCAATTATATGGGGAACATGTTTCTTGTCCCCGTCCCGAAAATAATATGCACATTTGTTTTGTCCGCGTCCGGAATATAATGGGCACATTTTTTTCGTCCCCGTCCCAAATATCATGGGGACATTTTTCTTGTGCCCGTCCCGAATACAGTGGGGGCATTTTTTTGTCCCCGTTCCAAATAAAATGGGGACGTTTTTTGTTGTCCGCGTCCTGATTATAATGGGGAATTTTTTTTTGTACCCGTCCCGAATATAATTGGGACATTTTTTTTGTCCCCGACCCGAATATAATGGGGAAATTTGTTTTTGCCTCCGTCCCGAATATAATGGGGACATTTTGTTGCTCCCGTCCCGAATATAATGGGGACGTTTTTTTTTGTCCCCGTCCCAATTATATGGGGGAAATTTGTTTTTGTACCCGTCCCGAATATAATGTGCACGTTTGTTTTTTCCCCGTCCCGAATATAATGGGTTCATTTTGTTGTCCCGTCCCGAATTTAATGGGGACGTTTTTCTTGTCCCCGTCCCGAAAATAATATGCACATTTGTTTTGTCCCCGTCCGGAATATAATGGGCACATTTTTTTCGTCCCCGTCCCAATTAAATGGGGGACGTTTGTTTTTGGGTCCGTCCCAATTATATGGGGTACATTTTTCTTGTCCCCGTCCCGAAAATAATATGCACATTTGTTTTGTCCGCGTCCGGAATATAATGGGCACATTTTTTTCGTCCCGGTCCCAAATATCATGGGTACATTTTTCTTGTGCCCGTCCCGAATACAGTGGGGGCATTTTTTTGTCCCCGTTCCAAATAAAATGGGGACGTTTTTTGTTGTCCGCGTCCTGATTATAATGGGGAATTTTTTTGTACCCGTCCCGAATATAATTGGGCCCTTTTTTTTTGTCCCCGACCCGAATATAATGGGGAAATTTGTTTTTGCCTCCGTCCCGAATATAATGGGGACATTTTTCTCGTCCCTGTCCCGAATATAATGTGCATATTTGTTTTGTCCCCGTCCCAAATATAATGGGGTCATTTTTTTGACCCTTTCCGAATATAATGGGGACCTTTTTCTTGTCCCCGTCCCGAATTTAATATGCACATTTGTTTTGTCCCCGTCCGGAATATAATGGGGTCATTTTTTTGTCCTTGTCCCGAATATAATGGGGACATTTTTTTTGTCCCCGTTCTGGATACAATGGGGGCTTTTTTATGATCCCCGTCCCGAATATAATGTGCACGTTTGTTTTGCCCCGTCCCGAATATAATGGGGTCATTTTTTTGTCCCGTCGGTAATATAATGGGGACATTTTTTTGTCCCCGTACCGAATATAACGGGGACATTTTTTTTGTCCCCGTCACGGATACAAAGGGGGTATTTTTTGTGATCCCCGTCCCGAATATAATAGTAACATTTGTTTCGTCTTTGTCCCGAATATAATGTGCACATTTGTTTTGTCCCCGTCCCGGATTTAATGGGGCAATTTTTTGCCCCCAACCCGAATACAATTTGTACATTTTTTTGTCCTTGTACGAAATATAATGGGGACGTTTTTTTTGTCCCCGTCCCGAATATAATGCGGACATTTGTTTTTGTCCCCGTCCCGAATATAATGGGGACATTTTTCTCTTCCCCGTCCCGAATATAATATGCACATTTGTTTTGTCCCCGTATGGAATATAATGGGGTCATTTTTTTGTCCCCTCCCGAATAAAATGGGAACATTTTTTTGCTCCCGTCCCGAATATAATGGGGACGTTTTTTTTTGTCCCCGTCCCAATTATATGGGGGAAATTTGTTTTTGTACCCGTCCCGAATATAATGTGCACGTTTGTTTTTTCCCCGTCCCGAATACAATGGGGTCATTTTGTTGTCCCGTCCCGAATTTAATGGGGACGTTTTTCTTGTCCCCGTCCCGAAAATAATATGCACATTTGTTTTGTCCCCGTCCGGAATATAATGGGCACATTTTTTTCGTCCCCGTCCCAATTAAATGGGGGACGTTTGTTTTTGGGTCCGTCCCAATTATATGGGGAACATGTTTCTTGTCCCCGTCCCGAAAATAATATGCACATTTGTTTTGTCCGCGTCCGGAATATAATGGGCACATTTTTTTCGTCCCCGTCCCAAATATCATGGGGACATTTTTCTTGCGCCCGTCCCGAATACAGTGGGGGCATTTTTTTGTCCCCGTTCCAAATAAAATGGGGACGTTTTTTGTTGTCCGCGTCCTGATTATAATGGGGAATTTTTTTGTACCCGTCCCGAATATAATTGGGACATTTTTTTTGTCCCCGACCCGAATATAATGGGGAAATTTGTTTTTGCCTCCGTCCCGAATATAATGGGGACATTTTGTTGCTCCCGTCCAGAATATAATGGGGACGTTTTTTTTTGTCCCCGTCCCAATTATATGGGGGAAATTTGTTTTTGTACCCGTCCCGAATATAATGTGCACGTTTGTTTTTTCCCCGTCCCGAATATAATGGGGTCATTTTTTTGTCCCCTCCCGAATAAAATGGGAACATTTTTTTGCTCCCGTCCCGAATATAATGGGGACGTTTTTTTTGTCCCCGTCCCAATTATATGGGGGAAATTTGTTTTTGTACCCGTCCCGAATATAATGTGCACGTTTGTTTTTTCCCCGTCCCGAATATAATGGGGTCATTTTGTTGTCCCGTCCCGAATTTAATGGGGACGTTTTTCTTGTCCCCGTCCCGAAAATAATATGCACATTTGTTTTGTCCCCGTCCGGAATATAATGGGCACATTTTTTTCGTCCCCGTCCCAATTAAATGGGGGACGTTTGTTTTTGGGTCCGTCCCAATTATATGGGGAACATGTTTCTTGTCCCCGTCCCGAAAATAATATGCACATTTGTTTTGTCCGCGTCCGGAATATAATGGGCACATTTTTTTCGTCCCCGTCCCAAATATCATGGGGACATTTTTCTTGTGCCCGTCCCGAATACAGTGGGGGCATTTTTTTGTCCCCGTTCCAAATAAAATGGGGACGTTTTTTGTTGTCCGCGTCCTGATTATAATGGGGAATTTTTTTTTGTACCCGTCCCGAATATAATTGGGACATTTTTTTTGTCCCCGACCCGAATATAATGGGGAAATTTGTTTTTGCCTCCGTCCCGAATATAATGGGGACATTTTGTTGCTCCCGTCCCGAATATAATGGGGACGTTTTTTTTTGTCCCCGTCCCAATTATATGGGGGAAATTTGTTTTTGTACCCGTCCCGAATATAATGTGCACGTTTGTTTTTTCCCCGTCCCGAATATAATGGGTTCATTTTGTTGTCCCGTCCCGAATTTAATGGGGACGTTTTTCTTGTCCCCGTCCCGAAAATAATATGCACATTTGTTTTGTCCGCGTCCGGAATATAATGGGCACATTTTTTTCGTCCCGGTCCCAAATATCATGGGTACATTTTTCTTGTGCCCGTCCCGAATACAGTGGGGGCATTTTTTTGTCCCCGTTCCAAATAAAATGGGGACGTTTTTTGTTGTCCGCGTCCTGATTATAATGGGGAATTTTTTTGTACCCGTCCCGAATATAATTGGGCCCTTTTTTTTTGTCCCCGACCCGAATATAATGGGGAAATTTGTTTTTGCCTCCGTCCCGAATATAATGGGGACATTTTTCTCGTCCCTGTCCCGAATATAATGTGCATATTTGTTTTGTCCCCGTCCCAAATATAATGGGGTCATTTTTTTGACCCTTTCCGAATATAATGGGGACCTTTTTCTTGTCCCCGTCCCGAATTTAATATGCACATTTGTTTTGTCCCCGTCCGGAATATAATGGGGTCATTTTTTTGTCCCCGACCCGAATATAATGGGGATATTTGTTTTTGCCCCCGTCCTGAATATAATGGGGCCTTTTTTTTGACCCTTTCCGAATATAATGGGGTCATTGTTTTGTCCCGTCGGTAATATAATGGGGACGTTTTTTTGTCCCCGTCCCGAAAATAATATGCACATTTGTTTTGTCCCCGTCCGGAATATAATGGGCACATTTTTTTCGTCCCCGTCCCAATTAAATGGGGGACGTTTGTTTTTGGGTCCGTCCCAATTATATGGGGGACATTTTACTTGTCCCCGTCCCGAAAATAATATGCACATTTGTTTTGTCCCCGTCCGGAATATAATGGGCACATTTTTTTCGTCCCCGTCCCAAATATCACGGGGACATTTTTCTTGTGCCCGTCCCGAATACAGTGGGGGCATTTTTTTGTCCCCGTTCCAAATAAAATGGGGACGTTTTTTGTTGTCCGCGTCCCGATTATAATGGGGAAATTTTTTTGTACCCGTCCCGAATATAATGGGAAAATTTGTTTTTGCCTCCGTCCCGAATATAATGGGGACATTTTTCTCGTCCCTGTCCCGAATATAATGTGCATATTTGTTTTGTCCCCGTCCCAAATATAATGGGGTCATTTTTTTGACCCTTCCCGAATATAATGGGGACATTTTTCTTGTCCCCGTCCCGAATTTAATATGCACATTTGTTTTGTCCCCGTCCGGAATATAATGGGGTCATTTTTTTGTCCCCGACCCGAATATAATAGGGATATTTGTTTTTGCCCCCGTCCCGAATATAATGGGGACATTTTGTTTGTCCCTGTCCCGGTTATAATGGGGGCATTTTTTTGTCGGCGTCCCATATATAATTTGGACATTTTTTGTCCCTATCCCAATTATATGGGCGATATTTGTTTTTGTCCCCGTCCCAAATATAATGGGGTCATTTTTTTGACCCTTTCCGAATATAATGGGGACATTTTTCTTGTCCCCGTCCCAAATTTAATATGCACATTTGTTTTGTCCCCGTCCGGAATATAATGGGGTCATTTTTTTGCCCATCCCGAATATAATAGGGACATTTTGTTTGTCCCTGTCCCGGATATAATGGGGGCTTTTTTTTGTCCGCGTCCCAAATATAATTTGGACATTTTTTGTCCCCTTCCCGGATATAATGGGGGCGTTTGTTTTGTCCCTCTCCCGATTATGATGACATTTTTTCTCGCCGACCCGTCCCGAATATAATAGGGACGTTGTTTTGTCCCCGTCCCGAATATAATTTTGACATCTTTTTGACCCCGTCCCGGATATAATGGGGGCGTTTTTTTGTTCCAATCCCGAATATGATAAGGACATTTTTTCACCTCGACCCGTCCCGAATATAATAGGGAGGTTTTTTTTGTCCCCGTCCCGAATATAATGGGGACATTTTTCATGTCCCGGTTCCGAATATAATATGCACATTTGTTTTGTCCCCGTCCGGAATATAATGGGGTCATTTTTGCCCATCCCGAATATAATAGGGACATTTTGTTTGTCCTTGTCACGGATATAATGGGGGCATTTTTTTGTCCGCGTCCCAAAGAGAATTTGGACATTTTTTGTCCCCGTCCCGGGTATAATGGGGGCATATTTTTCTCCCCGTCCCAAATATAATGGGGACATTTTTTGGTCCCCGTCCCGGATATAATAGGGGCGTTTGTTTTGTCCCTCTCCCGATTATGATAAGGACATTTTTTCCCGCCCCGTCCCGAATATAATAGGGACGTTTTTTTGTCCCTGTCCCGAATATAATTGGGACATCTTTTTGACCCCGTCCCGGATATAATGGGGGCGTTTTTTTGTTCCACTCCCGAATATGATAAGGACATTGTTTCACCCCGACCCGTCCCGAATACAATAGGGACATTTTTTGTCCCCGTCCCGGATATAATGGGGTCATTTTTTTTACCCTTCCCGAATATAATGGGGACATTTTTCTTGTCCCCGTCCCGAATTTAATATGCACATTTGTTTTGTCCCCGTCCGGAATATAATGGGGTCATTTTTTTGCCCATCCCGAATATAATGGGGATATTTGTTTTTGCCCCCGTCCCGAATATAATGGGGACATTTTGTTTGTCCGCGTCCCAAATATAATTTGGACATTTTTTGTCCCCGTTCCGTATTTAATGGGGGCATATTTTTCTCCCCGTCCCGAATATAATGGGGACATTTTTTTGTCCGCGTCCCAAATATAATTTGGACATTTTTTGTCCATGTCCCGGATATAATTTGGGCATTTTTTTCCGCATCCCGAATATAATGGGGACGTTTTTTATCCCTGTCCCAAGTATAATTTGGATATTTTTTTGTCCCCGCCCCGGATATATTGGGGGCGTTTGTTTTGTCCCTCTCCCGATTATGATAAGGACTATTTTCCCGCCGACCCGTCCCGAATATAATAGGGACGTTTTTTTGTCCCCGTCCTGAATATAATGGGGGCATTTTGTTTGTCCGCGTCCCAAATATAATTTGGACATTTTTTGTCCCCGTTCCGTATATAATGGGGGCATATTTTTCTCCCCGTCCCGAATATAATGGGGACATTTTTTTGTCCGCGTCCCAAATATAATTTGGACATTTTTTTGTCCATGTCCCGGATATAATTTGGGCATTTTTTTCCGCATCCCGAATATAATGGGGACGTTTTTTGTCCCTGTCCCAAGTATAATTTGGATATTTTTTTGTCCCCGCCCCGGATATATTGGGGGCGTTTGTTTTGTCCCTCTCCCGATTATGATAAGGACTATTTTCCCGCCGACCCGTCACGAATATAATGGGGATATTTGTTTTTGCCCCCGTCCCGAATATAATGGGGTCATTTTGTTTGTCCGCGTCCCAAATATAATTTGGACATTTTTTGTCCCCGTCCCGTATATAATGGGGGCATATTTTTCTCCCCGTCCCGAATATAATGGGGACATTTTTTTGTCCGCGTCCCAAATATAATTTGGACATTTTTTTGTCCATGTCCCGGATATAATTTGGGCATTTTTTTCCGCATCCCGAATATAATGGGGACGTTTTTTGTCCCTGTCCCAAGTATAATTTGGATATTTTTTTGTCCCCGCCCCGGATATATTGGGGGCGTTTGTTTTGTCCCTCTCCCGATTATGATAAGGACTATTTTCCCGCCGACCCGTCCCGAATATAATAGGGACGTTTTTTTGTCCCCGTCCTGAATATAATGGGGGCATTTTGTTTGTCCGCGTCCCAAATATAATTTGGACATTTTTTGTCCCCGTCCCGTATATAATGGGGGCATATTTTTCTCCCCGTCCCGAATATAATGGGGACATTTTTTTTGTCCCTGTCGCGAATATGATGGGGACATTTTTTCACTACGACCCGTCCCGAATATAATAGGGACGTTTTTTTGTCCCCTACCCGTACATAATGGGGACATTTTTCATGTCCCCGTTCCGAATATAATATGCACATTTGTTTTGTCCAAGTCCGGAATATAATGGGGTCATTTTTTTCACCCCAACCCGCTCCGAATATAATAGGGACGTTTTTTTGTACCTGTCCCGAATATAACGGACGTTTTTTTGTCCCTATCCCGAATATAATGTGTACATTTTTTGTTTCCGTCCCAAATATAGTGGGGACGTTTGTTTTGTCCCCATCTCAATTATATGGGCTACATTTGTTTTTGTCCCCGTCCCGAATATAATGGGGACATTTTTCTTGTCCCCGTCCCGAATATAATATGCGCATTTGTTTTGTCCCCGTCCGGAATATAATAAGGAAATGTTTTGTCCCCGTCCCGGATATGATGGGGACATTTTTTTCCCCGACCCGTCCCGCATATAATAGGGAGGTTTTTTTTGTCCCCGTCCCAAATATAATTTGGACATTTTTTTGTCCCCGTCCCGGATATGATGGGGACATTTTTTTCCCCGACCCGTCCCGCATATAATAGGGACGTTTTTTTTGTCCCCGTCCCGTATATAATGGGGATACTTGTTTTTGTCCCCGTCCCAAAAATAATTTGGACATTTTTTTTGTCCCCGTCCCGGATATAATGGAGGCGTTTTTCGTCCCCGTCCCGAATATAACTGGGACATCTTTTTGACCCCGTCAAAATTCCGTCCCAAATATAATGGGGACGTTTGTTTTTGTCCCCATCCCAATTATATGGGCTACTTTTGTTTTTGTCCCCGTCCCGAATATAATATGGACATTCGTTTTTATCCCGTCCCGAATATAATGGGGTCATTTTGTTGTCCCGTCCCGAATATAATGGGGACGTTTTTTTTGTAGCCGACCCGAATATAATGGGGACGTTTGTTTTTGTCCCCGTCCCAATAATATGGGGGACATTTGTTTTTGTCCCCGTCCCAATTATATGGGGGACATTTGTTTTTGTCCCCGTCCCGAATATAATGGGGATATTTTTCTTGTGCCCGTCCCGAATATAATGGGTACATTTTTTTTGTCCCCGACGCGAATATAATGGGGATATTTGTTTTTACTCCCGTCCCGAATATAATGGGGACATTTTTCTCGTCCCTGTCCCGAATATAATGTGCATATTTGTTTTATCCCCGTCCCGTGTATAATGGGGATATTTGTTTTTGTCACTGTCCCGGGTATAATGGGGGCATTTTTTGTCCCCATCCCGAATATAATGGGCACATTTTTTGTCCCCGTCCCGAATATAATGGATGCATATTTTTCTCCCCGTCCCGAATATAATGGGGACATTTTTTTGTCCGCTACCCAAATATAATTTGGACATTTTTTTGTCCCCGACCCGAATATAATGGGATAATTTTTTTTACTCCCGTCCCGAATATAATGGGGACATTTTTCTTGTCCGCTACCCAAATATAATTTGGACATTTTTTTGTCCCCGTCCCGGATATAATGGAGGCGTTTGTTTTGTCACTCTCCTGATTATGATAAGGACATTTTTTCCCGCCGACCCGTCCCGAATATAATAGGGACGTTTTTTTGTCCCCGTCCCGAATATAATTGGGACATCTTTTTGACCCCGTCATAGAAATAATTGGGGCGTTTTTTTGTTCCTCTCCCGAATATGATAAGTACATTTTTTCACCCCGACCCGTCCCGAATATAATTTGGACATTTTTTGTCCCCGTCCCGGATATAATAGATGCATATTTTTCTCCCCGTCCCGGATATAATAGATGCATATTTTTCTCCCCGTCCCGAATATAATGGGTACATTTTTTTTGTCCCCGACCCGAATATAGTGGGGATATTTGTTTTTACTCCCGTCCCGAATATAATGGGGACATTTTTCTCGTACCTGTCCCGAATATAATGTGCATATTTGTTTTGTCCCCGTCCCGAATATAATGGGGTCATTTTTTTGACCCTTCCCGAATATACTGGGGACATTTTTTTTGTCCCTGTCGCGAATATCATGAGGACATTTTTTTCCCCGACCCGTCCCGCATATAATAGGGACGTTTTTTTCCCCGTCCCGTATATAATGGGGATATTTGTTTTTGTCACTGTCCCGGATATAATGGGGGCATTTTTTGTCCCCATCCCGAATATATTGGGGACATTTTTTGTCCCCTTCCCGGATATAATGGATGCATATTTTTCTCCTCGTCCCGAATATAATGGGGACATTTTTTTGTCCGCTACCCAAATATAATTTGGACATTTTTTTGTCCCCGTCCCGGATATAATTGGGGCATTTTTTTCCCCGTCCCGCATATAATAGGGACGTTTTTTTCCCCGTCCCGTATATAATGGGGATATTTGTTTTTGTCACTGTCCCGGATATAATGGGGGCATTTTTTGTCCCCATCCCGAATATATTGGGGACATTTTTTGTCCCCTTCCCGGATATAATGGATGCATATTTTTCTCCTCGTCCCGAATATAATGGGGACATTTTTTTGTCCGCTACCCAAATATAATTTGGACATTTTTTTGTCCCCGTCCCGGATATAATTGGGGCATTTTTTTCCCCATCCCGAATATAATGGGGACATTTTTTTGTCCCCTCCCGAATATAATGTGGACATTTTTTTGTTCCCGTCCCGAATATAATGGGGACGTTTATTTTTGTCCCCGCCCCAATTATATGAGGGACATTTGTACTTGTACCCGTCCCGAATATGATGTGCACATTTGTTTTTTCCCCGTCCCGAATATACTGGGGTCATTTTGTTGTCCCGTCCCAAATATAATGGGGACGTTTTTTTTGTCGATGACCCGAATATAATGGGGACGTTTGTTTTTGTCCCCGTCCCAATAATATGGGGGACATTTGTTTTTGTCCCCGTCCCAATTATATGAAGGACGTTTGTTTTTGTCCCCGTCCCAATTATATGGGGGACATTTGTTTTTGTCCCCGTCCCGAATATAATGGGGACATTTTTTTTGTCTCCGTCCTTAATATAATGAGGACATTTGGTATCCGCGTCCCGAATATAATGGGGACATTTTTTTTGTCCCCGTCCCGAATATAATAGGAACGTTTTTTTGTCCCCTTGCCGTCACGAATATATTGATGCCTTTTTTTGTCCCCGTCCCGACCAAATCCAATGTGGACCTTTTTTGCACCGTCTTGAACATGTTGGGCATTTTTTTGTCTGCGTCCGGTCACGAATATAAAGGGAACATTAATTTTGTCTCCGTGTCATCTCGAATATAATATGGACATTTTTTTCACCCCGTCCCAAATATAAAGGGGGCATTTTTTGTCCCCGTCCCAAATAAAATGGGGACATTTTTTGTTGTCCCCGTCGCGAATATAATGGGGACAATTTTTTTGCCCCCGTCCATTCCCGAATATAATGAGGTCAGTTTTTTTGTCCCCGTATCGAATATAGTGGGGGCATTTTTTTGTCCCCGTCCCAAATAAAATGGGGACATTTTTTGTTGTCCCCGTCGCGTATATCATGGGGACAATTTTTTTGCCCCCGTCCATTCCCGAATATAATGAGGACATTTTTTTCGAACCCGTTGCGTCCCGAATTTAATTTGGGCATTTTTTGTGTCCCCGTCCCGGATATAATGGAGGCGTTTTTCGTCCCCGTCCCGAATATAACTGGGACATCTTTTTGACCCCGTCAAAATTCCGTCCCAAATATAATGGGGACGTTTGTTTTTGTCCCCATCCCAATTATATGGGCTACTTTTGTTTTTGTCCCCGTCCCGAATATAATATGGACATTCGTTTTTATCCCGTCCCGAATATAATGGGGTCATTTTGTTGTCCCGTCCCGAATATAATGGGGACGTTTTTTTTGTAGCCGACCCGAATATAATGGGGACGTTTGTTTTTGTCCCCGTCCCAATAATATGGGGGACATTTGTTTTTTTCCCCGTCCCAATTATATGGGGGACATTTGTTTTTGTCCCCGTCCCAATTATATGGGGGACATTTGTTTTTGTCCCCGTCCCGAATATAATGGGGATATTTTTCTTGTGCCCGTCCCGAATATAATGGGTACATTTTTTTTGTCCCCGACGCGAATATAATGGGGATTTGTTTTTACTCCCGTCCCGAATATAATGGGGACATTTTTCTCGTCCCTGTCCCGAATATAATGTGCATATTTGTTTTGTCCCCGTCCCGAATATAATGGGGTCATTTTTTTGACCCTTCCCGAATATACTGGGGACATTTTTTTTGTCCCTGTCGCGAATATGATGGGGACATTTTTTTCCCCGACCCGTCCCGAATATAATAGGGACGTTTGTTTATCCCCGTCCCGTGTATAATGGGGATATTTGTTTTTGTCACTGTCCCGGATATAATGGGGGCATTTTTTGTCCCCATCCCGAATATAATGGGGACATTTTTTGTCCCCGTCCCGAATATAATGGATGCATATTTTTCTCCCCGTCCCGAATTTAATGGGGACATTTTTTTGTCCGCTACCCAAATATAATTTGGACATTTTTTTGTCCCCGACCCGAATATAATGGGATAATATTTTTTACTCCCGTCCCGAATATAATGGGGACATTTTTCTTGTCCCTGTCCCGAATATAATGTGCATATTTGTTTTGTCCCCGTCCCGAATATATTGGGGTCATTTTTTTGACCCTTCCCGAATATACTGGGGACATTTTTTTTGTCCCTGTCGCGAATATGATGGGAACATTTTTTCTCCGACCCGTCCCGAATAAAATAGGGACGTTTTTTTGTCCCCGTCCCGTATATAATGGGGATATTTGTTTTTGTCACTGTCCCGGATATAATGGGAGCATTTTTTGTCCCAATCCCGAATTAATGGGGACAATTTTTGTCCCCGTCCCGGATATAATGGATGCATATTTTTCTCCCCGTCCCGAATATAATGGGGACATTTTTTTGTCCGCTACCCAAATATAATTTGGACATTTTTTTGTCCCCGTCCCGGATATAATGGAGGCGTTTGTTTTGTCCCTCTCCCGATTATGATAAGGACATTTTTTCCCGCCGACCCGTCCCGAATATAATAGGGACGTTTTTTTGTCCCCGTCCCGAATATAATTGGGACATCTTTTTGACCCCGTCATAGAAATAATGGGGGCGTTTTTTTGTTCCTCTCCCGAATATGATAAGTACATTTTTTCACCCCGACCCGTCCCGAATATAATTTGGACATTTTTTTGTCCCCGACCCGAATATAGTGGGGATATTTGTTTTTACTCCCGTCCCGAATATAATGGGGACATTTTTCTCGTACCTGTCCCGAATATAATGTGCATATTTGTTTTTTCCCCGTCCCGAATATAATGGGGTCATTTTTTTGACCCGTCCCGAATATACTGGGGACATTTTTTTTGTCCCTGTCGCGAATATCATGAGGACATTTTTTTCCCCGACCCGTCCCGCATATAATAGGGACGTTTTTTTCCCCGTCCCGTATATAATGGGGATATTTGTTTTTGTCACTGTCCCGGATATAATGGGGGCATTTTTTGTCCCCATCCCGAATATATTGGGGACATTTTTTGTCCCTTTCCCGGATATAATGGATGCATATTTTTCTCCTCGTCCCGAATATAATGGGGACATTTTTTTGTCCGCTACCCAAATATAATTTGGACATTTTTTTGTCCCCGTCCCGGATATAATTGGGGCATTTTTTTCCCCATCCCGAATATAATGGGGACATTTTTTTGTCCCCTCCCGAATATAATGTGGACATTTTTTTGTTCCCGTCCCGAATATAATGGGGACGTTTATTTTTGTCCCCGCCCCAATTATATGAGGGACATTTGTACTTGTACCCGTCCCGAATATGATGTGCACATTTGTTTTTTCCCCGTCCCGAATATAATGGGGTCATTTTGTTGTCCCGTCCCAAATATAATGGGGACGTTTTTTTTGTCGATGACCCGAATATAATGGGGACGTTTGTTTTTGTCCCCGTCCCAATAATATGGGGGACATTTGTTTTTGTCCCCGTCCCAATTATATGAAGGACGTTTGTTTTTGTCCCCGTCCCAATTATATGGGGGACATTTGTTTTTGTCCCCGTCCCGAATATAATGGGGACATTTTTCTTGTCCCCGTCCCGAATATAATATGCACATTTGTTTTGTCCCCGTCCGGAATATAATGGATAACTTTTTTTTCCTCCGTCCCGTTCCGAATATAATGGGGACAACTTTTTTGTCTGTGTCCTGAATATAATGGACACATTTTTTGTCCCCGTCCTTTCCCGAATATAATGGGGACCTTTTTATCGCCCGTCGCGTTCCGAATATAATGGGGACCTTTTTTTTGTCCCCGTCCCGTCGCGAATATAATGGGGGCAATGTTTTTCCCCCGTCCAATCCCGAATATAATGAGGACATTTGTTTTGTCCCCGTCACGAATATAATGCGGACATTTGTTTTGTCGACGTTCCCGTCCCGAATATAGTGGGGAAATTTTTTTTGTCCCCGTCGTTTCTCGAATATAATGGACACATTTTCCCCCCCCCGTCTTGTCCCGAATATAATGGACACATTTTTTTTGTCCCGGTCCTTTCCCGAATATTTTGGGATTTTTTTCCCCGTCCCGTTCCGATTTTAATAGGGACATTTTTTTTGTCTCCGTCCTTAATATAATGAGGACATTTGGTATCCCCGTCCCGAATATAATGGGGACATTTTTTTTGTCCCCGTCCCGAATATAATAGGAACGTTTTTTTGTCCCCTTGCCGTCACGAATATATTGATGCCTTTTTTTGTCCCCGTCCCGACCAAATCCAATGTGGACCTTTTTTGCACCGTCTTGAACATGTTGGGCATTTTTTTGTCTGCGTCCGGTCACGAATATAAAGGGAACATTAATTTTGTCTCCGTGTCATCTCGAATATAATATGGACATTTTTTTCACCCCGTCCCAAATATAAAGGGGGCATTTTTTGTCCCCGTCCCAAATAAAATGGGGACATTTTTTGTTGTCCCCGTCGCGAATATAAT
Organism: Allacma fusca; assembly: GCA_947179485.1. Taxonomy (NCBI): domain Eukaryota; kingdom Metazoa; phylum Arthropoda; class Collembola; order Symphypleona; family Sminthuridae; genus Allacma; species Allacma fusca. The sequence goes on along the minus strand of OX359249.1, from coordinate 19,373,291 downwards.
GGGGACAATTTTTTTGCCCCCGTCCATTCCCGAATATAATGAGGTCAGTTTTTTTGTCCCCGTATCGAATATAGTGGGGGCATTTTTTTGTCCCCGTCCCAAATAAAATGGGGACATTTTTTGTTGTCCCCGTCGCGTATATCATGGGGACAATTTTTTTGCCCCCGTCCATTCCCGAATATAATGAGGACATTTTTTTCGAACCCGTTGCGTCCCGAATTTAATTTGGGCATTTTTTGTGTCCCCGTCCTGAATATAGTGGGGACAATTTTTAAATCCCCGTCCTTAATATAATGGGGACATTTTTTTTGCCCCATTGCGTCCCGAATATATTGGGCACTTTTTTGTACCAGGACTGTCCCAAAAGTAATGGGGACCTTTTTCTTGTCGCCATCCCGTCGCGAATATAATGGGGACCTTTTTTTGTACCCGTCCCGTCGCGAATATAATGGGGACAATTTTTTTGCCCCCGTCCCATCCCGAATATAATGTATGTATGTATGTATGTATGTTTATTGCGTTTTTGAGTATGCTCATACACAAGAGTACGGATAAAGTTTTACACATAATTTTAATTACAATATGGTTAAGTAAATGTATATTTTATATATCACTTTTTACCTCGTTGTCTTATCTCATTTGGTTTTCGAGGGTCCCTATAAAAGCACTGATTTCTAATTGTAAGCATAAATTATATAGGTCGTTGATTCTGATCGGACAATTATTACACATTAAGTTTGCAAAGCTACTTTCTGGGTTTTCATTTTCATTTTCAATTATGATATTGTACTTAACTCTTAAGGTTATTGTATTATTACATTCCATAATTAAATGCTGCCAAGAGATTTGAGGGTGTCTACATAATATACATGCCTTATTTGGACTAAATTCGATGACATTTTGTTTAAGGCTAAATTTTGACTCAATGGGGTTTGACAGTCGCAGCTGTGCAATTAGTCTAACCTATGTACATAGGTTTGCTCGTGAGATAACCAGGTAATTTAGTACCTCAACAGAAACTTATATATCGGATTGCTCTGTGAGCTTATAATTCTGTCGATGTCGTCCATATATGATTTATTGCTTGATGCTTCGATTATTGGTACATAATTGGTTTCGATCCAATCTGGTATCATTGTATCCCAACTAATTTTAAAACCTAATGCATTCAAGTTGTATTTTAATTTTGTAGCCCAGTTCCAAACGGGTGGAAATTGAGTGCTCTCATCAATGGATATAAGTTTTTTCAGCGTAATAAGCGGATATCTATCAGGGCTCATTGTTAGAATTTTATATAGATACATTAATGCTAATTTAAGTATTGTACATCCAATTTTACATCTTCCAATTTCTACGCGTAGTGAGTGATTGGATGTCTTTAGGTTTGCTCTTAAAACCTTTCTGAGAAAACTACATTGAACAGTCTCCACATTTCCTTCTTGGCCTAAGCCCCATATACCTGCTGCATAAAGCAAGTTGGACATACACATTGATTCAAACATTTTGCATATTGATTCCCATGAATTACATTTGGAAGTATTTATGATAGCCAGCAGTACATTTTGTGCGCCTACCGCTTTTTTCTTAAAGAAATTTGCCGTTAACCGGAAGGAGCCTGTTGAATGGAAGGGAACGCCGAGATATGTGTATTCTTTTACAATTTCAATAATGTTATTATCAAGGCGAAAGATAGGCAGAGCTCTAGGTTGATATTTTGAGAAAATCAGAATTTTCGTTTTACTGGTGTTAACCTGTAATTGATTAGATTTGCAATAATCCTCTAGAAGTTGGAGTTTTTTTAAGTCGCCTTGGCTATAAGCAAGAATTACAGTATCGTCTGCGTACATTAACGAAAGTAATGCCACCGATTCGTTGATGCTAATGCCTGTTACTTGATTGTCTATAAAGAACTTCTCCATGTCTGCAATAAATAATGAGAATAGAAGTGGTGATAAAATTTCTCCCTGTAATACCCCCTCATTAATCTCTTGATATTTAGTGTAGCCCTCAGACGTTCTGACTCTAAGCCTGGCTTGGGAATAAATATTCTGTAGTATTCTGATTATTTTGCCACTAAGTCCGAGCAGGTGTAGCTTTCTCCATAATAGTTTATGGCATACGGAGTCAAAAGCTATTCTGTAGTCTACAAACAACGCATATACTTTCCGTTTTGGGAATCGTAGGTGGTGGTGTATTATACCTGAAAGAGTGAATATTTGGTCAATGCACGAGCGTTTTTTCCGGAACCCGGCTTGTGATTCAGGAATAATATGACATTTTTCAGCCCACTGGATTACCCTACATGAGATTACTTGCGTAAAAAGTTTGGTTACACAACTTATCAGTGCTATTCCTCTATAGTTTGCCGGGTTGTCTCTTGCACCTTTTTTGAAAAGAGTAACTATTTCTATTTCAGTTAGAACACTTGGACACTTCTCAGTAGTAAAAATTTCATTGAAAATTTTCAGAAATAAGGTTAACCAGTTATCAGGGAGCGCCTTTAAGCACTCATTAGTGATTCCATCTGTGCCGGAACTCTTTCCAGAACTTACTTTTTTTAACGCTTCCTTAAGTTCCCCTAAACAAATCTCTCTATTTAGGAACTCCTGACCAACGTTGCTGAAATATTCGGCAGAAAGATCTTTTTTTGGCATAATATCTGCGTAGAAGGCTTCCCAAGCAGTTTTACCTACTTCTGTAATCTGATTAATACTTGGTCTGAATTTCCGGACTGCACCCCAAAAGTCTGTGGAGTTTTTACTATTACAAATATCTGCTTGAATGGATTCATAATATTCTTTTCCATCCCGAATATAATGAGGACATTTGTTTTGTCCCCGTATCGAATTTAATGTGGGCATTTGTTTTGTCACCGTTCCCGTCCCGAATATAGTGGTGACATTTGTTTTGTCCCCATCCTGTCTCGAATTTAATGGACTCATTTTTTTGTCCCCGTCGTGTCCCGAATATAATGGACACATTTTTGTTGTCCCCGTTCTTTCCCGAATATAATGGGGACCATTTTTCCCCCGTCCCGTTCCGAATATAATGGGGACAATTTTTTTGTCTCTGTCCTGAATATAATGGACACATTTTTTGTCCCCGTCCTTTCCCGAACATAATGGGGACCTTTTTATCGCCCGTCGCGTTCCGAATATAATGGGGACCTTTTTTTGTCCCCGTCGCGAATATAGTGGGGACCTTTTTTCCCTGTCCCGTCTCGAACATAATGGGGACCTTTTTTTCCCCCGTCCTTTCCCGAATATAATCGCGACATTTGTTTTGTCCCCGTCCCATCCCGAATATAATAAGGACATTTGTTTTGTCACCGTTCCCGTCCCGAATATAGAGGGGCCATTTGTTTTGTCCGCGTCCCAAATAAAATGGGGACATTTTTTGTTGTCCCCGTCTCGAATATAATGGGGACAATTTTTTTGCCCCCGTCCCATCCCGAATATCATGGGGACCATTTTTTCCCCCGTCCCGTTCCGAATATAATAGGGACAATTTTTTTGTCTCTGTCCTGAATATAATGGACACATTTTTTGTCCCCGTCCTTTCCCGAATATAATAGACACCTTTTTTTTGTCACCGTTCCCGTCCCGAATATAGCGGTGACATTTGTTTTGTCCCCATCCTGTCTCGAATATAATGGACTCATTTTTTTGTCCCCGTCGTGTCCCGAATATAATGGACACATTTTTGTTGTCCCCGTTCTTTCCCGAATATAATGGGGACCATTTTTTCCCCCGTCCCGTTCCGAATATAATGTGGAAATTTGTTTTGTCGACGTTCCCGTCTCGAATATAGTGCGGACCTTTTTTCCCTGTCCCGTCTCGAATATAATGGGGACCTTTTTTTCCCCGGTCCTTTCCCGAATATAATGGCGACATTTGTTTTGTCCCCGTCCCATCCCGAATATAATGAGGACATTTGTTTTGTCACCGTCCTTGTCCCGAAAATAGTGGGGACATTTGGTTTGTCCCTGTCCCAAATAAAATGGGGACATTTTTTGTTGTCCCCGTCTCGAATATAATGGGGACAATTTTTTTGCCCCCGTCCCATCCCGAATATAATGTGGGCATTTGTTTTGTCACCGTTCCAGTCCCGAATATAGTGGGGACATTTGTTTTGTCCCCGTCCTGTCTCGAATATAGTGGACACATTTTTTTGTCCCCGTCCTTTCCCGAATATAATGGGGACAATTGTTTTGTCTCCGTCCCCTCCGGAATATAATGCGGAAATTTTTTTGTCTTTCTCCGATCCCGAATAAAATGGGGACATTTTTATTGTCCCCGCCCTTTCCCGAATATTTTGGGATTTTTTCCAAGTCCCGTTCTGATTATAATAGGGACAATTTTTTTGTCCCCGTCCCGAATACAATGGGAACTTTTGTTATCCCCGTCCCGAATATAATGGGGACCTTTTTTTGTCCCCGTCCCGAATATAATAGGAACGTTTTTTTGTCCCCTTGCCGTCACGAATATATTGATGCCTTTTTTTGTGCCCGTCTCGACCAAATCCAATGTGGACCTTTTTTGCACCGTCCCGAACATATTGGGCACTTTTTTTGTCTGCGTCCTGTCACGAATATTAAGGGAACATTATTTTTGTCTTCGTGTCATCCCGAATATAATATGGACATTTTTTTCACCCCGTCCCGAATATAGTGGGGGCATTTTTTTGTCCTCGTCATAAATAAAATGGGGACATTTTTGTTGTCCCCGTCGCGAATATAATGGGGACAATTTGTTTGCCCCCGTCCATTCCCGAATATAATGAGGACATTTGTTTTGTCCCCGTATCGAATATAGTGGGGGCCTTTTTTTGTCCCCGTCCCAAATAAAATGGGGACATTTTTTGTTATCCCCGTCGCGAATATAATGGGGACAATTTTTTTCCCCCCGTCCTTTCTCGGATATAATGGCGACATTTGTTTTGTCCCCGTCCCATCCCGAATATAATGAGGACATTTGTTTTGTCCCCGTCCTTTCCCGAATATAATGGGGACATTTGTTTTGTCACCGTTCTGGTCCCGAATATAGTGGGGACATTTTTTCCATGTCCCGTCTCGAATATAATGGGGACCTTTTTTTCCCCGTCCTTTCTCGAATATAATCGCGACATTTGTTTTGTCCCCGTCCCATCCCGAATATAATGAGGACATTTGTTTTGTCCCCGTCCTTTCCCGAATATAATGGGGACCTTTTTATCGCCCGTCGCGTTCCGAATATAATGGGGACCTTTTTTTTGTCCCCGTCGCGAATATAATGGGGGCAATGTTTTTCCCCCGTCCAATCCCGAATATAATGAGGACATTTTTTTTGTCCCCGTCAAGAATATAATGCGGAAATTTGTTTTGTCGACGTTCCCGTCTCGAATATAGTGCGGACCTTTTTTCCCTGTCCCGTCTCGAATATAATGGGGACCTTTTTTTCCCCGGTCCTTTCCCGAATATAATGGCGACATTTGTTTTGTCCCCGTTCCATCCCGAATATAATGAGGACATTTGTTTTGTCACCGTCCCCGTCCCGAATATAGTGGGGACATTTGGTTTGTCCCTGTCCCAAATAAAATGGGGACATTTTTTGTTGTCCCCGTCTCGAATATAATGGGGATAATTTTTTTGCCCCCGTCCCATCCCGAATATAATGTGGGCATTTGTTTTGTCACCGTTCCCGTCTCGAATATAATGGACACATTTTTTTGTCCCCGTCCTTTCCCGAATATAATGGGGACAATTGTTTTGTCTCCGTCCCTTCCGGAATATAATGCGGAAATTTTTTTGTCTTTGTCCGATCCCGAAAAAAATGGGGACATTTTTATTGTCCCCGCCCTTTCCCGAATATTTTGGGATTTTTTTCCAAGTCCCGTTCTGATTATAATAGTGACAATTTTTTTGTCCCTGTCCCGAATACAATGGGAACTTTTGTTATCCCCGTCCCGAATATAATGGGGACCTTTTTTTGTCCCCGTCCCGAATATAATAGGAACGGTTTTTTGTCCCCTTGCCGTCACGAATATATTGATGCCTTTTTTTGTGCCCGTCCCGACCAAATCCAATGTGGACCTTTTTTGCACCGTCCCGAACATATTGGGCACTTTTTTTGTCTGCGTCCGGTCACGAATATAAAGGGAACATTATTTTTGTCTCCGTGTCATCCCGAATATAATATGGACATTTTTTTCACCCCGTCCCGAATATAGTGGGGGCATTTTTTGTCCCCGTCCCAAATAAAATGGGGACATTTTTTGTTGTCCCCGTCGCGAATATAATGGGGACAATTTTTTTGCCCCCGTCCATTCCCGAATATAATGAGGACATTTGTTTTGTCCCCGTATCGAATATAGTGGGGGCATTTTTTTGTCCCCGTCCCAAATAAAATGGGGACATTTTTTGTTATCCCCGTCGCGAATATAATGGGGACAATTTTTTTTCCCCGTCCTTTCTCGGATATAATGGAAACATTTGTTTTGTCCCCGTCCCATCCCGAATATAATGAGGACATTTGTTTTGTCCCCGTCCTTTCCCGAATATAATGGGGACATTTGTTTTGTCGCCGTTCTGGTCCCGAATATAGTGGGGACATTTTTTCCATGTCCCGTCTCGAATATAATGGGGACCTTTTTTTCCCCGTCCTTTCTCGAATATAATCGCGACATTTGTTTTGTCCCCGTCCCATCCCGAATATAATGAGGACATTTGTTTTGTCCCCGTCCTTTCCCGAATATAATGGGGACCTTTTTATCGCCCGTCGCGTTCCGAATATAATGGGGACCTTTTTTTTGTCCCCGTCGCGAATATAATGGGGGCAATGTTTTTCCCCCGTCCAATCCCGAATATAATGAGGACATTTTTTTTGTCCCCGTCAAGAATATAATGCGGAAATTTGTTTTGTCGACGTTCCCGTCTCGAATATAGTGCGGACCTTTTTTCCCTGTCCCGTCTCGAATATAATGGGGACCTTTTTTTCCCCGGTCCTTTCCCGAATATAATGGCGACATTTGTTTTGTCCCCGTTCCATCCCGAATATAATGAGGACATTTGTTTTGTCACCGTCCCCGTCCCGAATATAGTGGGGACATTTGGTTTGTCCCTGTCCCAAATAAAATGGGGACATTTTTTGTTGTCCCCGTCTCGAATATAATGGGGACAATTTTTTTGCCCCCGTCCCATCCCGAATATAATGTGGGCATTTGTTTTGTCACCGTTCCCGTCCCGAATATAGTGGGGACATTTGTTTTGTCCCCGTCCTGTCTCGAATATAATGGACACATTTTTTTGTCCCCGTCCTTTCCCGAATATAATGGGGACAATTGTTTTGTCTCCGTCCCTTCCGGAATATAATGCGGAAATTTTTTTGTCTTTGTCCGATCCCGAATAAAATGGGGACATTTTTATTGTCCCCGCCCTTTCCCGAATATTTTGGGATTTTTTTCCAAGTCCCGTTCTGATTATAATAGAGACAATTTTTTTGTCCCCGTCCCGAATACAATGGGAACTTTTGTAATCCCCGTCCCGAATATAATGGGGACCTTTTTTTGTCCCCGTCCCGAATATAATAGGAACGGTTTTTTGTCCCCTTGCCGTCACGAATATATTGATGCCTTTTTTTGTGCCCGTCCCGACCAAATCCAATGTGGACCTTTTTTGCACCGTCCCGAACATATTGGGCACTTTTTTTGTCTGCGTCCGGTCACGAATATAAAGGGAACATTATTTTTGTCTCCGTGTCATCCCGAATATAATGAGGACATTTGTTTTGTCCCCGTATCGAATATAGTGGGGGCATTTTTTGTCCCCGTCCCAAATAAAATGGGGGCATTTTTTGTTGTCCCCGTCGCGAATATAATGGGGACAATTTTTTTGCCCCCGTCCACTCCCGAATATAATGACATTTTTTTCGAACCCGTTGCGTCCCGAATTTAATTTGGACATTTTTTGTGTCCCCGTCCTGAATATAGTGGGGACAATTTTTTTATCCCCGTCCTGAATATAATGAGGACATTTTTTTGTCCCCGTCAAGAATATAATGCGGAAATTTGTTTTGTCGACGTTCCCGTCTCGAATATAGTACGGACCTTTTTTCCCTGTCCCGTCTCGAATATAATGGGGACCTTTTTTCCCCGGTCCTTTCCCGAATATAATGGGGACAATTTTTTTGCCCCCGTCCCATCCCGAATATAATGTGGGCATTTGGTTTGTCACCGTTCCCGTCCCGAATATAGTGGTGACATTTGTTTTGTCCCCATCCTGTCTCGAATATAATGGACACATTTATTTGTCCCCGTCGTGTCCCGAATATAATGGACACATTTTTTTTGTCCCCGTCCTTTCCCGAATATAATGGGGACCTTTTTTTCCCCCGTCCCGTTCCGAATATACTGGGGACAATTTTTTTGTCCCCGTCCTTTCCCGAATATTTTGGGATTTTTTCCCCGTCCCGTTCCGATTATAATAGGGACAATTTTTTTGTCCCCGTCCTGAATATAATGAGGACATTTTTCTTGTTCATGTCCCGAATACAATGGGGACAGTTTTTTTTCCCCGTCCCGAATACAATGGGGACATTTGTTATCCCCGTCCTGAATATAATGGGTACATTTTTTTTGTCCCCGTCCCGAATATAATAGGAACGTTTTTTTGTCCCCTTGCCGTCACGAATATATTGATGCCTTTTTTTGTGCCCGTCTCGACCAAATCCAATGTGGACCTGTTTTGCATCGTCCCGAACATATTGGGCACTTTTTTTGTCTGCGTCCGGTCACGAATATTAAGGGAACATTATTTTTGTCTCCGTGTCATCCCGAATATAATATGGACATTTTTTTCACCCCGTCCCGAATATAGTGGGGGCATTTTTTTGTCCTCGTCCCAAATAAAATGGGGACATTTTTTGTTGTCCCCGTCGCGAATATAATGGGGACAATTTTTTTGCCCCCGTCCATATCCGAATATAATGAGGACATTTGTTTTGTCCCCGTATCGAATATAGTGGGGGCATTTTTTTGTCCCCGTCCCAAATAAAATGGGGACATTTTTTGTTGTCCCCGTCGCGAATATAATGGGGACAGTTTTATTGCCCCCGTCCATTCCCGAATATAAAGAGGACATTTTTTTCGAACCCGTTGCGTCCCGAATTTAATTTGGACCTTTTTTTCCCCCGTCCCGTCCTGAATATAGTGGGGACAATTTTTTTATCCCCGTCCTGAATATAATGGGGACATTTTTTTGCCCCAGTGCGTCCCGAATATATTGGGCACTTTTTTTGTACCAGGACTGTCCCAAAAGTAATGGGGACCTATTTCTTGTCGCCATCCCGTCGCGAATATAATGGTGACCTTTTTTTGTACCCGTCCCGTCGCGAATATAATAGGGACAATTTTTTTGCCCCCGTCCCATGCCGAATATAGTGGGGACATTTGTTTTGTCCCCGTCCTGTCTCGAATATAATGGACACATTTTTTTGTCCCCGTCCTTTCCCGAATATAATGGACACATATTTTTAGTCCCCGTCCTTTTCCGAATATAATGGGGACCTTTTTTTCCCCCGTCCCGTTCCGAATATAATGGGGACAACTTTTTTGTCTCTGTCCTGAATATAATGGACACATTTTTTGTCCCCGTCCTTTCCCGAATATAATGGATACCTTTTTATCGCCCGTCGCGTTCCGAATATAATGGGGACCTTTTTTTTGTCCCCGTCCCGTCGCGAATATAATGGGGGCAATATTTTTCCCCCGTCCAATCCCGAATATAATGAGGACATTAGTTTTGTGCCCGTCACGAATATAATGCGGACACTTGTTTTGTCGACGTTCCCGTCCCGAATATAGTGGGGACATTTGTTTTGTCCCCGTCCTTTCTCGAATATAATGGACACATTTTTTTCCCCCGTGCTGTCCCGAATATAATGGACAATTTTTTTTGTCCCGGTCCTTTCCCGAATATAATGGAGACCTTTTTTGTTCGTCGTCCCGTTCCGATTATAATGGGGACAATTTTTTTGTCCCCGTCCTAAATATAATGTTTTCAATTTTTTTCTCCGTCCCGTCCCGAATCTAATGGGGAAATTTTTTGTCTCCGTCCGATCCTGAATATAATGCGGACATTTTTTTTGTCTCCGTCCCGTCCCGAATATAATGGGGAAATTTTGTCGTCTCCGTCCGATCCCGAATATAATGGGGACATTTTTTTTGTCTCCGTCCCGTCTCGAATATAGTGGAGACCTTTTTTCCTGTCCCGTCTCGAATATAATGGGGACCTTTTTTTCCCCCGTCCCGTTCCGAATATAATGGGGACAATTTGTTTTGTCCGCGTTCCGTCTCTCTTTTAGTAATATTTTTCTTTTTGTACTAGTTTTTATTTTGATGCAGCTTTTGTATTGGCTCGTAGATTAGGCGCGAAAATTCAAATGAACACACTCACTCCATAATATATAAGACAAGACTAGCAATCAAGCCATTCGCCGAGGCGGATGGGATGCTTGGCGTCAATGAATTTTAAATGTAATAATAATTTGGATGCAACAATAATATTTTATAAAAATATCCCAGAAGTTCTATTTTGCAGTTGTGGGGTATAAAAGTTTTTTAAAATAATTAAATGCCTAAATTATTGCTTTTTAAATGGGATCTCCAATGAAAATGATACTTTTTAGAAATTAGCCAACGATATGGTGCTTTTAAAACGGTAACTTAAGCTATTTAAGCTTAAGCAAACCAAATGTTTGTCAGCCAGCCTTGTTTTGAAATTACATTAGTTAATATGCATTATGCTGGACACCTTTACTAAAATTATTAGACGATTAGACCTGGTCACAAATTTTTTGAATGAACGCTTTGATTCTAGGGAAAAACGCGTTTCAACATTATGTCGCTAATTTTGTTGCAAAAAAGGATGTAACTATTTTCAGTATTGCAGTGTAATTTCAATACATTCAGGACAGCGACTCTCTCTCTGTCTTAAGTCGAACACCAGTGAGGAATTATTTTTAAAATCGAGTGGGCTAACTACTAATATGTGAGCCAGTCAACTATATGCACGAAAGTGTAGGTTATTCGTTGGAGATTTTGTTAACGTGGACGTGAAACATTCAAACATGGCTTACAAAAACTGATTATTTACAAAAAATGTGAACATACTTAGGTTCTTGTCTATTACGTCACTTGATTTTTGACCACGAACGGGTAACAATTTTTGCACCATGCAGAACGCTATCAGTGCATGGCAGCTACATCATTTTAATTCATTTAATGTCTATTATGTATTGACTAGTAAAAGCCCTGCTCCGCAGGGAAATTTGCTTGACGTCTTGGTACATCTTGTAACATTAAAACCTGCATGATAATATTATAGATAGATAGCAGAATAAAAGGCAATTAAAAAATCGATAAACACGTGAAAAAACCATGTCACACTCTTTCAAATTAAAGGAATTTTTTTTTTAAATTAAAAGATCAATAATTATTAAAGCCGGATACAGTAGCAACAGCGGCGAAATTGTCACGGGTAGACATTCAGTACCAAGACGGCCTACTCATTCAAATTAGTATTTCTAAACTTTAAAAAATAAACTATTAAAGCATTATACAGTAGCAAGGGCTGTGACATTGTCACGGTCAGCCGTCCCGGGGTCTTGCGACGTGAGACCTTTGGGCTTTCTTAATAATTACTATAATTTAACGTAAGCTTTGTTTTGACGATGAAAAATTCTCAAGGAAAAGTTTGTAAACAGTTGATATTTATGTATCGAAACCAATGTTTTTACATGGTCAATTGTATGTTGAATTTTCTAAAAATCAAAAATAAAGATTAAGATCATTGTAAATGACACTGCTGAAAGGTGAAGTAACCTACACAAGTAATTGTGTATTGAAAGAAGTTGTGTAATAGATTATAGTCATACGAAATTGTATTTCAGAATCAAACCAACGGGGCGACAATCCCTACACAGCAGAAAAGAGGGCGGAGTTTCACTATGGTGACGTCACGGGGGAAGATGAGAACTATCTCATTCATTCTCTACCCTTGTAAACAAGTATATTTCTCCCCATTGTTTGCGATGCTAATAAGTACTTAAATTAATTAATTAATGTTTTAAAAAAATCGACAAGTATTTGCTTTATTTTCCTTTCAAAATTCTTATTTATTAATTCAATGGTACAGCTTTAAAATAATCAAACGCGGAGTTAGTTTTCGCAAATTGCTTACACTTGTTCGAATTCCATTTACAATTAGTTCTGACATTATTGAACATTCTGATTTTAATTTGCATTCTAATTCTCAAAAAACATGATAATAATTAGTTTGTCAACCTGTGGATGAGATTCCACGGAAAATTCTAAGAGTACTATAACTTGCATTTCCAATTGCATTAAAATACCTCCTGAAATCCAACTCACAATACTACAGCATCCGAAGCCTCAGCATTAGGCTCTGCTAACTCTCTCAGAGACATTTAAATTTAGGTCCCTGTATCTGACCCTACACAACCAGCAATTTTAAATTTATTTGTAACTACCTTATTATTTTATTTTAACGAAATATAACCCGATAAGTAAAGATTGCTTTTCTGTCTATCATTTTGATTCGTGAACGAAGGTTCTACAGTAAAAGATTCGGGTCGCAATGCAATAATTTTGAAAAGGAAGTAGAAGACACAAAAATATAAATTAACAATTACCTTTCAAAACTAATTTATCGCAACCTTGTATTATCAATGGTATTTTCCTGGAGCCTACTAAGTCTAATTCTAAGTCCTGATTTGGAAACACTGATGGCACAGAATCTTTTTTCAGTAATTGTTTGGAGGGTAGTCCTAGCAATTTACTGACTGTCTTTCGTAATCAGCAGCAATCAATGGTCAAATAAATTTGTCAATGACAAATTTAAATTAAATTTAAATTTATGGGTTTCTTCTGACCTTTGTTACCCAAACTTGGAAATATTTTTATCATGTTGGGGAAATGTGCAAAATATCCAAGAGGTCCCTCTCACTATTTTTATTGTTGTTGTATTGTGGCATGGTGCTGGAGCACAGACGTATGCCATATTAAATACGCAATGTTCTTCTGTGCAAAAATTAGTATTTTTTACAACAAATTATTTGGAATTACTAACACAATTTAACCTAAATAAAAGATCCTACACAAATCTAACAATAGGAAAGGCGAGTTCCCCCTGATCCTCAGTTTTGTCGACATATAATTTTACAATGTATTGAGAAGTGGCACTAAAAAATACTACATAGAGTTGACCATGAGTAAAAACGGTTTTGATAACCAAATGCCTACTTTCCTATAAAACACACGGGTACCCCATTTGAATTTAGTGTAATTTGGAGAAGAAACATGGTATCCTGTTAAAACCTTAGCGAATATAAGATTCTCTTTGAGCGGATCACCGCCTGCGTCGGTAGATAACCCCCATTCCCCAATAACACCAACACAGTACGACGGCTTCACCTTTCTGCAGTGTCATCTACAATGATCCTAATATTTATTTTAGATTTCTCGAAAATCCAACATACAGTTGATCATGTAAAAACATTGGCTGCGATAGATAAAAATCAACTGTATTCAAACTTTGTCCTTGAGAATTTTTAATCGTCACAACAAAGCTTACCTTAAATTATAGTAATTATTAAGAAAACCCAAAGGTCTAGCGTCGGGAGACACCGGGACGGCTGACTGTGACAATGTCGCCGCCCTTCCTACTGTATCTTGCTTTAATAATTTATTTTTTAATTTAATTAATTTAATTAATTTTTAATTTTTAATTTTTAACTAGCTGTTCAAAATAAGCATTATTTTGTAGTTTCTCAATTTACGAAATTGATCAATGTTTTTTTCGAAAATAAATTATAGTACCGACACCGACATCAATTTATCATTATTACGACAAATTACAGTATTGAATTGATGATGATTGTGCGTATGTATATGTAGACGTTGATAAATATTTTTGGAAAACGCTTCAACTATCGATTTTAAAACATATTACTATTATAATAAATTGCGTCTAATTTAAAAATTATTACAAAAAATAAAAGAGCATATTGTCAAAAAAGCGCAAAAAATATAAAAACATCTGCGTAAAAAAGTTCGAAAAGTAAAATCTTATATAATATGGAGTGAGTATGTTCATTTGAATTTTCGCGCCAAATCTACGAGGCAATAAAAAAGCTGCATCTAATTTAAAAATTATTACAAAAAATAAAAGAGCATATTGTCAAAAAAGCGCAAAAAATATAAAAACATCTGCGTAAAAAAGTTCGAAAAGTAAAAAAGAATAATATTGTAAAAAAGTACAAAAATTAGTAAAAACGCACACATTGTAAAAAAGTGCAAAAAGTAAAAAAAGCCTATCCTATATACTAATTTGAAAGTGATTGTCATGATGGTGATGATGATGGCAGTCGTCACTTATGTACATGACATGTTGAAGCATAGCGGTTCATTTTTTTCTTTCATTCAGAAAAATAATGCGCTGATTTTTATTTTAAAGCATTTATTTAAGAAGAACTCGACAATCATTCTTTTTTAAAATTTTTTTGTTTACTTGGACAGGCTTAAGTTATGGTATCCAAGTGTTATTACATCCTGTCCAAGTCAACAAAAAAAATGAGGTTTTAAAAAAACCAAACGAAGATGCTTTTACGACTCTAAAAAGTGAAAAACTAGCATTATTTGGTATGGGAGGAATTAGAGCAATAATGAACGAAACAAAGCATCTCGGGTGCTACCGAATAATATACATATTATGTATACTTATGTGTTTGCACCCGAGATGCTTTGTTTCGTTCATTATTGCTCTAATTCCTCCCATACCAAATAATGCTAGTTTTTCACTTTTTAGAGTCGTAAAAGCATCTTCGTTTGGTTTTTTTAAAACCTCATTTTTTATTCAATTGTTTTCAAAATTTTCTTGACTTAATGAGTCCATATAATAGTAATTCATTATTAAAATTTTCATGAAGCTCAAATAATTTAATTAGTTGTTAATATTGGAAAGACTTCAAGTTACGTCTCGAATATTGAACGTTATGATTATGACAACCATAATTCGCATTTTTAAGTAATTAATTTTTAAGGGTCCAAGCCCTTGTTCGCACATTATAAGATTTTGCACACTAGTTTGCAATAATTAGACAGTTATGTGTGCAAGTTTTTATCAAAGTTGTTGTGGGGGAAGACCTTTAAAAAAACTGCAATGTATTAGGATAGGCAATTCCGTAGACTCAAGGGAAAACTTGGGTATAAATAGCTTCAGATCTCGTAAACTATACACGCTGAAGGGATGAGTTAAACATTGGAGGTTGTACAAATTCTGTCATTGACTTTAAGCCTTTAATGTTCGGATTTGGTCAAAGGGTGTAGAAGTTATCCTTAAATCTTTTTTTTTCAAGGGGGGGTAAGTGCATATCTACGCTTTGCGTTTTTTACGAAAACGAATTTTTTCAAAAGTTGAAAATTCTAATTTTTGCGAATCAGTAAAAAAGCATCTTCGTAAAAATTCTTATTCCATTGTAGATTACAAAAAATCTCTTAGTACTAAAAGAAGAATGACCATGGCTCATTTTCAAAACTTGGCGCGAAGGGAGGAGTTTAGTTCTTAACTATCAAACAGGAGAGCACATAGCTAGGCGTCGCGTAGTACAGTAGAGAACAATAATTATTGCAAAAGCAACGTAAACGCGCTTTATAGTTTCGCGAATACAAATTGCCGTAAAGCTAATTGGCTTTTATGCTGTATGTGTGCCGATGTCATGTCATCTAAACATTATATAGTAGCAAGCGCGGTGACATTGTCACTCCTCCGGAAGACCTTTGGGCTTTCATAATACTACAATTTCGCGTAAGCTTTTCTATGACGATTAACAAATCTCAAGTCCAAAGATTTGATAAAGTTGGTATTTATTTGCCGAAATATGTTTTTTCACATGATCAATTGGATGCATTTTTTAGAGGCAAGTCAAAAGAAAATGTTAAGATCATTGTAAATGACACTAAAGACAAGGTGAAATAATGGGCAACGGTGAGAGAATCTACACAAGAAATTGATTATTTAAAAAAGTTTTGTAATGTTAGATTATAATCAATGGTGGACCCACCCTGTAAAAAATTTAGGGCTCGGGTAAAATAAAAGTTAAATAAGGCTCTGAGATTGCATGCGTGAAAGCCAAAACTATTTTAAGGGTTAGAGCCAGGGTAAAAATTATTTTATTAATTCACCTCTGATTATAATCATACGAAAGTGTATTTTAGAAGCAAAGGTCATCATTTACAAAATATTCGATTTAAAAAAATCATTTCGGCAAAATAATTTTAATACTAGCGGATCAAGTACTAGACGGCGTCGGTGTTGTTATAAGGAAATGACAGTTATCCACCGACGCAGGCGGTGGCTTGATCAGCTAGTATCCTATCTACTAAGTTGAAAGAGTGAGCCGTCTTCGTCTTCGTCTTCGTCTTGGTGTAATACAAATTTGAGATTCAAATTTCCGCGCGCTGTTTTTCATTGGCTGAGCCAGCAATAACTGCCTAAATAAATTATTAAAATTATTTTTTTTTAATTAAAAAAATATTAAAGCATTATACTGTTTTGTGCTTTTTCTTTTTCCTCTTTGAATAATTTTGTTCAAAAATGAAAAAAGGATGCTAAAAAGTCTTAATAATTTGAAATTTAGTAAAAAAACTTTTTTGCAATTGTTTATGGATTTGAGATTCAAATTTAAGCGAGCTTTATTTTTATTTGCTGAGCCAGTAATATTTAGCTGAATAAATAAATTATAAAAAATATTCTAAAAACATAAAAACATTATACACTAGCAAGGCCGGCGGCATTGCACGGGCAGACGTCCACAACCAAGACGGTCCACTCTTTCAAATTAGAAATTAGCCTAATTATATAATGCCAAGTTTAACATTTTGTATAAATTACAAATCATTATACGCGTGAAGAAGGCACCAACTCAGCACAACACATAGTCGGCTAACACGGCATTCGGCTTCAAAGCATGCACCGTAATAAAATCTAAACTTCCCAACCGATTTCCCCGAACTCGGCATGAAGAGTTGTGCTGGTACATCTCGAAAAACCGCGCAATATCCCGCCCCGTAGAAATTGCAATTGCCCAGCCACATATGGGGAAATATCAATGTACTCTAATAACATCTAAAGTTCTTAACCGATTTCAACAAAAATGGGCTCCCCGTACTCAGCATGAATAGTTGTGGTGGTACATCTCGAAAAACTGCCAAATTTCCCGCCCCTAAGAAATTTCATTTACCCAGCCCCAAATGAGAGAATTTCAATGTACTCTAATAACATCTAAAGTTCTTAACCGATTTCAACAAAAGTGGGCTCCCAGAACTCAGCAAGAAGAGTTGTGGTGGCACATCTCGAAAAACCGCCAAATATGCCGACCCGAAGAAATTTTGTTTAACCAGCTCCATATGAGAGCATTTTAATGTATCCTAATAAATTCGAAACTTCTCAACCGAATTCATTGAAAATGGTCTCTTTGAACTCATAATTATGAGTTGTGGTGGTACATGTCGAAAAACCGCCAAATTTCCCGCCCCTAAGAAATTTCATTTACCCAGCCCCAAATGAGAGAATTTCAATGTACTCTAATAACATCTAAAGTTTTCAACCGATGTCAATGAAAATTTTAGTTGTTGAGGTGTCTGTGACTGATACACAGTAAAACCCCGATGTAGTTTGATTTACTATGAAAGTTACTGATTCCTCATATAAATAAGTAATGGACTTTCCCGAATTACTATTCTAAATATAAACGACAGTATTTATTGATATGTTAACTGTTCCGTAGTTTCATTGAAATCGGTTGCGAAGTTAACATTTTACAAGGATACATTGAAAATCTCTCATTTGGGGCTGGCTAAATGAAATTTCTTCGGGGTGGGGAAATTTGACGGTTTTTTGAGATGTACCACCACAACTCTTCATGCTGAGTTCGGGGAGCCCAATTTAATTGAAATCGTTTGGGAACTTTAGATTTTATTAGAGTACATGTTTTGAAGCAGATGAATTTGTTGGCGAATGAGTTGGGGCTGAGCCTGAGTTGGGGCCTTATTCACTGCTATCAAATCTATTGCAATCCCAGTTTTCCCATCCACCTTGGTGGATGGCTTGAATGCTAGTCTTATAATATATGGAGCTAAAATGTATGTTCATTTGAAATTTATTATGAATTTCCGCGCCAAATCTACGAGCCAATAAAAAAGCTGCATCTAATTTAAAATTAGTACAAAAAGTAAAAGAGCATATTGATAAAAAAAGCACAAAAAATATTTTAAAAAATCTTCGTAAATAAGTACAAAAACTAAAAGAGCAATAATATTGTAAATAAATTAATAGCTAAAAAAGCTTAAACAGAGAAGTTGCTTTTGCGCCCTCAAAAGTTGAAAACAAGTTTTCTGGTAGATGCTGTCACAATAAATCCCACTGGTTTATTGAAAATGATGAAAACTCTTGAAATGACGAAAAGCAACGCCACGATGGATAATTTCTCCTTGAATACTCTTTCAATAGTATTATTAATTAACAATTTCCATCTTACATCTCAAATTTGATAATTCAGTAATAATTGCAAACCAAATTTTTCACGGCTATTTCTGCATCAGTGACAATTATGTCGTGGCGTTGCTTTTCGTCATTTCAAGAGTTTTCATCATTTTCAATAAACCAGTGGGATTTATTGTGACAGCATCTACCAGAAAACTTGTTTTCAACTTTTGAGGGCGCAGAAGCAACTTCTCTGTTTAAGCTTTTTTAGCTATTAATTTATTTCGACCTTTTGGACTTGTGAAACTAGCCTTGCAGGAAGATTTCAGACAATAATGATTTTTGCCAGTGAAGTATATGCACGTAACTTTTGGCTAATTTTTGGAGATTTTGTTTGCTTGGACGAGAAACATTCAAACTTGGCTTATAAAAATTGATTATTTACTTAAATTTTAACCACAAAAGGGTTAAAACGTTTTGAACCATCCAGGGTGCTATCAATGCATGATAGCTACATCATTTTAATTAATGTCGGACATATGTTAATGGACCCCAAAGTAAATCCTATACTGTACTTACTCTCTTCCCCGAAGTTATAATTTAATCTTGGTGGTTAAAAGTTAATGACTGATCATATTAGTCACACTGTACTAAATATTCAAAGGCGTACAAAAAAAGTTAATTTTTTCGAATTTATTTACCATTCAAATTACAAGATGCAAGATTTGATAACTTGTTTAGCATTGCAGTATTTCTTTCTATCTTTTTTCTTTTTTGTACTCTAAAATGGCATTACTTTTTGTTGACTTGGACAGGACTAACAATAAGTTGTATAACACTTGGTTACTGTAATTTAAACCTACCCAAGTAAACAAAAAGAGAATGTTAAAAAAGAATAACGATTCATTGTTTTCTTGCATTCGTGCAAAAAATTCTTAATAATAAAAATCATTTTTTTGCACGAATGAAAGTGGAAAAAATGAACCCGTATGTTTAACATGTCATGTACATAAGTGACCTGTGATCCAAATCAAGGATTCAACTAATATTTAAGGGGTGATCCCTTAAAGATCGCATCACCAAAATTTTACAGTAACATCCTAGTTATAAAAAGCGTCTCACAATAAATTTTCATGCGTTTCTGATTAGCGGAACACCCTCAAATATTTTCCAATGTTAAATGAACGGTCACCATGCAACTTAAATTCGCCATTTGCCTCCAATTTTTGTTTATTTTTCCGAAGGGCTCTACGACTTCAAGTGTTACAGGAACACAAAAATTCATGGAGATTCGCAATGATCTCCCATTAACTTTAAGCTTTTGATATCAGAAATACATCAATCTGTTCAGGAGATATACAGGAAAGTCTCTTTTTGAGGTATGGGTGAAAGCATAGAGGTTGCTTTTTTAAGGATTCTGGACAGACCTGGGCATGCACGCAGACATGGGCGCGTAACCTTTAAAAGCAACTTCTCAAAAAAGCAAAAAAGAAAAATGCATCTTCGTAAATAAGTTTAGTACAGAAAGTAAAAGAGTATATTTTTAAAAAAGTATAAAAAAGAACAAAGTATCTTCGTAAGTTAAGTACAAAAGGTAAAATGTAGAAAAAGCACACGCAATAAAAAAGAATCGTTGTAAATAAGTACAAAAAGTAAAAGATTAACCGTAACATTGTACTGACGCTACTTTATTATTGGCAAATAAAAATAAACGCCGAATGAGAGCCAAACGGACTAGAGGGGTCGGATTTTTGGAAAGTTGCTTTATCTTCTCTCTGTCACATTTTTAATTTTTTGCAAAACAACTTTTCTGGCCTTAAAAAGCAACTACCTCTGCTATCACTCGAGGGTAAAAAAATGATTTTGCTTGTGACTTTTAAACGAAAAGTCCGATTGGAAATTTTAAGGGCTTAAAGTCGATTGGAGACTTCAAATAATATGCGTGAATATTTTCAATGTTGCTCCTGAAGGGGTTCTAGAGTTATTGGCATATATCAACAATTTTTTGGCATCGTTGCTATCTAAGACCAATCATAGCTACCATTTAATTAGCATTGCAAAAATTCTAAGGGT
The DNA here is from genome assembly GCA_947179485.1 of Allacma fusca. NCBI lineage: Eukaryota > Metazoa > Arthropoda > Collembola > Symphypleona > Sminthuridae > Allacma > Allacma fusca. Next base: position 19,352,683 of record OX359249.1, on the reverse strand, counting down.
GTTCTTCACTAGCGATTTCCTTGAAATTTGGTACAAAGGTCCATTAATATTATATAAATCGATGTACAAAAGGGCATGTTGCGCCAATGAAGGGTTCACAGTGTAGAAATTAATTTATTTTAAAATAGACCTATTGGTTACCGCAGTTAGCATAAGCGTATCGAAACATTGATCGTTTGAAGCAAAAAATAATAATAATAGGATTCTTTGAAACATTAATCTTTTGAAACAAAAATTAATAATGATCACATTCTTTGAAACATTGATCTTTTCTAACAAAAAAATAATAAAAACGTTAACGAATAAATCGGCTAAAAAGAAATTTTGGAACAGAAAAGTCTTTCATATCATAGCTTCATAGCGATACTACAACTACTGCTGACAGAGGAAATCCACTCACGTTTTTGTTTTAAAATGTTTTAAAAATTGATGTATGCTAACTAGCAGTACATACCGCAGAACCCAGCATCTCTCTCTCTCTTACCTCCGCCACAGACAGGGGCACTGGCCTTTGAAGCCAGTCCTCGACGATGGTAGTTGAATACATTCAGTGCTAGAATACTCCTGTCCAGAGCTGCGCTCAAGTTAAAGTAGACCATGAGAATTTCAAATCAGGGTCAAGTGTGAATACTCTTTTCTATTTCTATTTTGAAAAAGACTGGACAAGTTCAAGTTGGGGCCATTATCAAGTCATGGTCAAGTCAAGAGTTGTCTCGGCTATTTTTGGCCAGGTTCAAGTTACGCAAAACGTACTTGAATACTTGACCGTGAATTTGCAAGTAATTGTCTGACCATGAATCGTCAAGTTTAAGACCGACTGAAAAATATACTCGACAATCAGGGCCAATTCTAGTTCAGGGTCAAGTCTGGGATTTACTTGACGTGAGCGCAGCTCTGCTCCTGTCAGTCCATATTTTAATAAATACGTCTCATTTTTGTTAAAATGTTTAAGTCCAGCATTGTATTGGAATAAAATAATACATACATGGTTTTATCACAGCATTATACTTGCAGATGTATCCACATGTAACAAATAATTATTGTAAAAGAAATAAATAAACTTAGCAGCAAAAAAGCTTAAAAGTAAAGTTGCTTTTCCGCCCTTAAAAGTAATAAACAAGTTAAGGTACAATAATTATTTTATAGTACAAAAATATGCAGGAACAATGAAATTATTTATTGAAAAAGCAACGCGATCACACACTATTTTTAATTCACACAAATTTATTTTAATATGTGTTATTACAGATTCCATTTTCTTTCGTATGGTGTTCCCGAAAATACATAAAAAAAATAGTTTGTGTAATTTTATCGTAAAACGAGGTTCTGCTATATTTATCTACATCCAACGTTTGCCTCACAAGAAAAAAGCCAAATATTGTAAGCGAAAAGAAAAAGTTCATTGCCGAAGTGATTCTCTAATCCAAATTCCAACACACTTAAATAATAACATTCCAAAGTTACCTGCACCAGATTATCACAGATTGCGTAATAATAGCAGAAGGCAAAGAAAAACAGATATTACAAAAACATGTGTGAAAAGTTCTTTAAAATATTAAATCATGTGTGATCGCGTTGCTTTTTCAATAAATAATTTCATTGTTTTTGCTTTAAACATCATACAATATGTAATTATGAGGGACGAGTCGAATGAAGTAGAATTAAACGATTAAACGAACTTACCTGAAGTTCGATCGTAATTCTACGAATGAAGACTCGTCCTGAATAATTACTACCCCCCCCCTTTTAGCCCACCCTCGTACAAAATTTGTTCTTTAAAGTAATGATGAGCTGAGCTGTCAATGAGCAGTTGCTGGTGGTTACAGCAACAATACTTGCGCAATTTTTAGCTTTAAACTATTTATTTTGTTGCATGCAAGGAAGCATACAATATGTAATTATTCAGGACGAGTCTTCATTCGTAGAATTACGATCGAACTTCAGGTAAGTTCGTTTAATCGTTTAATTTTATTGCAAAGTTTTTAATTTAGAGGCGCCAAATAAAATAAAATGCTTAAAATCTGTTACAATAAAATTATGGAAGAATGTCACAAACTGCAAGAGGTAACCCTTCTGCGCCATTTCCCCTAACGAAAATGATTGCGGGAAAGAACATAATAAATAACATAATAATATGTTGTTCTCAGTTATCGATTGTTACTATTATCTGTATCACCATGCTCTTGTGGCAAAACACGTACGAAAAATCGGATGCCCAAAGCAACCTTTTTCCCCATATTCCTATTTGTTAGTATAATCCTCATACATGGATACATATGTGTAGCAACTGTATGTAGCCTATAATAAATCGATTCGTTTAGTTCACTATAAATTAGTTGATGCAGTGTAGTGACTAATTTAACGCTACAATGGAACTTCCATTATGGAAGTTACACATGTACATATATTGTCGGATAAGTAAACATCAAAGCACTGTCTTTCAATATGTCACTCCCTATGTATATCACATTCACAATCATTGGAGACGTGTGATGTTTTCTAGGGAAGAGGACCCTGTTGTTATTGAGTTATATTGTTGTGCTTTCTAGTATCTGAAACTCTGTGACATCTCAAGCTGTTTCCTAGCCGGAAAAAAACAAATTTTTCATGAATTGACTCAGCTGTGTGTGTGGAGTCTTGGGATTACAGAAAATGTTAGTTTGTTCTTTAATTTCCGAAAAGGTCAAGCCATTCCGGGAATAGGAGCCTCTCTCAAAACTCTTAGATTCTCGGTGGTAAAGGCACTTAATAAGATACATGCATACATGCGCAAAAAAACCTCGCTTCAAGGTCCCTTGGGATTGGGATCGCCCTTGCTCAAAATGAGTACACATTCATTAATTCCTGTTGGTTATATAGCTAGAGTTAAAAATTCAAATGATGGGCAGACACTGTGAGCGGAACTAGCCTTCCAATAACAAATAAACCACCTCTGACCTGGCAACCCCCTACCAGTTATAAGGAAGCGAGATCTGACTTCACAACATCCAAGGAACAAACCCTTAAAACTATAGTACAAGCCGCAGCAGTTCAGTTACATACCGAATTTTAAAGAGACACCATGGATCAATGAGTTTGTACTAGGAGAAAGTATTTAGTTACAGTATCAAAACAGTTTCACAGAAAAATCCCTACTCAACTGGGACGTGGCCGTATATGTATATAGGTTGCCTGGAACACAGCATAGGACATCGCAAGTTAGTATGCATATGCGTTAAGGTCAGACAACATGAGTAGAAAATGCATTGTATGCTTCCGCTTCTGTGTAACATTATCCCAGGTCCCTGTATAGGATCCCGATATTTTTTTAGGGCCTGTCAGTAATGCTTACTTGAAGCATCCACCGCATCAAGTTCATTTGGATCTAATTGTAAAATCTACGCATGTATATACGAATAAATCTGGCATCTTTACTCCTTGTCAGTTTACATCCACATTTTACAAGTTACTGTTATACATAGCGTTTGCAACGCTTTTACTTCCATTGCTTAGTAGTACTTTGTCCATGTGTAACAGCTCGTGTGGTAAATGGTTAGCAATGAAGCTTTACTACGCAAATACTGATTGTGAGAAACTAGTAAGACAAATGTAGACTTACAATTAGTACAAAAGTAAGAGGTACATGGATCTGTATGCACATATTTACTATATTAATGAAATTACATTCAAACAAGAGTATTGAATGTTAGGGATGAGGTACTTCCTCAGGCTAGAACCTTTATTCATTCAATAATTTCTGACTTTACTAAAGAAAGCATGTTTTATTATTGTACCTCTGTCAGTGTGCCCAGGATATCAATCCTGGATATGAAATTTTCCATTCATATTAAAAACGAGCAATATTAAGCGCCTTAAGCATTATGAATAGATAAAACAAACGGGAGGAAAGCGCAGTTGAAATAAGTTACGTGTTATGTGTGCAGACGTAAGTTATATAATGTCACATAACAGATAGAGTAACTCCGAGCTATCAGTAAGTCGGATATTCCAGTCGTTCAAACCCTTGATGCACAGATGCATAGCCGTATACATACAAATTATAGGTACCTCAAGTTCCATTCCCAAGCGTGCCTAAATTCAATTACTAATTGACTTTATCCGGTCAAAAGATTTTTTACAAAATTAAAAGTCTTGGAAAGTACGTGTGTACCAAAAAGCAGTAAACACACGATTGAAATGGACTATTTTTACATTTTCACAGATGAACTCAAAAAACATACTTTTTCCTAGGGTTTAACATTAATTCCTGAATGAGCTATACACTAAGTATGTATTCTTGTAATGTGAACAGCAGCTGTTTCCAAATTCTTACTCCTTTAAATAATTATTGATCAACATTTTTAATAGTACAATTAGGCATGGTTATCATCTGAATTCAAAAGTAGGTGGTCACGCATGTCACAAATTGTTAAAATTCCAAAACGTGAAGATCACACTGGAAAATTTCATGAGTCTCATTCGATATTATAATTTCATACCGTAGCACAGGTTCAAATCCTCTAGTAAAGTTGTACGTAGTTAGCATAGTTCGGCATTAAGGCAAGAACCAGTAAGAAACTGTTTAGTGGAGCTTTTACAGGTCGAAGAATCATTTTACCAAAAAAAATACAACAATGAAAGGAAATAATGGTTATTAAGTCCTGTGGGTTGGGATCGGGAATTGAATTCAGAGAATTTTGTTGGACGTTATTTTTTTGTATAAACAAAATGTACATGGTTGTAGGACGGCGGCTGCCTTCGTTCCCTAATTTTACCCTATACAACATTGAGGATGCAGGACATAGATGTTCCAGTCTAAAGCAAGAGACTTCAAGTTTTTTACGATGGATTTTTTATAGCCTCTTGTCTTATTTTGGTAAAAGCTGAAGGACTTGACGGCATCCTTACAGACTTACAGTTATTCCCCTCCATGGTTCTTTCTTCCTTAAAGGGATTCTTTCCTGTCTAGCTTCTACTCATTCCACTTTGAGAACCCTTTCAAAGCACTTGCACTGACTTCACTTCCAGACTATACTATTAATTTCAATCAGGTACTTTCCATCCTTCTGACTCGAACCGCTCTCTTGTAAAAACATTTAATTACAGGGTTCTGTAACACCTCGTGACACTACAAATCCTGTATTTTATCCTGCCCGTTCCTCACAATCTTCAAACATGCTCTGGCACCGTTTGAGTTTCTTCCGGCATTTCCTCTGTATTTTACCTGTTTTGGTCACAATATTCATCTCAGTGAATGGCCAAGGAGATGATTTAGCAAACGAAATCACTCGAAATACCCCAGGAAGTTGTGCTACGGCTGGAATCTGTTGTCCTGGGAGGGACAGCTCCTGTGTTGTGCAAAAAGCTAATCCAAACGCAATAATCGAAGATTTGGATGATATCCCGTGTTATTGCGACCATGCTTGTTTGAACATTGGGGACTGCTGTGGTGACTTTAAATCTGCTTGTGGAGGTAAATCCTTTTTACTTTGTCTTATCATATTTTATCGTCGTTATAGCTTATATACGAGGATACTCCAAAACCATGGTGTAAAAACTGGGAAAAATTTCCAGAGAATATTATTTAAAATACTGTACTTCAATGCCTTCAGTACGTTATCGGAATGCTACAAATTCACTTGCCAACGCTCAATGTGAAATTTAATTCCACTCCTAATTTGTAATACTTTTTACTAATTGTTGTTGGATGTTTTATGCCACGATCACCGACTCAATTGAATATTTCGGTAGAAAGAACTTACTGCTACTACAAGAACATATTAAATTTTTTTTGACACTTCAATTAGTACGTATATGATTTGTAGTAAACAACTTGTTGTGCCTACTTTATTGTAGTTCTATCTACAGGTGATTATGTACCGTAAGAATAAATACGTAGCATGATTCATGATCCTGAATTTTAAGTAAGTAGGGTTTTGCTTCAAACGAGCTTATTTTGAAACAATAGAAAAATATGGAACTCCAGGGTGCATTGTAGTCATTGTTAGAAGATGCGGAGAAAAATCTTACGTAGCCTTTGACATCAAAAAAGGGAGCTGTTTGTACATAAGTACATGCATTAAAGGAGCGCAAACAATAATACTGCATTGTCATTCCCCTGCATTGATTCTACCTCCTGTGTTTATGCAGTCAATTACCATTCTCCTTTTACGGAAAATCTAAAATCGGATTAACACTTGTATACAAGCAACGGGAAAGTTAATTATTTGAAAGCGATACCAGTTTTCAGTTAAGTACATCTGCAGGGCAAAATCTACCCAGTGTGGTGTAGCATATGTAACACAGAGAATGTGCATCAAGTCTGGAATCTCTGGATTGTAAGTACAGACAGATGGTATGTTTACATATGCAGATGCAGGCTTCAATCCGAATTTGATTGACAACTATATAAGCTTATACTTACTTAGACTATTTGGTACCCTACGTGCCTATTACTTCAAAGTGTCAAGTACAAAAACAAAGTGTAAGAAGTACTTTAGGGGAAGACAAACGACCGGGGTATTATGACACGCTTCTTGGCCGAGCCATTTTACGTCCTTGTCCTTACTTTTACTTACTTGGTGTTAGGATGGAAAATGACAGTACAAAGACAGCCACAAGCTTACTGTCATATACTTATGTACTTACAACTACAACTTATCACATATACATAGTAGACAAGCTGTCATCCTGGGATCTAATAAAAGAGTCTTCTTACTGGCTTCGGCTGAAAGATATAGTTGCCGAGTGGTAATAAGTAAGAATAGCATAGGACCCTTCTCATTGCCAGGATTAAATGTTTTTCAAAGTTGAATGTTACCAAACGGGACTGGAAGTCTTGGACTGTCAAAATAAATGGTATAAAATTCTAAAGTAAAATCTGAGATAAAAGTTCCGCTAATCAACAAGGTATGAGCAAAAGGTATTCAGTCATTGAATGTTTTCTGTGTTATTTGTACTAGTTCGAGATTGCGAAATTTCTTCCTGGGGATCCTGGTCGATCTGCGATAAAGACTGCGGATTGGGATCTATGACGCGAACTCGGGATGTTCTTGTAGAGCCGCAGAACGGAGGGAAGCCTTGTCCTTCCTTGGTGCAAAGGAGAGGGTGCCGCGGGACAAGATGCCAGAAGATTCAGAGCAGGGTACTTGTTGAAGGTAATGGCGTCTACAGCTGATCATTAAATGTTAATTAAATACCTCATGTGGTTTTGGCTAGACCAGAGTATTTAAGCTAAATGCAAGTAGTCAGGTCCTGCTTTTAAAAAATCAACTTGACTCTGCCCATGTACACTATTTTAAAAATTTTGGAGGATTTATCGGATTTATTACAGGAATGAATTCAAGAGAGATTTTGTTTAACATAGTCTGTTTACAATGAGACCTACAAATATGTTTAAACAAGCTTTCAGGACTGCACTAATATAGTAATGAGATTCTGAGGAGACTAGAACAGAATAACCAGTCGCAGTGGTTTTAAGTGATTGATAGAAGGAAGGCCGGATCCCTCTCCCTTTGTTTTTTATTACCTCAAACTATTCATAACATTGTGAGCTGGCTACACATCGAGGACGACTGTTAGGATACCCTTGTGTACTCCTTATATAGTGTTCATGAGCATTAACTTTGTTCAGGAGCATTATCTGTTCCTTATCTGCATTGTAATAGTGGATTCTTTGACATGTACATTTGTAGGCAATCTTTGTTCCGTTGCGGGTCTTATTATAGTCTTATCAAACTTGATACTGTGCATAGGTACATTTCAGGAGTTGATAGGGAAGAAGAGCATCTTGAGACTCGTGTAGTAATACGGAGGGGACAAGGTTACAGTACATAAGGGCACTACTGCCTACATGAGTGCATGCAAGTTCAAGGAATTTAATCAAAATGCAAGTCGTGTATGTACTCAACAATTTGTTTAGACGTGGCTATAATTCTTCCCGTGGAGTTCAGTGCCAAGCGAAAGCTAAATGAAAGCAGTGACATCACCCGTAACCTGCGATTACGGTACCCCAAGAATCCAGCAAAGGAAAAGTCAAAACCGTAAGGAAGCCATCAATCTCTTCTTTCCTTTGAATCGTTATTATTACCGTGTATATAAGCATTAGAATGAGTATGTTTAGGGGACTAAAATAGGTTTTAAAATATGATCCCCATCATTACTGTGTGTGTGTGTGTATGTGTGTGTTTGTAAAGTAAGATGTACGATTTTATTTCCTATGGGACATGCAGTCGTTAAATTTTGTCGGTGCATTCTGCATGCACGTTATTGTGTAAGTAATTAAATACGTTACTTGCAGATACTGCGTGGAATTCGAAGTGATTCGTTCGACCCGGGCCTGCAAACAACTTGAACGTTTTATGACTCTTCGTGAAGGTTTGTACCCTTATGACGACGACTGAGTCCATACAGACTGAATGTTCTTATATAATTTACAAGCGATGCAAATCACAAACTTCATGCTTTCAAGAATTAACAAACTTCTATCTCTAAATGAGCATTTTACAACGATGAGAAAATAATAATATTTCCAACTGTACAGTATGCGCTAGCAGCTGGTGAAGTTTATAGTTCAAATACCCACTGCATGTAGGAATAGAATTGCATCCTTCTATGCAACATCTTTTTGCCTGTCTGACTCGAGCAGAGAAAAAGCTAACAAAAAATTCTCTTAAGCTGTAACACCAAAAATATCCAACTCATTCTCGTTCCTGACCTCCGAAACCATGATTTATACATGAAGCATAATGATGCCTTCAGACATCATAAAAATTTCATGCAATAACCCATATAGGGTCCCTACTGCTTTCTTCAGCTGAGCCTTGTAATTTACAGAATCATAAAATCGTTTCTGTATGCATTTACTATTTGTTCTAGAGCTTCCTTCGGGTTTCCGAAATCCCGAAGTTCCGTGTTCGGAAACGGAACGGAACAATTTCGGAACATTCTTTTTGGTTCCGTCAGTGAATCGGGACAAAACCGGAACACGAGCACTTGTACCGATAATATTGGGACCGGGACGGTTCGGAGCATCGGTACGAAAAATGTCCCATAAAATTTATGTCATCGGAAAGCGGAATTGTTCTGTTCCGTTCCGAACCGAACCCGGTACAATTTCTGAAGTGTCGCGCCATCGTTCAACTAGAATGGAAACGCATTTCTTATCGCTCTGGCTTGTAAGCAGTTTTTTGCCAAAATAACGAAATTGGATGAACACAGTTAGATTTAATTGACGCAAATGCTTATATGTAATGCGAGTATCGTTTTCCATGAAAATCAACAGAATAACTAATTTTGTTTAATAAAAATGGGCATGGACGATTTTTCTCAAAATGAAAATTCTGAAATCGAAATTATTAGCAGCAATGAAGCAAGCTTGCAGGAAATTAACACTGTTAGGCCATTGAAGTCCACACGCTACAAATATTTATTGCTAAAAAATAATTAATAATAATTATATAATACTGCACAGTAGTTCTTTTTATATGGCCTAATTATTATTAAATATTATTTTATATAATTAAATAATAGCATTCCCTAGCATCCAATATATTAAAAGTATATCATGTATATTAAGTTGCCAGTAATTTGTACACGCATTTCACGTAAATGTTGTAAAAAATTCCGGGATATTTCGGAACGGAACGGGTTCGGAACGGAAAAACTAGCATAATACGGAACGGAACACAACCTGTAACGGAAAAAATACTTTACTCCTTTGTTCCGAACGGTGTCAGTTCAAATGTTCCGATGTCGTGACAGCCGGAACGGAACCGGGAACAATATTATTTGTAGGTTTCGGAACGGAACGGAATTTCGTACGGAACAAAAATGTTGAACACATTGGAAGCTCTAATTTGTTCTGCTTACTGGATGTAGGATTTGGATTTTGGTTTCTTCCTCTCACGAGTGGACTCTGCTCTAAGCAATAATTAAAATAAATCTTAAAAGCAAGCTTACTATTAACTAATGCTGTATATTAAAATTTTTGTGGCATTTTTTTGAGACACTACTAACAATTTTTTATCAGAGAGGCTGCAAAGACCATGAAATCTATTCTTTTTTTGCTGGTTTTTGTTGAAACCAACAAGTTAATTAAGACTATGCCGAGTAAGAAAATTTTGGGAATTCCTTACAGGACATCGAGTGTGCGTCATTTGTGAAAGAGAGGCACAGCGGGCACATCTAGACTACAAATGTACAGGAACCGCATCCGAACAAGGACATCCTACTCGTTTCTCTAGTCTTCGGGAATCTGCGTGTCACGGAAAATGGAAACACATTCGATCGGACTTGACCTGTAACTGTAATGCAGGCGCTCAGTATATTTTCGTGTAACAGTTCTGCAACCATTACTGCCATGTACAGGCATTCAGAATGAGTAATAATAATTATTTTTAGCAGTTCTAAAACTGCACTGGAGATTGTTACCTCCTCAAAAGCAGCTTTAATTTTTCTTTCGTGAACAGAAACAATTATTTGAGCTTTCTTCATTCAAATTCAATGCACGTTTATTATCTATGACCATGCCAATCATTCGTATTTAATTTCAAGAATAAATTGGTATATTGCTGCTCTCAACTTTTACGGTATACTTTTCCCCAACTTGATCTAGGCTCTAATAAAAGCAATTAATTTGGATGGGATGATGGCATTTCTTAAAATGATTCTAAAATTTCAAAGCAACAGACAAACCGTGACGGCTCAACTTTAAACAAGTTTCTCACTAAGTGTAATTACTTAACTTGAAATTTGTAAATGAATTGAAATATCTGTGGGAATTTTCAGTGTTTATAACACACGTCACAACTTTAGCTAGCGTTAGTCTATTATTTAATGCATAGCATTTTTATTATTACCTTTGTAGCATCTCGTATTTACTAGTTTTTGTACATTTGTGGATATACAATAATAATTACACCCTAGGGGACTACCCAAAAGGTGTTAAAAGAATAAGAAATAATTTAATTGTATAGTTTCCCTCATCCAAGATATTTTCTGTGTTGTTAGTTGGCACGCCCGAATATTTTAAAATACTCTAGCAATAGAATAAAATACTGTAGTTGTTATTACGATTAGAAAAATTAACTCATTGTAACATTATTACTACTAACAACTAATTATTTTGCTCCATCATTTACACTTACACTATAATTATGTAAAATCAAAGTATGACACTTGATCATTGACTTTTGATAATTTATTACCTTCACACTTTCTTACTTCTCTCTACAAACAACCATCATTAATGGAGTTGTTAGAGTTAAAGAAGGATACTTACCTTTGCCTTTGATAACCATACACTGTCGAAATAAATATTACAAATTTGTCCCTTGATGGATTTCCTTATGCTTCCCATTTTTAGGCACTAATATCAAGCTAGCAATATAATGTGCAATATTGTACAGCATTGAAATAACACATTGGAATAAAATATCAATAACAAAATCCCGACATTTTTGTTCATTTTTCTTACTCTAAAAATGGCATGCCCAATCCTGACTCTAGAAAAATAAAAGCAGCCTCAGTATCAGTCCTATCACTCCACAAACTCATCTCTGCGGCTGTAGTAGTAAAAACAAGCATATCCCACAACATCAAAAGAAAAAGGGGAAATAATATAAAAAATTATTATAGGCATCAAACTCTCCATATTACTCCACTGAGGGCGGCTGAGAAACTGAGAACTCCACTGGGAGTAGCAAAAAATCGCAAAATAATTATACCCAGGTAATTAAAATGGGGACCTTAATAATACAGAGTATACTCCCGTTAAAAGAGACCCCTCATGAGAATTTTTTTTCTCACACAGATAAAACTTTGGACATCCCTATTTACCCCGGTATTATTTTCACCCTCATACGAGCCTGCTCTTCCACTTCACAAACAAGCCCCAACTTTTTTATTTTTGTACTGCTCTGTGCACAATTACTATCACAATTGTTCTCATAATAAATGTATCTTCATGCCTCTTAGAATACCAGGAGAATTCTCATTAGCATATTTTATTGATCGATTTGGCCTTAACCCTAACAATCTGCACCGTTACATTTCAAAGTTTCAAATTAATGTAATAGAAATGGGAAATCAAATAATAGTATGCAGTTATTTGAGTCAATGCAAAAAGTACAAAGTATAAGGCCGTGTGTGAATGAACAAATATGAACATACTCTGTCAACGTCAACTATATAATAATAAAATCCGGAAATCAAGTCACACTTTTCACCGTATTTTGCTCAATTTTTTCCTCACACTTTCTCCATTTACTTCCAAGCAGGAGTGAAAGTACTAGAGAATTTATAATAGAATGACAACAATAATAATTATTGTAATTTGTGTATCCTCTGTATTGTAAAAGTTATCCTTAATTTTTAATAGTACTGGATATAACCTTCTTTCTGAGCAAAGTCCTTTCCAAGGTAATGATTTAATTTTACATTACTACATTTTGCATGAAATCTTTTTGCATATGCAAACTGAACCGTATGGTCAATGAAGACGCTCAACGTCAATAAGGTCTGAGGAACTCATCAGCAGTGAAACTACTGCTGAAGTGTGGAAAGGAGCTCTCACTGGATCTGCACATGGGTCTGTAGTAGTAGTGTGCATAGTATGTATGTACATACTTAATAGTTTAAAGGCCAGCTGAACTGAAGTAGTCTGAACACGCTGTCGTTCCTTGTCATGTAATACTTATTACCAACTTTAAGTGCATAACATTTTGCTACATATTTAAGGCGTAATGGGTGGTCAAAGTAAACAAATTAAAAGGGAAAGTTATTTTTACGTGTCAGTCCTTACATCACATAGCACGGGCGTTACGTACAATGATCGAGTCACATACAAAATTTGGGAAGGTTTTGAATGTAAAGAGTAATGGGACAAAAGTACAGGATTATTTTTTTTGACGTAAATCTTAGAGACTTAAATAGTTATGAAGTGATGTGTGGAATAATCTCCAGTTATAATTTAATTTAAATAGGGACATTTTTGTTGACACAAGTTGTGGTGATTGGAATTCAGTGCATTTAATAAATGGGGAAATGAATATTTTAAATTGCTAAGTGGTCAGTACGAACTGGAATGTGTGGTCTTTTTATTATAAAATTTATGACAATCAGTAATATTTAAGTGATTGATACTTTTTCCATTTGGTGGAATAAAGGGGTTTTGTTATTGTAATAATTATTGTGCTTGGAATAATTAATCGAAGAGTTTTTGGAGGAAAGGTGATATTCTTGGAGCGGTACAATGTCAGACTTTTTGGCTGACAATAATTTATGTGGTCAGACGATTCTGAAGCTGGTGGGGAGGGGAAATGCCATCATTGCGGATCTTTTAAGGCTGAAAGACAATGTACCCCGAATTTTCAGGTATTGGAGGCTTGTGGAACTTTTTGAGACATTTTATTGAGAGTTAAAAGTTTTTCCTTGAAGAATAAAATTGTTTTTTTTTGTTTCAGGCTTTCGACGAAGACTGACCTGAATAAGTACTGTGATATTATCAGCGACTTGAGCTATTTTGGTAACCCCGAAAAATTTGAGGCTAGAATTGATAAAACTCCGGTTCGTGGAATTGTTTATTTTTTGGAGGGAGTTTCGGAGTGTAGACAGTTTGTATTTTGTTGTTTGTGCTGAGGTTTTGGTGATCTTGATACTTAGGTGCTGCAGGAGCTGGATGAGGAACTTCGGCGAAACTACACTGGTATAATTAGCCAGTTCTACTTATTATTTGAGAGCATTTACAAGTATGTGACGGACTTGAATCGCTTTATTGACGATATCGAGCAGGGGTTTTATATTCAAATGACTATTGAGTCCGTCCTGCAGAATGGAGAAGGAAAGCAATTGCTGGTAGGGTTTTGTATTCATTTAAGTAATTCATAGTGTGTTGAAAGGATTTGTTACAGGAGGGAATGGTAGGGTGATAAATTAATATTTTATGTAGGCAGAATCACTGTATTTATACGGGGTCATTCTCTTGCTGGTGGATTGGCATATTGAAGGAATTGTGCGGGAGAGAATGCTCACATTCTTTTACCGCTGTTCTGGACATCAACATTCATCAGAAACTAATGTGGACGATGTGTGCAAATTGCTACGATCCACTGGGTTCACGAGAAGCTACCGACCGCCACGATACCCTGAAGACTATTTTGGGTAAACATTTTTTTGAAGTCTTAGAATATTTTGAGACTTTGAAGCTTGAAGAGTTTCCTGATGTATTGTCGTCACATTTTGCAGACGAGTACCTATCAATGATAATTACGTGAACATGCTGATTGGAAAGTTGAGGTCGGATGATTTGTACAACCAGACGTGTTGTTTTCCGCTTCCAGCCCATCGTCCGACTGCTCTTGGTGCTCAGGCAGCTGTATTGTTTGTATCGTTATGGTTTGCACCCAAAATTTTAAAGAATCAGAGGCCTACTATGAGGGAAATCACTGATAAATTTTTCCCCGATAATTGGATCATTGCTGTTTATATCGGTTTCCATGTAAACCTTATGGAAGCATGGGAAAGTTTTCCAGCAGCTAAAGAGGCGATACATAATACAATCGATAGTCAAACAATCAATTCACTTGTTGATAGTGCCAAAAAAATACCTGTGAGTTTCTGATTACCGAATTTATGATCCTATCCTTTAACTGTTCGTTTCATTTTATTCTGTATTCTGGTTTCTTTGATTTTAGGATCTGACGTTAAAGCTAAGAAACGTTTTGAAAGAAGGGGTGTTAACAGAGGAGAATATATTAGAACGGGCAACGGTGGTTTTGAGTATGTTAAGGGAAGCGAATGTAAATCTTCGGTGGCTACTTCTACACATTTCGAACGTTGGTAGCTCATTAGGTGAGTTACTTATTGGCTTTCGGAAGCAGGTAGTATTGAACGACAGTAATTACTGTATTTGGGCTTACTGTTTACTATAGGTTACGATGGTGGAAAGAAAGTTCGTCCATTAAAAGATTTGGCCACATCCTTTGCGGATCCTAAAACAGATCCTCCAAGGTTTCATGTTCTTGATTTACTACTTGTAACGTCCCAGCTGGAATTGAAAGTTAAAGAACTGTTTAGGAAGGTATTTTGTTTCGTTTATGGATATTACAGCAGTAGGCTAAATTTTTCCTTCACTTTTTTCTATAGTTCTGACGTGATTTAATGATTTGCTTTTCGTATTAAGTTGCTGGATGAGAAACGCCAAAAATGGGATATTTACAAAGCGGAAGCCAAGGATAGAGTAAAGGAACTGGCCGAAGTATTTGGGGCTAAGCAACCTTTGACAAGAATAGAGAGAAATGGTTCGAAATTGATTCGTTTATGAGGAATTCAATATATTATAATATGATATTACTTTTCTCATTGTGTTTTATCACACCTCACACGCAGAAAACCTTGCGAAGTGGTTGGATACTAAATCTACTCAGGTGGATAACTTGGACTTCAGCCAGCTTTTAATATCAGGAAGGAAAATTACGGAGCTAATACGAGCATTTCATGAAATGTTGGGTAAGGCAAATTACTATGTGTGATTGTATTTATAATGATGAAATAATAGGGTGCGGTCTCTTACGTTATAAATGATGTCGAAATTATAGAGTTCCACAGTCTGGAAAGTAAAGTACAAGTTCGAGAATGGGTAAACGAAATTATAACTCTACTAACTCAAATGCTGCGGACCGGAAACATCAACGAAGAGATTTTAGTCACGGTACAAATTGTCGGAGACTTCGGATACGCATGGGGTTCGCTAATTGACGTGTATACTAGTCAAATGCAGGCCTTAATTCAAAAGCATCCTGCAGCTGTGTCTAAATTACGGGCTGTATTCCTCAAAGTAAGACAATTACACAAAAAACATTAAGCGGTGAGATTTCTGTACAAGTATGAGTAAACGTGGACCTAAATGAACACAACTCTTGCATGTAGTTATCATCTGCAATGGACATGCCGTTACTTCGACTGAGTCAAGCTAAATCACCTGCCCTTGTCACAGTATCGTCGTATTACTCTGGAGAACTTGTATCATTTGTTCAGAAAGTTTTACAGATTATACCAGAAAAAGTTTTTTCCCTTCTCCACAGCATCATTGATATTCAAACTAGTTCTATTAAAGAAATTCCAACAAGACTAGAGAAAGACAAAGTAAAAGAATTCGCTCAACTTGAGGAACGCCATAAGGTTTGTATTGTCTTTGCCATTGTACTCATCAAAAATAGCTCTGATAAATACTAGTAAAGTCGAAATATTTAACACCACGTTGAATATTTTAGGTGTCCGAATTAACGCATGAAATGTCGTTGTTAACTGAAGGGATTCTTATGATGCAAACAACACTCGTTGGAATAATTCGAATTGAACCCAAAACGCTTTTAGAAAATGGTATTAGGAAAGAACTTGTTGCACAAGTGTCCCAACTTTTAAATAATATATTGGTGTTTGGCCGCAATTCGACTGGAAAGGAGAAACTGGGCTCGAAGCTGGAATATATACATCAGCGAAAAGCAGGAATTCAAAGATCATTTGAATATATTGGAGACTATGTTCATTCCTACGGACTTAAAGTATGTAATTTATTCATTTTAGTGGCAGTTACATCGTAAATAATCTTCAGTTTACTTGTGTCGTTCCTATCCACCCATGAGTGCGCCTCGCTTAAGTGTTATGGCTTTTGTTTTAGATTTTTCAAGAAGAGTTTGCCAGGGTGATTAATTACGCTGCAGAACAAGACTACAACGCTGTATCCATTCAGCCTGTTTATACTTTGCAGTCAATTTATCAGTCGAAAGATGTACCGCTTCCAATGCTTACGTCTGAAGATGGTTCAACTTTCATGGGTCGCTTGGCAAGAGAATTAGTTGTTATGACAGATGCTAGAACCTCAGTGTATGTGCAAACTAGCAATACTTGGCATGAATCAAAGACATTTCTTCCCATAATGTCCAATGACACATTTGCTTTAATGGAGAAAGCTTTAGATATTACTGGAATGACTGCCTTAGACAAATTATTGGCATTGATGATCTCCCATCAATTAAATGTAAATGCGATACTAAGTAATTCATATTAATTACCAAAAAAACAGAAAGGATTGTGTGTAACTAATTGTAAATATTTTTTAATTCTGACTAGCAATTTTTCAAAATTCTGCGGAAAGAGATGAGTGAAAAATCAACACGGGAGTATTTGGATTCTGTTCAAATTGAATTGCAACCATGCTCAAAAATCATAGGTAAGAAAAAACTCCTAGATTTGCAAATCTAGGATCTAATGATGAATCAAACCATTCGTTTGCAACATGCAAAACGAATTGTAAAACAAGCTAATGTAAAATGAAATCCTTTGCTTTTCAAACTATACAGGAATGGCCAAAAGAACCTACTCTAGCTGGTGTGGAAAAGCTTGCAAGAATCCTCTCATTCTGGATTACTTGTTGAAGATTGGTCAAATCCAGTTACTGCGGGCACGGATCCTGTACCAACTAAAAGTGGCCGCTAATTCCAACGCTAAAATTTTAGCATGCTCAGTTATCAACCTCAACCGGTAGGTTACATTGCCTTATATTCAGCTCGGATTATCTATGAAATTGGTTTTTCGTGTCGTGCAAAGTCTGTCTCTTGTATATGTAAGAAAAGAAAAAAAATAATTATTATTGTATTGAATTTAAATATTTTAAAGACTTCTAGCCAAGGAGCTCAAAACAAATACATCTTTTCGCGAAGAAAATACGTTATTATTTGAGCTGCTGACCCAGTCAGAGCCGTTAGGATTATGTCAGCCTGGATGGAAGATTTACCTCACCTCTAACCCTATTCAACACATATCACTGTATCTTACTCTGGTTACCGTGCAACAACTTCAGAAGTTGTCCTACTCCAAAGCTGCAGGTAATATGATTATGTTAATTCCATTTAAATTATTGCCCACTTCTGTGACATTGATTGCCATTACATAACCCTAATTTCGTATTTCCAGGAACTTTTACAAGTCGTAAGTCATCTTCGGAAACTTTAGATGGAATTCCACTCGTCGTTGGACTATCTACTGTTTTGCAGCAACTCAATGTTGCTCAAAAGTTGGCATTCACGTCCCGGATTTGCCAGTACATGAATTCTTTTATAAGCAACTGCACTACCCCTGTGAAGGATGATACTCATGACCTGTCGGCAGTGTTATTCTTCTTGAATTTTTACTGCAGACTGAATCCGCAAATGCCTGAATTGTTAGCGTGGGTTAAGCAATGTGTGCCTTGTTATGATCTTATACCAACAATTATCAGCTCTATACCTTCCCAGTGATGAGTTTGTGATTTTAGTGAAGACACAAGGACCCTTAAATGTAACGAAATTCCCATTTAAATTCATACGAAGATTTAAAATAAAACATTTCATACAATGATGTAACATTGAACACCATGTAAATAAAAATTCATTTATATCATGCTCTAACTAAAAATTCATGGAATAGCTTTCCTTGAAATGAGTGGGAAAATTCAAAATCAGGTGCCTCTGCAATCTGCAGTGCAATTTGCATTTGTCATTTCTTTCATTGCATAAAAATACTTGAGGAGGCGAAGGGCACGCTGAAAATATGTTGATTGTTGATCATGCTCACAATTTAAAGTAATAACTCATTACTCCTCTTTCTACAAAAAAATAAGCTGGTGTTGTAGTACATTGGATTTTTAACCAGATCACTTAATCCCCACAGGATCTTCTAAAACCTTCAGGTTTCGTAAGTCATACATACTTTAATATTGTCAGAATCTGTTGACATTTTGCTTCATGATTTCCACTCTAATTGCTCTTGATTTTTGAAAAATTTGGAACGTAAAGTTGGCATCAAGAATTTTTAAAAAGGCCAATTGAATGATGTTCCTGGATTATTATTTTGTGGGTTGATGTTATTTGAAGTTAACGTAGGATTATTTGAAAAATGGGTGTTTTAAATATTTATATAATTATTAATTGCAGTTATTGGAGTGCTGAGTGTTTCGGATAGGAGAAAGAATTCGGACAAGGATCCCGTTTACTTCTTTTTAAATTATTGTTGAAGGAGTAATGGCTGTTTGTGTCGCAGTGATCGGGAAGGATGTAAGTAGGATACGATATGGATTTCGAATTTAGATTTTGAAAGAAGCACGAAGGATATTACATGTCTCTACAAAATTATTGAACTGATGAATTAAATGAATTCTGGTCTTTTAGAATGGTCCCATGTATTTTCGGACGAGACAGTCCGGAGTTGAGGAGCTCCAGTATCACTTTATAGTTAGCTCTGCGTTAGACATTATTGAGGAAAGGGTCCAGTCATCGGGCAAAAGTGGTATACTACCTGGTGGAGTATCAAACCCTGGAGCATTAGAAATCACCCGTGAGCTTTATTTAGGAGCCCTAACAGCTCAAGAAGAGTACAAAGTGTAATTCGGATTTGTTATCAATATGTAGGCAGAGACTGGGCTTGGAGGAGGCGTCAATGTTGGCTGGTATTAAATGGTAGTTTTAAATTACAGGTATGGATACATGACTAACACCAAAATCAAGTTTGTCATCGTAATTGAAGAAAGTAGTACACCATTAAGGGAGAACGATATTCGGACTGTGAGTTTATGAACCTAAATTATTGGTGCATTTTTGTGAATTGCCAATGATTTGCTTTTATATGTATAATAGATGTTTCGGAAATTACATGGAGCCTTCTGTGATCTAATGTCCAATCCATTTTACTCTCCTGGCAGTGAAATTCGCTCGAAGTAAGTACTGCATTTTTGAAACTTTAGGTAGGACATAGGTTGGTCTTTATTTGGAGGGTGTATGGACTTCAGTGTGAATCCTGAATTAATTTTTAGGAGGTTCCACGATGTTGTAAATTCAATTGTGGCTGGACAATAGTAAGTGAAGTGCCTCTTCCTCAGGACGCTCCACTCGACGTAAGAACTCACGTTACATGCGCTGGTGACGGAAGTCTTACCCTGCGAAAATGACATCTTGAATGTTGTCTAAATCCAGAAGAAACCTCAATTCAGTGCAACAGAGAATTTTATGTGCATTTAGGTGTTTTGTTATACGAGCTGATCGATATGAGTATGAATTTTTGTGATGTTGCTTATCTGCGTTAATAAGTAAAAACAATTTGTATATCTTACGATAGTTGAGTAGAGTATATTTTTATTTTAAAATTTATCTACTTACATATACTTGTTAATGCAATCAGATAAATAGTTTTCACAGTACTGGTAATTCAGATGACAAATTTTGAAACAATGCCCAGAGCATATTCTACTCTACGTATTTACATAAGACAATGTGACCCTTCGCAAAACATGTACTCACCCTACCATACCAATTTTCCGTTACAAATAAGTAAAGAACAATTATTTCTAATTACAAACATACTGACTAGACAAGCATGCATGGATACAAAAAGGGCCACCATAATAAAGTTTTAAAACTACAGGAACATTTGTTATGGAGCCGAACTAAATTTTAGAACGTTCTAGGTTTCAATATAAATAATTATTAGAAAAGGTGCTATTTATTAAATTGATCAAAAGATAAGTTATGGATGCCAGAATATTCCTCATCCTGTCTGACTACCCTAGACGTATATACGAGAGGAAAATTCAAAGGAACTACATATATTTGCTAAAAATCAATGTTTACCTTGCAACATTTAAGAATATACCAACGCAACATAACAATCTACATCTTATTGCCATACAGTTGGTGTAACTGGGGTGTATTAGTCGTGTGTATCATCTATACTTTCCATTGCAGCGACCAGCACAATATCGAAAAACTGCCCTCTACTTAAGGTAATTTCAAAAACAAGAGGTCCAACCTTAGGAAAGACAAATATTCGACATTTTTACTCGAATTCCACAAAGGGGCAATTACCAATTGACTATCAAATCTTTGTTCCCAACACGTCTTAACTATTTCGAAATTCAATTCATTAACTTAGTTTTGACGGAACTTTTACATTTGAATGTAATTTTTCACAATTTTTAAAACTGCCTAGCAAAATTACGCCTTACTGTCTAAAAGAAGCACTCTTATGATATCAATCATAATTCTCACTAACTTCTAAACACTAGCTGATAAATAATAAACTAGATTCTTGTCTATAATAATCTTACGCTTCGGTCGAAAGTAAATTTAAAACGAAATTATTGCGTGCAATTCGTAATCATATCACCCAAATAGTAAACAGTAAAAATCTCGTCCAGGATCATAATTTACCGGTACTACTCTGAAGCAAATGTTTCATTTCTGTCTTTGGTATGTTCTCAAACAACGCTGCACGATTTTGACAGTCTCCTTTCTTCACCCAGTGACCATAAACACGAAATGCACAATTGTCGATAACCTTTAACCAATTCAAAAACATTAATTATACAGTAAATTAAAATTCATCAAAACAAAACAAAAGTTCCCCTTGTATATATGTGACCCACCTTTCGGAACGACTTCACCCTGTATGGATCCAATGCAGCAACAGAAATTGACAACGGTTCAGGAGTAAATTTCAGCCGGCGAATTCGAATTAGACAACGAACGCAGAGAATTGCAAATCGAAAATATTTTTTTGCATCGAATTTTTTAGTTTTGAAATGCTGAAAAGTCATACAAAATGCAATATATTGTTGACATATAGGATACAACAATGAAGGCTGAATAATCAGTTAGGAACAGACATCACAAATCATTATTGTTATTCATTTTCTGGGTACTCACCGTGACCTGGAAAAATTCATGTCTCAGAGCTTCAGTGACAGTTAGTCTTTTTTCTGGATCAACCACGAGAAGTTTCCTTATCAAATCCTTAGGAGTTTCTAAAAAGAAGCAATAGTAAACTGAATACCAGACATGGACAATTTAAATTGTTGTATTCGCAAAAACCCTACTGTACCTGTAATACTTTCCCATTCCGGTGAATTAAATGAGTATTTTCCTTCCATTATGTTCCTTAGCATAATCATTTGCTTGCGGTGCCAAAATGGAGGACATCCCACAAGCCTTAAGATAAAACAGTTACAGACAATATTGAAAACAATAATCATTAAATTAAGTAATGCTAGACTTCATATTGATATTTAATGACTTACAATGTGTACATAATGACACCACAGGCCCACCTAAAGTTCGTAAAAAAGTGTAATAATTATATTATAGAAGGTAATTAAGTAAAATAACAATATTAGTAATGTTTCAGAGAGAAATACAGAATAGTAAGAAATAATGCCAATAAGAAATTCATAGGATTCAAGTCTGCTGTGAACATGATATGTTAAATTGAAGTATCGGACATCTAAATCTAATAATTACAACATCATCTCTAAAAAGGACAAAAATTAGCCTACGTTAATTACTGCTACACTATTTTAACAAAAGCGGGTCATAATCTAGGTTTGTAGGCTAAATATTATAGAAACAACTAACACGTCTACAGCATGGTCATATCCAGGGGCGTCTTCATGCATTGCCGCCTTCAAAAGATCCGGAGCCAAATAACCAGGAGTCCCACAAACCTCTGAGAGTTTTCCCGAAAAAGGAATAACCGGAGTCAAGAGTAGGGCCCCGGGACATTAGACAAATAATCACCCATGCAGAACAGACAAACCGACAAATAACAACAGAGAAAGAAAATTTTTCAGTAATATAACTCAACCTACATGTCCACTGTTTGCTCATAGCCCTCGTCGATTTCAAACATGTTGCAACGAAGCATTTCCGGGGCTAAGTAGCCCGGAGTGCCACATAAATCTAATCATATCCATATTTATTACGTAAGATATGGCACCAGTAGATTTAAGCTAAATCTGGTTAAAAAATAAACGACCTAAAAATTTAGTAATTCTCGTTGCGAGTCGCAGATAATGAGAACTTACCAAATAATTTTTCATCGGGTTTAAGAATTTTGGCAAAACCAAAATCTGTCAACTTGACATTGAAATTATCATCCAATAAAATATTTTCTGGCTTCAGATCTCGATGTACAATATTCTTACTATGAACAAATTGTAAGGCCTCGAAAAGTTGTTTCATGATGTATCTGCACAGAATTGAAACTCATGAATGATCACTACTCCAACAATCAGAAAATATGCTCTAAAATCTGACCACTCACTTAGTCTTCTTTTCCGAAAGAGTAACGACATTGGTTAAATAATCAAATAGTTCCCCATTCCGGCACAACTCAAAGACAAGGAAAATAAACGTGGTGGACTCGAAAACATCGTGAAGTTCAACTGTAACATTATATAATATAATCTCCATCAACGATAATTTGAAAATTTCTCTCTCTAATCAAAGTTTAACAAATTACTTATGTATGGATGTCCAGCTACCAGACGAAGAATATGAACTTCACTCAATGTCGATTCCCGAACACACTGGGCATTATTGTCCTCATTACTCAGATCTATAATTTTCGCCGCGTACTCCCGGCCCGTTTCCTTCTCAATGCATCTTCTGACTGTTGAACTTACTCCCCTGCGTAATAGTAACACAATAATGAAAAACCACAACTATACAATCAATATTTAAATTTAAAGTACTTTCTGCATCTCTCATTGTAATTCAGTACATCGCTTGAACTTGCCAATAAATCTAAGTAATGGAACATAAGCTAAAGTTCATAAACACGAAGCCGGCTTGTGAATATTTGAATTTTACCAGCTCTTCTGTTTTTGATAAACTGGTACACTGACACTATTTGAGTAGTGCACTCCATACGAGTGCTCACACAAGCCTTCAGAGTAGGGTCGTAGTCGTAGGCTCCTTATCGTAGGTTTAGTCTTTGATTACCTCGTTATTGGTTACGTTAGGCTAGAAAAGGAAAAATACTGATTACAACTATCATTTTAAATCCCCTTTCAACTTATGACGTCCCTTCGAAATTTCCTTTTGGTTAGGTAACAAAGTAAAAATTTTGAAATGCATTCTTGACACTGATTAAAAAATGTTTTTAAAAAATTCTTAAAATTTGGGTAATAAATCCCTCTAAACAATCACCCGTAAACGTGAACCTTTCACATCTCCGGAAACTGGAAGTGTCCGACGAAAAAAAATCTACTATTCTAATAAATACATATTCCTCATAAAAATTCTAAATCCAGTGCCAGAGTATGGCCATTTTGATCAAAATCTCAGAAGAGCTGGTAAGTACATATATTTGTTCCACAAATCCAAAATAATTTCAGTTCAGAGTAAGTACCTGCCCAGGACTTCCTTTGGCTCATATTTGGCATAAAACTCTTTTGCAGCATCCTGATCTGGCAAAATATCATCAGTTTCATCACGAGCCATTATTTCTCTTCGCATGAACAGAATGAAACCGTGTACTTATTGCTTTCGGTAAATATGGTCAAACGCTGAAATCAAAACAAAGCACATTAGATACTTAAATTCCACCTGGTCACATTCCTTCAACCGTCAATACTAATCATTCCAACAAGTTCAACGTGCACTACCTATTACCCTGTAATAAATCTATACTTACTCCCTGACCTCCCTCTAAATAGCCACAATAAAAAACTAAACACCTACAGACTTAAAAAATGTATTCCGCATCTCACGCACATGCTTTCTCAAACAACAAACACGACTGCACTTTTCAAATATCCTTCAATCACAACCAATAACATAATTATTCTCCTCCAACATACTAAAAGTATATCACACCTGAAAATAAAATCTTAAAAATAAATTCTAATTGGAAAAAACTTTCACCGTAGTCTCCCTCTCACCTACAGCACTCAATAATATTCCACATATTTACCTCAGTGTATCAGAAACATCAACCTTCAAAATTAATCCATTATCCTTTACTTGGTCATAATTATACTTGTGTAACCCCAAAAATGAGCAACTATAATCCTTTACCCAGAACGCCTTCCATAAATAGGAATTGACTGTAAATTATGACTACTCTCAGTCACCCCACCGAAAATCCAGACCTTCGGGCTTGTAATAAAATGACCTCATAATTAAAATAAATATGTAATTACATACATTGTCACTGATGTGATGACTGGGTAGAATCTTCCTTCACGAATCACCTCATTCTTTAAAATATTTACATGGAAGTACATATTTTTAGACTACAGGTGTAAATAAATAAGCTACAAGAGTCCCCCGTGATTTGAGATATCACTAGTAACTTTGATATTCGACACGCGAGTGAACTACATTTACTGGTTTATCGAACGCTAAATCAGAACCGAAGATAACAAACACTATACACGTTAAATTAAATTATTATAATTAACTTACGAGCTAAAATAACCACGCAACTGGTACTGCATGTCAGTTGACACTATACGTATGTAAGTATATTTATACACACAGCACAGCAGCCGAGAGTAAACGAGTAGAGCCCAGAGTTCTTTACTTTGAGGTTGAGGTTGAGTTGAGGGAGAGTCTGTGTGTGTGTGTGTGCTCAAGTCAGTGCTGTATGTCTGCTCTATGTATGTGTGTGTACTAAGTAACCATTGAACTGTAGTAGTGTAGCTTTGTACTCACACTCACACTCACACACAGTCACACTACTATAGAATACTAAATTATTACCTTTAGGCAGACTACGTCAGGTATGTTAGAGCATACACTATTATAGGTCTCATCCGTTCCGTGCCACCTATAAATGGGAAGGTTTGCACATGCACAGGACAGATATATGAATGACTGACTGTATCTGTCTGTGCACATTCCCCTTCGACTCCCTCCCTGCTCGTTATGAATGCACTTATGTACATACTACGCTAAAGTAAAGCCAATGTACAGCTGTGAGTGTGGACTGTGGACTGTGGAGTAAAGTTTTTACTTGAGAATCACCAAGGTTCCGTAGTCTTTGAGTTTCAAGTCTCACGTCTCTGTCCGCCTCTGGAGTCTGGAGTCCCTACAATTTCGTCAGCTGGCTTTTGTAGAGTTCGTACAGGAGCTAATATCAGGCGTATCAAAGAACATTGGGCGTAGTCTTAATTACACAATCTGAAGTTCGAGATTAGATTACTTTTTACCCTTAGGCTGGGATACTGTAACCAGGATACGGAGTAATGAATGCTAGTCACTTGTAAGGGATAAAGAGCGCTTGAGTTTGCACAAACAATTGTGGTACGTACCGAAATATCTGGCACCCGAATCGTGAACTAGCGTTTGTTTCGATCACCGTCAATTTTGTTTTTTGAAAATAAAAAAATATTGATTGAAAGAACATTATTTGGATGGTTTATTACCTGGTTGGATCTGCCACTAGAGGAATTCTGGGGAAATGTCACACATAGGACAAAATAGTGTTTCAAATGTCCATCACACAAGGATGTACCCATTTTTTCACTCTTTATGAGTCATGTGGTTTATTATTGTAGGATTAAACGTTTTAGACTTTTTTACCATGTATGGCAGCGCCCAGATTTTATCAGGACAAGGGGAAAACCATTTCATTGACTACAAATTCCAACAAATAGCTCTTCTTTAGACTCGGTATTTATCGATTTTATTGGTAGAGTAGGGAATTCCCCTAGATTTTTAGGCTTGTGTACTACCAAATAGGTGTTAAATGGGGGTGTAAGTGTTCTTTAGGGTACCCTTATACTGAAGGGTTGATGCACACCTTCACGTGCATGGAATTAAAGAACAATATTTAATTCAAGGAAGCTTTTCGGGTAATAGTCATGGAAAAGTTTTACAGGGGGTTTTGTAGCTTGGAAATAACGATAGTAGGTTTTTGGTTACGGATAGTCTCGGAGATTCCGGATATGATGATGTTTGGTTTTAATTTATAGTGTACTGCTGAGTCCGTGACACTACTTTTCTACCTGTAATGTTAAATTCAGGTCGCGTATATAACTCAAAACGTTTTGAGGCAATATTCGTCCTACCGCAAAGTTGCTTGTTTTAAATTAATAGGAATCGAAATAAAAAATTGATAGCAAGATTTTTATTTCGGAGAACAAATTCCAAAAGATTGTGTGAAAAGTTAGCCAGAAATTTTTGCAACATTCTATACTCACTGTTATTACAGAGCGTTATGTATTCGCTCATAATTTTGCATGGATTAAGCATTACATACTCATTGTTCCAGTCACACCGAAGATTAAGAGTCATTTCTTGGTACACGAATTGCTGTTTTCCTGCGATTTGAATCATTCGGTATTTTAGATGATAATTCCTTACTCAACGTTTGGGTGCCCTTTTACTCCCCCTGACATTCTTTCTCAGTCTTGGAGATCGGAGATGAGATATGCGTGAAGCCCGGGTGGAAACGCTCCGTCGAGATCTGCTAGTTTGTCTGGATCTTCTTCCAAGTGAAGGTGGCCGATGCGAATTTAGTAACATAGATGGGTGTCCTTTTTTATGCGTGTTTGGAAGTTTCTGGTTTGAATGTGCTTTGCTAGGAGTGTTTTCTCCATCTGACCCGTCTGACATGTCATGGTCACTAGTGTTCAACATAATCTTGACAGTTTGAAGTGTACTATGGCTAGAGCTGGGTGTAATCTGAAGGTTTCTCCTACCAGTATTGAATTTCGCGGAACTACATGGTGCTTGTCTTTTGGATGGTCTTCCAGAAGTTGACTTCGAGGTGGCAGGTATGTTTGAGCGCGAGGTTCGCGAAGTGCTTTGAGTTACCTGATTGGTCGTGCTGGACTTGGATTCAGCAGGAATCTTCGGTTCTACTGTTGGACTTCTGGAATCATTAGCAAACCACCAATCGTGACAGAATGAGAGGTTGAGTTCATTGTTTCTATTCGATGCGGACGAGGACATGATCGATGTGATTGCGCTCGAATCGAGTTTAAAGCTGCAGATACTAGCAGGAATTTTGATGGAAGGCTGATATTATATTATGCCAATGCAAGGAAATATTATTATTCATTTTTATATTGGCATTGGATAACGTCTCTAGGGTGGGTTAACAACAAAGACTCCATGACAACTTTGTCCAATGTTGAGATAGCTAATCCTGCTTCAAACGGGAGCTGACAATGAAAATGACTTGGTAATACGTTATTGAATGCTGAGATAAAAAAAATAGGAGTGAGAATTTTCAAAAGATATTCAGAAGATTTTGGCTGGAAAACTCCTCTGGAGTAAATTCATTATTGCGAGCTTTTTCTGGCTCTGTTAATGCTTCAATAATTCATGAATTTTTTTCATGAAGGATGACATCCTAGGTACGTAATTTAAAATAAATTAAAACAATTAACACTACTCCTTATCCTTTAAAGACATAAATTTTAGTGTCTAAGAGCACCGGAGTACCTGAAAAGTACACAGCGGTATTTCTCAATTAGCTGTCACGCACAAATAGCTATTTGCTTGTACTGTTTACCTGAAGCATTAAATTTGCTATCGGAGCTATACAAAACAAATGCATTACTTTAAATCAGTTACTTCTGTATGTACATGTAATATTTTGTAGCTTCAATTTGGTAGTAACAAGTAATAGTATAAAATCTGCGAAAGAATTATCAATTCAGATAATATCGTCTTCCTAAGTCCAAAATGGGGGTCCCAGGACCTAACAGTGGAGGGTAAAGTTAAAAAAAAAATTCGGAGCAATAGTTGCAACAAAAAAAAACCTTTTGATTGTTTCATTCTTCCCACAGATGTTTAGGCCCTGATACAGTAATTTTAAGTTTACAAAGATGCTATTAGATTTATGATCCCCCATAAAATTGGCTACTAACACAGCGCCTTGAAATTTTTATATAAAAGAAAATTCAAAACAATGATAACAGAAGCTTTTTGTCTTTCCTTCTGTAAATAAATTTCTGCAACCTTACTCCCTTCTTCACCTCACAATTCTCGAAGTCGTGAACTATTGGGGAAAGCTCCTTGGACAGCCCATAAAATTTCATGTAGCAGAGCCATGTCTAAAATCCTCAAAATATATCGACCTTGCTTCACGTTTCTGACCATCGTCACCGGAGATTATCAGCAACAAATTTTAAAAAATCTGGAAAAGGATTTGCTTGAACATGAGGCCACCTCATAAGTTGCGCCATTGTCCCTACTTACAATAATTAGAGGGCAGGAAAGATCATTAACCATCCATTTTATTTGCAATTAAAATTACAATGACAACCTTGGCCGGAAACCAAAGGGTTCTCTTAATAAGTGGAAGGAGGAATTTAAAATGTTTAAAATGGAATGAAATGTTTGTGTCCCAACTCACAAGCCGTCTCTGACAATGTTAGCATTCTTGCATGTCCCTATCAGTCCCAGTCAGTCCCTACTCAACACCTATCAGTCTAATTATCAGTACTCATAAAAAGAGATCATCTCACAATCCATCTTGATAGAGTTAATTGCATATGTACATCCGTCGGAGTCTTTCCTACGATTCGTAGACTTTGTCCTTCTCACAAGTCCTTCCGTCAAGTGGAACACTGGGTAACCTTGCGTACGAGTTCTAACTTAAGGTAATAAACGTGTGAGTAATATTAATATATCGTCAGTAAAGAAACAAATAATAGTTTTGAATGTCCCTACAGCAAGTCCAACTGCTTATATGTAGCTACTGATGCTCAGATGTGCTACAATAAGGCATGGAGCGGATCGTATCGGTTGTGGTGCGATTTTCAAATTCTTACCTCGTGGTGGACGCAGAGCCTATTTCATTCATCTGTTGTTGCTATTGCGGTCCAGCCGTTCTATCTTCTATCCTGTGACAATCCGTGGTTTACATTATTAGAAGAATAGAAATTAGTTGTAATTAATTGAATTGCAAGAATTATGAAAGGAGTGAGTTGTGCGACGTAAATGTCCAAAAGAATCAATTATTTGGAGTGAATTTTAGTGGATTGATATTTTGAAAGATAATAGAAATAAGGGGTGATTATTTTGTTCCCCGATCCAGCAGTAAAAGGGTTCTGAAAAATGGGGAAGAAGACGAAAGTAGGGAAACAACGGAAGGATAAGTTCTACCATTTGGCCAAGGAAACAGGTGGGTGTTTTTTTATTTTAGATCGGAGGATGATTTTTGGAGGAACTGTTAGGGCTAAAGTTGGAAGTTGGGGTTTTTGACATGTTTGGATGAGAAGGTTGTTTGGATATGGAAGGTGTTGATTAAAATGTGTTGTTCAAAATAGGGTACCGGTCAAGAGCGGCATTTAAGCTGATCCAGCTAAACCGGAAGTTTGAGTTCCTGCAGAAGTCGAAAGTGTTGGTGGATCTGTGTGCTGCTCCGGGAGGATGGATGCAAGTCGCGGTGGAGCATATGCCGGTGGGGAGTGTGATCGTGGGTAGGTTTTAAATTAGATGGTTGGGATGTAAGCCGTGAGCGGGATTTTGAAGTACTTTAGTTGTAAATCTTCAGAGGTTGAACTCATTGGGGATTGGAAATTATTTGCAGGAGTTGATTTGTTCCCGATAAAGCCTGTGTCGGGATGTATTGGTATTCAGGAAGACATCACGACGCCGCGTTGCCTTCAGTTGCTGCGGAAAGAATTGAAGACGTGGAAAGCCGATGTGGTTCTTCACGATGGAGCCCCAAACGTGGGCCAGAATTGGCTTCATGATGCTTATTCGCAATCTTGCTTGACTTTAAGCGCTTTTAAATTAGCTACGGATCTGCTACGACCTGGCGGTTTTTTTGTGACAAAAGTATTTCGTTCCAAGGACTACAACTCTTTGGTTTGGGTCCTTCAACAGTTCTTCAAAAATGTTTTCTCAACTAAACCTGCAGCATCAAGAGCGGAATCCGCTGAGATTTTCGTTGTTTGTAAGGGCTACCTAGCACCTTCTACAATTGATCCGAAATTTTTGGATCCTAAATTTGTTTTCGAGGATATTGAAGTACCTGAAAGTGGGAAACAGCTGTTGCACTTACTTCAAGGTGTAGGGTATGTTATTTCCTAAAGGAATCAAACATCTGCATTTAAATTGTTAATGCAGTGTTAATTAAATTCCTTACGTATGTCTGTATGATAATTGTTCTCTGTCCGGTACAGGAAAAAGAAAAAAGCTGATGGATATCCAACTGGTGAAGCTCTCCTTTATCGACCTATCAAAGCTAGTGATTTCATACAAAGTACCGATCACATTGAATTATTAGCAAACACTTCGCAGGTGAGCGCTTGCTTTCTCTATTATTGAAAGATTGCTTATGTGAATGTCACCTTAACTTTTAATATAAAATTTACGTTCATGTTGTGTAGATTATTATTGATGAAGAATGGATAAGTAAAAGTGAAAAGACAACTCAAGATATAAAACATCATTGTGAAGATGTCAAAGTTTTGGGTAGAAAAGAGATACGGCAGTTAATTCATTGGAGGAAGGCTTTAAGGTAAGTCAGTACTGCTAGTTTAGTAATTTTCTTTTTACTATTTTGATAGTTTTTAAAAATATTTTGAGAATTGTTTAATGATTTCAGGGAAAAATTAGATCAATTTGCAAAACTAAAGTCTGAGACTAAAAATGAGGTTACTGAGATTGGAAGTACACAGGAAATGGAGATTGAGGAAGACAGTGAAGAGGAAACAAATAAATTAGATAGAGTAATCGAAGAGTTAAAACAAGCGGAAGAAAGAGAAGCCAAAAAGAAGAAAAAGAAACTTTTGAAGGAACGTCGTAAAGTGCACGAGAAAACTAACCTAAAAATGATTTTACCTGGCGACGCTGGTCCAACCGATACGCAAGAAGATTTGCTATTTTCCTTGAAGTCAGTGCGAAGCAAGAATGATGTTGAGAATTTGACTGACGGTTCTAAAATGCCTGAAGTCCAGCAGGAGCCTGAACTCACCTTTGAGGAAGAGCTAAAGCAACACATGGAAAAGTCGCGAGCGAAAAGAGTTAGTTTCAACAAGGAAAAAGAAATGTTGGATAGCAGTGGAAGGTAATTTTTAAACCATAAGTTTGAAGACTGATATATCTGTCGTTTGCGTATTTGTTTTAAATAAAAAGGAAAATGTTTTAGGTATTACAGAAAAATCGATGACGCCGAAGAAGTAGAGCCGGAAAGTGAGGATGAGGATGAACCTGATCTCGATAAAGGTTTAGGGTTTGAAAAGAAGAAAATAAAGAAAATAGCAATGGATGAAAGTGATGAGGATCTTAGCGACAGTGGAGATTTAGATATGGAGGAGGTTGCCCCTATTGACAGCCATCCTTTAATAACCGATCTTGACCATTCAAGTAAGGATCAGAAAAGATTGCGGAAAGCTCAGATGTGGTTTGATAAGGTTCGCCAATTCATACTATTTCATTTCGTATCAACGATTTCGAAATTTCCTTTTCCTTCATATGTTGTTTGTATAAACAGTCAATATTTGAGGGCCTTGAGGACGATTCTGATGAGGATGCAGAATTAGATCGAGTGTCAGAATCATTTGTACGGAAAGGTGTTCAAGTGATTGGATACCAAGGTAAAACAGAGCCAGCAAAACCAACATCGCAGAAAAAGGCCGATGTAAACCTTTCAGAATCTAAAAAGCGCAAGCAAAAGGAAGCTGATGATTTTGAAAATGTTGGTGCTGCACCTAAATCAAGTAATAATAAATGATCTAAGAAGTATTCAAAAAAATTTCAAGAATTTTTTCGTCAAAATTTGCCTGTGAAGAAGCTACAAATTTTAATTTCTGTTCACAGATAAGAAAGTTAAACTGGACATTAAAGGAATGGCATTAGGCACTTTGATGGTACAGTCGCAGAAAAATAAGCGGGATTTGATGGATGATGGGTGGAACAAATACGCTTTTAATGACACGGGTTTACCGGAATGGTTCGTTGATGACGAGAAAAAACATAATAGAAAACCTCTTCCAGTTCCTTCGTCATTGGTAGACGAATATAAGAACAGCTTAACGGTAAACATTTGTTTAAGTTTTACTATCGTGATTGTCATGAATACATTTCTGAAGTTACCGTGCAGTCTTTTTTATCTGACGTGCATTAAAATGATCATTTCTCATTTTTTCATAATTTCAACGCAGGAAATTAATGCCCGACCAATTAAGAAAGTAGCAGAAGCTAAAGCCAGGAAGAAGAAACGAGCCATTCGTAAATTAGAGAAAGCTAAGAAGAAGGCGGAACAAATTCTCGATAAAGGAGATATGACTGAAACTGAAAAGGCGAATCAAATCCGACAGTAAGCATTAATACTTTATGGGAATTATGGGAGCATATGTTATATTAGACAGTTATGCGCCTTTGCTCGATGTCAGTCTTCGCTAATAGATAATTACTTGATAGTCATTGGACTATTTGCTAATAAATAAATATTTACAATATTTTAGGGTGTACAAGAAAGCGATGACCACCAAGAAGAAAGAGGTAACGTACGTTGTAGCCAAGAAATTCAATACTGGAAAACGAGCCAAACGACCTGCCGGAGTAAAAGGATCCTACAAAGTGGTAGATCCCCGTATGAAAAAAGATTTGCGTGCTATGAAAGCTGTAGCGAAAAAGAAAGGTGGTAAGTCTGGCAAAGGAAAACCAAGCCGTGGAGCACCAGGCCGAGGGAAGGCAAGAGGTCGGAAGTAATGCTAAAGTAGTAATAGGTAATAATTAGTGTTGTTGTTGCGCATTAGTTATTTTATAAACCTTTGAGGAATTAATTACTAATTAGTAATTACACAACAATATTTTTCTCCGTTAAAGTTTTTATGGTTGTCTCTTTTGGTTTCTCTTGAACATCCTACAGAAATTGTTTTTCCCATAAGTTTTAAAATAAAATGTTTCAGCTCAATAATGTTGAGCGTGAGCATGTATGCAAACAATAAATTGTCTTCCGTATTTTATTTCCGTATCACCGTTACTTAAAGAACTATTCTTTTTATATTCTTTTAATTACTGAGAAAATAGAAAAATTACGTATTATTTTAAAATACGACATTTATTGTCCTTTCTTAATATACAATTGGGGCTCCATGCTTCTGTGCCTGGGTTACGGGCTATTTTTAGCGCATACGTGGAGAAGTCCTTCCAAATTCCCTTCATGGGACTTGATAAAAGTTTCATAATATAGTATAGTACTTATAAATACATCCATCCTTAAGAATCCGGGGACTTACAAAAAATTAACACTATAATAGAGATATCTGTATTTTAAAGCATGTTGTATTTCACAAGCTCTTACGACAATGTTGAATATATTTTTAAAGTCAGAAACCTAGAACTTAAGCCTTAAAATCTATTTTATTTTGTCTCAGGAACGGAGGAAGGAGACAGAAACAGTAACGTGTGTTTATCTATTAAAGTACCATGTTTCGATTGCCTTTTTCCTCCCTCCGATCTCTCACGCCTACAAAGTGTGTCCTTCACAATAAGTACTTCCGTGAGGGCTACTAAAGGCATAGTAACCCTTTCAATGCGGCATATGTCCGATCAGTCAACAACTATATCATTTCAGGACTTCATTTATGAAGACCTAAATGCATACACAATAACAAAAGACCTATTACAGATAAACTCATACAATGTTTCCTTCAACAATCAATGCACTAGCTACCCCAATTATAACAACTAAGTCCTGACTAACTGTTCTCACATTCGAACTGACGGCACTGAAATTCAATCAGAATCCCACATTACACCCAAACTTTTCCTCGCAAAAGTATACATAGCATATCGCTCTCTTGCATAAACATGAGTGTTTTTTTTTCTGGCACATATTTCCGCTCTCTTCTGTAATCTACTGCATATTCAACTTCACCTTCTCAATACAATCATAGGCGAGAGTTATTTATGAGAAAAGATTTACAGCAACATTTAGTACCCGATGAGTGGCAGCAGCAAACAACTAATCAAGTTGTAAAGCTTCATTGTCAGTCATCCGCAGATCCAGCGAGAGCGAGTGAGAGAGAGAGAGAGAGAGATGAGAAAGGTGAGAAGAGAAATTTGCTTCAAGTCATACACTCCAACTTTTTTCTAAACACTCCCGGATATTAATTTCCTTTCATCCCGCCGACATCCCCCGGGGAGTCTTCCTATAATTATTACGTTAACACAACAAATCATCCCTCTAAAGTGTTTATATTCATCCCGTAATTTTCCTTACCCGTTTTTAAACCACTCTAAAGTACCCTATTTCCCCCCGTTTACCCTCTTTAATTTTTCCCCCATCATCTCCTATACCCGATCCAATGTTCACTGCACAAAATGTCGCCCCCAAAAATTCCTCTCACTCGTGGATTATTAAATAATTTTTACCCCAGTCTCAAATTACATGGGTGGGCCTTTTCGCATACAATCTGAGCTAGCATAATTTATTCTTACCCTGGTCCTAGAATTTTTAACCCTCTTCCTAGAATTTTTTTTACACTGGTCCTAGAATTCTTTATCCTGCTCCTAGAATTTTCATTCTCATCCTATAAATTTTTACTTTTGCCCGGCAAGGTATATCCACCCCATCAATCCACCCTGCCCCTCATCTTTTTGACCGTGTCACATCACGGTTTAAAAGCATAAACGATTTTATAAACGCCTGGCTTTACTACCCTCTTTCGTGCCATGAGCATACTACTTTCCTACTAAATATCGTCGGCTCTATGGCTCATCAATCTCAGCCTCAGCCCTATATAAGCAATTCCCTTCTACCTCATTTGTACGCATATACATACATCCCCCAATAATATAACTTATCAAAAATTCTCTCCTCACACATAAATTCCCACTGTGAAAGCACAGGAATCATGAACAAATAATCCTCCATCCCCCCCTCATGGTTTTTAAGGCTCATCAACTCCCTCAAAGGAAACACTCCATAAGAAATGCATTGGCCTCCAAGGTTTTTCCTCTTCCCTCCTTCCTGGAAATTACCTCCATCCCAAAACACTCCCAACTCAACTTCGGTTTCTCGCAACTCTCAAGGGGACTCCTATAATGTCATCATGTCATATGTACACTCCGCTCAATCCTCCCTAAAAAAAACATAAGAGCAAGGACCACTTAATATTTTTTTTTTAAATTTCTATTCATCCCCCAAGAAATGAGTGTACTGCAAAAAGAGGTTTTTGATGGAGTGACTCATGTTGATTCCCCATTGCGCCTCACCGTCATAGCCTTTGAACGCTAAGATGGGTCCCTCTCTATGGGGTAGACAATTTGTGTCTGAGCCCTCACACTCTAGTGTTGAGTTAAAGCTGTTCCGAGCGGCAGAATAGGGGCGAAGGTACAAACAAACCTTATTCCCTGTGTGTGACTGACTGACGGTGTGTGTGTGTGTGTGTGTGTGTGTGTGTACGAGTTTCTATATCGTTGACTTGAGACGAGAGGAGTTGGACGAGCAGTACGTTCACTCTTCAATCTACTTTTGTCCTAGCGTGAGTCAAATGAACCTGGATTATTGCCGTGGAAAAGAGTTTGAATGTGGACATATAGTGGAGTTAAGGAGTACTTTATAGAGATTTGGTTTCAGTAGTAGTCTGTTATTGTGAACGGTAGTTGTTAAAAAGGAGCTTGGTTGATCGCTGAAACCTCTTTAACCTTAATAATAATTTATCCTATTATTACAAATTATAGTGACTAAAAAAAAAAAATTAATCGTGTTTTTTGACTCACACATATACATAAAGTAACAAATTATCCCCGTTGAATTTTGCTCATTGAAGAAGCTGTGTGTGTGTGGATGCCTGTCGTAAATATTACTAGAAGTAGTGCAATTGGAATTTGTTTTTTTTTGTACGGAGGGTGGATGTGTGAAGAGTGTTGTTATTGTGTGATTTACCAAAATTATTGTCAATTTATTCATTAGCGAGTGGTCTTCGGGGTCTGTAGGGAGGACGGCGGTGATTTGAATTCGGCTACAGTAATAATCATAATTCAGTATTGTTGTTGAATCGGCGTGTGTGTGGAACCTGATCATGGCTCGACTGACTGATGTGTTCAGGGGAGGTGATGCTGCTTACAAAAGTTTGAAGAGTCGTAGAATACCAATCTCGTGTGAGGATAACATAACGGTGGGTATATAGTAATTATTACATTATTGTTGTAATTTTTTTGAGGCCTTCAAACAAAAAAAAAAGTTTAAATTATGTTCTTCTGGTTCCGCAATGTAGAACTTCCCCCCGTTGAGACTTCCTGTATAGCTGTTTATTTTCGCGAATGAAGTTGTTGTAGGATTGTATGATGAAGTGTGGATGGAAGTGTGGATGGATGTGTGTGTGTGTGTGTGTGTGTGTGTGTGTGTGTGTGTGTGTGTATGTGAGGATAACAGTTTAACAGTTGTTCCTGAAGTGACTCTCGGAGGAATCGACTGACAACAACGGACAGCCCAGTGGGGGGAAAAAAATAGATGTGGAATACGTTGAAAAATATACGATAGGAGATTTAGTGCAGGCAGTGTTAATCAACCTCTTTTTTGAGAACTTCTTGGCTTGTCCGCCTATTTGTAACGCTGTATAATAGTTGGCAATCGAAGGTGCTCGTTAAGTAGGTACTATTGTTGACGGTATCGCATGCTTCAGTTGACATCGAGTGTAGCAACTTGGGATCTTGCACGTTTCGCATGTCAGGTGCGGAATTTCTACGCAGAACCCTTTTTCAACAGAGAGACTCTCTCAGGAATGAGTACCTTTACGGGGATAGGACTTTTGATATGAGTGTGTACTTACTTGATCATTTCTGGCCTGGCAGTGTGTGGTACTGTAGGAAGTAGGAACGTTATCGGACTTGTGGAGATGGATGTTTTTAGTCCGAGGCAGTGTATCATCAGAGATTTAGACAATTTCAGTCATGAGATTTTTGACCATCTTTAATTTTTTTTTAGAGATCCAACTCATCGGAGGAGTGTGCAATTATTTTGAAGTTATGAGGCTTGAGGGAGTGATGGGAGCCTGTAGAGATATGGGATTTTTATGGGAATATTTCTGACATTGAATTTATTTAGATTTTGTATAAGAATTTATTACCCAACTTAATTTAAAAAAAAAGGATTCCTTTCAATTTGTGTATGTTACTTTGTATTTTTTATATATAGCCTCCACTCAGAGTTTTAATGCTGTATGAAGGCCACGGGGCAATCTATATTTTTCGAGTTTAATTGGAAAGCTTAATACGTGTCATGTTGATGATTTGTTTGAGCTAACGGTCATTGGCTTTTCCTTGTGTATGAAAAACAATCCGGATGGGGGGTTTCAAATATTTTTAAACCCTTAGCCTAGTAATTGGAGACTGTGCGGTACTTTAGTACAATTAATTGTGAGTGCTTGGGAATTTATAATTCATTACTTTTAAAGTTTTATGAATAGAAGGATTTCGTGTCATTATTTCGAGGAGTAGGAGTGGGATAGTATTCTGTATTTTGTTTTTAGTTGTGGGTTTCAGTGTAGACGCAGGAATAGAAGTGTGTGATGAACTTCGGAGTTTAAATGTTTTTGGTGGGTTTTGCGGGGAAATTTATGGTAGGGACAGGAATTTTTTAGTAAAATTGTATATGGACTGACGATTTAGCTTTGAAGAAAGTACCATTTTGTTCGGTTGTTGTATTTAGTTTGCATGCATAGTATTTTTCGACACCCAGTCCTGTTGGTTGAGTAGCTAGTAGAACAGTTCTTCATTGATACCAGCTAGATTAAACAAGTTGAGATTGTAGGATGACTCACCCGCCGCTCTCTGGCGTTATTATTGCTGTCAAGAAAAATTCATGAGGTCATAGTCATAGCACTTGCCGTTTATTTGTCAGGAACTATTTATTATAGAAGTGAAGGGGAACCCGAAATTTATGGTATTGTATTCTTTTGAGATCATCGGATTGTTGTTAATTTACCGATAAATGTATGCTTGCAAAATTACTATTTGAAAGCTCGGTATCAGAATGACACGCGGAGTGCTCATATTTTTGTACATACTACATATGCTGCATTACTGAACATTAACTATAGTGATTGTCTGAACAGGACACTGAATGTCTGTGTTGAAAGGGAATTTAATTTTTACAAATACCAATGGGGAATAAAAACTCGCAATAGTTCCTTTACTCTTTGAGAGTATATACGCAAGTATCCTACAAATTCTTTGCTTTATGAATAACTTTCACCTATCATACTCTTGCTTTATCTATGTATTATACATGTCCTGCATTCCTTCCGTAATTAATGTCGACCTCCTTGGTGTAAATACACGAACGTCTCCCTATGTATGACTTGCTCTCTCTCTCTCTCTCTCTCTCTCTCTCTCTCTCTCTCTCTCTCTCTCCATTTCCATTCCTTATGGTATTATATTTAGGATTGAATGTATTGCTGTCTTTTTGTCAGTCATCAGTCGCTCACTCTATTATGTATCCATGAGTGTTTTGACTCATCACGTACATATGTAGATATGTAACTCACAGTAGGATGTTGTATCACTCATGCAGTTCCCACTCCACTCACAATCAATCATAATTACTCACTTGTAACCGCAACTGCCATTAAGTGTATAATTATTTATTCACTGGCGAAGTATATACTCCTATAGCTCAAATGAGTACCTTATCCCACTTCCTATAATCACATGTAGGTTAGTCAGTGAGTTGTAAAAACTTGTTCCACTCTTCAACTTGGCGCTTACGCACTTGTCCTGACTTAAGAGGAATTTAGGAATGATTTAAGCATATGGAAAAAGTTAGTTCCCAAAATTTTGAATGAACAAATGCAACTTGGAATACTTTGAATTTTATTGTTGGCAATTAAAGGAAAGCTGTTGGAAGTTGCAACCAAAATAATCATGACTCAAGACTGTTTTTCTTCATGTTTTAACCATATAATATTAATTATCACTTTTCTTGAAACTGTCGTATAAAAGTACCCACGTGCTAAAGTGTTCATATATTTTCTTAATGTTATCATTGAATCGTTTTTTAATCATTTCACATGCTCATACATATATGCCACTAGTGACCTCTCCCATATTATTAGCCACTGGGTGTCGGAGGAACAAAATTCGAATATCGTGCAATCATTCATTGTCCATTCTTATGGATCAAGGGTAGATGTCCAGAGTCTAGAGATAAAATTAAAGGAATATCCATTGTAGCTCCAAATCCTTCACGAAGGGGTAAAATTGAGGCATCGGTTACTGGTCGCATCCGTCTTTTCAAAATCAAGATTTTTATGTTAAAAGGGGCTTCAGTATGATGAGTGTTCAGTGGTTGAGTGGAGAATGAAAATGGTCCAACCTGAGAACCCAAAAATATTTTTTAAATAAATTATTACAGCAGATCTGTAATCAAGACAAGTTGTATTGTAGCTTTCGGAATGGACTAACCTATTTGTGCAGGCTTATTCGATTAGTAAGCATAAGACACATAATACCTTTCACACGTAGTCGCTTTAGAAAAATAATATAATTTTTTAACTCTTTTGTTGACGGGCTAAACTACGTACCTATGTGCACATCGAAGTCAAGCATATACATGTATCTGTAAATTGACCAAAGAATGTCGAACCGGTCTTGGGAAATTATTGAAAAATAGTTCAGTCGCACTTATTTATACATACATACGTGTAAATAATGAATGTGTATGGCCCTGTTCACAAATTTAAACCCCCTCCTCCCCCAAACTTTGCGTTTCTATGGTTTAGTGCTTTCAAATGGGAAGAATAATTGGTGAAAAAACCTGCTTATCAGTGTCAAAGTATCGAATATGCGACACCCACATATACAATATTCACTCCAAGTAGCCGCCACATACTTATGTACATATTGAAATTCCGACGTGAGTAGGATGTTTCATATATAACGAAAATTATGGTTGAGAAAACTAAGACAGTAAATACAGTTATTGTGGGTACTGGTAACATTCAATTGAGTAGGATTGCATTTCCAAAGGCTTCAAGTGGCATATTTACACGGCACAAATTTCATTGTCTGAACTTTTCTCTTTTTAGATGACTATGGAAATGGATTCGGGTTACTTAACATGTGATGACAGTTTTTTGCCTAGCAAGACTGAACTAGAAGCATTCATGAAAAAATATCGCCTACTTTCAAAAGAAGAGGTTGAAGACGCTTTGCAAGTAGTTAGTTCGGAGTTCGTGGCAATTTTGAACCAAATGGTTCCTTGCGTGGGATGTCGTCGAAGGTATGTTCAGCTCTTGTTGCTGTCCCATGTTTGTTTTATATATTTTGACTTAAAATCACTTTCATTTGAAACACAGTGCTGAAACGCTTTACCAACAAGTAACGGATTATGGATACTCCGCATTCCACCCTCTTGTGGTAGATGCAAACGGAACTCTCACTCTACCGAAGGACAAGTTGACCAGTAAATTTTTGTGTACGCTATTCCACTGTCCGAGGTATTAATTTTCACATAGCATAGTAATTTTTCCTGTTAGTAATTTTTGCCTCCGTTAATCTGCCTTTGTAAAATCGGAACTGTAATTTATTTTGATATTTGCAGCACGAAAATGACAACTTTGCTGGAGTCGTTGAGTAAGTGCAAGTCCGGACGACGTTGTTTATTGCATTCCTTGGAGTCACAGAGAGTCCGTACCGTCAGCTCTTGGGTAGATGTTTGGGATTACATGGACGAGAAGTGTCAAGAACATGTGGTTTTAGTTGACACTAAAACGTTGTATGAAACCTTGGACCGTTATCTGAGAAAGCACCGGTTCTGTTCCGAATGTAGGACTAAAGTTTTGAGAGCATATAGTATCTTAGTTGGGGAAGTGGACCACACAACCGAACCAGGCTACATTCCGAATCTCTATGACGGTATTGAATGTTGTAAAGAAGACCACCACCTGCATGTGCTCTGTAAAACTGAATTTGTTAGTCGTCTCATCGCTAAAGCGGTACCTGAACTTGTGGGCAGGTCAGAGTTTGAGTCAGTTCAAAGTTTTCTGTCATCTTACTAATTACAACTAACTATAAGCATTTTATGTAACTGTATTTTTGTTGTTTGGGTGGAACTGTGAGCTGGTATTGTGCAAACGCAACGTATGAATTCACAAACAAATATTTATATTAACGGGTTATTGTTTTGTTTTTGTTAGCCGTCGGGAAAGGCATGCAAAAACAATGGAGATTGCTCAAGAAGAAGTGTTAACGTGCTTAGGATTGACAGTTTTTGAACGTCTGCATCGTATTCAACAAAAATTCCGTGAAGAGGAGAGGACGTGGGAAATTATAATGTGCATTGCTACTCAAGCTTTACGACGAAGTTTTGAAATGGCTGTAGAAAAAAAGCTTGGCGTTTCTCAGTTAGAGCTTTTATGTGAAGAAATAAGTAAAGAAGAACAAGTAAAGCAACAGAAAAAAGAACTGAAGAAGCAAAAGAGAAAAAGGAAGAAGGAAAAGAAGGCTGAAGAAATTTTGCAGGTTATTGAGGAAATTATTTCATAAAAATCTTTTACATTAAAACAAGGAAAACTTGAGTTAGATCGATCTCGTTTGTAACATTTACAGGAAGAAGAACCAGAGTTTGCCGAAAGTGTCGAAGCTGACGAGGCACCAGATGAGGTATAAATTTTAGAATACTGGATTTACTATATCTTCATTTGCTCACATGTGATTTACTTAGTTTTAAAACTGTTTATGTTAATCTTTGCTTTTCAGGTTGTCGGTGTGGAAGCTGATAGTAACTGTCCTTGTACCCCCAAAACCAACGGGAAAAAGAAAAAGAAGAGAGCAGGGAAGGGGAAAAGCAAAAGCAAAGACTCCTTAATGTTATGTGTGGGTATGGGTGATGGGGAAAAAGTTCTTCCTGACCCAGCTCCTCTTTGCCAATCCTCCCGCTGCTCCTCTGAGACTTCAAGAGACTGTGGATATTCTTCTGAGTGTAATAATGATCACGCTACATGTAGTTCACCTGAAATTTCCGAGATAGCTTGTTCAGAAAATTTTTGCACCCACAATTTCGACGAATGTCACAGCGGCAAAGCTGGCGAGGATAAAGTAAAAAATTCCAACTCGCTGGAAAATGTTGATGGCAGTAGGTTACCCATTCCATACAGGAGCTTAGAAGAGCAATTAGAGGTGCGCTAAAACTTAAATACCCTTAAATACTAATTATTTCGATCGTAATAATTCTTACCATCCGGGATTTTTGTATTTTTGCAGTCCTCCTGTTCTTCCGATGATGATAATGATTGTATTCCTCAAGAAGAGTTATCAGCAATTTATGATCCTCTTTGGGGGAAAAGAAGAGAATTGCTTCGGGAAGAAATCCGGTCTCGTTTCAACGATTTAGTGTTACGTTCTTCGCAAACCAATCATAATGAGTCGGATTCTGCACATACTCAGATTTGTCTTGGATGTTTGGAAGACGCTGACAAAATGTGTCAAGGGGCACCAAAAGAACCTCTTGAAGAAAGCCCCGGTGATGAAAAGGGTGGCAAAGAAAACATGAAAAAACCGCAGCGTCAAACTGGAACCAGTAAGACGAGACAAGGGCAAGGGAACAAGAGATACAAGGGGAAAAATCGCCGGTAAATAGTTCAAAAAACGCAAAGTCTGTCTAAAATAAGTTTGTATTTACTCAGTTCATTTTGTTACGTTTGATGTTTATTCCATTTCTCGCAAGTTGATTCCGTAAATTATCAGACGACATCTGGCTTAACTAAGTTTTCACCAAAGTTATTTTTCATTTATTTATTGCATCGTAGTATCTTGGGAGCAGAATTCCAGAATTTTCGATTTATAACGGACTTATATTTGTATGAGCCATCTTGAGCAATAGTGCATAAATCTAGAAGCATTGCACTGATCAACTTCCAAGACATTTTTATCAATGCATGTGCACAGTTTATTTTGTGCTAATTTTTTAACACCATTAAATTAATTTTCAAAATGTTATTTACAGATCTTGTCCAGAATAGTCGGGGCATTTAATTACATGTTAATATTTTATGTGTCTCCTATTTAGTTCGATCTAAGAATCAGTAGTATGTATGTGCGTTTTCCTATATCAAGCCTAGAATTCGCTCCCCATTGACAGAAAAATCCGATACGTTGAGACTCATTGACTTGAAAATCACCTTTAAGACTATTGATGTTATTTCCGGGTACATTAAATCACTTCATATACTTGGAATGGCGTTGAAGCAATTTAATGATTTAGATTTTTTGGAAAAACGTCGGTTGAATATTACAGTTTTCTGTAAGGACTACGGTAGAAAATTCGTAATAGCTAACGTGATAATTTGCTGTAATTCTCTAAGATTCAGGTGTTAATTAATATGTGCGGTAGAAGTTGATCTTTTGTGAGACATTGCAAGATTGCAGGTTGCTCAATCGCAAGTCCAGCCGTCTGTATTGAGTGTAAGTCAGATATATTGTAAAATCATGGGATTAAGATGTGAAGTTTGCATTTTAAAAGAAAGTAACGTAATTTCGACAAATTGCGACAAATGACATTCCTTTCCTATTTTTTCACAGGATGCCAAGATATCAATAGACATGTTAATTGAGTTACTTGAGTAGTCATTAATCATTACGAATATAATTTGTTATCACAAGTAAATTTACGCATTTATAGTACTTCTATTCCTCAGCTACCTTTGCTGCTTGAGTTGTTTTCACTGGCTCTACACTAACTAGCTTCTAAGTCAAAGCCAAAACAAAATACAATTTAGAAATTTA
This sequence comes from Allacma fusca, assembly GCA_947179485.1. Classification (NCBI taxonomy): domain Eukaryota; kingdom Metazoa; phylum Arthropoda; class Collembola; order Symphypleona; family Sminthuridae; genus Allacma; species Allacma fusca. The sequence goes on along the minus strand of OX359249.1, from coordinate 19,308,194 downwards.
GTTTCCATAATGAAATACTGTAATATATGTGAAGTACTATGTGATTCAAAAGAGATTCAGGGAGAAATAGAAGATAATGTCATCAGGTATGAGGGAAATCTGAGTATCTTTGTTTACAGGCAAAATGCAAGATTTCTACGGAACGTATGTATATGTATGTATGTAAAAATTAATTATGCAAGTATCCTGCTGCTTTCGTGTGTGAAAATATATATTCCGTGTTATTACTTTCCTCATAAAGATATTCAGATTTGTCTTCTATCCGATGATAATTACATAATTTTCAACAGATTTGTATTCATAATTTTTTGTAAACTTAATGTTCTCAGTTTGTATTAAGAATTATTAAGACCAAAATATTTGCACAACAATGTCAATCTAATTTATATACTATTGTCAGCATTGCATTAATGTAGTCAACGTTGGTCCTTAAAAACCATCTTCATTCCTATACCGTACCCTATAATTTATTCCCCTTTGAAACCCATTCAGTCTAATTTTTGATGGATCCAGTTTGAATATTGCTGGTTCAAAACATGAATAATAAATCGAATGAATTTATAAAAGAATTTATAACAACTCGCGATCAAATTTTTATGCATCATTGGGACAATTTTTCAAATTCCGTGAATCTAACAACAGAAATGTTTTTTTTTAAATATCAGTGCTCGTAAATGACCAGTGTGAAATAAAAACTGAAGTCTTCATTGAGATTCTTATTATTCAGTTTTTTTTAATGCCGAAATGGCATGGAAATGTTTTCACATAATTAGACTAGTCTAAGTTAAAACTCATTTTTTGTTGAGAATCTTCTAATTAAAACGATAACGACCCCCGAAAATTGAATACATTTTATCAGTTACTTCCTTATCCATCAGTATTTGGCTCTCTTAGCTAAGACGTACATATTAAACCAATGATTTCCTTATCCAAATTTAACGCGAAACAGTTATTACTGCAGGTGTTTAGAAATACTTTAAGTACATTATAAAATTCGGAATTGTTTAGTTCACTCTTAAAATTCCAGTGTGTAGAATGTAGACATCAGTAATGTTATACTACACTACCATACAAAGTATGAATTGCGAAGTTGGCGGTTTGAAACTGGCTTTGAAGAATTCTTAGATTGATTACTTTCTTGATTTTGATTCTTATGTTTTAATTCCTATCATTTTTCACGTAAAATATTTTATGCTAGAAAATAGGTATCTCATATTCTGCATATATCTACTTCCATTAATGTACTACAAGTACATGAATCATTTTGGAGAAACCTATGTAAAATGGGTGGAAATGCAGTAAGTATTGTACAGACATTATAACATTTTCCATAATATATTGAAAGACAAGCTCATGATTAATCGTCGTGTAACTAGAGTAAAAGCAGAGAAAGAGGAGATGTCGATGACTGCTTGACCCAGTTTACTTCCCCTATTTGTGACACATTGAACAATGTCACAAATTTGCCACCTAATAGTGGGAAAAGATACTCAACTGACAAAGCCTTGCACGCTCGTTGGGAGCAGTATATCGAAGGTGCTGTTAGCACCCCCGGCTATGACAGACAAAAATCAACTAACCAAGACGCTCCTACAGAAATTGGATTAAAATCTCGAAATATACCTGAAACTTTGAAACCTAGTAACAGAGGTGATGAACTACTGCCCACGAGTGTTACCTCACCACTAGAAAATTTGCTTCCACCAAAAATCAGATTACAAATTCTCTCTCCAGTTCATTCTCGCGTTCAGCTACGTCAGTCTGCTGGTTTAAGCTCACACGACATTACAAATTCTCCCGTTCAAAACAGCGGATCTACATGTACACAGGGATTAAAGAGATCTGGTGACACCCTCTTATATCTTAAGCAGCCTTGTGCTAAGTCTCCTGAGGAATCCTCCCAAGAAGTATCATCACAAAATGAACTGTCACAACACCTCTTAGAGGGCAACCTACGAATGCGACAAGCGTCTATGCGTAAAAGTAAAAATCAGTTGACAATCCAACCAACTCAAATGGTTTCATCGCACAATTATAAACAGCAAATCCCTCAACAGTTACATCCAAACATTTTGCAGCAACAAAATGTTGAACCTAGCAAAATAATAGAACCTGAATTCCACAAGCGAGAAGATTTATACACTATCAGACCCGTTACCCGAACAATAAGCAAGCATTCGGTGAAAGCTAGCATTTCTAAAAAACCTGCCAAGACTGTAAAAATTTTGCGACGAACCTCCAGTCACAGACTAACTGACAGTCGCCAACCCTCACCATTGTCTTCTGCATCAAAGAAGCTGAAAGTCAAAGGACTTCAAAATTTTGTTAATACACACAGGCCCTGCCCACCATTATGGGCAAAGCAATTCCCTTGTAGGAGTAGATTTCACCCCGACAATTACTTGTACGATTTTGAAGGTTTCAATGCCCCGAAACGCCCTGTCGCTGAAATGGAAAGATGCTCCAAGAAATGTGGTAGATGCAACAGGTGTGGCGTCTATGTAGACAATATCTGTCAGAAATGTGGAAATTGTAAGCTAGATTGCAAATGTCCCATTACTACCAATATTCCCACAGCTGAACATTTCCTATCCCAAATATTTGGACCAGACTGGACTCAAACACAAAAGGTGGAAGTTAATGGACATCCAGTCATCCCCGATAAGCCTAGACTGAACTTGCATGATGCCAGCAGCAATAACCCTTTGAAAGTATCGAATAACAGTAACAGTACACCAGAGGAACCAAAGAAAGTGCTAGCTTCGGGATATGACACCTACACTCCTATTCCGAATCATCCTTCCCCAGCATTACCTTCTTACCCAGCTTACCCTGGATATGGGTGCGGTTATCCCGGTTATTTACCCTGGCCCGCAAGTTATCCACCCAGTTATTACCCGGCATACGCTCCTATGCCACCTCCTCCACCCTATTATGGATGTTCACAACCCCCAGTGATGCCACCAACTTATAATAATTATCCAGTTAGTCATAATAAAACCGACACTAATGGTTAACCGTTAACAATTATGAGATCGCACTGTGGGCATGACAAAATATCAATCCACAGTATTTATTTTCACCGCCTGTCAACGTCAAGCGCCTAGTACCAACAATGCAAGATTTAAGCGTTTCATCATTACCAATATTTTCGACGTCATTTTAGTCCATAGATAGAAATAAGTAAGAATTTGAATGCAGTGGAGAAGAGAACTAAGGTCCTAATATTGCTTTTTTAGCTACTACATATAAGGATTACAATTTTGACTATAAGTACGTTACCAATTCTAACTCTACCACAATTATTATACTTTATTCAAAGGAACTTGACAGCTTAAAAATTAACTCCAATATATTATCTATATTTGAATACTATTATACAATAGTTACAATAGTATGGAGATACATATGAAAGCACCTTTCTCCACGGGCTATATATTACTAGCAAGATGAAACGAATTTATTCACTCTATATGCACACTATTAATCTTCAATTATTAGATTTCATAATTAAGTTTCAACAACAATTTCCCTCCTTATATTGCAGAGAATATCTTCCATCCGAATTTTGAGCAATAACCAAGGACACGAATAGTAAGGAGTTTTTTTAGAGTTGTAAAGTAATAACAAGGAGATAGAAAAGAGGCTCTCTAGTCCATTTTATATGATGGTGGGATGTATGTAATCATGGAAACGTAATGTAAAACGCGATAGCGTATTTCCATAGCGTAGGTAGAGAGAAAACATCTTTCGTCTCTCTAAACGGAATGACTTGAGAAGTGAGAAGTAATGTGAAGTGAAAGCATGTGCCGAGTTTAAAAACTGGGACCGGCAAATCCTGTGATGCTAGATGTTTGTTCACAGCTGGATTCGGTGTCGAAAAATCACGAAATTACTTGGAATCTTAGAAATTAAGAAGTTTAGAGCGTAATTAACTTTTTGGCTCAATAGTTAGGCCCTGTTGACATAGGTTGCCAAGTTTTGAGACCAGACAAAAAATAATTTGTACTATTATTCTTGTTTGAGTCAAGAGTCAAGTATACAAACTACAGTGTCATTCAAAAGAGATTTTTAATCAACGACAACAACTATCAGTAAATTTTGTAGAATTAAATCATGCTAAAAATTTGAGTTTTAACGTACTATACTCAGAAACCAATATTGTTAAGAAATTTCAGCATAGCAGGGAGCAGGGATACGTGCAGTATAGTCAGTCAGCTTATTATCCTAAAATAGTCTTTTGGATAGTGTCAGGCGTCAGGTGTCAAAAATTCCGTTTTTAGAAGAATCAACAGCAGTGGCATTATTTTTATAAATACATGTCTAACAACAGAAAATAGTGTTGTGGCTTGTGTCAATGAGACTTTAATACATATGCAAATTAATATTACCACACCACTCTAAAATCTCTAAATGATGCTGACATTGTGGGGATTGGGATTATTGGAATCGGAGATCGGAGTTGAGAATTAAATCATCCACTGCATAGTAGTTGACTGTCACTGATTCTCATATAGAATGACGACGACAGCAGTCCGTGAGGATGAATTCCTTTTCGAAATTGAATCTACAATGTAAGACGATTTCATTTATTTCTTTGAAATTTCATTCCATGCTTTTTTGCGTAATTTTAGAATTTGACAGCTACTTCTGAATTTTAACTTTAACTGCATTGCTTGCTAGTATTTAGCGCTACTCTTTTGCAACTATTCTTATTGAATTGTTTCGTAACTAAAATCAATCAATAAGGTCAGATCGGCGCCACAATTTTGACAATTTGAAGTTCATATTACTATACAACTACATAACAGTTACCATCTTCCATGCATAAAAGTTGAGTAAGATTTTTAAGAGAGTTCGAAAGTTGTTTATAATTGAATGATCAAAGTAGTAGCCATTGGGTCCAGAAAAACTTATTGATTATTTGAATCTAGCTGAACACATTTTTCCTTATAGATCCAGTAAATCCGACTCAGAGTCGAGCCTTGACAGTGCGTTTGAGCCTGATAAAGGAAGTCTTAAGAATGCGAAAGGTTTCGGTAGGAAAAACAATGTCAGTGGTAACCAGCCAACGTTGATGGTGTGTAATACCTGTTCTCGAACTTTCCGTCACGATTTCATGTCTGAGCACTTCCAAGAGTTCCATCCTCAAGTTAATTGTAGTTTTTGTGATCAGGCGGTTGATAGATTCGAGCTACGGAAGCATCAGGTAATTATAGATATTAATAACTTTTTCGTATGACACTTCTTTTTGAGCGTATAGAATCATTTGTCCAAAATTCTCTGCAGGAGCGTTATTGTCCTGAACGTGCTAGTATTTGTCCACACTGCTATGTTCAGTTGCCCAATTCTCTCCTAACCGATCATTTAGCTACCTGCCTGCCAAAGTATCGAAATGTACGAAAGCCCAAGGTTCTTCCCAATAAAGAATTGTCATTTAAAGGGACAGTTTTTGAAGATCATGCCCGCATTGCTAATTCCTACATCAATTTAGCACGAGGTCATTCAGGTAGGACTATCAAACAATTATTCTCATTTGTAAAGAACTAGCCTCAGATTCGTTTCAATCTTTGCTTTTATAACATAGTGGACAAGCCTTTGAGTCAAATGATTGTGAAAGCTGAAATGAAAATGAACGACGACGAGGCACTAGCCAAATACATGAATGAGCTGGTAGATGCTTTCTGCTCCTCAACGTCAGGCACGAGTTTAAAAAAGGAAGGTGCAGACACAAAGTCTAAAAAGTACTGTAAAAATAGACAAAAACCTACAGTCCCGTAATTATAATGGAAAACAGGGTGTAGGCTTAATATACAATAATTATTTGTGAGTTCCAATAGTTTGCCACGGCAAATAGTTACTCCACTGAAAGTGGCTATTGGGAAAAATGATGATCTGAGAAAATCCAAGAGCGAAAAAGTTAAACTCCTATCTGGTGCCATTGCATGTTTTTCAACCCCAAATTTGAATCCTTTAAAACCTCCAAAACCCCCCGCAAAGGTATTTCCCACCTTTGTACTTGCACTACTAAATTTGAATCCAGTGAGTCATTTTGGAGATAATTGATTTACAATTGCCACTATAGGCTAGGTGCATACGAAAAATTCATCAATCAATTTCTAATGGGTTCCGGGACGATTGTAATCGTCGGAAATTTATTAGGAGTTGGCTCAAGCATTTGTACGTTTCTAAAGCGGAATTGCGGGAAGATAAAATAAAAGAAGAGGAAATGGTGGAAGATGCTGTTATAGATGAAGCCATACAATTGGAATTACAGAAAGAAATGTTAGACAGAATTCCTAGAAATAAATGGCCCTACTTTGTCGAAGAGATAAAGCTCCGGCGTAGAAAGTGGAAGGATTTAGGATTTGGTCTGGAAGAAAGGAAAGTATTTGAGGAATTCACTGACTGTAGCGAACTGGACACATCCTTTTTGCCTAATAGAAAACTATTAGGTAGTCCCAGCAACATCACCAAACGGAAGGAGAGTTTTTCCGGAGGATTTTACAAAACTTGCGAATTTTGCGCTCAGTTATTTCATGAGGATGAGCTTCATGAACATTCGGTCTGCATCTTCAATATCTAATATACGTATTTTAAAGTTTTGAGTACACACATTTTGGTATTTAGTAAGTCAAGAAGTAGTGTAGATTTAACCACCGTATTACTTTCTACAAGCAATCCATGTTTTATATTGTGAAGTCTCGACAATGGTCTTAGACAGCAAGTGCAGATTACCACAACTCAAAAATCGTTTTGAGATTTTAAAATGTAATATTTTAATTAAATTCAGATAGCTTGCAAAGCACAGAAGGAAAGGGCTGCTCAGAGAAAATACCAGGCAAAACGCAAGACGACTAGTAACGCTACGTTGAAACCAAATGGAAAGTCTTTTTTTGAGCTTCCTCGACCTATTCCTCAACAGTGAGTCTAACTACTAAATTATTGCTTTGAACCATTCCAATGCAAAAGCCTCACAATTTAATAATAACAGTTAATTTGACATATAAAGAAATGTCTCAAGCTTGGCTTTATCCATTGCTGCTCATGATAAGAAGTATCGATCTGGCGAAAATAATTATTCTTTTCTCGTCAAGACTGGACGGGTGTAGTGCCGACTGTTCCTTTGATCATTAAGTGTAATATAAACAATGCTTTGTAACAGCTGGAGTGCAGCAGTCTTAAAAATCAAACCATAACCTTGTATGCTTAATCATCCATGATGACATTACAAGTTGCAGTCTTCCGTCGTATACAATAAAAACCAGCAATTTACAATAAACAGTAATCAAAATTTAACTACTCAACAATGGCAATATGTAGAGTGGTTTATAATTAATTGGGCATAAATATAATAAAATACGTTACACTCGTAGAAATATACTGCAGTAGCATTAATATTCCTCAGCATCTTATTCCCAAAGGAATTCTCTTCCAAGTAGGACATAGTTTGTGAGAATGTATGTAAATTTGACCGTGAGTTGGATCAAAGCAACATCATTTCGAAGCAGTTAATTACAATATTAGTCCCTGCAACATACACACTTCATATGAAATGTAACATAATCCTTCATAATAGTGCAGGAGAGAAAATCTACATTTTAAAATTACTTAACTATAGATATAGCAAGCGGTGAATAACCGCGAATGCCTATTGATAATAATTCTTATCTAGTTGCGAGGCAGTAATGTCAAAGATTAAAAAATTAATGAAACTGATAAGGAATGTATGCAAGGAGAAGCAATAAATTTTAACACTGATGCTTTCAGGAGTGAAACATTTTTCGACTCACTTTTTGCATAACCGTTCAAGAAAATCAGACTCAAGGCCATATATAGAATCTGTGACGGTCGCGGATGTAAAGAACTCCTTCATACAGGATTCGAATAAAATTACAAAACATTAATTAACAGCGTCAAGTATATAAAAATCAGCCGCTGAGTCCTATTGAAGCTTAGAAGATAGAAAAAGACGACATGTGTATTCTCTTCGTGAGTGTCAATGCGAAAGCGAAAAAGGACGAGTACAAACTTGTCCTGGCTTCTAATAGGGATGAATTCTATAATCGCAGTAGCTTACCTGCCCATCGCTGGGAGGATCAGCCCCACATTTTGGGGGGTGAGTTTTTCATCCGATAAAACTCATTGATTTTGAAAAATTTACGGATGATTTAATAATTTCTGTTAAATTACAGGCATGGATATGGAACCGGGACGAGAAGGGGGAACTTGGCTGGGAATGAATGTACAATCTGGCAAAATTGGGGTGCTTCTCAATATCACTTCCAAAACAATGTCAGCAGATAAACGAGGTCGTGGAAGGTGATACGAACACTCCAGATTATACTTAGGATATAACTACACTGTATTTAAGCTTACTGTGTTCTGAAGCGTATAGTAAGCATGCACATGTATGTATGTATTTGGTGAACTCATACTTTACTTTGACCTCTATTTTAGCATTGTCATCAACTTTTTGAACACAAGTGAAGATTCCTTATCCTATAGTAATTCATTACTTCAAGGAGCTGATCAATACAATCCATTCAACATGGTTAGTATAAGCAACATGTAAGATGATTCAAAATCCATTCATTTCTTCCTTTCTATCAAGAAATTGGAACTTGATGAGGAAAAGTAGGAACAAATATGAAAGACATTCACATAAGTAATTATGTATATTCATTTTTGTAGAGAATCGGACCCAAATGTAACATACTTCACTAATAATGCTCCGCAAGAAGCTCCAAAAAATTTAAGTACCATTGGAACGTACGGCTTCGGCAATAGCGTGTATGAAAAGCCTTACTTAAAAGTAAAAAATGGAAGAAATGACCTGGAGAAGCTTATGCAGGAGTTTCCTACAAGTGACCAAGAAAGTAAGCTCATTACGGGCCTTTTAGAGATCCTAAAAAGTACTGAAAGGTAATTGAGAAAAATTAATGGTAATAGGAAATTCACTCAAGGAATATGGATGTTTTACTGTAACTATATGGGAAAATTATAAGCTTGAATTAAAATTATTGATAATAGACACTATGCCGACCCCCAGCTTAAAATTCAAGCAGGGTCTTTTCCAGACGAATTCATGAAAGGCTTGAGCTCAAGATATGTTCATATTCCCAGTGCAAAATATGGAACAAGGTAATTAATACATTTACTCAATAAAATAGTACAAGGTTTGTTGGATATAAAAATTTCTCTGTGAGTAGAACTCATACAATCATCCTTGTGACTGGGGACAATCAAGGAAGCTTTCATGAGTGGACAATGGAAGAACCGATTACTAATTCAAACCAACCTAATTGGAAATATTCAAAATTTAACATTTCACTCAATTCTCATGCCAAAATATAAATTATTGTTGTGGAAATCGGGACACAATGCTACGTTAAAAATCTAAGATTGGACATTATACATGTACCTATTTGGCGAGAAATATACCACCATCAAGCGACAACTATTAACTTTTAAGCATTTTTTGATGATCAACAATTTGTGATAAAGGTACAGACTATGAGTAATAATTTACAACAACAGTTAGTGACGTCGGTATTGGAAAAGTTTCGAAGACTTAATACAAAAATAGTTTGTTGAAATAAGTGTTCTGTTGAAGACTTGATAAGTAAAAATTGGGAGATTGTACCATTTTAATTCGAATACGTTGTCAATTGTAATAATGAGCTGGGCAGATTATGTATGAAAGCAAATATATGTATTTAAGTATCAAATCCAACAGCAGAATCGTGATTTAAAATAAATGACCTATCTGTTCTTCGAAACACAACGAGCACCCATGTTGTTGTTCATAGTCCACGGAAATAGAGGAGAAAGCTCATTTAACAACGAGGTCACAAGAAATCATTCATGCGATATTTTCTTGTCATACGGCTGATTACAATATGAATTTGCTTTGATTTTGACTATGAGTAAACTTTTACTTCCAAAGAAGACTTTTTAAAAGCAAATGCAGTAATAAGCAAAGCCACGTTGAGAGGTTTTGGAGCGCTTTAATAGAGATGAATTATACGAAGGAGTAGTGATTGCATTGAAGACTGTCAAGTTGTTTAAGCATTTTATTTTTTCAACAGGAGGTAAAAACTACGGTGGTTATAAATCAAGTTACGCAGAGACCGTTTACTTTCTTCGCTTTACCTGAAATTATAAAAAATAAATTATCAGTTATAATTTATTACTTTGCCGTCTCTGCATGAAAATAGTAAATTACATCGCCAACTTCATCGTTAACAGCAGTTGTACTGAAGCCCCGGCTCCGGTGACTTCTCCTGGTAACCGACGTTGGGAAACCTGGTTTCATGCTTAAATCCCGTTTTGCCTTCCGGGGTTCTATTCGGAAAAAAACAATTATTATTCTGCATATAACATGCTAATAAACTTCCGAGGAGCATTCAATGCTAAAGAACTCACTTGCACGGTGACCGAATTTTGATGGATGTGAGCCTTTTGATGTACGGTCATTCTATAAATTATTTCAACGTTAAAATTTAGTTTAGTATTGGGCTGCCATGTAATGACATTCTAAGGGTTTAAAGTTATACCTCAGAAATACGACATCCTTGCTCAACCACTGCATCCAGATGTTTCATTAAAGCTATCTTGGATGGTTCCTACGATTCATGTGTACATTTTAGTAGAAATTGCATAACTTTTTAAATTAATGTTTTCAAGGATGTTAAATGCAGGTACGCACAAAAACCAGTGCTTACTATCCAATCATTAAAACTTACTTGCTCAGGTGCTGGTGCTGATGCTGTATCTACATCATCATAGGCTATGACCAATACCCTGGTTTTTATTGTGGGGGAATGTATCTGTGGATTATTTTTTATTTCTTTAAAAAAACAGGAAACTGATTCGTTATATTGCTGATTTGATTTTAGTGAACTGACTAGATCTTACAAGTTCAAGTTTTGAAACCCCGCGAGGAACCAATTGTGGCGCAAAGAAAATATCATTACTGAAGGAATCTTTCACTTTCCCTTGAATAATGAGTATATCGGCAATAAAATCGTAGACTTTAATTGTGTTGAACTCATCTCCAATAGGAACGCAGGACTTCTCCAAGCGAAGTCGTATTTTGTCCATGGTCCAGGACTGAAAAATTAAAAAAACGTACAATTAAAATTCGAACATCCAGAGAAAAAATATAGATCTAGTGTGTGGGAAAATATCTAGTGGCATCAACTTAAAAAAAATAAAGTTCAAATGTTACACTGTAACTGGGATGCTTGGGCAATACTGCAAGAGCTACTCTCATTCCGACCGCTCTCCAAATGCAGCACTCCAGGGAATTAAACTTGTCATCGAATTTCATCAAGGCTTCTCTCATCACTGCCTCGGATATGTGGTAAGCAAAAATATTCGTCTCGCATTTAACCACAGCTGCTCGGAGCTGGTTTGTTAGAATGCTTTGCTCTCCCAGAACCGTCCCAGTTGAAAAGAAGTCGTCCTCACTAGTTCGAAACGTCAAGTCTTCAAATAATTCCATACAAGGAATTTCTCCATCCTGGTCAAATTTTTTAACGATCGTGTCCGTTGGGATGTAATGTATTTTGACCATCCCTGAAGTTATTATATAAACACCATTGGAGCGCTCGCCAGCGTTAAAAATGATATCGCCATATGCAAAGGACAGAAGGATTGCCCTTTCCTGCAGAACAGATCCTTGCAAAATTAGCTAATAAAGACAGATTATTCTTGTATTACTGGTCTTATTACATGAAAGAATTGAAATATTTCGGGCCTGCCACCAATCCAGAAAACATTCTCCAGGAGGGATTCCGGCGGTGCAGGAGCAATGCTAGGCGGCGTATTCCACAGTTTCTTCATGTTTTCCTCCAGTTTTATCATTATAATGTCGGATTCTTTGGCATCAACCAAACCTACCGAATTTGGCGTATTTGCAAAATCACTCTTGTTATTTTATGCTGACTAATTCATACAGACTTTTTGACTGGTACCGGTGAAACTTACCATCCTCTTTTAATTCCATTAAGGACTCTTTCATTTGGTTCAATACTGCCCGACTTGCATGATGCGTTTTTACAGCTATCGCAATACCGGGATGATCTTTTTGCATAATTCCTAATTGAAATTGAAGGAAAAACGATAGAAAAAATCAAGTTTAGAAAATTTAGAATAGGTAATGTAAATGAATACCCATTTCTCTCACAGTCTCTAGTCTCTCGCGTTCCAAAACGTTTTTTAATTTATGCATGACTTTTGGATGATCCACCATTTGAGGCAAATATTTTATCACGTCTTCCGCAGCGGTCACAAAACCTTTGCCTACATCATAGCCCAGGAATAGTTTTGCGTTGATTTTCTTGTCCACAAAGAGCATTAAGCGGGGTACTATGGGCTAAAATCCGTTGAGTATTTTTCAATCCATTCAGTTTGAAATAAATTGCAAAAATAATATTACAATGTAATAACGGGTTTCAATGGTACCTTCAGCAGTCGCACAGCTCTAGCTACCCGCAAAAGTTTTACGAATACAAATACAGAAGTTGCTTTGATTTTAATGATGTATAAAACGATATCCACGCCACCCAAAATCAATACTATAATATCAATCCAATTGGATTTCTGAACGCAGAAATAATCGTGGGGACCTCGTCCAATTATCTAGACATGAAAATTCGTTAAGGGGGATTCTAATAGTTGAAATACTAAATCCTACAAGTAGTACAAATTCTTCCAGACCTTCAAGATAGCCTCGGCGAGGTAAATACAGTTGAAGAATAGACTGAGTCCAAAGAATACGTTTTCGAACTTGGATGTCTGGAGGTTGTCATCATATATATAAACGCTTTCCCAGATGGCAGGAATCATATTCAATAAAATTACAAGGATTATCACACCCTCAAAGCAGTCTCGTGTTACTAGCCACCATACGGCTCGACGGCATCTGCATGTGTTACAAATCTTAAAATTAAATAATGCTCGAGAAAAAAAAGTGCTTAGTTTTGTCATACGAGTTTTTCGGCATAGGAGGTAGCACTTCATCTTGAAATCCTAAATGTTTGGTGATTCTTTTTTTTATCCAGGGTAAACATCCATTGATTCGCCAGTATTTTCTCAAATCGGACGCATGAACTAATCTTAGAGGTTTATCTTCGGTAGCAGATGCTATATTCACTAAATTCAGGACTGCTAACTCAACCAGGACGCCCTGCTCGAATTGACGCCAAACTGATACTTTTAGCGCCTTCAGCACGCGCAACCTAGCCTCCTCCGTCATTTCCATAAACTCCAGGTTTGTAGGCTCATTTTTAACTAAAGTGTGACAATCTGGGCATTCCGTTAAATAGTCCTGTGAATTGGCTTTGATAGAAACAAGGCTTTGGTTCAAGGGCAAATCAGACGGTAGAGATTTCTATAACAGTTACAGAATATGGTCACATTTATATGTTGTCGCTGTTTGAGATAACTCAACTGAAGTTTTATTTTATCCCAAATATTATTCTTTTATTATTATTATTATTACGGCCATACCTTCCCGTATGGATTTTTGATGATGGTGTACTTGTCAACGTAGTTCCAATTAGAATCCGCCAAAAATCTGTCGTGCTTTAGCATATTAACCGTTCGGTATTGAGCATTTTCCAGCTGCTTGACTGCATTTGCCATATCTTGAAGCCGACCCGTTGAGATTTCCGTTAGCTTCAGCATCTCTAGCAGCATCTTGGTAGTTGTTCCGTTTACTACAAGCGTGAGGAACACGATTCCCGCAACTTGGAATAAGAACTGTACAAATCAAATCATTTCAATCAATAAAAATTTGGCTTACACTTATTTTACAAATCATTCGAATCCTATTCATCCCTCTCATATATCATCTTGAAATTAGGAACTTGGTAAAATAAAACAAAGAAAAAATTGAAATAGTTTACCTTTGGACCTAAATTCAGTTGCTGGCAAAGTGTTTCGTTATCGTAGACATCCAAGGCTAAGCAAATTCCAACAGCTCCTCGAAGGCCGCCCCACATCATGACCATCATATTCTGCCAGGTGAGACCATAGCCGAAGCGACTAACTAGGGGGTACAGGATCGCCAGCATTAGAAGCCTAAATTTAAAAAAAAAATCGTTTCAACTAATAGTGATACGCCAAGACTGAAATGACAATAATTTTTGTTCTTTGAAAAATCAATACTATGAAGTAAAAATGGTAACCCTAACCTCACTATATTCAACGAAATATAAAGGAATAGGAGGTAAATCCAATCCTCTATATCAATCTTGCTCAGTGCAGTCTCAGTGATAAGAATGCCAACAATCATGAACAAAACAGTGTTTGCAAAGTAGCCCAGCATCGCCCAGAAGTGATGGACGAAATCCTCTATTTCTGGACTAATGCTAGTTTTCTCGGCACCCATCGTTATTCCCAGAGCTACCACTGCCATCACCCCAGATACACCCAGAATGTCCTCCCCAACATAGTAGGTCATGTAGGCCGCAACTAGAGTTATTGTTATCTCAACTGTGGCGTCATTGAAGATGAGTGATAAGCAGTACACGGCAATTTTTCCCATAACAAAACCTAAGGCTGGGCCTCCCAGTGTTATTTGACAGAACTTGCGAAAAATGTACAACACCAGGTCTCCTTTAACTTCGCAGGTAAGGATTTCAATCAACATTTCATACAAGAGGATGGCAACCCCGTCGTTTAACAGAGACTCGCCCTCTATCATTACACTGAGCATTTCGGAAGTTCCAAGCTCTCCTAAAATGGCCACCACTGCTACTGGGTCAGTGGCACTTACGATTGACCCGAACAAGCTTGCTTCAACGAAGCTCCACTTGTAAGCAGCAAAAAATTGCTGACATATCAAACCGGTTGCAAATGTGGCCATGATCATGCCCGGAAAAGACACTATAAGAATCTATTAAAAGATTTGAGCATTCGAAGTGAACACGCGAAGAAATAAATATTATTTTTAAGAGATAGGCAGGAAAATAAATATCCATTCTTGGCTGAAAACGTTACCTGAACCATGCTCCGCATAAATGTATGAGGTGAGATGGAGAAGGCGGACTCAAAAATGAGAACAGGGAGGAAAGTGAATAGAATCACTTTTGGAGGAATTCTTGCAATTGATGTGTAGGTGAATAATTGAGTACAAAAGTTAGTGGACAGGTATCCAATAAGTAATCCAGATATCATAAGCAAAACTGTATAGGGGATATTTAACTTGAAAAATTTGAGGACGGATCGTACCAAAGCTCCGTACGAAATCATCAACATTAGAACGAACAGCATGCGGAGTCCTGCCACATCAAATTCCTCTTCCTCACATAGAGCTTAAATCAAAAAACCGAAAGGATTTATGAGAAAGTTATGGGAAATGTCTGCACAACCCAAAAAGAGTACAACAGCTTTTTAATAATTCTTGTTAATACTTACTGGCGTCAACGACTTTTGAAGAGGAAGACTGTGGAGATTCCCGTCTTTTTTTAAGAAGCTGGCAAAATTCTTTAAACTCGTCCATCTCCCATTCATCATTTCTTGAATTCTCTCCAAAAACATGTTCTTCTTCAGCACTGCAGTCATGAGCGGCAGTTGTAGAGATCAAAGTTTGCAAAAGGAATGCTACGATCAGTAGCAATCCGGGCAAATGCCAACGTTTTCTTGAGACCATTTTTGTTGCTCTGCTTGCTTTGTAAGAATTAAACCAAGTCACATTTGAGTGGTAATTATAGATGTCACCCCATCCACAGATACGGATGTACTTTGCCAATAATGGTTTGACGTTGTAGCATTTTCTTTAGTAATTTCGTAATTCAACTTTACGCCATTTAAAAATTTCGCTCCTTTGACTTCTGTTTATTAAACACTTTTTTGAGGTTTCAGTGTGGAGTGGATATGAAGCCGCTAGGTCTCATATTTATGAAAATGAGTAATGAAATGCAGGAAAAAAATGAATGTTTCTTAATACTTTTTCAGACTTGTGACGTTCTGACGCCTGAATCAAGAAATAAATGATATAGAGTGAGAGTGGATAATTAGTAATTTTGTACTGAAGATTGGGTTACTGAAAGATATTTATATGCCCCATTGAATTCACTACATGTAATCCTTTAGCCTTATTGTAAAATTCCAACTGAAAGATACATAACACTGACGACTGCACTGTGAACTAGGAGCTTGAAGAACATTTCTATATGAATATTCTACATTCATATACATATATTATTAGCCTCGAGAACTACTGGCGATGACAAATATGACGTGAGGATGATGATGAAGATGCTGGCAAGAATGCTTGGGTTTCGCAACTTTTTATTATTTTTTTTTAATTCGCAGTTTTTTTTAGAATTTTCAACTTTTTGAAAAGTTTGTGTTACGAAAAAAAAATCTTTACGAATACAAACCTTTAAAACAAGGATATTTTGGGTAACTTTCGAACCCTTGAATAAATCGAATTAACCCAAGGCTTAAAGTCGATTTGAAGGCCAACTGCGTTCACAATAATTGATTTCAGCCCACACCACCCATGTTTCTCAAAATATTGTTCATTTTCAACAGATTTTATGTTGTTGCCATCATAAACCTTGCATGTAAGTATCTACATATATGTACCGAACGTTTGGATTTTTAGTTTTAACATGGACGGCCTTCGTACAATAATTATTCCAAAATATTTCAGAAAATACTGGGGTGTACGCTCGTCACAGGAAATGTCGTCCGTACTACAGAGTTTCATACTTTATTTCCATTAATGTAAACGGTTTTAGCCCGAATTAAGCCCAGCGTGAGACCTATGGATTTTGTACGCTTGAAGATCTTTTTGTATCTTTAAACACCTTCGGCAAGTTTACCCATATCCACTCGTTTATTCCAGATAAGGCTTACAGGGTTGGCCATTTTATTTGCCACCATCCCCCTTATCCCATATATGTAGGAAACCTCTGAAATCTTTAATCCCCTGTTAAGTTTGTAGCAAATATTAATACAGATTTGTAATAACAATGTATTATTGACCTAGGTCCATATCTGAGGTCACAGGGGTCTAAATTTGAAGCAAAGTCAGGATTTTTAAGAACGTATCTATTCTGTTATGACATCTGTGGCTGCTAATATTGACCGAGTTCAATGAAACAAATTCAATTCGTCTGATCACGGGAATACATAAAAATTGTATAAGCCTCCCACATATGTACAGTATATGGGCTACGGGGTAGCAAATTTTACATTTAGTTGCAATATGTGTGATGCATTACAATCTGATGACAGAGAAATTTTATTAAGTGGGAATGGGTTCTTATCGTAGATTAATTTCAAATCAATTCTTAAGGGGTTATAATTATTATTGTAATACAAACTGTAAAGTCCTTATGAATCGTTATAACCAATATATAATTATACATTCTTTTGGTAGTAATTTGAGCATAGAATAGCACTGCAGCCAACAGTTTATTACTTAGGTCTAACTGTATTACTTGATACAGTATAGATGATTAAGCGCTAGTCAGTCAGTGAACATAAATAACATGTCATTTTCAATGTTATAACAGTTTGAAAACGGTAGTACTAGTGCACTGTAGCCAGGAGCAGAAACTATAATGTAAAACTAACTCCGAAACTGCCAACTGACGTTGTTTAGTTAAAGAAGGATTTGAAAAATTCAAAATATAATAAGCGAATCTTGAGTAATATTATTTCACAGAAGGAAATAAACCATTTCAATTTAATATCGTACTTTACGAAGATTAATACAAATGATCATATGGTGACAAACGAAGTTTACCAGCTAACAATATAAGGTAAATAACACAAAATGAATTAGAAGGGAACGAGTGAGAAAAATCACCAAATCAGCAATCGTTTAGCTTTTTAAAATCACGTCATTATTACATGGTCAATGGTGTCAAAAAATAAATATAAGTATTAGAAAATGAAATATATTGACGACGGAAAGCAGCCGTATATGTGTTATTAATCCAAGTGTTACGATCTCTAGACGATAGTAAACGTTGAAAAAATTTTAATTAGCTTTGAAACTTAAGAAGCTGCCTGGTTAATTTCGTAATAATGTAAAAACATTCGGAATGGGCTTATATGCTTATTGAACAGCCCTATCAACTTATCACCACATTTTAGTTGCTCAAGGAAACATGACTGGATTCGCTTGAGCTGAAGCCTTCATTCCAACTACAAACCAGGACACTGGTCACGGAGCCACAGACTAATAAAAAATAAATATAGAACAAAAAGGAACTTCCGATCCTTTGAACAACAAATATTTGTTAAACCTGAACATGTTGTTATTACATTGAAATAAAAAAAATGTATTGGAGATTCAAGGTGTAACATACCCTGAGATGTACATAGACACTGTTTTATGATTTCGAATATGTGAATACGTAGATATGTACAAAGTTATACTACAATACTACGCGGTATTCAATTACAAAATCTATGTAATTAGTTTTTTATGGTTACTTGAGTTAATTTTTGAAGTGTCGCGTACTTATGGACTAAACGACTGACTACTTCAATTTCATTAAATGTTCACATTCAGCAATATTAACAGCAATTATCTTCGAGTCAGAATCCATGGACAAATCCTGAGTCACATCTTCAGCTGTGCTACCATTTAACTCAGAGATTGACTCATCCTCAAAATCGGGTTCCACAGAATTAGGCTTCTTCCAGGGATTTGTAATTCGATTTAATTTCTCAGATTCTTTTTGCTTTGCTATGTGATCTGAAGTAGGGGGTGACTTTACCTCATCACTGGTAGGCTTCTTTTTTATAAAAAGGTCACTCCCACTGAATTTCTTATTCAAAGCTTCCATTTTTTGCTTTTCAGTCATGAAAACATAATGCTTGTGCTCTTTGTTAACGTTTTGTTGCAAGGACTGGTCTGAATTTGATGGCTTGAGCTCCTTTTCAACCTTATGGTTACTCTGATTCTTCTTCAAGTTATCGTTAACATTCTTCTCATACTGTTTTGTATACAATTTTCTCTCTCTAGAATTCGATTTGCTGGCAGACTCATTGTCACTTACATCGGATGTAATGGAGTTGCAATTAGATGAAGGTGAAGTATGACTGAAGTTATTATTCACTGAGTCCTTCTTGGTATCAAGAGGCTGACCAGAAGAATTTTTATTTGCTTGCGGAGATGCGACTAAATTATGACTTTGATTATCTCCCAACGGAGCAGACCCAAGAGCAGGAGGAGACATTTTGCTAACTTGAACATTTTTCCCACCTTGACTAGGTCCTGTGGTAGGAGAACCGGAAACAAGAAATGTTTGATTTAATGTTGATGATACCGGAGGAACATTTGTAGCACCACTGGAATGAACGGATTTAGATACTGATGTATTTTCTATTGACTTGAGTTCATTCTTACCTAAAGTCTCACTTAATCGAGACTTTTCAGTTTGAGCTAACTTTTCAGAAAGGTAAGTACTAAGTTCAGGAACGGCTGCCGAATTTCCAACATCCAAATTAGGTGATGTATCGAACTGAACAGGCGATTCACAGAGGAGCAGTGCACAAGTGTTCTTCATACCAACCCACCTGAGGTACTCGTAAATCATTGACAGTATGGTCGGGTGAAGACGGGTAACGTTAACCTAAAATTCATTTATTCACATTACAGATTACATTATAGCAAATGTGTAAATTAAATGATTAAATTAAGACTTAAAACTGCACTCAACAAATCACTCCCTCATGTAAACAACCCAGGATCATTATCATACATACTCCATGGTTAAGCATATTGATTCCGTATTCCGTTAAATCAGCGAATGAAATAAATCTCATATAATATTCTCAGTTATATCTTCCTAAATACCAAGAAAACACAAAATTAGTAAAGCGGGGGAATCCCTGTTACGAAAAAAACGTACATGTCTAAAACTGGGAACGCAGATTGGCTATCGTACGCACAACTAACAAACGTCCTACTAGAGAATCTAGGCCAAAATCTAGCCATTATATGTACGAACTAAAAATATTGCTAACAGCTATTTCTTTCATGTAAAAATAGTACATATGAGCCAGTATCTCATCATAATTTAACTTCCATAATTGCTGAATTATTTACCCTTTGCTCTCGTTTTTGGATGTGATCATGTGAGCATTTCATGAAACACTCTACAGGTAAATGCGACTTTTGTCCATTACAGGGGTAGTGGGTACTTCAAGGGCTCATTAGAAAATGAATATTAATGAATTAAAAGCTGGTAGTATTGTTCGCGTAAAAACGTTCAGTAACTAAAAATTTAATATTTATCAGCACATTCATGCTTTTTTTCCGAATTGTACCATAACATTCAAAACTATCATGCTAATGGATTCTCTTTCATCTTTGCACCAATCAATCCCAAATTAAAAGAGCAGTCATAGTCAATGCAGAGAGCTTTGGTCGTAAAAGCTAACCAATGTGCATTATTTCTCGAATTACCTGCATAATTATTTGACTAGAATGGGAAGTTATTTTTTGTTTCAATACTGCATATATCTAATTGAAAGTAGAAATTGATGGATCACGTGTTCAACGATGCTCAATGTACTTTTTTCACCCCGTTTCACATTCCGCATGAAAGCTTTATATTTAATTGTCTAAACATGGAATAGGGCAGAGTATAGTACATAACAGAATAGTAACGGCAATAATAAAGTACTTTCGAGAGAGAATTTAACAACGCTAAAAATTATCCATTATATGGTAGAAATATTACAAATAAGCGAATCCTTTCAAGCGAATCCTTGAAGTACTCAATACTAATTATTTGAACGTCGCATTTACCATTCGAGTAGCTACGTAATGTCATGAAATGCTCTATAAATTATATTAGATGACCCCGGAACCTCGGCCCAACAACATTTGAAATAAAGTTGTTAAGTGATGGCGACTTCAATAAAAATGACTGTAATTCTGTAATAATCACTACAAAAAGTTAAAAGCCATGACTTACACAATCCCTTTTTTAAATAATAGCTGAACAATGTCTTACAGTTAAGTTATCTTTCGTCGTCTTTCCATTGCTCTGAACAAACTGAGCAATTTGTGATTTCATTTCAGCCAGAAGGCCGGACCGACCCATCAAGGTCCAAATATACTCCTCCACTTCCTGATCATGGTCTTCGGAGGTCGTGGTATTGTCTGCCGTGCTGGGTTGTGGCATGATATCTTGAAGAAGAACCTTCCTTCGCCTGTCACAAAAATTCAAAATAATTAATCACACATTTCATCCAAAGCCCTGCAGTAATGCAATTGACACTGACATCAAAGTCTAATTCCTTCTCCTTACCCTTGCGAATTATAATTATTTACGATTAGTTACAGTAATTATTACAATTTAAAATCCCTCACCTTCTTGTACTTTACCCTTTGCTCTTCCACAGTCTCTGTCTAAGTGTCTACGAAGTCTGAATCCTAAATACATAAAAGAGCCGTGTTGATGGAATGAGATTTTTTAAATCTTGGCTCTCCCTCCTAAACGCACTCCTATTGGCTGACACTTCGTATAACATCAATGGAAATACGAATTTTTGTGTATGTACATTTAGATTTTTTAAAAAATATTGGACAATTATTAGTGAGAAGATAATTAGTACTTACTGACTTCCTTACTACATTGATGGTTCAAGCTATGCTTCTCTGGGTTTCAGATTGCCCCAACACTATACACTGGCCGGATTTGTAACGTAAGGTCGAACGTTGTGGAAGTCCGGAATGAATTTTATTAAAAAGGAGCAACAATAATAATAGGCTGATGTTAGAGTTGTAAACAAGCTGTTTATTGTAAGTTTAATTTAAAACCTTATTGAAAGAACGGATCTTTAATAATTCAAAACTGGTAAAATATTTCCTTCCACTTTCAAGTAAGGTGATCGAAGTCTATTGTTAACGCTAATGATGGGATTTTTATTCTGTGCACACTGTGCCCAGGATTCTGCAAAACATTAAAGTGAACTTCCTAAGCCGTGGTTCACAAGTATCACAGGACAAAAAATTTTAGACAAGATTTTTGTGCGGGTCTGCATAATTACCCTCAACCCAGGGTCCTATATTATAGGATGGTAGAATTATATTATGCAGTCGGGAATAATAATAAGGAATATTATTGCCGGCATTTTTTTACGTTTGACAATAAAAGTGTAAAAAAATATTTTTATGAAAAAATTAAGAGCAAAATTAGGCGAGCTTGAACATCGGCCAGTCTTGTAAATCGGTTTCTTTACGTAGAGAAATAAATTTCTCAGTAGTTTTATGTAATAGATAAACGTGATTTTTAATCCAAATGGGTGTAATTTAATTTTTGATGTTTTCTAAACCATCTCAAACATTCATCAAATCACCTCTGGATACGAACTGATACCGAGTGTTAATTTGACATAGCCCAAAGACGAATACTTTTTAATTTTCAGATCTTAGCGTCACATTTTCCTGGAACCGGAGTCGATCAACTCTGCCCGAGTTCTGGTGGCACATTTAATACATTACTGAATTTCAAAACGTTGGCAAATAGTACAAATTAGTGCCTTAATTTACTTAATCTTGACATTAACCACGGCTTGTACACTTAACTTCTACAGTAACCAATAGTATATCGAAAGTATGTCATTCCCCCATTTTGTCAAATTTTATTCCAGATTTAGCAAAGTTTTCTCAAATTTCTAAAAACTGTTTTGATCCTCGTGTTTGACGAAATTTGGCGATATTATCAACGAGGTATCACAGGTCCCTGTGTTCAGAATTCAGGATATGATCAATCAAATTCGAGAGTGGCTAATCATTTATAATAATTATTAGCTTTCTCTAATAGCACAGAATTTGGACAAACTATTGGGAAAACTCGAAGTAGCTTCCGTAGTAAACATAATCATTTTAGAATCTCATTCGAACCGTCATCTTGACCCCGGCACAATTTGTTTTGTAGCTTACGTTTCTTTCAAAATGCTGACATTGCTGACAATGCTGACTACGATTTTCTAAAACAACTGCAATTTTTTACTTTTTTACCATACCAATCAAGTGTTTGGATGGATTGCGCAGATTTTAGATACTGCTTGGCGTTATATATTATGTACTAGACATGTTCATACCGTTCTTGTTTAAAATACCGTAATTACCGTTACCGTAAAGTGGAAAAACTCCGGTAATATTTTTAAGGTACGGTATCGTAAATTAATCCGATTATGGTAAAAACACGAATATAAGTCGATTTTTATGGTATGTGTGTAAAGATATGAAGTAAAAAATCCAACATCAGTTATTCAACAATCAGTTTAGAGTCTTTGATGTCAATTAATGTGAGAGTATTAAATGTGCAGAAATTCCTTATAAAATAAGCTAGTTTGAAAAAAAAAATCAAATTTCCTTTTTTACATTCGTATGAAAAATATGAAAATCATAAAATATAGAAAACGATACCGAATTCTTGGATCTATCTTCTAGTAATTTTTCCTAAATTAAATCTTTACCGAATTCGGTCGTACTTATATTAATTTAGGAAGTGACTTCCCATTGCTTTCTCATAACAGGTGAAGTTCCATCATGTCGTCAGACCGACTCAAAAAATGACTTCAAACACTTGAATTACTAGACGCGCGACTTGGTTTAGATTCTAAATAATCAGTTCGATTAAGTTTTTTCCATATTGACACTACAAACAATCTTTATTGTCGAACGAATTCCTTTCATTTTTGAGTTTAACTCTTTTTAATGAAAATTCGAGTATGTAACACCACAATTTTATGAGCCTTCCGCTAGACTGACGATATCGTATGGAGTTACGATATCGCTTCAAAGAACCGAGAATTATCGTACCTAAACCGTACCTAAATTTTTTACAGTAAAAATTTCAAAAAGATTTAAAAAGTTCAAAATTTCGAAAATTTCTTCGAAAAACCGCGAAAACGCAACAATCTGGAGCCCCTTTTGGGTCTATGATAGTTAATAAGCACTTTTGAAATGCTCTAATTCAAAAGCTTAGTCATCATTTTGAGGGTGGAATCCAAAATTAGGATTATTCGGTAAAAATTTCAACAATTTCTTCCTGATAGTAAGAATAATTTCAAGCCTTGTCCACTCCCTCAGGGTTAATTTACCTACGATGATGTTTTTAAATTCAATAAATCGTTTCTATTTTATGCTAACCAAGATTCAAAATTCCAAAACAACTGAATTTGGTGCCATGTTTAGTTATTTCAATATACGAGCATACTTTTAACCCCATCTGGATGTCTAAAAAAGAAGATTTGAAAGCAATTGAGTTTCTCTACATTTTAATCAACTAGATTGAAACTTCTAAATTTTAGCCAAAATTTGGTTGGCATAATCTACCTTACGAATCTTAAATCTTAATACCAAAGCAAAATTTCAAAACTTTTTTTTTCAACAGGCATTCATCAGAGACATTACCTCCACCCAGGAGAAATCGCCATTTATTTGATAAATGTTTTTTAGTGATTAATTTTTTCGAAACGTTGATAAGGATTCAAAATTTTGAGATTACGGATTTCGGGCCCGATTTGAAATTCGAAAAAACCTCAATAACTTTTGATAGTGTCATCCCGTTAGCTAAAAGCTATTTGTTTTAATTAAGAGCTCATTCAAAAGATATTTACTTACTCTAAAAGAAAAGTTCAGATTTCAACATTCTGTTTCTCTAACAATTCATCTGAGAGATGACCCACACAAGGAACAATAATGCAAACAAATTTGATTCCCTCAATTTCCAGCTTTATTTTTCCGGATTTTTTAGGAAATCCGTTTCCTAGTAAAGAAAGAAGTAATAAAGTAATACAATTCGCAAACAATGCGCCCCCTAGATCTAATTGTAAGTGGTCAAGAATACCGGAGGCTTGGGACGCCATTAGGTAATAGGAAAACGAAAATATGTGTAGACATTCTTGATATTGTATTCAGACAATCCAACGGGAATTAATTGCAGTGATAAAAATTATTACGTAAAACGCAGAGGTCAAGGTCAAGATCATTATCGAAGGTTTATAACTTGGACAGTTTTTATCAATTTGAAGTAAAGAAGGATAAAAACAATTATTATTTCATGAGAATTTTAAAATATGACAATATAACGTAGATAATTTCGAAAAATAATACAAGCTATAGAAGTTTACAGCAACAGCGGAATAAGGATATACTTCGTCTTAACTGTAAGGCGGTTTCTTGTTTTGCCATCCCCAATAAATTATGAATCTAATTTATTTTCATAAGCTTAATTTTTATTCGAAAATCTTTCGTTTTTTGCAACATCCGTTGACGGTATAACATAGAGGTCGACAACAAGGTTCCCTCGATTCAGCCCTGCAACATCGCGGCTCCAGAAGAGCAATGATATCATTACAGCCATTGCAATTCGTACTCAATAATTTCAAGGATAGCTTCCGTTCACACGGACACTCTGGCTCGCAGGAATGCGTACACGAACAGGAAATCACTCCATCTGAGGGACAAGTTGCTAACCATGTCTTGACAAATGGTCGCTTCTCGCAGCATTCTCGTACACATTCATCCGAGCAAGTGTTTGGACAACGTTTCTTACAATTCATCGTTTCAAGACAAATTAATTTGTTTGTTGCGCACTCATCTGTGCAAGTTTTGAAGCATGGTGGGGTACATGCCAGAGTAAACTTCGGAGGCTTCGGGCAAATTGGTATAACTGTAGGTAAAAGACTGGTTGGTATTGGTGGCGGTGGACAAGGCTCTAAGCGCGGTGGACAAGGCTGTAAGCGCGGTGGACAAGGCTCTAAGCGCGCCGGTGAATACTTTGTAGGATAATGAAGGATGTAATTAGGAGGACACAAACATGGGTTGACGGGGCAAGGTTGTGTGCAAGGACTGGGGCACGGTTGAATGCAACCTTGAATTCCAGGTAGTTGGGAGACAGACGCACAATTTGGTACACAAGGGATAGTTTGCGGGCAAGGATAACGATTTGTGCAGATAACTGGAGGACTATGACATGGTTGTGTACACACAGGTTGACAAGGTTGCGGACAAGGACACTGATTGGTACAGAGTTGAGGGGTCGGACATGGTTCCGGACAAACTGGTTGGCAAGGGCAAATACTAGTGCAGACAGGTGGACTGCAACAAGGTTGTGGACAACTCGTTCGACAAGGCTGTGAACAAGCACACGAACATTGTTGATAATCCTGAGGACAGGGACATGGCTTACAACACGCTGGTTGACACGTTTTCAAGCGCCGAGGTCGTCGACAAGGCTGACAGCAAGTTCTATCGGGACAGCCGTTTGAACATCGAAGAGGTGGACAAGGAGAACAGCTAGTTTGACACGGTTGGTAGGAACAACAAGTAGGTTTACATTGTTTACAGGAAGAGCAACTTTGTTGGTAGGACTGTCCTGGAAAACAATGAGGTTTACACAATGAACACGTGTTTTGGCATGGTTGACATCGTGCACAATTATTTTGGCATGGTTGACATCGTGCACAATTATTTTGGCATGGTTGACATGGTGAACAATTATTTTGGCATGGTTGACATGGTGAACAATTATTTTGGCATGGTTGACATAGTGAACAATTATTTTGGTATGGTTGGCTTGGTTGACCCGGTAAAGACGAGTTTTGGCTTGGTTGACCCGGTGAACAAGTGTTTTGACATGGTTGACATGGTTGACATGGTGAACAACTATTTTGGCATGGTTGACATGGTTGACATGGTGAACAACTATTTTGGCATGGTTGACCCGGTGAACACGAGTTTTGGCATGTTTGACACGGTGAACAATTGTTTTGACATTGTTGACATGGTGAACACGAGTTTTGGCATTGTTGACATGGTGTACACGCGTTTTGGCAGGGTTGACCCGGTGAACAATTGTTTTGACATTGTTGACACGGTGAACAACTGTTTTGACATTGTTGACACGGTGAACAATTGTTTTGACATTGTTGACACGGTGAGCAATTGTTTTGACATTGTTGACACGGTGCACAGCAAGACGAGTTAGGCTGACCTCCTCCCAATGATGTTTCTGGTTGGGGAACAGATGATACAGTTCCTGGTTGGGAGTTTCTGCTAATTGACATCCTGTCATTTGGACATTCATTATTAATTAGTTGGACTCGCGGGGTCGGGTTCTCTTTTAACTCTTTTCTGGACCTAAGTTCTGACAACCACAATTGAGTTTCTGTAGACATTTCAGGAAAACTAGCCCTAGCTGGTTCCGCCGAAGTTACACTTTGTTGGTGTTCACTTGCATCCACAGGACTGCAAGTGCAAACATATTCATCACCAGTACCAGTTTCAACCAAAATTGATTTTGGATAGCATTTCTGGTTCTTATCATTTTCTAAATTAATAGATAGTGAACACTTTTTCTTCTGATCTTGCATACACATCAGTAGCTTCTTTAAACTTTTAGATTGCAGGCGTTCAGGTTGTTTAGAACCAACGGGTAGAGGCTCACCAATGGGCTGCCGAACACAAACGGATTTTGGACCACAAACCTGCCGCCGAACACAAATAGGCTGATGCTTGCTAACAAACACACAATCTTTCTTACATTCTGAAGCGTTTCGATTGCACAGCCTCTTGACACACAATATATGTTCGCCAGGACATCGCTTACTGGCTGACTGGTATAAGTACCTTGCCCTACACATTTTTGAAGTACATTTGTTTCCATTGCAAGTCAAAAGTTTACAGCAGGTCTTGGGTTTAGGAACTGTAACGTAACATCCTGTTTCCTCTCTCTTTTTTTCGCAACAGTCTGGTTTTGGTTTACAAGAGTCTTTAGTAGCCATTAAATATTTTTCTAGTAGGAGATCCGGAGGCTCAGAATTGTCAGCCGGTTCTGGGTCATCATCATCCTCTTCAAGCTCCTCTCCCCCCTCAATTATACTTACACTCTTTCTCTCTTCACCGGGTGAATCATTCACGTTTTTTACATAAATTACCCGCTTCTTTCCTCGTTTCCGGGAACTGTTTCTAGGGAACATGATCCAGCGCTCCTCTTTATCAGAACATGTAACCGAATCTGCACATTTCGAATCACGAAAAAATAAGGGATCTTTGCAATCTACATGAAGACACTGTTGGGGCTGACTTCCTTGCATTCGAATAATATATTCCTTCTTCCCGCAGATAGGATGAGAACATTTTACAATTCGAGAAAAACGACATTTAGGGCATGAGCACAGTTGCTTGCATGTTCCGGTTTGACCACAAGTTGCAATTTTACAGTGAGGACTAACTTCACTTGGAGGTAAAGGATGACAGCAAGAATTTTCCAACAGGTAACGTTTTTTACACGTACTGGCAGACGACTGAAGCAAGCAAGGCTGTCTACAGCAGGACGGTTTTTGGCAACAAGTCGGTTGTTGCCCACAAGGAGATTTAACACAACAGGGTGAACGTTGACAGCAAGTTTGTTGTTGTTCACATGGAGATTGACCGCAGCAAGTTGGGTTCTGGCAGCCAGGAGCTTGACCGCAGCAAGTTGGGTTCTGGCAGCAAGGAGCTTGTGGACAACAAGTCGGTTTCTGGCGACAAGGACCTTTTGGACAGCAAGTTATTTGTTCACATGGAGAACAGCAAGTTGGTTTTTGGCAGCAAGCACCTTGAGGACAGCAGGATGGTTTCTGACAACAAGGAGCTTGGGGACAGCAAGTTGGTTTCTGGCAGCAAGGAGATTGGGGGCAGCAATTTGGGTTCTGGCAGCAAGGAGATTGGGGGCAGCAATTTGGTTTCTGGCAGCAAGGTGCTTGCGGACAACAATTTGGTTTCTGGCAGCAAGGAGATTGGGGGCAGCAATTTGGTTTCTGGCAGCAAGGAGATTGGGGGCAGCAGTTTGGATTCTGGCAGCAAGGTGCTTGCGGACAACAATTTGGTTTCTGGCAACAAGGAGATTGGGGACAGGAATTTGGATTCTGGCAGCAAGGTGCTTGCGGACAGCAAGGTGCTTGCGGACAGCAAGTTGGTTTCTGGCAGCAAGGAGATTGGGGACAGCAATTTGGATTCTGGCAGCAAGGTGCTTGCGGACAGCAAGTTGGTTTCTGGCAACAAGGAGATTGGGGACAGCAATTTGGATTCTGGCAGCAAGGTGCTTGCGGACAACAAGTTGGTTTCTGGCAACAAGGAGTTTGGGGACCGCAGGTTGGATTCTGGCAGCAAGGAGATTGGGGACAGCAATTTGGATTCTGGCAGCAAGGAGCTTGTGGATAGCATGGTAGCTGGCAGCAAGGAGGTGGAAGTGGGCCGCAAGGAGGAGGTGGGCAAGGAGGAGGTGGGCAAGGAGGAGGTGGGCAAGGAGGAGGTGGGCAAGGAGGATGAGTTGGGCAGATCGGTGGAGGTGGGCAGGGAGGATGAGGTGGGCAGCATTTTGGAGGCGGGCAAGGTCTGTTAAACAGTTAGACATAACCATAATAAACCATTTGATATTATTACGGCGGTTCTTTAGGGTGCTCTCGGCATCCTAGAAAGATACCCTTGATCGTATGTCCGGGTATCCTTCCGCATGATATCTTAAAATCTACTCAGCCGATTTCATTGAAACATTTTGAGGACGTTACTTGTGTTAACAGTTAGAATGAGTTTGTGTTTGGTTGAAATCGGGGGGATAGTTTTTGAGTAATTTTTTTAAAAATTCGAAATTCAAAAAATGACCGTTTCTCAAAAACTACTCAACCGATTTCAAGAAACTTTGTGCCGACATTGCTCGTGTCTACACTAAGACTGTTTTCGTATTTTTGTAAATCAGACTGGAAGTTTTTGAGAAAACAATTCTTGAAAGGAAATTCCAATTAAACGAAATGGAATTAAATAAATAGCATTACTACGCACTTTATGGCTAGTAGCTAATTACACATAATTACACTTAGCACACATCTTGTTGCTCTTACTGTGACGGCCGTAGCAGAAGCCTCTAAACGTGCAGCCTCAAATTATAACGTAATGATTTTTTATACAAAGATATTTTTTAGGAATTCTTTTAATATTTTATTATAGATAAAATACGTATGTAGACTTACGGAGGCTCTGGACAAGGTTCTGGTTCCGGACACGGTGGAGGTACTGGACAAGGTGGAGGTGGAGGCATACTAGGCGGTATAGGTGGTTTAGCAAGCGGGCGTGGTGGAGTTGGTGGTAAAGGCGGCGCTGGTGGTGGTGGAGGGGGTGCTTTAGGAGGAGCAGGGTGGTACTTTCTGAAATGTAAATCAGTTTTCTGAATATTAATATTCGACTCATTTAGTAGTTTTGCAGCTCGATAGCTACAACTTGTAAGTATCTACTTCATGTAGAAAGTATCCATCTCACGTTTTGTGAACAATGTGAGTATGAACTTCACTATCCAGAACCGTTACTTTGCTATTACTCCTTTCCAGTCCTTGCTCTGCAGCTGCAGCTAATTTATTGGCTGCTTCTTTTGTATACTGCATTACTGATGGATCTTGAAGTAAATCCATTGAACTTGACTCCTTCACCCACTTGCTGCCTATGTATAATAAGAACCTCCATCGCATATATGTAGATACAATAAAGCACATATGTTTATATTAAGTTTATAATTCAACTTACTAGATGTTTCAGTCTTGTCGCCTATTGTTATTGGAGCCATTTTTGCCACAGTTGTTTTAACCTCTGTTTAGATAATAGCAACAGTTATTGATTGTATGTTCCGAAACTAAAGAAAATTTATGTATGTATATATCTTTAAACAAAATTACCTGGAATTGCTGGAGCTGACGCTGGAGTCTCGATTGGGGCTGCAACGAAACAATAATTCTCATGTTAGTAATTATCTACAGGTTTTCCCAGCAAGGAAGCCCAAAGAAAGAATACCTGAAGCTGATGGGGCTGCAGTTGGAATTCTTTCTGAATCTTCAACTTGTTGTACGGAAGCATAGGGCATTGGCGTGGGGATACTAGAAGGCGTTGGTTGACTAATAGGTGAATATCTTGGATCTGATGCTCTTAATGAAGATTGAGTGGGAGGAAGGCCTGCAGGTGGCAAACTCGCAGATGTTGGTAAATACGGAGTTGGAATACCAGTAGGAGCTTGAACAGAAGCTGCTGAGGAGTAGCCTACACTAGGCGCGTATGATGAAAAATTTGGCGGCGGAGCTCCAGGATAAGCCTTAATATCTGGCATTGTTATGTTGAACGGACCTTGCGGTGGCGGGGCAACCGAAGGAGTAACAGGTAGAGTTCCAGCCGATGGAGTAAGTGATTGAGGTCCAGCTGGATAACTTGCCGGTGCCCCATAGGATGGAGGTGCTCCGAAAGTTTGAGTGGGCATACCCGTGGGAGGTTGAACTTGAAATGGTATTGACGCTGCAGGTCCACCTGCCGTAGCTGGAGTTTGAGGTTTAGGTTCAAAATTTTCAGGCATTCCTGCAGTTGGGAACGCACTAGTAGGAGGAAGAGGTTGTACTGGCCTTCCGTACTGTTGGTAATCGGGAAGATTCGTTGGAGCATAACCAGGATTCGGTGACGCTGATAGATCATAATTAGCTGGTGGAGGAATCAGTGATCCTGGAGGCATGGGTGGTGCTGGAGGTGGGGGTGGTGGTGGTGGGAATGGTGACGAAAAGCCTACTGCCAAAGGACTAGGAGAAGCTCCGCCGGCTTTTCCCACTTGTTGCAGAGCTAATGCGGAAGGTAATGCACTGGCGACAGGTTGGCCGGTTGCAGGATAGGGCTGTGGACTTGGTGGTGGAGCTCTCAATGCAGGATTTTGATCTGGACCCTCTGCAGCACTTTGTAAATTCATTGGAGTTCCAAAATAAGGACGCTGACCAGGTTCAGCTCCCAAGTTCCCGGGATCAAGATCTGAGGAGATGTCAACAAGGCCTGGAATATTTTGCGCACCTGTAGGTTGATTACTGTCAACTTCATCTTCCTCGTCAACCCAAACATCCGTATCTGGTAGAACCAACTCGACTGATAACACTGGCTGTGTTAAAATTACGATTAGTTTATTGACTATTAATATCCTAACGTAAGCATGTAGTAATAACACTTTTCAGAGTTGTAGTTTAATTATAAAGACCTTGGCTGTCATGGGTTGTTCATCTGGGAAAAAGCAAGGACAACAAACTGGTGGTAGAGACGGTTCAGACCTAGTAATGCATGTCTGAAGAATTCCTCCCATATACACAAAACTAGGGCATTGATGGCAACGATCCAGCGTACTCATTCCTAGCACTGGACCAGTGGGATTGGCTTCACGAGGAGCACCAAAAGGTTTAGCCCCAGGAATGTTCGGTTGTTGACCCTGGGGTCCGAAAATATTTCCGAAAAAAGGATTTCCGAAGCCTGTGCCAAATCCGAATGCTGTCGTGGGATCAAAATCCGCGGACTTGCGTTTCCTACTAAAACGTCGTGACGTTTGTTCATAAGAATATGAATTTGGGCCTGGATTTGACCCTTGGAAATCACAGGGGGAAGCTAAAAGTAGCTCCGTCGGATCGCAAACGGAAGCTTGGCAAGGATCCAAATAAGGTCTCATACAACTAATTGATCCTACTCGTTGAGGTTGATTTAGGGGTGTAAATTGGCTGGCGAAACCTCCAGGCGTAAAAAATTGAGTCGCAGCTTGCACCTGTGGCATACCACAAATTCCTGGGCGGTATGCTGGAACTACCGGCCCCAGTAGGCCAATCTGCTGCATCTGTGGTGCAATTTGAATACCGCCTCCGCAGGGCAACAAATTTTGATGCTGTTGCATAATTTGTGCAAGTTGTACTGGATGTAGTGGTAGATTGGTTGGGAAGTATTGAATTCCTTGAGGTGTCGGCACTGGGAGCAGAGCTTGACAACCTTGTCGTGGGCATAATGGCTGACATCTTGATTTGCAAATTCTTGGACATGGGCTGTCGCATGTAATACACTGCCTGGAACAAGCTGCTTGACAAGACTTTGCACAACATGTTATACGCCTGGAACAACATTTTGCATGTGGAGATCTGCATGGCTTGGGTCGTGGGGAACAAATGGGTTTGCAACATGCTGTCTGAGAACAAGTGGTGATGGGAACCATGCCTGGCTTACAATTTGGGAATTCGTTTGCAATTTTTTTATGGCAATACAAATTGTAGGGCTTTGGAGTTTGACATGGTGACTGGGGTTCGTGGGGAATCTGACATGCATTGCAGGGCTTCGTAAGCACTGCACATCTAGGACTTGCACATCTAGATGGAGTTATGTTTTTGCAAGGACATGTTTTGCCACCTATACCAAAGCCAACAACTGTAGGTTGTAAATCATTCATACGGCATTTAGGTCGGCAGCAAGTTTTGCGACAGGGGAAGCCGCATGTCTTGCGATAGGCACAACCAGGTCTGGGGCATGTAATCGGTACTGGAACCGGTACTGCTACAGGAACTGGTACTTTCTTTACGGGGAAACCACATTTCTCTAATTGATCCGCTGTTATTTTTCCAAGTTGCTCTCTGTTGCAACACGGAATCCGGTCTTCCTCCTCTTCCTCGTAATCACTCTGTGACTCGTATGATTGTTTTTGTTGTTGTTGTTGCTGCTGCTGCTGATGTTGCTGCTGCTGCTGTTGCTGCAGCTGCTGTTGCTGCTGCTGGATTGAGTTCCTGGCTTGCTCTAGCATTGTGTTATTGTAACTTGCATTCGAATTTCGAAAAACTTCAGCCATTTTCACGTCTTGCTACTCTTATTGCACTAAGTAGAGTGACTGTAAATTGGTTCAGTGGTTTCTTAAACTGATTAATAATTAATCCTTTAGGTGGCATTAGGACATGACATTTCTGAGACTTGAATGTCGGCATTGTTTTTACTGGAAAGACTGATGAATTCAATTGATGCCTGCATTAGTAATTTGGTCTTATTTTCAAAGCTTCATCTTTGGGGCTGCATACTCAAATAATCTGAAGCTTCCTTATGTTGGCTAGTAGCCCATTCTTCCAGATGCCGCTAGGAGTCCCCAACCAAAGTCTACGTAGTGACATCTCTTTTCAGAAAAATGACGCGTGCTTCAGGAAGAGATGTTACTGCCAACTTCAATAAAATTGGATTGAGTAATTTAAAACATAATTTTCATTTTTCAATCCTTTCCAACTTCCAGCGTTCCGGCACCAACGTCTGCATTTGCAATGCACTAATTTTGATTTAAATTTGGCACTGAGGGTTAATAGGTAACAAAATATTGTGATATGCAATCCAATTAATTTAATATCCGTTAATTTTCACAAATCACTTAATTCACAATTCGGTTCAAACATTCAAATTTGTTGCTTTATATTTTTAAATTTTGGTTCAATTATTGCTTGAGTTATATGAGGATTTGATGCAGGTAGAAAAGGGAGAATTTTTTTGACCCTGTGATAGTGAGAGTCAGTTCCGTCTACCAAAAATGTCAGGTAAATATATGCATTGCAGGATTATTATATCCCGCTTAATTAATCCCTCGACGTCATAAAAAATTTATTAAATAATAATGATAATGAATCATCATAATGAATCATCATAATGAATCATAAAGCACTGCACTTGGCTGGCTGCACAACGAAATTCGCTCAAAAATTAACGAAATCGTCCACTTAACTTGTCGGCTTGTGATCTACCATTGCATTGCACCACAAAACATTCTGTCCTTGATTGTTTCCAAATTACAAACCCCTCTAAACACATGCGTGTTGCGTGCGGCATACTGGTTGCCAGCTCAAAACAGATTGTTATGTGCGGAAATGCACTTTTATAGGTGCTGATATTCAAAAATTCGAATTTTCAACTTTGAATATTCGTTTACGAAAAAAAGCAAAGCTAACAGTTATGCACCCTGAAAAAATACATTTGAGGATAACTTCCGAACCCTTTTTTATAAAAATGCTAAAGGCTTAAAGTCAATGTTAAATTTTTTACTAAAATGGATATACTGACAACTATGGTTCATGAGGTATGACCCTGTGTATACAGAACTGCATATTCTAATACACTGCAATATTCCCTATATAAACTTTGATAACAAAATAAAGTAAAAACTAAGTAAAGATGTTTTGATCTACATATAACCTAAAATGTACACAAAAGCAAAACAAGCCTGCCCTCACAATCAGTTTTCTTTAGAATATTCAAACTGGAAATTTTGTAACTAGCATTCGCCGTTGATATTCTTTCAATATTTGGTTTTGTATATTATAATATGAGTTTTTTCTCCCCCCATCCTATGGAAGGGGTAAAATTTTAAAAAATTTCATTTTCCCAGTTTTTAGCAAATTTTCTTCCAGATTTTTTAATCAGAGTTCAAATTTTAGCTAAAACAAAAAAATTTGACACTGTGAAAAAATCACAAAAAATTGACAATATCTATAAGCTACTTAGGTAATTTTAATAAATCAATTACATTATTAATTAAAACAATGCAGTCACAGCAATAACAAAAGAAGATAGAGGTTTCCAAAGCTTCGGGTTTCACTAAGTTCGAACGTTCGAAGTGAAACGATTCGAATCAAAGTTTATAGTAGTATCCAATCCATGAGTCATTGTTAGAGCAGTAACGGAACCATCCTTAATGTCCTAGTTAAAATTTTTTAACTTCAAAACAAAAATGCTGCACTGTTAAAACGGCGAATTACACTGAGTTAAAATGGTCATGATTTGAAAGAATAATTTGATTAAAACTCATTTTAATGCGCAACTCATATTGACATGAGTGATGATAGTTTATGTCCAGAATTATTTCAATAGCCTGATATGTGTGAAGCTATAAGCTTTGATCCAATAAAACCAATAATTATAAGTGCGGACAATTCTAACGAGGAAAATAATAATAATTAGTGACTCATACTAAAACAAATAACAACTTTTTTCTTCAACAAGTGTGATTTTTATTTCTGTACTTTGTATCCCTGCATTTACAGTAAATGGTAAGGCTATATTAATGGAACGTTCGTAGTCTACATAAATTCCATACTGTAAATAGTGAATACTTGAGGAATTGAAGGAGGCCAAGGTTTATTTCACAGACTTGGATTTTTGACTACCCTTGACGGATACCGAACTACCAGGAACAGTAATATTGTACGCGCTCCCTTCCGGCAACGTTCCATCATAGCCCTCGGGAGCATCAGGGTGGATCCCATTGCCAGGTAAAAAGGGGCACATTTTGGCATGTTCCTGATTGCAAACATTAGCATCCATCCCTCTCTTCTCTGTAGCCCGAGAGTAGAAGAAATTGAAATTGGACACAATGACAGGTACGGGCAGAGCAATAGTCAGTACTCCAGCCACACATGTGACCGTCCCAATGACTTTGCCCAGAGCAGTCCTGGGAACCATATCCCCATAGCCCACAGTGGTCATTGTGACCACCCCCCAATAAAATGCACTTGGAATGGATGGGAATAAAGAGTCTTTCTTCGCCTCTTGCTCCGCAAAATAAATTGCACTTGAGAAGAGCACAACCCCGATAAAAAGGAAGAATATCAGGAGTCCTAATTCTTGCAAGGAAGCTTTCAGAGTGAGGCCTAAAATCTGAAGGCCTTTTGAATGACGGGACAATTTAAATATTCGGAACACCCGGACTAACCGAATTACTCTTAGGACGGATAAGTATGTGGCTCGATTAATCGACTCTGTCCCAGACATGTTAGATGGCGATAGTGCGGTGAGTAATTGGATAAAGTATGGAACGATAGCTACAAAGTCAATGATGTTCATCATGTCCGTGCAGAAACGAAATTTTTTCGGGGATGAGATAAATCTTGTGACAAACTCTAAACAGAACCAAAGTACACATACAGTTTCAATCACATTCAAAACATCTTGGAAATCAGTTGCATTTTCCTCATCTGGATTCGACTCTTTGCCAAGTTCAGGTATTTGATCCGACGTTGACTTTTTCAGTCCAAATTCCGGGATGGTTCCGATGCAAAAGGCAGCAATTGAGAGGACGATGGTGAAAACAGAATTAAAAGCAACTGCTGTTGCTAAAGTAGAGCTTTCGGGGTATTCTAACAGTAGCCATATCTTTCTTTGGAACATATTTTTCGGTAAGAGTTTCGCTTCGTCCTCTTCAGCATAGTAACCTTCGGATTCTCGAAATTCATTCAAAAAAGTTTCCCCAAGGTCGAAGAACACTAACTCTGCATAAAATACTGCAGTATCCACGCTGTAGGGTCGGCGGATTCGTCCGCCGCTTTGATAAAAGTAAAGTATCATTTCGAAGCTTTCTCGATTTCTGTCGAAGTAATAATATTGTTCTTTTGGATCAAAGAATGCGAGTCTGCGGGCGGGATCACCGAGTAAGGTTTTTGGGAAGCGATTCAAACTTCGAAGTTGCGTCTCGAACATTTTTCCACTCACCTGAATTCGCACTCTGGTGCAGCCTGCATGGTCGTGAGGATGCCCCTTGTATTCTTTAGTATTGAAATGGTATTTATCAATTAGATGTTGTCTTCTCCTAGTGGCACGTTTTTTCCCCAGCTTTTTTCGGACCAGTTCCTTTTTGGTCATTACGTGGGCTTGGGGGTCCCAGCGTTTGAACTTTCTCCATTCTTCCCGATATGCTGGGATTAGGAGGGCTTCTATGTAGAAATTCCATAAGAAGTTCGGGATTTTTAGGAAGCTTTGTCTAATTGATCGAAGAATGTTATCAAATGCTATTTCTTTTCGGTACTCTCGCACGTCGTCAGTGCATGGGACCATTTCAGGGGTTTCCACATTTCGACGTCTTTTAATCGAACCAGTGTCTGCATTAGAGGTGTTATCTTTCTTTGAATGAACATGTCTGAGTCCGGTACGGCGGAATGCAGTTTTCGTGCTTAGAGCTGTCATGTGTTCCTTGGCCATGTCGGATTCAGTATCCTTTTCCGTACGTAACAATAACAGTCATTATTTTTACAAAATCCAGCGCCATTAATGTGTGTGCTGCTATTGGGAGGCATACAAATTTGAAAAAGAATAAAATTATTTTTAAATAGTCGCAGCAATATGAACACCATAAATCATTTATTTTGTTGAAAAACATAAAAAGATGCAAATAAAATAACAAACTGTTTCAAATGGCAGCATCTCGAAATTCATTTTGCTATAATTCATGGTCGGAGGGAGTTCTCTCCATGATTTGAATAATAAAATTATTCATATCACTTGCTAAGATAAGACCCGTGAATAATGAAATGTAAAGCAGAAATGTAATACAAGAATGTAAAAATGAAATTGTAATGCTGATCGGCAAAAATACAATAAATATACATACATATCACTTGCTAATAACATTTGAGTTTATATGACACAATTTGCAAGCATGCAGTAAAGTAATACCTTCCAACACCTTTCTCCATCAAAGTCGTGCTATTGATATTAATTTTACTTTAAGACTTTTACTGCACTTGTAAACTTGCACCAATTAAACCGTTTACTTAACTGTAGTGTGTATACATTTTTAAATAGGTATGACCAATCTCATATAATATTATGTATACTATATTAAATAACATTTAATAATCACATTGATTTTACTAGAAAATTTAGGTTGTACGCATTCATTGTCATTTGAAAGTTATAAATAGACGTTTGGTGCAAAGGCTTTGGGATTTTATTACATGACACAAATCCTCACGCGAGGATTGTGAGACAATCATACAATGCTTTTTTCTTTACAATTGTTTAATATTATTAATATTTAGATTAATATTAGAATGTTATAAGAAAACCAAGCAGAGAAATGTTTTGAAGATAATTTATGTTAAGCACGCATATTTAAGAACTATTTGAGAGCACGAGGTTGCATCTAACATTAATAACTCTAATTCCGCCAAATGTTAACACTACTCGTATGTGCATACGTGACGTGTTACAACAAATCCTTTTTTTCTATTCTATCTCATGTAAGTAATTATGTACTGGAAAAAATTAAAACCTTTCACTTCAAAGATACAAGCATAGAACTGGGTCAAGCTTTTAGGTTACAGGGGTGTAATGAGTTAAGCAAAGTAGGAATTTTTTCTTAAAACATTCGTCGGTGAAGGATTTCAGTTCGATTCAAAAGTCATGTTACTGGCGGTTCCAGCAGGACAGCAAGCCAAAGTTAAAATGTTGTACCATTGTCAATTCTAAACTCGACTCACAATTAGAATATTATTCTTTCTTGAATAATAGGGAATATTATCTCTTTTTCCCCAGCTGCTCCTTGTGCATGGAATGCTTTATACGAAACGTCTAGCGAGCTTTAAAGTCATTTCTCTTTCACATTCAAATGCTAATTTTGACACTCGAATTTCGAATATCCTTGAACAAGGAATGTAGGCTCGATATTGGCTTGTGGATAAGGACAATACAATCTAATATTGGATTCCCGATTGTACTTTGGTTTAGAGGTTTTCACGCACGCCTCAAAGCCCAAATGAGGAGCTTTTTCCGATGGCGTGAAAATTCGGAATGAATGGGAGTTTTTTGACGCAGATTTTGAAAATGTTCATTCGTATTATAGTTATACATTTTGCCGAGTTGATTTGTTTGCGTTTTTTTATATAAAAAAATCATAAAATATGTTGCTTGGATGTCGGATCCTTACTGAAGGAAGGTTAACATTTTCAGAGTTAATTGGGACCCCTGCAGTTTTACGCTTTCCCACCTTTCTCTTTGATTTCTATAGTACAGCAGAAAATAGTACATGACGTTGCTCAGCCAAAATATTTAACTATTTTCTTTTTACAAAAATCAGAAATAGTGCTGGGACTCTGTTTGATCCAAAGGGTTGGGTCTGGTCTGACGGTTGCGCCAGATCAAGTAGTTTTGGTCTCGGAAATCCACTAGACCATGCTCCTTGGTGCGAGAGTGTGGAACAGACCATTTGGAATGGTCCTAAGGTAGGACCAGACCAGAACGGATATCTTGGAACATGCTGCAAAATTTCCAGCACCTATCAGGCACTGCGGTGCCGTAGATGATTATAGCAATTAGTTTTACTTAGATATTGATAAAATCATTTCAGGTTGTATTATAACATGAATAACGATAAAGCCATTTCATATTACACAAAATGTAGTTTTTTCCTTAAAAAGTATGAAATAAAACGCAAACAAAAAAGCTTTTAGACTGAGTTGCTTTTGCATGCATTTTCACCAACGCCTGTAAAAGTAATAAACAAGGTAATTACAGGTAAACAGTTTACAGTAAAGCATGTTTATTACTTTTACTAAATATTGATTTTCGAAATCACAGTATTACTAATTACTAGTATATCTACATATATGGACGTGCCGAATTATCACTGTTTGATTTTGTTGGATCTCTTGTACATTTAAAATATCATTACAGTACTTCGCAATGATTGAGAACACCCCTCACGGAGGGTTTGTGCGAAGATATATGTAGTATTATGGTATGGCTTTGCAAAAAGTATTTCGAAAAAATTTTGAAATATTTTTCAGAATTTTATGTTTTAGCCCTTAAATAATTTCATGATATTGATTCAAAACATCATTGACATCTGTCATATGTTGTTATTCGTCCTGTTTCACTTGCACAACCATGGGTTGTACCAACCACCTTTCTCCCATGTTTTCAGTTTAAGGTATTCGAGCATCAGTATTAAATGAAAAACTATTGCACCGATTTTAACCCAAAATCTAATCCGAGTTCTTATACAGTCGTTAAACTATACGAAAAGTTTCAGCAAAATCTGTCCAGCCGTTTAGGGAGAATCATGGGCACGGACTTCTGGAGATAAGGGCGAACGGACACCGAGAGCACAAATACTTAAAGGGGCTGAGACGTCTAAAATTGATTCGTCAGAATTTTTTTCACTGAATTGAAATGCCTTACATGAACAATGTCATGATTCCTTAATTAGACGTTTTCCTCTATCAATACATTTCGTTTCCCATACATATTATGGAGCACTATTTTTTCAAAACATTAAAAATTTAGACTGTTCCTACTGCTAGTAGTGCCAAGACCAAAGCACCTTTACAAAAATATTAGGGTGAGGATTTTTTGACGGGGTCTGTAAGGTCCAAGGATTCGCAATGCATGCCATCGATTTTGGGAAGAACTGACTATTGGGGGTGACTGTGAGCTTCTCAATACATTTTATTAACTTAAATACTTTGATCCTTAATCCTTAGCGTGTAAAGCAGTGGACGCTTTTGTAAATATGTATTCATTCAGATTATTTAATAATTAGTAGCGAATTTACTTAGTATGTTGAAATTTTAAGCTTAGATATTAGTGCAACTCACCACTTCTCCAGGCAGGACAAGTGGAGAGTTGTCAGTTATAGAGGACTGTTTGTTGCAATGCAGAAACATGGTAACGATTTTTAGTATAAAGTATTTATTAAAACCAAGTGTGATATTAAAACCAAAATCTTCTCATTTAAATAATAACCGCAGCAAGTATCCACTCATGACCCTCTAAACCAGCACGTCTTCCCCCAATCAGCTTCTTCACCTCGTGTACCACAAACATCGACAACAGAGGGGTAATAATAAACACAGTTATGATATTATCGTATAGCACTGTTGGAGCAATGTTGGCTGGGACGGAGAAGTAAAATCCTGAAGCTATAACGGCAGTCCCACTGGCCAAGCTCCCAACTGCAGCCACGATGAATGCACTTCTGGTGAGGATGTT
This sequence comes from Allacma fusca, assembly GCA_947179485.1. Classification (NCBI taxonomy): domain Eukaryota; kingdom Metazoa; phylum Arthropoda; class Collembola; order Symphypleona; family Sminthuridae; genus Allacma; species Allacma fusca. Next base: position 19,266,601 of record OX359249.1, on the reverse strand, counting down.
GCCCCATGGGGTACAGTTTGCTATGGTTACCAGTACTAAGGTACACCAGAGGGCAGTCAAAACGAAAATCCAAGTAGGAAAGATGACGACGAAGACACCAAAAGCAACAGCAAGGCAAACTGTCACGATAATCATGAGGAGCATGTGTCCCATCAGACACATCCCTTCGCAACTGCTGAACCTCGCAATAATGAAGATGACAAGGTAAACAATGATAGCCGTGGCTACCATTCCTCTCATAATGTCATCTATTCGGCTTAAATTTGGACTCGAAGGGACGTAAGACATCCATGCTATGCAAAGCAGCAGTTGAGCCAATAACACGTAGTACAGTTTCGATGCGAACTTAACCCGGAAGCGTGGACTGGCAAATTTGGGCCCCAATGTGTATGATTTTGCCCCAAAGCCACAACTGATGAAAACATCAAAACAGGTTTTTTCATCGATTGGAGGTATTTCCTGCGGTCTGGTACGCCTCACCTGTTGTTGTGTTGAAAATATTTCTATAGCTGTAGAATCTTCATTAGCGTCTTTCTTCCGGTTATATCTGGCAGCAAGACTAGGATAATTTCGGTTGATATCATTTTTTTCAAGGTTCTCTTCCTCTCCTGAGAATTTCGAGGTTAGTGGCACCGTGTCCGTTTCAACATTGCTCTCCATTTCATGGGATGTTTGATGATAGCTACCACCTTTCAATTTTGTATTGGTATTTGGGGGAAATTTTAATTTAGTTTCTAATACCACACCACGCGAATCAGACAACAAATTTACGCTAGACACTCGCTTTACAAAACATGCCAAGCGTTATGAGTACAAACGTTCAGTTCGGCTCAGATTCTTCGATGTAACGCCTCAGCCTTGTTTTCTGATTAGTTGCTTGAATATTCTTCACTCCAAAAAAACCAACTATACATGATTTTCATTCCATCGATTCAGAGAAAGGAGTTTTTGGGATTGAAGCAAGCAAAGGTTCTTCATTCTTCAATGTCAAGGGATTAAAGTCAATCAAACTAAAGACCAATCTTTTTGATTTTTGTTGTGACCTTGAAGGGGTTTGAATTCTGGAGTATTCACAAAATTCAACAGCAGGTAAAGTTGTCTTCAGATAGGTCGTCTCCCAATGAAATTTTGATATAACTTTGCACTAAGGCCAATCAAGAGTATAAAACTCATTCGTACTTAAAAATATAATTTTGAATTACAGTGAATTATTGCATATTAAGCAAGCAGGAATTGAATAATATATCTCTGAATCTGAATGCTGAAAGCTATTATAGGACCGTTTTTACAAACAAACAATTTCTTAAATCGCAAGTTTTAGGATTTTCAACTTTTGAAAATAAAATTCCTTGCTAAAAGTTGTTTTAAAGGTTTATTTTTCTGGACAGTCTGAAATAATTTTGAATGGAATTCTGGTGGTACATGACAACAAATTACCGAATTTCTAAGCATTATCAGTACACACTGATATCGTATTCAGACCAGAGCTCAGCACGCGCACAGGGCTGTCAGGAAAAGCTTTGATTTTGAATTACTGACGGAATTAATTATTGTTTTTGCAATTTGTAGTTGCTTATTATTTTTCTGTACAGTTATGGGCATGGATCTTACAAAATTGTGCTGCACCTGAAGTTGACATTAGAGTACGGATCAAATCTTGGGTTATTAGAAATCTATTGGGCAAAAAAATGTTTGAAGCGTTTTATGCCAATTCCTTGTCGAAAGTTGTAATTTCTTTTTTTAGAAAGTAAAGAGTAATTAATAATTTTTACCAATCTCAAGACAAGCAAAAGGCTATCTTATAATTTCGTCAGTAAAATGTAAGTTTGTAAAGTCGGAACGGAAATCCTTTCCACTGATATTGCAAACTTGTCCAAAGTGCCCTAAAAGCGACACTTCGTTTTTGGTATAAAATTAAGTTACGAAATAAATTTTGTTGAACACATATTTATGAAAAACTATCTTGAAAAAGGATTCATGCAAAATACTTTTGCTCTAGCTGTAATACGCTCCTCACGATTCCACTGTAAGTAAATTGCTTAAACATAGGGTTAAACGGGGCGACATCTATCACAAGATTGCTGTTACATGGCGACAAATGAGTACATATAGTAAAATTCAATTTTGGTAGCAAAAATCATAAAACTTTTTTGTAGGGGTGCGTTCGTTACTAACATTTCACCTGATTTTCAGGGAAACAAAATTGTTCTAAACTGAGAATTCTAAATGCTTTTTAACATGGAGGTTCAGTTTCTGGAGGTACAAAAAATCCAACGGTCGAAAACATGTTTGTGATGCGTACAGGCTGAGAAGAAAGCAAAGATAGAAATATTCAGCTAATTTAAAAATTCACAATTAAATGGAATCCCAAAATAATTTCTGTAAAATTCACGAAACAGAAAGACGGATATTTTATATATAGACTCCTAAATCTACTGATATAAAACATTTGTCCACATCTGAACAAAATATTTGTGCTCTACTGATGAAGACTTTTTCAAGATAGTTTTTCATAAATATGAGTTCACAAAGATTTATTTCGTAACTTAATTTTAGGGCAAAAATGAAATACTGCGTTTAGGGTACTTTGGACAAGTGTGAATTGTGATGTCTAGCTGATAGATATGTAAAAAGCCATAAAGTAAAACTTGCTAATATGCATAGAAAATACAATGTATTTGTATGAAAGAAAGTAGAAACAGTTTCTTCAGCTATTTTTAAATGCTTTAACTTACTATTAGAATATAACATGCTATAATAAAGCAGACGTACTTACTGAAGATATTTTACTGATTCATCATTCAACACAAAGAATACTACTCTTCATGAATGTTACGACCATCGTAATATTTGTATGATGCCGGATGAAGGAAGGATTTACTTCAGAATTTGAAAGCACATGAAAAAATTGAAGAAATTTAGAAAATGAAACATTTGGTCTCATTGTAATAATTTATATTCTACTTAATAGATTCCATAGGAAAAACATTTTGAGGGTATTTTCCATCGACGTTTCCGGGGGGGCTGTATTCGGCAACAATATAAATCCCGTACTGACCAGTTGACATGGCCATTCCAAGTTTCTGCGTTCCTTTCCATATCAATTGTGTGAAGTGATCTTTTCGAAGAAGTGAAATAATTGATTTAGAGAAGGATTAAATGCAAAAGCTATTTATATGTCATTGAATATCTATTGTATTCTAAGATTCTACTGTCACTCACTGGCTCCTTTTTGCTTGCCCACAGACTTCCAGTTATAATTTCTGCCTTCGTTATACCAGGCCTCACAAGCCGCTTTCCCTGTCACCACGGGACCTACCGTCGTAAAATATATGCTTTCCCCACATCTCTTACCACGAAACTCGACCGTCTCTCCTGTTTCACTTAATTTCTTGGCATAAGATTTAGCGACCTTGCAAAGCTAACGGGATTTCCATGTAGAAATATCAACTGATCAATAGTCAAGAAACAAGTTAAAAATAATTAAAAGGTACTATTTTATTATTTGCGATCTTACATCTTCGTCCAGCTCAAGATCTGGCACGTTGTGTTTCCTCCGGTAATAGTTATGGGACTTTAAGCACTCTTCCAGAAAATCTTGTTCAGGTAAACTATGCGACTGAAAGAATGAGGTCAGAGTGGTTATGGAATAAAAGCTTGATATAATATGACGAGCGTCAATAACGGAACAGGCATTTAAACATACCCTAGACCTCGACTCTAGATCTTTATATTCCATGTATTTTGCAGTTTGGTGTTGAATTCAAGGCCAGGTGCCAGATTCTTACCATTACATTGGGGGGTTCTATTAAAAATAAAATATAAACTTAACAAACACATCACAACTTATAAGAGAGAGAAATTTTCATTTGTTTTAAATTAGAATAATTTAAACGTTCAATGACTTAAAATCAATGTCATGTTATTTATAATTTATTATTTATCAAATTTTATATGATGGAGTACCTGAAGATGAAAGTAATACTTGGCGATAAAGGATCTGTTGAGGCTGTCTGTAATGCTGGGTAAGCGTAAGGTAAGATTAGTCGCGTGTATCTACCATTTATAATGAGTTAATTCGTGAGAAAATATTTATCTATCATATATAATTTTGATCTTTTCGTACACCTACTTTGTTGTTAAAAAAATTACGAAAAAAAATAAAAAAGCTTTAATTTGCGTGGTAATAAAGTAGTAAATCATCATTTTGTTTTGTTTTACTTCATTGTTTTTACTTACGTTTAACTACTTCTTTAATTTTACAGTTTTATTATTTGAAACAGCAGCAATTTGTTTCCGCTGACCTTCCAAATCAACGACTACCTAGGGAACCTCAGCTGACCAACCTAACTAAACAAAAACAGATAAAATGCCTGCTGGTTGATCGCCATTTTGTTAGGCAATTGTGTAATGAGTCTCATGAAGGGACATTGGAACCTACTATAATTGTCTACCCTTGTAGTTCCTTAAGAGAACAGCCGTTAGTAGATATGTATGCGTATTATGTCACTTCTAAGATTATCATTAGATTAGATGAATAATCGTGTGGATAACTTTGGCAAACCTGACCAATCTGATCAAATAAATATTGGACATTGTCAACATTTTTTACTAGACAAGGGAATAGATAGTGGTTAGTATGTCACATATGCATGATGTATAGGGGATCCCTAAAAGAGTAATATTGATAATACAGTTATCATAATTGGCAATATTTGCATATTCTTTTTCTCCGTTATAGGAGTAAAATTGCACTCTTCTAAACTGAAATGTGTCCAAACTGGATGCAGCGCTTATTAACACGCTACATTTAGCAAGTTGAATTCGAGAAATAAATAAATATTAAGAAAGTATACTTATATGTTATTTGAAAATAAAGTCCATAGTAGGCAGATATTATTCTCCAGAAGGTGAACTCTAAGAAAGGGTAGAGCATACGAGCCACCAATATCATTTGAGGTCGAATCGAGTTACTTAACTTCATTACATTAAATACTCGACCAACCTTAGATTAATCTTTGGCGTTAACATAATATGTTAAGACCTTTTGCTTGATAAACATAATTCACTGCCAAACAGAGTAAACAGATAAAATGACGCTAACTTGAGAACAAAAACATTTACATAGATACTGTTATGATGGTAATGCTAAAACGTCATTGAAGGTGAATGTCCGTGAGGTCTAACAAAATTTGTTCAGTTTTTCCAATTCACGTGATTCGAGTAATAAAAAGTTGCTCAATAATCTATAAAGTATATTTAATTGTAATGTATACATCCTTTACAAATTATTTCTCTTAGCCTATTTTTCGACAAAGTATCATACTGTTTATATTGACATTCATATTTAAAAGGTGAAGAAACATAGGGATTATATACAAGGATTATCCCAAATTAAGGCTTAATTTTTGGTATCCACAATTGGCTAAATCTAAACTATATAGTTAAGCCAGGATAAGTAGTGTACTAGTGTACTCTATAAATCCTAAGCTAAACCGTATTTTAATGTTTCGCCAATTTAAAATATCACAAAATCAATTTATACCGGTTCAGCAACTTCCATAAGTTCGTTTCCACGTATATTGATACACTGTTGACGTTTCTCACGTAACTTCAGCATTTCTTCCTTCAGCTTATTTAAAATTGCATAGTTGGGAGAGTTTGCTGATGCTTTACTTTGTAAGGTTGTGATCTGCTGTTCTTCTTGCTTTTTTTCTTTCACGCTTTTGATCGAACCATTTCCATACAGACGAAGGAAGGAACCGAAATTCTTGATATGAGGGTGTATTTTCTGAAAATATGAAGGATATGATTGAGAAAATGACAGCCAGACAAAGATTACCTAATGTCTTACTACTTCCGATGGTACACGTATCTTAATTTGTTATTAGCGGCTGAAAATATTAATGCAATAACTTACACACAATAAGGCTTGAGATGCAAGTTGTTTTCCTTCTCTCTTATTACTAGCGGTTACTTCAACACAGTGCTCTCCTGTCTGCATCTTAAACCGATTTGCTTGCCCATTTGTGGAAATAACATCGAACTTTATATCTGAAGTACTTCCTTGCCCGAAATTTCTAAGTAAAGTAAGCATTAGAATTAACTATTCCATAAATAAACTGATTTAGTTTATCTCTGTAACCAAAAATTAGAAAAAAATTACCTTTGTAGACAGGCCAGCAGTAGAGCATAAGGGGACGGTTCGCTGACACTAGCACACATTTTAGGAATTCTAGGATCATCCATCTCAACTTGATCGAAATACTGCATGCATAATACAACCACAAAAATGAATAACGAACTGTTAAGATATCTTATAATACGTACACCTACCTACATAATATGTACGGAATGAAAGCTACTTTATAACATACCCCAATGTGATAAAGCTCATTATTTGCGGCTCCACTGGTTTTCAAAACATCTTTCATTTCAGGAATCAAAATTTCCAGTGTAGCTGCTGCAGCAGCAGCTTTCGCCAACTTCTTACTTGTTCCATAGCCGATTCCGTATTTAACATTGTTAATCATAACTGTTGCAGCATATGGAGACGATGAATTTCTAATTTCACCAAAGGTGTACGAAGGCTGCATTCGCAGAGCATGCTGCACGTATTCGTGCAAAATACACACGGAACTTTTGCCTTGAGGATTCATCGTATATTCTTTAATTGCTTTGCCTGAGTCAGATTCTCCAGCTAAACATAAAATTAAATGATTGTAAACACAATGATTTATAAAATGAATGTAGTATCTACAAGCGAACATTCATTTTTTCTTAAACGGTTACTGTAATTCCTCATATTAGTAATAATTTCTGCGATTATACTATACCTGCAGAATAAGAATAAAATATGCAATATAGTAATATACAGTCATAGGAAAATATTCTTATTTCACTTACTATCCAGTCACTAAATATTGCTTCTCGATCTGACTGAAGTTTCACGCAAAAACAATTATAACGTTTTAACTCGGTTTACCACGGAAAATCAACTCTAATATCCATTTTCGTACTGAAATACATTGAACGTATTTCCAAAACTTGTCACTATTCCAAATAAATACTAATTATTGCCAAAGCTTTTTAGCGTTCAGGCTTGTTCTAAACCTTAAATAGTGAAAACGCAATAACCCAATTACAAACACACAGATTTTTCAAGATGCAGAACTGTGTAACTATTAAATAAAACTATTCTTTGCCAGTTCTTGGTTTTACTCACAGACTCTTGTGATACTTTTTATACTCGATACTATTTGTCGATCGGAGTTCTCATCATTTCATAAAACATAGACTTGACACTGAAGTCTAGAAAAAATTTAATAAGATTATTTACCAGGCCGCTGAACAGGAAAAGTAATTAGCTGGACACCCTCAGGTAACGTTGGTCGTTGGAGATGTAGCCGCTTCTGTTCTTTAGTGTGTTTCCTCCTGTCCCTCCAGGACCTAGTAATGAAATATTAGTAATAAATAACTAAACAAATGAATAGATTATAGACGTAAAAATCAATCCTTACTTGAATCGTTTACAAGTGAACTGCTTGAACTTGAACAGTCTCATACAATATTCACGCAATTCTTCCGGACTAACAGAATTTAATTCATTGGCTTCCTGTGATGTTTCCACTTGAGCTTTAGGTATCATATTTTTAACAACATCGCAGGGGGGTTCATTAACATTAGATGGTCTTTCATCCATAAACAATTTGAGTCTCTGGTGAATGGGAGTGCTAGGAATCCTCGCACTTTGCTTTGCATCGTCGTTTTTGGTTTGACGTTCAATTGATGTCACCGACTGGGAATCATCCTCAATCTTGATAACGGTTTCAGAGGAGTTAACACCAGACATACTTAATTCATTCATACTTGTATCATCGTCATCTTGAATTTCTCCTGGCTCCAATTCATCATCAACGGCAACTTCAAAAGATGTCCCTGATTTTAGGGAATGTTCGGGTGGACTCGAAACTTCAGTCACGCATGAGTTCGCAAACGGGCAAGTGCTAGGAACTTCTGGAGCCTCAGTAGGTACTGCAGATTGTGGTGACATATTCACAGTGGAATTATCGGTTTCAGTCACTAAAGTTTCAGAATTTTCAGGCTCTTGTGTGGGCTCATCCTTGACTTCTGGAGGTGATCCACTGGGTTGAGAATTTTCAACCACAACTTTAGAATGAATAGCCGCCTCCCTCAACAGTGCTTTGCTATAAGACAAGCATGGAATAGCGCTCAACGGCATGGAATGTCTCTGCATAAAATCACCATCATTTAAACAAATTAATACCACGAAACTAAAATCTAAATAAAAACACAAAATTACAAATATATTAATATAAATAGTACCCTAGCTGACCCTGGTCCAAGCCTGTAAGGCTTTGACAACGTACAAATTCGCGTTTTCCTGTGTAAATACAACGGCATCCCGCTTACATGCCGCACCTGAATCCATCCCCCTGGTAGATCATCGAATTTACTTTTCCCTTTCTCTGCAAATAAAAAACCAAAGAAATACGTAAAAATCAGAGGAATTCCTACATCATTGTACATGTCAACATCACGTTGTCAGAATCCTGTAAATACTCTTACCTTCCAGAATCATAACAACCTTCTCATTGTATTTATTACTAGAATCATCCTTATCTTCGTCCAGTTCACCAGCTTCAACTTCCGCCGACTTGTCATCCTTTTCCCCACCAACACCACCGCTACTCCCTAAATTCTTTATCAAATCATGGTCTTGAGGATTCAGTTTCCGCCGTTTCGGAGTCCGTCTGAAATCTTCAGGCAGGGCTGAAAATCCAAAAACAAATTCATCATCATATAAGCACTTACTCTTCAACATTTCCAACTTTTACTTACAACTGGAGCTATCCCTCAATAAAATTAATGAATGAAGTAGGAAATCCAGATTAACCTTTAAAAATCAATACAGGTCTGGGGATTTCTTACTACGAACCGTATCTCCATTGAAGATAGTGTGGGTTCAACTCATATCTACTTTTTTCTCACTTTCTCCTAAACAGTGTTGATAAACTGAACGGCACGCTACACACTCTACTACGTCCTCCTACATACTTAAAAATCCAACTACATCATTCTTATTCTCCCAAACAAACCTTCTTCCAACAATTCGTCTACTTCATTTTCGTCACAGAAGTAACTATCTTCACTATCCGTGTCTGAAGGGTTATCCTCATCCGCTGCCGCCCCGAAGTCCGTCTTACTGTCATCCATGTTGTTCTCCGGTGAAGAGCGATCAATCTCCAGCTTCCACGTCCTCTGAAATTAAAAAATGCTCTAATTATTAACTGACAAGCCCCCTTTAACCCCAATCCCCAAAACTATTTACAAGTTACACTCAACTAGGAATTAACCCCCAAGTACACATAATCCTGCATTAAGTCCCTCTCCAAAATTTGTGTACTCCTTACTTATTAAAGGAAGAACTTCTTATTCTGTAAGCATTCCGGATAAATAATTAAAAATCCTCATTTACCTTTCCGCTATGACACAGGTGTACTTTCAGTACCACAAGGGTACTTCCTCCTCTGTGTGATCAGGGTCATAAATTATTGTCGGGCTGCGATTGAACAATTATCTTTGTATTTATAAACTCACACAAAAGGTGCGGTAGATATTTAGAATTTAAGTTTTGGGGAAGTCAGTTCACCGGTCACAACCAAAGAACTCACCCAAAAACGTGAATCTCACACTATCCTATCATATCGTAACTAATAACACTACACACTATACACGAACAAGATATTCCCAATCCCAATTTACTCTTGATTGGAATTATTCACAACTGCAGTCATTTGAAGCATGTGCGCCAAGAGCAGGGAATCAGGGAATGTCCTATGTGCATGGCTGCAGTAGTGCTACTGTACGTGAAGGTGCCAAACACAAGTAAGTGCTACTGATTTCTATGTAAAGGGAGCCACTTTACTCACTTCTCCTCTTCCTGGATGAAGTTGGAGTTGAGTGACTAGGAAGGAACCGTCTGCCGGACGGTAGTAACTCACAAATACAAAATTCTGGAGTTAAAATGAATGTAGTTATAAAACTAATGTAATTACATACATAGGACTAAATTTCACAAAATTCCAAAAATAAAGCTTTACTTGCTAGCAACATTTTAATTACATGCGAACCCTAAGGGAATTCTCTTGTGTGAATCTGTTTCCTTTGTAGGGGACCTTTTTATACGGGAAGAAAAAATGTTTTTATTGACAAAGGTTTTAGGGAAGTATTTTTAAAATTCCCCAGGGCTAAATAGTAAATGTTACATTGACATGGTTGTTGAAGTAGGAGTGGCATTCTTTGGTGAGTGTTCCTCCTGTCGCCAGCATGTTGGTGGATTTTTTGTTGTGTGAAAAATGAGGCGTTGATAAAATATAAGAAATTCTGTGTGTCAGTTAAGGTATGGGTTTGAAATTAGTCATTAATCGTGGTTTTAATTTGATGAGGGGGAATGCCACAATAGACACACGGGGATATTTGTAACTTGAGCAGTTATGGAATCATGTTTATTCAACGGGATGAGGGGAGATGGCTGGCAAATGCGAGTATTCTGGAATGATCAATGATGGCTAAAATTCCGTTGGCTTTAAATTTGCGTTGAGGAGGACGGCCTTATTACATGTAGGGATGCGGTGCATTTTCTAAATTCAGAAATTACTTGAGAGGTTAATTATAGTGACTATTGAATTTCAAGGTATTGGAGGTAATTGGACAAGGGGTCTTTTCTGAATTTTCCCCGTTGATTTTTTCCCAAATTTAGTGGAGCAAGAGGCTCGAACTTGTGTGAGTTTTAAACTTAGTCTACGAAAACGCAGGAACGGTTTTTCTTGACATTTCCTAGCACTGGTTCACTCAGGTGTGAGTTTGGAAGACGAATGGGTTCTTGCATAGGTTTTAAGAATGCTCAAATACGTATTTGCATGCGTGAATTCTTTTCGAGTATTGCACAGGTGACTTTAAAAAGTCTTAGATTTAGAGCATACTAAATGGGAATACAATTTTTGAAAAAAGTGTTTCCTACGATTGTTAGGTATACCTATGTTCCCATGTAATAACATCCATGTTGCATGTGTCATGAAAAAAGGCAGTTGCAAATCCTACAGAATACTTTGTTATACATAGGAAGCTGTCGAACAACAACTGCGTTCCCCTTCGGGTTAATCATAATGAAACTGCTGGACAAATATGTTCCCTTGAGAAAAAGTCCCTCGGCTCCGGATATACCTACTTATTAGGGATCAAATTAATTTTATGCATAAAATACATACAAAGGTACATTTATTTAACTATGTGTAGGCATATCTTCGCATGCATAGATTTATTGACAAAACGGAATTTTGAAACCAAGGAAATGATTGACACGATAGAAGCAGGAGGTGTATAATCCCGATCGGTGAGGCAGATTCGGTGTTCAATGTTCAAATATATAGTTACTATTGTCAGTGTAAATCCTTTGCCGGCGCAATAAAAAATTCATCGTCTGCTGCTCACCAATTATTAGCATCACCGTGCTTCGTGTTTATCCATAAAATTCAACGCCAATATAATAAAAAACTTGGAGGTTCTCTGTATATCCTTATTTTGCAAATACTAATTTCTTCTCAATTACCAGTCGACAGGTGTGATATTTTTCAGCTTTGCTACTGTACAAAATAGCTATAAAGTACTAAGTAGAGTGGTTATAAGTTTAAAATGGAGTCACAATCGGACGAATCAGAAGAAGAGACAGAGGCTGAAGAGCTAGAAGATAGCTTCGTAAATGATGACATTGAATTCGATGAAAATTCTACTGCTGAAGTGTTTCCCGTAGAATCCTTTGACCACACTTCAAAATTAATACTTCTGGACGACAATGAGGAAGCACTGCAACAAAAAACTTCAGCTTTGCCGAGGCTATCTGTGGCCAAAATAAAATCCGAAACTGTTTTATCTTCAGATGCAGAATCCTCCGACGCTACTAATGGGGAAGACTGGCAAGCTCGACCTGCCTCACCAGATTACCCACCTGAATATTGGCAAGTTCAAAGATTGATTAAATACATTAAGGTACGTATTCCTCACCTAACATACCTCATTCCTTTTCATTTCCAGAAGCTGACCCATTTTACTTTTGCTCATATATAGGCAGGTAACCCGACTGCAACAATAATTTCGTTATCATCCCTGCGAGATTTCAATTTACGTGATAAATTTGTTCAACATGCCATAAAAGATTCAAGTGGTTTAGAGGTTCTCTTGAATATATTGGAAACGGAGGAATCTCGTTGCAAACGGGCAGCCTTACTGGTAATTCGAGAAGTTACTTCCAGCCCTGATATTAGCCGCAGTCTGTTTAATATGAGGGTGAGGTTAAATACTACTCCTTTATTGTAATATAGCTCGAAATGAAACTTGAGAGTTCGCTTGCTAGTTCATTGAGATTTATATAATTGTCATTGTATTACTCCCAGGGGCTTGAAACGTTGGTAGAATGTTTAAATGATCCGTCCAGGGAATTAAAACTCCTCACTGCTGAAGCTGTCTCCAATATATGCAAGATTAAGAAAGCTAGGAGGGCAATGAGAAACAGCAACGGAATAGCTAGATTGGTAATTTAATTTTAATTACCAGCTGATTTTGAATTTCTCATATAATATGTACCTATGCATAATATCACGACTAAAACAAATCGAATGAAGGAAATCTCATTCATATACTTCTTTATATTTACTATTCAAAGGTTGACATGCTTGATATAGAAACTGCAACACACTTGCACCACCCAAGTGAAGGAGCTGAGACCGTATTTGACGTTGCTCGAAGTGGAGCAATGGCATTGTGGTCATTAGCGAGCTCCTCAAAAAATAAAGAAGCAATTAGAAAGGCCGGGGCAATTCCTCTATTGGCGAAACTAATGAAAAGCAAGAATGTGGAGGTGGTAATACCCGTAGTAGGAATCCTCCAAGAATGTGCTTCAGAGGTATAACATATATTTGTACGGATAATTACAAAAAGCCGTGCGGGTGTACACACACCTACGTTTGCAGTTTACTACTTTGTACTTGAATACTGTACAAAATACAGAATACTTTATTACTATGCATTGTCCGTTCAATTACCGCCTAAAATAAAAGGTTCAAGTTTTCCTAATGTAAGGTGAACATTTGCAGACTACCTTCAGAATCTCCATTAGGAATGAAGGACTTTTGGAAGAATTCGTGCACTGCCTCCGAAGTCCTAATCTTGAACTCGTCCAGTTTTGTGCAAAGGCAATTTATATGGTACTTAATAAGCCATTAAGCGTCAAACGTTATTATGATATCATTTTCCGACATCAATGTCTTGTAAACTCATACACGACATATGATACTAGGCTAGGACCTCGTATCACAAGAGTCCTATGATATTATTGTTATTTGTACGGTCACAAACCATAAGCCAACTCATTAGGTTTTATCTAATATTTCATACACAGTGTGCAGAAGACGAGGAGTCTCGGGAAACAGTTTTTCGATTAGGAGCTATCGACCCTCTAATTCTAATTATTCAAGATCCAGCTTTACGTAAGAATAAAGTAGGTCAATGTATTCATTGTTGCTGCATACTATTGTAATTTTCTACTATGTTCTGTAATGTGAGCACGAGGCCCTTATAACTTTAGCCATTAATCGCCGCTGCTACTGGTGCCATCTGGAAATGTGCAACATCCATCTGCACCATGCCACATTATTTGAGTAAGGGATTGGTTGATCTACTGACATCTTTGCTGGAGGACGAGCCTGAAGAAATTCTTGTTAATGTTGCGGGCGCAATAGAAAAAATTACACGAGCGGATGAGGAAAATTGCGCCCTTGTGAAAAGGGCTGGTGCCATACCGCCACTCATTGGACTTTTGACGTACACAAATGCAGTTAGTATAAACATATTTACTAATCACACTATGCAACAGCAAGTTCATGCCATCAACTTATAACAATATGAATGCAACTCTCTGTGTATGAAACGCAACAGAAAAAGACAATATGTATCATATGAAATAGGAACTTCTAGTAAACGCTACAAATACTGTTGGCGAATTGGCACGAGATGCAGAAGCAAGAGCGGAAATGGAGCAGCAGGATGGATTTCGGTTAATATGGTCTCTCTTAAAACATCCGGAGCCCACTGTTCAAGCTAGTGCTGCCTGGACAATTTGTCCATATGTTGAAAGCTCGGAGGTAATAAATACTGCACAAAGTTTTAATTTTTCAAGGCAGGTTCCACAATTGCATTGAAAGATCTGGGCTTAGAGAAAAAAGTCTGAAAAATAAACTTCTTTTTCTGTCAGTAAATGCAACTGTTGTCTCTACGTTTCTATATACTGTATGTATGCCTACACTGTACTTACCTTCCCTTGAACCCAGTATTACCATAATTAGTCCACACTAAAATTTCCCAGGACTCGGGAGACATGGTCAGGAACTACGTTGGTGGTTTGGAAGCCCTAGTTCATCTCCTCATGTCTGAAGATATTGAAGTTCAAGCCGCAGTTTCTCAAGCAATCGCTGCCATAGCAGTTAACGTAGAAAATCTTGCCATAATGACTGATCACGGAGTGGTCCAATACCTGGCCCGGCTAGCCCCAACAGTAAGCTTCCACCCTTAACTCATCAAACTATTAACTACTGGGAAGCAAAACATTTTCAAGAGCAACCCACAAAAATTGAGACTTTTTCCCCCCTTTTTTTCGCAGCCTCGAGGAGACAATGATCTTTTAAGACGTTGCCTTGCAACAGCAATTGCTGAATGCTGCAAATTAGACAGGAACAGTGGGGAATTCGGACGGAGGAAAGCCGTGAGTCCTATTTGTTCCTATCTCTCATCTTCAGATCCCCTGGTTCACCGAGCAGCTGCTAAAGCACTCTGTGCTTTATCTTCAGACGCAAGAAATTGTATTACCATCCATCAGTGCGGGGTTGTTCCGGTCAGTGGAAATATCTCCATCCAAGTATTCTCTCTCACAATCAAAAAATTAAATGATTTGTTTTTAATACAGTATCTAATTAAAATGAGTGGATCATTGGATGAAGAACTCAGAAACTCTGCTGCAGGTGTAATGGCAAATATCCGTAATCTGGCTTTGTCAACAGAAAGAGTTCGGCTGATGTAATAATTCCACATTTCCAAATCCTTAATTTATTGTCAAGTAGGGAATCAAGCAAGGGCTCAATTACGGAATACTATTTTGAAATAAAATCCGAGTAATTATTTCAAAACAATGGATTTTGTTAAAATATCTACGTTACTAGTTTTATTTATTCATCCATGCCAAGCAAGAGGGAAGTAAATAACATCGGAGGAAACTTGCCATCTCGAGAGCTTCACATCAACCGCTTATGTGCTTACAACGTCCCTTCTAGATACATAGAGTAACATGGCATGGGCAGACCATCTGATCAAAATGCAAGACGAGAGGAAAGGAAGAACTTCTAACGAGGGAAATACCGTAGCTCAGCCAGCATGTGTGTGGGCTCGTGCTCGTGCTTTATAATCCTCGCTTATTTACACGTTCCAATGTTTCTGTTACGAGATGTCAAGTGACAACTAGTAAGGGGACGGGACTTATTAGCATATGCTCTTCCCTGGAGAAAATAGGAAGAAAGTAAATTAGTATTATTTGAAACGTGTGAAATATACTAATAATTCGTTGTGCTAGCAAAGGAACGTAAGTATTTTTATGTTAATATTTTAAATAGCGAAGTATTTATGTACCTCTTGTGTGTTTAAATAGATGCACTTGTGTGGTCCTGCAAATAATCATACGTATTGGATGAATTTAATGTCCACATTGTATTAAGAAAGTCATTCCATGACCTAATAATTAATTATTCTGTTGTATATCTATAGAATTATTTATCTCTAATTTCAGTTCCCACTAGTACGGACGTTAGAATGAAAAATTCAAGTAATAAGACCTCAAGTTCAACAGTGGGGATTGATGCATCAATAGCTACTGAGAATGCTGTTGCTCTGTCGGATAAGCTGAAAGCGTTGGCAGGTTGGGGAATGTTAATTGAAATGGAAAAATGATTATGAATTTCAAAATTGATGGATTGTAAAATTTTATGGCAAAGTATGTAACTCTGTGTTTATGAGCACATGTGATTTTTGAATAGGTTACTTGGATTTGACCTCAGAAAATGAGAACTTTGAAGATGCAGTTTTGGACGGTTTGATTATTTACATTTCGAATATAATGACACAGAGAATTGAGAAGTTTGCTGGAAAGGTTATCGGGAAAAAGAACTGGGATGAGGTTGATATTACTGGGGACGTTGGCACAGATGTGGACGTGGAGCTGTTACATTCCTTTTTTGCCGTTGTGACAAACTTTTGTAGTCACAACCGTTCGGCTATTTTGCTGATGAAATCCAAGGAGTTATTTCAAAGTTTGAGTCAGTTTTGGTTTGATTTGAAGAACAAAGCTCTCTTCCCATTTAGTTTACCATCCTTACAAAATCTGTCCACTGAGGTTGAAAAACGAGATGTTTTACTTCAGGAACACCCGTCCGTTTTGATTGATGTTATTCAGATAGTCAAAGATTCTACGGAAATTGATACGTTTTTAGTGCCATTGACTACTTTCTTGGCTAATATGACAACTACTCGGGAAGTACGGAGGTAAGTGATGGTGGTGTAATTATTAAGGAAAAATGTAAATTAGTGGTTTCATTGTTTTTTATATGGATTCCTTGATTTTGTAGACTTTTACTGAAGGCCGGTGAAAACGGAGTGTTCGAAGATATTTGTAAGTGCCTAGATCCGATGTATCCTAAGGATGTACGATTAATGGTGTCCAGATTCGTAAAGCATATGACGGCTGATGAAGGTTAGCGATATGTATTGTGTATTAGTTAACTAATTTCATGTATGGGTTGATGATTTAGTGTAACAAATTAATTTGGATGAGTGGAGGGTTCATCAAATTAATCAATAATATGATGTTTGTGACAGGAGTATTCAAATCATGTGGATATACTTATAAACTTCAACTTAAGTTTACTTGTTCAAAAATAGCATTTAATCAAGAAAAACCTTTTGCTCATATCGATTAGGGCTTAAAAGCTGCCAGAACTACTCACTTCAGGCGATTAATTTCAACAGGCAGAAAACTAAAATGTAGCTACTCATCCGTTTTTCTTACTAATTATTGTTAATTAATTAAACTGAGCATGTGAAAATAAACAGAATTAATCCTCGAAGGGATAAAATGTAGGTTAGAAGTAAACTCCGTAGTCCTTTTAATTTTTTTTGCTTGGCTTCAAATTTAATGACTTGCTACGGGAATTTGTACCAGTAGTTTACATGCTTCAAGAGGAAGCTGAAACCATTTCAAATTATCTTTAGTAGAAGATATCGAATGAGCTGGGATAAGATCTCACGTACAATTAAATTTTGCAATTTAAATGTAAATTATTTTTAAAGTCAATTAATGTAACTAATTGTGAATACATTGAGGTTCCGACATTTTGCGATTCTGAATACACTACTTTTTGATTTACTCGTAAATCAAATTATACAGTACAAAATAGTATCTTTGGAATACATTTGAATTTTTTTTTGGTTTGTAGTCTCTCATTGGTACTTGCTACAAGAGAGTGTAAATATTTTACCCATCATACTACTTCCTTTGGCTGGTGGTGAAACATTCGCAGATGATGAATACTCAACAATGCCTGTGGAGCTTCAGTATTTAGAGCCAACAAAAACAAGAGAAGAAGATTCGGAAGTTAGAGAAAATCTGCTATTTGCCCTTTTGCAAGTATGTTAATTCTTATTGTTTCTTGTTGTGAAAATACTACACATTAAATTATTATAAATTAGCATAATTCCTTGTCATAGTATCAATGTGATAAATCTTTTGAGTATTGATCGGTTGTTTTGGCATTATTCTAGCTCTGCCGTTTAAAAAGATGTCGAGAGAAAGTAAGGGATTCCAATTCGTACTACATACTGAGAGAGCTTCATAAGTTTGAGACACAAGAGAGCATGATCGACCTGGTGGAGAGAATAGTTGACTTATTAATACGGTAACAACTGAAGATTGCTTTTACTTCCCTTTTCACAATCAATAACCGCCTACTACAATAGTTTGTTTTCACATGCGATTGCAGCACGGAAGAAGAGATTGGAGAAAAGGGAGACTTCGTTGACTTCCAAGTTCCAGAAATAGAACAATGGCTAAACGGTGATTTCGTATATCCTGAAGAACCTTCCAACATGAAATGAATTTGGAAAACTATTTTGTTTCTCAGTGCATCACATTCAGGAATTCCTCAGGGGTTTCCTTAAAATAAAAAACTTACGGACCGTAAATGTATTCATATGAATTCCCTCCCTTCATGGTTGATAGGTTGATTATTAAAAGTTGATGTCCCGACAGAAGTCGTATCATTTATACATACTATTAAGTTTTTACTATGTCGACTTTCCTCTGAACTTGCCTCCTAAACTTTGAAACCTCGTGAGAACCTCTTCTCCAACAAAAAATTCAAATACAAGGAATTGGTTTATATCAAGACAGCTTATTCACACAGAAGGAAAGGCTTTTCCCGGAAAATGTGAGGCATTTAAAAGGATGAGAATAAAGTAAATAAAAGGTAATTTTTTTTTCAGGGTAAGCTCATCAGAGAAAGCATGACATCAAGGGGGATTGAGAAAGTAGAGAAACGACTCACTCATTCCCTGTGAACATTTGAACATGCATGCAGGTATATGAAGGAGACCCCGGGCGCAGAACTGCGGTTTCGTTTCACTGCGTACAAACAATTTCTGTAACTTGCCCTCATGCGTACATAAGTGCCATGAATTAATTTCCTTACACTCAGGTGGGTCTCCTCCACATTTGTACACACATGACATACCAGGCCCTGTAGGTTGTTTCAACTGCGGAAAACTTTTCCTCCACTGATAAAAATCTTCTCTTTTATTCCCAGTCCCCAATAACCATAATTTACAATAAAGTGACTGCTCTTTACCCCACCTTCATTGAGAACTTACTACTCCAACGTCATCACTCTGCCTCCATCCCCTATTTAAAATCCCACCCAGTCAATACATGAACAATCAACTTTCCCAAGGCACATTTGATTACTTTCCCTACAAATTCATCCGTGTTTTTCCCCCACTGAAATTTACTTCCCATCAAACGATTAAGGACGAACGTCATGCACTCCATCCTTATTTAATACTAGAACACGCTAATAAACTCTCTCCAACAGCACTCCCATCCCAGCTTACTTTTACATGGAAACATTAAATCGTCAAGAGTGCGGAAAATGCTCTAAGTGCAGGAAAGAATCAGCCCTAAGGAGTCTTTCTCCTTAGGGCGGTTAAGTAAAGTCCACACACAGAACATACTCAACTCTGCACAGCCAAATCCATCTAAAGTCACTTCAACCGGTAAAGTAACCATAGCTACATTAAAAACAGCCATTGACTACGCTACTAAAAAAAACCCAGATAAAATCATGGGCATAAGTATTTATCGAGCCGGCAAAACGGCAAGCCGGCTGATCATTCCAACTTGACAGCGGTCCTGCAAAATAGCATGAGGTTGTGCTAGGCCGTTACAGTCGCAAAGTACGATACCCTGTTCAGTGGGATGGTTTCAGGACATTGCCGTCTTTGATATCCATTCACCCACGCATGTAAATCCAATGAAATGATCTCACGCAGAAAAGAATGCCTGTAAAAAAAAACCAGAATTTACTCTCTCTCTCTCTCTCTCCTCAGACTTTTTTTTTTTGCGGGATTATACATTCGCAATACACTACATGTTGAGCTACACTTAACCACCCCGACGTCTGTACAGACAGAGAGTCAGACCGGGTGCGATAATTTCTACGGAGTAGTAGTACTGTATAGCCCATACGAGAATGGCATGCAGAAATGTGGCTACCGAGGGACGTAGATTTTGGGTGGGACAAGTCATGACGCCGTCTCTTGTGTACACAGTCATGAATGTGCAAAAAAATGTCTATCAAAAGCTACCTATCATGTTTTCCGTATTTAATAAGCAGTAGCAGCAGTGAGTATGGAGTAGGATGAGTGAGACATAGTGAGAGCATACACTTTCACAATGGCCATAAAGACAACGTTCTATGCGAAACGGTGTGGTATGTGGCAGCCTTCGGTAGCTGCCCCTGCCTCTGGTTCGTAGCATCCGCACACAAACCACCACCACCAAGCAAGGAAGCAAGGAAGCAAGCAAGCCTGAGCGAGTCCTCGTCGGGACCGTATGGATGATACAAGTTGACTTTTCTGACTGCTCTCGCACGTTGAGAGTATTTTGAGACATAGCGCGTGGTCCACACCGGCTCCAATCAGAGGGAGCCTCTGGGTTTTTCAGAACATAGTTCCACCGATTTTTCCTGTTCCTTTCCCGTAGTCGTCGTATAGTAAGTACTCCGTTCCGTGGAGAGTGTGACCAGTCGCACAGAAATCAATGGATGAGTGGAAATTCTAACATAAAATTGAATTCCTATTGGTTCCATGGTTGGAGGTAAGAAGGGATTCTTCCTACCTGTCTGATGTACTACTGATAGGAGCATACCTCCTCGGAACAGCCGGTAACCTGGGCAAAATCATTTGCAGAATTTCTGCACTATATTTTTTTGTGGACGAGATCATGTCTTTAAACTCTATATGAGCTAGCGGAGGGAGGCTCGGCAGGCGCTGCTGCTCTCAAGTCTCTTAACCATGCTTAACACTAACACTCCTTGTGTGTAGGTATATGATTTGAGGGACGTATGCATTTTTCAGGAATGGATACATAAAGGGATGGAGATGGCTGAATTTTACACTCATGGGCAGAGAGGCTGATATACTCATGACTCTCGAGAAGAGTCAGTAGTGAGGACTCTCCACCTGGAATGTTAGTTGGCGGCATGGGACATGTATCTTCAATGTAGATCCTACATGTGTTTGTATAGAAGAAGGCTTCTTGTCCGGAAGGATTTTCACCAGACTGAGGGCGCCAACTGCAGTAAGTTTTTGTAATGTTCACGAGAACTCGGTGTGTATTGAGACAGAGTTCGAGAGAGCTCAAGACTCCTTTCCCCAGGGTTGGGCAGAGTTCGTGAGAGATTGGGAGAGGGGAGGAGGCAGAGATGATGAGTCAGTTCAGGTTTCTAACTCCTGAGAGCATGTTTTAGTTTGTAAGAATAATAGTTAGTATGAAAGTAGTATGCTATTAATTACTACAAATACCGCAATAAGTATGAGCTTATGTGTGTTTATGAGTATGAATATGAGAGGAGGGGGAATGGAACCGTCACCAGAGCCTTCGAATAAAATATGTACTGAAATGGGAATCTGGGAAATATTCAGTTTGCTAATTGCAAGTACATTATTTGATGAATATATTTTAATCCTGTAGGGCATAGTAACTCGGAATATTGGCTCAATTGTTTTGAAGCCGGTGAGGGGCGTGAGTATACAGACATTAAAAAGTATTTGTCTGAAAACTGTTAGATTAATTTTGGTTATACAGTACAATTGATTAGTACAAAGAATCACGGAGGATATCCCCAATTTCCATGCATTCTTTCAACTATTTCAAAATTATGACATAAGTGGTATTGTCTTTCATTAAGCCAGTTCCGTTGTGGTCGCTGCCTGTGAATTTATTTATGTTTCAATCAACGAACACTTTAACTTTCAACATATGAGATTAATGTAATTATTTGATTTGAAACCAATAATGAATTATTGTTGTGTACTCCGTCTTTGCTGGGGAATCTTTAACAAGGATTAAAAAAAATTGTGGGAAAAATGGGGTGAAAATATTTGAACACATTCTCGTTTAACAATGTTAATTTTTTCGTTGACAGGGCAAGGTTCAAAGGTCAAAGCTTGGGGGTTGGAAGGTGGCTGTGGGTGTCATATGAAGACTGTCATTTATTTTAAAATGTTCTTTCCTAAGTAGGGTATTTGTTTTAGTTTTATTGAGAAACTTTAAATTACATGAAGGGAAATAGTACTATTATTACTGGGGATTTTAACAATATTATTGAAAGTTGGGAATTATTGAAGTACATGTGGTTTCCTGCACGTTGACGGAGTGTTGCCCAACCCTGCTGATGCCAGCAAACTTCGTCTCCCTTTTTTGGGGTTGACGTCACTTGCGGGATATTATTATTGAATGTTTTTGGGCGAAATAGAAGACGTACAAGGGGTGAGGCGGAGAAAGGTGCGGCACTGTTGCTTAGGCAGCAGCGATGACAGTTGATTTCTTTTGGTCTGCAGTCAGCCATATTTTCATCGTAGAGAAAGATTGAAGGAAGATTTGCGTCTCCGGTCCATTCGAAATTTCTTGTGAAATTTAAGATAATTATACGTGAATTCCACGTCATTTGAACCGAACAAAATGTCAGACCGAGAGGATAGTGTGTACAAAGGTAAGGGATATTTTCATCAATTAAATTTTTGAACGGGAAGAAATTGGAAAAGATTTTTCCCCTACCTTGGGTTTGGTGCTGGTGGTGTGTGTAAGTATTAGTACATTTCGTGAATTAATCAAGTGCATTTTTTCTATATTGTAGCCAAGCTGAGCGAGCAGGCTGAGCGTTACGATGGTAAGTAAATTCATGGTGTTGAGATTTAATGTGAATGTTAATTTTTGTAAGGTGTTTTTGTGTGATGTAGAAGTAATTTTTAACTTGAGATGACCATGAGTCTCGTATTAAATGTGTGAGTGTGTATGTATGCCTACGTGAGTCTCGAGAGTCCGACTTTTTGGGAGGTGTATCGAAGCTTTGTGGAGATACTTTGGGAAGTGAGATGACGAGCATTTAGAAGAAATTAGCTGAGACGTCTCCTCCTAACACTTCGGATAATAAATTGACTGACTTTAAAGTGTACGACTGGCGTTGTTACCCCCATTAACGGTTGGATTGGAATGTGGAAAGACAGTGACGTGATAGAATGACTGATTGTGAGAGGAATGTCAGAATGGGCTGGGAGTTGATTCGGTGTCTAGATGTCGAAATGTTGATTGTTTACAGAAATGGTGGAGGCTATGAAGAAGGTCGCCAGTTTGGACATGGAACTGACAGTGGAGGAGCGCAACCTTCTTTCCGTCGCTTACAAAAATGTGATTGGGGCCCGGCGTGCTTCATGGCGAATTATTTCATCAATTGAGCAAAAGGAAGAGAGCAAGGGTAGCGAAGAAAAACTAGAGATGATCCGTCAGTATCGGGCACAAGTTAGTTTCGTTTTGAAATTCTTCTGCAACAACGGCATTGAGGCTTGTCGATTGTTAGGGACTAGTTAATTCGGTCATAATAAGTAACGATAATTATGGGAGTTGGACACAACGGAGAAGAAAGAGGGAATTTGGAAGGCGGAAATAGGAAAGCAAAATTGGATTCGTAGGTATTACTTTTGGAAATCCTTGAGTGGTATTGGAAGGAAATTTTAGAGGAACATGACCGCACGTATGTGACTATAGAGCCGTGCATATTCAGTGTGAGTATGCATGATAGACGACGTTAGACGTAGTTGGTGACGGTGTTCCATGTGCCTCCGGTTCCGGCGCCACTGCACTATATTAAGTTTACCGTATAGGTATGACGTGAGGAGTAACAGTTCTTGAGTTGAGGCTTAGGTGGGAGGCATCATGTGGTGCTTATTAGGAAGTATTTATTTGGTAAAGACAAATTAATGATGGTTTGCTGATATTTATACATGGGCTTGATTACAGGTTGAAAAGGAACTTAAGGAAATCTGCTCGGACATCTTGAATGTGTTGGATAAGCACTTAATCCCATGCGCAAGCACCGGGGAGTCTAAAGTGTTCTACTACAAGATGTAATGGTCCACATTAGTATTGAATTGGCACATGCAGGTGTATCGACATGTGTGCATGGAATATTGACTTAAGGAAAATTGTTTTATTAACACAGGAAAGGTGACTACCATCGTTATTTGGCTGAGTTTGCAACTGCAGCAGACCGCAAAGAAGCAGCGGAAAACTCCCTAGTGGCGTACAAGGCGGCGAGTGATATCGCAATGTCAGAGTTGGCTCCAACTCATCCCATCCGTCTCGGTTTGGCGTTGAACTTTTCCGTGTTCTACTATGAGATCCTGAACTCGGCTGAAAGGGCTTGTCGCTTGGCCAAGGCTGCTTTCGATGATGCCATCGCTGAACTGGACACCTTGTCAGAAGAGAGCTACAAGGACTCCACTCTTATCATGCAGTTGCTCCGCGACAATCTCACTCTCTGGACGTCAGATATGCAGGGAGAGGGTGAGTGCTAAAAATTACCTCTTAGAAACTTAAACGTTCCATGCATTTCCGCCTTCCACATAAACTGAAAAACCCTCGCTCAATTGGTCTTGACTTTTTGCCTTTTGTAGTTATTGTGCAAAATTGTTCACGTTTTTACTCAATTCAATTTCTAATTCTGTATGAAAATGTTATGTGCTTCCAAATATAACAAGAAATTACTGTACGATCTAGTCATAAATAAGTGTTGCACCGCGGAAAATTTACTTATCCTATGCTTGTGGTTTTTTTGAGAAATGCTCTATTTATTTGGTGTTGGTAGTAGTTACGGTAGTAATTCTGTGAATGCTTAAGAACTTAGTCGTTACGGGCGGATTTTATTTTTGCAAGGCATTTTTAAAGAGCGAATAGTCGATAATGAGGCAAAATATCATTCGTAAAGTTAATATCACTGGTATCAATGGTAAAATACTACATGTGAATCATAGTTTTGCTATTAATTCTTCTACACTTCACTCATTTTGCCGCCTCATCGACCATATGCGCTATTATTTAGGCTGGGAATGGTATTTTTATTGCTACTTTAACAAATTATTGGGAATGGTTGCCTTAGCCTATTAAGAATTATCACCTTGGTTGTTGGTAGCGTTTGCCATGAATAAAAAAAGTATAATTATTTACCTTTTGTATTTTCCTTACTGAACCATCACGATTGTATTGTGTACCTTAAATCCTTGACATTATTGATACACGTAGATGTTATGTCACTAATGCTGTGGTAATTGTTACATTGTATGCTGTTTTAGTTTTGATACTATTGTTGTGAATTTTTATTTATGGTATTGTGATTATGACGTGCGCATCCCATTTTTTTGGTCTGCTGAATAAACTTTGCATCGACTTTCATTACAATTATTATATTTGCCTGATCACGGGACTATCCTATTCTATTGCCTTATCTTTGCTCCGTGGTGGGGCCGTTTTGGCTAATGACTGGTCTCTCTTCCAGTAATAAATAACATGCTCGCCTGAAACCACATGCTCTCTCTCACCGACTAGTAACCTTTTAGTAATTGTTATGCATACTTATGGTATGAGCCTGTTGTGAACCAAAGTATTAGCAGCTTTTTGTACCTCCTCAGTGAAATTAAATGTGTCGCCAACTCTTATGTGCTACATAGGTGGCGAAAGTGAACAGAAGGAGCATCTGCAAGACGTGGATGACCAGGATGTCTCATAACTCGCTCCCCATTTAAAAAATCATCTCATCTCAACACATGCAAACACTAATTCCTCACAATTAATTTTCCCGGAACCAAATTTCCCAGTTGATTGAATCACACATCTTTTTTAGCTGCAATTTTTTAAGGCATATACCGTAGAGAATTCCCCATTTGCCACATCGCAGAAAAAAAGTCTTACTTAGTGATCTTTGTATATTACTTAATGCTTAAAAAGAATCTTTCAATGAGAGACAAAATCACGTCAAAGATGCATCGAATTGAAGAAAATCATGTAAAAACTATGTTCCGTAAAAGTTTCCTTTTCATGATCATTATTGGGTTACATGTCTTTTAATGATTATTATTATTACTTATTCTTATTATTAAAACCGAAACTAAGAATGACCGTTATTTGATTTCTTGGAAATTACTACGTTGAGCCATGTGAAACTGTACTAGCTGGGTAAGGGTAATAAAACAATTTTCAATCTTGCCAAAGCAGATTCTACACATATTAAAGCATAGGTTTTACACAACAATACTTCAGATTTTTTAACGTCTTGATGACGTTTCAAATATAATCACTTTAAAAAAAATTAATGAGCGTCTTCGAAAATATCAAGTATTGTGTATGTTAAAAAAATGGACAGTGTTACAATATGGTAGGACCCCTGGAAATGGATAATTATTATTATCATTGTGGTCCAATTAGGAAGCATGGGTCGGGATTTTGGTTGAGGAGGAATTACAGTCAAAAGTCGAGTCTCAAAAAAATTACACTATAGAATATGTACATGTAATTAAAAAAAATATGACTTGGAGTCAAAAGAAGAGAAGAAACGAAAACATTTTATGTTTATGTTTTGCCCTAATAAGTAAATAACCAGTATAGTAGAGTGACTGTTTAAAAAAGGAATGAAGAAAAAATCAGTTTTCTCATGAGCTCACGTGTTCGTTCCGACTTATTAACGTCTGTTTTAATTATATTGAGTTGATGTAATATTGTTAATTGCACATTACTGAGAATGACTTGTACTTTTGCAGTGCACTGGAGTCACATCATTATTAAAAAAATGTGTGGAGTAGTTGACTGATAGTATGCAATTTCGGAGTCCGGTCGAATATATAAATATATATAAATAATTATTATTACTTGATTACTTATAATTTTCGTGAATGAGTTAATTATTAATAATATATTAAAATAATGCTTTATTACAGTAGTTGTATTTTATTCGACGTATGTTTTTTTTTGAATTTGTGAGAAAATGTGATGGGTTATGAACCGATTCATACTCTATAATTATTGACTTGTCCAAACTCGCGATACTAAAAAAGTGCGTTTGGTCGGTTCTGTACTTATAAGAGAAGGAGCATTCATAATCTTTTGGCTGGCTGGCGGTATGTGTGTCTTTTAAGCAAGTGAATAACTATATTAATTTAATGTTGATTTTTACTATTCTATGCTTGTATTTTATTTGTTTTTGGTTTGATTTGATTTTATTTGGAGGAAATCGATCAAAAGAGATTTTCCTTGTACAAATAGTGTACCGTTCGTACCCCGTTGTAAAAGATTAAAAAACTACCAGAAGATGAAACATCCTGATTGATATGAGTCGACTTATTATGTATATGTATGTCCAAAAGAATTTCTGTGCTTAACGTTGTCCACATTTGTGATGCTGATGAGGTTTTTAGTTGTCGCAAAGAGACTGGATTGTGGAATTTCTTACGAATGTGTGTTGATATACAAAGATGAACAAGAAAATAAACAGGGAAATGCTAGGCTTACATAAAAAAAATTAAATTAATATTATTGGTTGGCTTAATGTTGTGACCTTCTCTATATGTAAAAATATATAAGGAAAAAACAAGAGTTTTTGAATGGCTCGAAAAATTTTGTAACTTTTGAATTTTCTCGAGTATATAGCAACAACACCACCAACAACCCTGCATGATAATTATCACACATATCTTTGACCAAACTGCCAAAGAAGAATGTTTTCGTTTTGTTGGATCAAAACAAGAGCAAAAGTGTTTGTGACTATATTTGTTAAAAGGGTTCTCTCGCATTTATAATGAAAATAGAAGAGTATGAAGAACTACTACAGAGATGCAAGTTGTTAAGTTCTAGGGTTGGATGCATTGGCAATAGTAAATTATTATTGTTTGTTCATCAAAGTGAACAAGTGAAGAGAAGAGTATATGCTTTTGGTTTTGTTTGATCGAAAATGAAAGCAGACTGTGTGTTGAGCAGTTTTGTCGATGATATAGTACTTACTTATGCATACTTGGATTGGATAGGAAGACAACAAAATCAGAGAGGTTTTGCTCGACCATGTCGATCTAACCAGAATTGCACACTTAATAATTATGATTATTATTATGATTACTGTATTATTAATTTTTACAATTATTAATTATTATTATTATTGTCAAAAACATGGAACTGTTTGATGATGTTGTCGTCCCTCGACTATATATATATATATAAGTTGTTGACGGACAATTTTTTCTGTGGTATAATAGCTACCTAAAAGTAATAATATATAAGCGTGACTGAGGCTTTGTTTCCAGCTTATTATATGGATGTATTATTAATAATATAAAAATATTGTGGTGAAACCGAACTTACGCACTTTTTTGGCTTACCAATTTTTTTATTTAATACTAAATACTAATACTACTACTATCTACTAACTACTATACTACTGATCATTATATGACTCGCTCTGTATGACATCTATATGTACTATATTATTACAGCAACATAATATGATTGTGCATAGTGGAAAAATGCTGTAGGATATTTAAAATCTGGTGAAATTGAAATCATGATTACTGTTCACACTAACTGATTTCGAGTTATATTTTAATTGGATTAATTGCTATGAATATATTATTATGTACAGTTGTAAAGTAAAGAATGTACTACCTACAGCCGAGTGTGGCGTGGAAAGAAATGCTATTAAATCTCTTTCCGTAAAATGCGTACAGTTAAAGTAACTTGATGAGCAACCATTCCTCTGCAATTTTTATCTTGAAAAGAAACTTTGATTAGTGATTCAGTCTGGATTTTATTCAAATCAAATTCAAATTTGACGTAACTATTGTTAAACCCTTGTTGTAAACTAATACTAAATTATTCTAAAAAAGTAAAATATCTGTTAGTCGTATTTGAGTTACATCAATTTGCTCTGGTACAAAAGTTTTCATCTTGTCTGGCTATCACTTATCATAATATTTGCACAAAGCACTTTTCAAGGAGGATTGCTTGCACTGTCCCCGGACTGCATCTTATCCATAATTCGATGACGCTCCATATTAGACAAAATCCCCGCCAAACTAGTCGTCCTCTTCTTGGCACTCCCTTTCAGAAGTGACAGGGACACTTTTGAAGGACGCCGAGGCACGGGAGTGCTTTCTTCCTCAAAGTCAAAATCATCAGCTTCAACTTCAGCTCTATAATGTCACAAAAAAACACTTCAATTTTTCACATGCTCGCAAGTACTGCACCGATTTCATGCATTAAGTATACTAACAAGAATAATTCATGAACTGACACATGCCATTTCACCCAACATGATAAAACTCATGCACCGCACAATGTTCATATAAATACTTCTACGAACAACTTGCAATCGCAACATTTCTTAACATTCCACCATTAATATCCTGCCCCACTTACTCTTTGGAAGCATCCGTAATTTTCTCGGGTTCCGGGACTTCTTGCTCTTCTTCGTAAGGGTTTCTTCTTCCTGGGCATTCCCAATTAAAACTAAAATATTTAATCTTCTTCAACTCGTCAAATAACTGCAATACCTCTTCCGGCTCAGGTGCCCACGAGTAGCTATTCTGCAAACCAAAAACAGTAGTTACATCACAAACCAACGTAATTTCGGCAGCATACTCAGTATCGTACTCAACCCTTTTATTCCAGTACCAATCAAACCACTTCTCCAAATGTCTCCACTAATTCAAGACAATTTACAAACTCAACCCAATTCTTACCCTGTATAACACAAACAACAACAACAATATCGCTAAACTGCCACACAAAACCCCAAACATCCTCTAGCTCCCCTTCCAAACTTTCCAAAATATCCATCCCAGAAATAGAATTTACCTGATCCTCGATACTCATCTTCGCAATATCTTCATTCATACTTCCACCAGACTCCGGCTCATGTTGACCTTCCAGAATAGGGTTATCTCCCAAAGGGATGTCACCAGTGATTACGTCCATAGCCACCGTTTCCTCTGCCATCAACTCCAATCCTCACAACTTCTTCCCACCATCTCACAGATTACATCCACAAATCTCCACAATCTTACTCCAGAAACCCTTTCCAACCCTAGGTCATTCTATGTCAACAATCACAATTTAACCCCCAGCCCAGCAGTCTATCATCCACTTAATATTACACTACCACAACACAAGACTATAACTTGGTCCCCACATTTCCACTTGGCCTCCTGACACAGCACACCGCACACCGCAGAACTGACATTTATTAATTAAAAACAACAGCCCAAAAGGTCCGAGTTAGCACTACGCTATATCGTGCATACCAAGCCCTTTGAATAGCATGCGAGAAACCGCGTCCCTCCAATGGGGCTCTTAAAATATTCCTTCACGCCGACACCCCTCAACAAATCCCTCCTAATACTAAATAATTCCAGAAACTATAACTACTCACAATTCCTCACATTTTGTAAATAATTGCATTCTATTTAGAAAGGCTCAATGACAGTGAAATGTTCTTGTCAACAAGTCAACTATGCATAGTCATTGGAAATTCCAGCTGTCTTACACACAAGCCTAAGCTATTCAGCATTCCAAGTAACTCTATTGCAAAGGCTGACGTTCAGACGGCACTTCAGACGTTGATGACTTATTTGTGAAATAAACAACACGATTGGGAATTGGAATAGTATTAAAATGTCCCTTGCGCAGTACGACTGTCGAACCGCTGCTTGCTTTGTACAGAGTCTATAGCCTCAGACTTGACTACCACTGGGACACGACTACGTATAAGTAAGTACATACTGTAGAAACTAAGTATGTACATGATAGGTTCAGTATAGTATACATGTGGCTCATTTGGTTTGGATTTTGGATCGTTCAATCTAGTGCTGTCCAGTCTTGAGTGAGAGTTTGAGACTGAGTGGCAAAACGTAAAGACTGACTCTTAAAAGACTGAGACTGACTTTAAAAAGAAGGCGTTTATGAGACTGAGACTGAGTGAAACTGTTACATTTTGTAAAAAGACTGACTGAGACTGATAAAAAGACGCATGTATACAACGCGCGTATACAATATTAAGCAATTTTAAATTTTCGCGCCATTATTAAAGCCCAAGGATGGAAATTAGCGCCATTTTGTATCCTTGGGGACTGAGTGGGAGTTTGACCCAAGACTTTCCTTGGGACTGAGACTGAGTTGGACTGATATGCTTAGGGTGGTATTCAGGTTGCTACACTCACACTCAAATCCACACTCAACTCACAAATTTTTGAGTGCGAGTGACGTTTTGGTATTCAGGTCGAGTTTTCTCATCCTGCACTCAGTGAGTGCACTCCCGTTAGTGAGTGACACATTAAGTCACCAACTTGGTCACTAGATTCCCCACTCGCCATGAAGTTACTTACATACATACTTCAATTGAGACTAATTTAAAATAAAGATGCAACAACGGAGCATAACCTATAAGCAATTTGAACGCCTCCAAAAGTTTAAAAATCGGTTTAAACTGAACCTCATGCATTTAAAAGATTTATCAAATCCCTTCGAATTTTTCAGTGACAATTTATTTCGGGAGAGGTTTCGATTTAATAAAACCGTATAAGTGCTGCATTCCTATTACCAGTTGTCAAAACTCAGTTACTATCATCTAAAGGTGGACACATTCCAGTTATTTTTCAGATCGACTTATCGCAATAAGATATTTGGCCACTTGGTCATTCCAATCAGTAGTTTATTGCATTTCTCAGCCATCCGTTCACCGAATCATAATCAAAGTACGCACAATTTTGGCTTCGTTGCAGTCTCGATTCATTAAATTTCCAAACTAAAGCAACGTTCAATCAGTGAGACACTTTTTTAGTTTTATGGAATCGCAAACTTTCGGGTCATTTAAAAAATCTTTTTTTGGTAGTTAATACTTTTATGTAGGTATTTAAAAGATTTATCAAATCTTATGGAACTTTTCAGTGACAATTCATTTCGGGAGAGATTTGGATTTAAGAATACGTTTGTTTCTGCGTTCCTGTTACCGATTGTCACAACTCATTTACTATCATCTAAACTTGGACATGTTCCAATTATTTTTCAGATACTTGTCGCATTCAGATTTTTGGCCACTGGGCCATTTCAATCAGTAAGTGCGGAATCAGTTTTCATTTCCCAACCATCCGTTCCTCGATTCATATTCAAAATATTTGCAATTGTGGGTTGAAGGGTGGAAGTTGAATTCTAGTATTGCCATTTTTTCCATACCTTTTCTTTGGCATCGTTCAAAACGTGGTTTTTTGGTTTTCACGGGATTTCAAAAAGGAAATTAAAAATCTTGGTTCGGATGTACCAAAAGGAGGAACTTGCCCAGAATTTGATGTTTTTGGGAAGAATTTATATAGATAGCTTGTGTCACTTTGTGACTGAAAATTAAAATAATTGTCTTCTTCTTAGAATGAAATTGTTTAAATGAATTTTTCTTTATGCCCGTAACTACGTATACATAATTACTTCGCATGTTTCCCAACTGTAAGGGCTCACTCAGGTGAGTGCTGGTTTTATTTTTGAGTGGTGCAAACTTGTATTCCATTGCCACTAGTACGCACACTCATTCTCTGACTCACACTCAAGCTAGTTCTAGTGTTAGTGCGAGTATTTAAGTGTAACTTGAATACCACCGTTAGCATAAAGACTGACTGTAAGTAATACTGACTGTAAATAAAAGACTGTAAAAGACTGAGACTGATAAACTTCAAGACTGGACAGCACTAGTTCAATCCTCCTGTGCTGCATTCACTTCACGTATATATAGCAAAAGTATGAGGAGAGCGCACGCAGCATAGTGTAGTATGTACGTGCATGTAGTGCATGCAGGAGATAGGAGTACCAAAAGGAGTAGAGTAGAGGTATGCTTTTATGCTTGTGTCGAGGCTCTCCTCGCTATCGAAGCTCGCAATGCTCACTAGCATAGCAGGCTTGTTCTGTTTTTTGTTTACCAATGTCGACTGACGGACATATACATCGTTATCATTGTGCCAATAATTAATTAATACAGGTGATTTTACAATCGTTACTGTTTACGTAGAGTGACGTTTAAAACTTGGTGCGGGGTTATTTCCGTCCGCATTTGACGCAGTTTAAACTCTGAGGAAAAAAACAGGGCTGGAAGGTGTAGGAAATAATAGGCTTTGTTGGAATTAAGTTTTGTGTTAGTTGCCTGTACATAACTATATGTATAATTATTTGGAGTAATCATTGCTGAAGTTGGGCAGTTTACAAAGTTGGAGAGTTTCTTGTAAATTGTTAATTGTGTAAGACTTGACTTTTTACCTTGCTCTGCTGCTGACGTCTGTCCTGGACAGGTATATGGACAAAACATTCCTGCTTGAGTAAGGATTTGTTGGTGTGCATACTTAATTGAAAGTACTTACTTATAGAAATACACTTGTTGTCTCTGTGTGTTCCAAAGATGTTTTTGGAATTGTGTAGTCTTAGTATCCTTGAAGAATATTCGGTAGTTTCAAGGGCAAGAGAGTATATGGTGTGAAATAGAGGAATTATAAAAATTTTGGGTTGTGGAGAAATAATAGGATTTGCAATATAGGGGAATTTACTATTGGCTCATTTGCTTTTGAAGGGATAGAAAAAGTGAGGGTTTTGTGAGGTAGTTTTTGGAATGTGGAGTAATTTTTGATAGTTTGTTGAAGAACTGTGAGGGGATTGTGTATGAGTAGGTATCTACATTTTTACTGACAGTTGTTTTTTGCTTAGGGAACTTTAAGTTGGGTTTAGCGTGGTTGATTGAGTTCTCACAGTAAATGCACTTTCGTTGTAGTCGAGGCGTAGTTTCTAACGATCAGGTTTGATTGTGGTTTTGCAGTCGGTGGGTAAGATTTAGTGGGATGTAGTTAAAGTGATGGGTGTATGGGAAGGGTATATGTACATGATGTTGCGGTTATTTAATGTGAAATTTTATTTTGGTTATTTTTGATCACACAACAGTATGGGTTCGAAACGTAGTCCAATGTTTTCTATCGATGATGCTTTTGAAGAAGAGAACACGGATGCAATTAGAGTTTACGGAGCTACAACCACCACCGAGAGGTCACCTTTGAAACCCAAACGTGTCAGTTCACCTGCTGCTATTTCTGCAGTGTCTTCCGATGGGGTCGCAGTCCATATTCAAGATCCAATTAATCCTCTAAGTATAAAGCCCATCATTCGTGGCATTACAAAACTAAAAAGTTGTGACGATGTAAGTATTTTTGTTTTGTAGACAGTCTTTGTATGTCAATGTATTTGTAAGGATTTTGACCCAATTGTACATCTAGGGGTGTGCAAGTTATCTAGTATTATTGGTAGAGGCATAGGGTGACATTTATCCCACGGCAGTTAGTGTGTATTCACTTTGAAGGTGTGTGGAAAGTTACTGTGCTGGCTAGGTTTACTTTCTATGCGGCGATTACTGATTGTACTGAGGTTTTTTCGTTTTCAAAGTAACCTACGTATTTAATATTTTGAAATTTCAAACGAGCTACAGTTTATATTAGTTGCTTGTTGGATGTATTCCTTTCTCCAGGTTTTTTCATACATGTATTAGTTTTGCCGTGAGCGTTATTTAAGATCGCAGATAAGCAGTGGATGTAAACGTCAGTTTACGCAGATACATTTGGTTACTGTTCACAGTGCTTTTTCGTTCGTTACGTTCGTGTTCTGTAGATAGATCTTGGTTCTAAATTCTTTGAATATAGTATTTGAGGGATATTCTTCCTCATTCTCACCTTCTTGCTAGATGGTCTTCAGTCAGTGCTTCGAAAAGTTTCATATTCGGTTATATACGAATGTTTTTATGATTTTTTAATTCGTTTTTTGCAGACAATCTCAAAGGACAGCGACTCCCTTATTACCGAAGGTCCTGAAAATGGCTACGACCCTTCAATGCCCTGGTGGCAGCACCCGAAAGTTCGAGAAAACTGGAAAATGGTGTTAGCAGCATTTTCTTTGTTGCTTATAGGTCTTGGTAAGTCTCCACGGACAAATAGTGCCGCTATGATAAGTATCTTAATTTGTTAGCATATACATTTTATAGCCCATTAGATTTCTCATAGTTCCTCACCTGTGGTCGAAAACGCGGGTGCCATTATTATAGAGTAAAAGTTTTTCGACGCAGACGATAATTTTATTTGATTGTACCTAATAGTTTCTGTCATGTGTTTTTTTGTTCAGGATATTTTTAGTACTAGTATGTTATGAAAATGCAGTAAACTACCAACATTCAAATGAAACTATAATGACAAGTATGTCTTTGAATATTAATCAAAGTATGTGCGGTCAAAGTGGCAATGGTTACCTTGCTGCTGGTGCAGAGTTTGCTGAAGTTTATTGTCGCGTGATAACTTGAACATATGTTTTTGTTTATTAGGACTTTCAATTGCTGGCATTGTGATAATCGGACTTCCTATCAATGGCATTCAGGGTACTGTATTTTTCATCGCAGGAGTGATTTGTTTCATACCTGGAGCGTATCATGTAATATACATCTATCTCGCAGTCAAAGGGAAGAGAGGATACGACTTTTACCATTTGCCACTTTTCAACTAATTTTTGTTGTTACACAAATAAGTACACCTAATGTATTGATTAATGATCTTTTCTAACGATCTAAAGCCATGAGCTATTTACTTAAAATAGTTAATGTTCGTAATGCATATGGCAGCGGCTAGAATTAATCCAGAGTCCTCGAGAATTATAACAGGCTGAATGTATTTTAGGAATCTAAAATTTTGAATCTTGGCTTTGTATTATTCTTTGTTGTGGTTGTTTAATAATTATAATGTTTGTGATTATATTTTATGTCTACGATTGACTGTAATACTGAAGTTTTTTCGATTTTTCTTCACGTAGGCCCGAATTTTAACTGTGCGCAATTGAAATCGATTGTTTTATTTAAAATCGTGAATGCAGTTGCAAGTACTAGTTCATTTTTTTCACTTTGCTCCATGATAATTGTGTCATGTCAAGAACTTGTCTCACTAGCGTCAAATATGAATTTGAAGCCACAATGTGTTAGTTGATCCCATCTATTTTACACTGGGTAGTTTTTATGACTCGAAACATTTTAATTCTTATTGGGGGAACCGCTCTAGTATACTGAATGTTCAATATTGGAGCATTAAAACTTTATAGAGTAACAAATTGTTACAATGTCATAACCGCCAATAGTAGAAACAATGATGTTGTTGCCAAAGTCTGAGATCGAGCATTTCAAACACTTAACGACAAATGTATATTTGTGGCCCAACCGTATCTTTAACTGTGTTGGAATAAATGCAAGAAGAGTATATCTTGTGTTGGACCACTTATTCGTAGTAGAGTAAATTATGAAAGTAATACACGATGTTAATTATTTCACTTGATCTTGTATTTAAAAATATGTTTGTAGGCTTAAAAATAATGAAAGTCACTTCTATAGCACGTATCCAGCTTCTCGTTCTGTGCGTGTTTGCAGTACTTTAATATTTATTTGTATACATTTTAAGACTTGTCGCTTTCTGAACGGTTCAATTTAGCTTCCGAAGTTTACTTCGGGGTTTAACTGGTGCAAATGAGTGAAAGTATGTTCATTGATTAAATAACAGGCTTCGCTTTCGCTTTTTACAATCTATATATATTAATTGATGCAGCAATATTCCTAAAGTCGATCCAATCGTGCCCAATTCGTAGAAATTTTTATATGATACCATGCTATAATACTGGTAAAAAATCAAAATATTGTGTTGCCAATCGAAATACGTAACTGTACAATATGTATTTTTTAAATGCAATAATTGCGTCGCGCTTCTGATTAATGATTAATCAGAATCTAAAATCTTGAGTCAGCTGTAGAAGTGATATTAATTATTATTAACGATAGCACTTTCAATGTATAATAATTAACTGTTATGGATCATAGTGTTATGATGTGTTACGTTAATGTTAGTAATATTGAATCGTATCAGGAATTGCAAGGTATGTAAGGTTGAATAGGACGCACTCGTACGAAATCGCACTGATTATAAATTTTAATTATTAAGGTAAAATTATCTTCGGGATGTTAGGTGTAAATACTGATTTTTTGAACATAATTTGCTACAAAGCATTATTGTGTCGTTTTGCAAGAAATTGCGAGTAAGAATACACATGTGTGTAACAAAGTTAAACTACACATGATAAGGAGTGGTTGACATTTTGCTCGTAAGTATATTGTTATAAAAATAATTCAAGAAAAGTAAGTAAGTATAAGTATGTATGAAAGTTTCAGAATTGTTTTGTTGTAAGCTTAATTTATCTAATAATTATTTTATTGAGTAATTTTAATTACTACGAACAATTAAGTGTATTATTTATGGAATCTGTATATTTTGGTTTACGTTTTCGCTTTTTCCAGAACCCCTTTTTAATCGGTAATTTTAATGCAGTAAATGTTTTTTGGAATCATAGGAAAAATCCTCGTGGAAATATTTTGATGCTCCTGACGCAATTGCTGTCAGTAAACCAATAATTAATGTTAGTGCAAAATATTCTCTCTCGATATTGCGTACCTTTATTGTTTTTATGGTCATGTTTTTTTACAGGGACATTTAAGATGCTTTTTTTTTCCAGAATATATGTAGGTCCTATATTTACGGGGTATATTAGAATTTTTGAGCTCCACATCCAATGGTTGTCAATTTATCCCGTCCATGTATGTTATATGTATTTGTAATACTACTGGTTTCTGTATACGCGAAGAATATGATCAAATAAAACGCAAAAATGCAAAAAATAATTGTGTATTTCAGTTGTATAGTTAACCCTAAATAAAACCAAGAATTCGAACTAGCCAAATTCCTTAAAGATTATCATCGGTTTTGAATACTTAAGGTTAAGAGCTGTAATAGCATAATTTTAACTCTGATTGTCGTACAATATCGCTATGTATTTCAACGTACAACTACGGCCGAAATGATGGAGAAGTATTTCATAATTAAGTAATCAAGTATGTAGACATTTTCTCCAGGAGGTAAACAACAATGATTAAAACCCCAGCAATTTTATTAATAATATCAGAAGTGAACGTTCTGTCGAATGTGTGCGCATTATTTCAAGTTACCATAACTCGAAAGTGCTTATAAGACGTCGTCTTTCATGAACATTGACTCTGACCCTTCTTCCTTCTCAGACCCGGTAGCGTCCTCCTGTAACTTAGTTCCGGTAGCACTCGTATAATATCCTGAAGACGTTTCTGCGGCACTCGCATTGTTTACAGTTTTAGTAGGCTGACCAGATACTTGTTTTTGAGGTAAGGCTGATACCACCTTCTCAGCACTTGGCTCCATGCCTTTGCTGCTCTTCCCCACCCCAGAATTTCTAGAAACTTGAGGTGTGTTATTAGATCTTGGGGTAGGTGGTTTCATTTCTTTACTTTTGTGTGCATGAGTTGACACACTCGGTTTCTGCTCCTGTTTTATAGTGCCCGTGTTATTTTTTCCAACGAAATCCCTGTGGTCTACTATAACTTTGCTTGCAAATTCTGTAATCGTTCGAGACGTCCCATCTGGATTCGTACCCCTGTGTTTGTGTACATGCTTGGCAATTTTGTGCAACTCCAGCCCCTGCCCTTCCAAATGCTTCTTCACCAGTGAATCGATATCGTGGATCTGGATTTCTTCCAGTTCTTCAGAATTGAGTATTTTAATAGTTTTGTACCCAAAATGATCTGCTGCAGCTTCCGCGGCATTCTCTGAGTAATTACCGGGCCTGATTTTTAATTTCGGAGCGACAATTTTAGGGGGTATGGACTTATCCTCTGTCCAATTTCTTGACTCAAAATACAAGCAAACCATTGATTGGATCAGTAACTCCTCCGACTCCTCACCTTCCATTACATTTACCGGGAAGTTATCCAGGAAGAAGCCATGGAGACCGGGGTTCTTCAAATGATTGGATACAATGGCTAACTTAAAACTTTGACACAGCTCGTGTATAGTTAGGGGCATTTTTTGATCAATGACTTTCTGCGCGAGGCGCTTCCCTTGGTACAGAATCTTCCCTTCTAGATCGTCCGGCTCTTGTACGTAGCGCTTCTTGTTATCATACCAGTCTTGGAGTTCCTTTTCGATATTGATGACTCCTAAATTATTGCTTTGCGTTAGGATATTTAAGCATCGACGCTTATTGACTGCCACGGAGTTCTGGGTATAACCTATTATCCAAAGAATGGCAATATTTTCATCCTTCATGCGACTGAACTCTTCCTCAACGTCACCCGGAAGAACTCCTGCTGAGGTTGTGCAAGTGGATTTAGCTGTTGGGGGTGGGGCGGCTTGAATACATTCCGTTTTTGTTTGCTTCCTACCAGACTCTTCTAACCTTGCTTCGGATAGCTTGATCAGAGTGGGTTTCGCATCCACCAACACTGCTCTGTAACGGAGCATGAGAGGATGGTCTTGCTCTTTGAAGTGCTTGCATTTATTGGCATCCGTACACTTCAAGGCGGCATCCGTACACTTC
This sequence comes from Allacma fusca, assembly GCA_947179485.1. Classification (NCBI taxonomy): domain Eukaryota; kingdom Metazoa; phylum Arthropoda; class Collembola; order Symphypleona; family Sminthuridae; genus Allacma; species Allacma fusca. Next base: position 19,227,342 of record OX359249.1, on the reverse strand, counting down.
AAGGCGGGTTTCGCTGGCTCTTCTTCGGGGACGCAAGAGTCGGCCATAGTCTGAGTATTTTTAGATGGCCTTCTATTTTGGGGTGGCTTACTATTAGTTTGATGTTCGTCATTTGTTTGAGTTTTCATGGACTTGTATTCCGGTGGCGGCTCTGCTTGCTCAGTTTTGGAGAGGCTATCCTCCTCTATATCTGGTTCTGATGATAATGTGCAGCATTTTCTCACCACTTGGACAGTACATTTTTCTTTTGGTTTTCCGGTGGACGTCCCTGCACTGACTTTATGCTTGGACAGTGGATCACTTGTCACGTCTTTTTTCTGAACGGGGGCTTTGTTAGTGGTCGGTGTAGCAGGGCAGCAGCAGCATGGATCTTGATAGGGTGTGGTTTCTCGGCTTTGCTGTGCTCCTTTGACATTCTTCCCATCATTCCTTTTTTTGAGGTTCGGACCATTCTTTACCATTCTTTTGAGAAGGATGGGTCATCACTTGAGATTGTTTCTTATGAGTCTTACATTACTTCAGGGTTGACATATTAGGATTGCCACTTGCTGGGTCAAAGATATTTTCGTGGTTGTTGTTTTTTTGTATTATTTGTTTCCGCATTTCCGATCATTCTTTCTTGTTTTTTAACTTTTAAATTTTGAATATTGAGATAGGGAATTCGATGAATGTCATGTAGGTTCTTACTTTTGCTTTTTAGAATAATTTAGAATCTGTAGGTGTGCTTTGCTGCAATTAAATTGTGTGTGCTTCACTTCCACTACAGAAATGTTTGATGATAATTAACACACCACGAATATTATTGTAGAGGGCGTGAACATCCCTCGGCTCAGTACATTTCATGCAACTGACAGTTTCATATTTCGCAAACGAACGAGAAGCTGAGAAAAAGTACATTTTGTAAAATATTTTCAATAATACGATTAAGCGAAAATATTAAAACTGACTTCAAATTTCGAAGTAAAAAAAAGTTTAAAAAATTAGAGAACAAAACGCAATTTTTTAAGATGTTTCCAAGTTTCTCAATATTATTAATTTATTGGTAACAGCAAACAAATTATGTAGAAGTGGAAACTTCGAACAGTTTGAACAATGATGATCAACCTGAGGGAATCTGAGTTATAGTACAGTTATTATCAATTTGGTATGTGACACGAACAAATTCAAGAGTTGTAAGAGCTTATAGCTGAAACTCACTTATTACAGCATTCTCTCTTTAGAAAAATATTTGGATGCATTCCTATTTGTTACAATGTTGATTTTTTGTCCTTATAAGAGTTTGTCATTGTAAGATTCCAATTTCGTTCATTTTAGTGATGCTCTTTAATTATTATTAAGGCGAGTGCTGTTGTAAATGTATCGTATTATGTTTCACGTTATTTTGTTTAAACGTACTTACTCCTGCGTTAGTTAGTAACGTCGTCGAGGTATATCTAAATAGGTGTAAATGTAATAAACACTTATTACTGTTATTTTTAACTAAAAATTTTTGATGTATGTATCTGTGCATTTTTGCACGGTGTCAAGAAGTGTTAGTCTACGCTATAACTCATATAAGGAACAGTGATGGATAACATGATTCCCCAAATTTTGAAGCAAATTCTTTTACAGATTTTCTAAAATTTATTTCGTTTACCTAAGTCAAAATTTGTGATAAAAAACGTGAGGCAAAGTAGGAATGTTTTTGCTCTACAATCTGGAATCATCAGCTACCGCAGCGGCATTCTTGACTTAAACTTATGGCATAAAGTGCAAACGAATAGTTTTGAATTTGTTTTTATTACGACCGGGTCTAACCCAACTTAAAATGGCAGCATCATGGATTCTTCTTCCCCTATATTTTCCCTACTCTCGCTCTTGAGGCCGAATTTTCTATCAACCTTACTCTCTAATTTTGGCGACCATACCATGCTGACCATTCTGATCTTAGAATTAGTTACCTATGATATAGCGATTTGAAAAGCCCATGAATTTCCTAAAAACAAACTTTAAAATATATTTTGAAACAAATTTGGCTTGGTAATTATAAATTGTTCATTTCGTCATCCTTAAAAAATGTGCTCACTGTCCCTAATATGGACTAGGGTGGGATGAAAAAGGTTCTATGGACCCCTTTACATACAATGATGAAAATGATAATCATAATTTCTTCTTCTTAAAACCAAACATGCTGTAGTATTCATGCAGTTGAGGGAAATGTCATGGAGCCTACAAATTAGTTTCAAAAAATGCCAACATTTCCAAATTTTCTGAACATCAGTAGACAATGATTGATCCTGTTCGAGTAAGGGAAAGGGATATACTAGTAGGTCACCAAAATATTCCTCCTGTCTCCTGCTGTACGGAACGGGGCATGAGGGTTCCAAAACGCTTGTACTCTTTCACCTGACGTACCTCTCGCCCATATGGGTTAATCTTGTTTCATAAATTGAATAAAATATTAAACACAAAATGTAATTTAGTCAATGTAACATGCGACCGGTAAGTATGTTCATCATCAAATTATGTAAGATATGGTTGAAATTTAGTACATGACAGCGTTCAAAAAGCAATAATAATAATTATTACTAGGAATAATATCTGGTCGCAAAATAAAGTACTCGTTGTTTCCTAGTACTCCTTGTTGTAGTATTCTTTGCTACATGTGTTCTGGGCAATCTTGACACTCGTGCTGATTCCTGCCTCATGCACATAATATTTTAGAATAACTATAATTATTGCATGTAACCTAGTTATCAACAAAATGACAGTCATGTGGAATACAGAACATGGGATACGTGATCTCCTTAAGATCTTTTTTAAACTCGACTAGTTGCCACATAGTTTTACATTATATACCTTACCCCTTTTCATGTCAATGCAATGAAACTAATCTTCGGTAGTACCCCTGGCAAGTATTTGTAAATGAAGTGCAGTACTAGAAGTAAGAAATCAGTACCTACTTGTACGTGTCAAATCTGCGGACACAGCTCCCACAAGTACTTTAGTGACAGAGCATCTTTCACCTATGTAGTCATTAAGCATCGCTTAAAATTAGGTGATTATTAACACCTGATAAAACTTTGCCTCTGTTAAAGAGAAATTGATTGCCTGGCATGCGAGATGGTATGAATGGACGAGGAGATCACCTGAGAAAGATATGGAAGACTATAAATATTAATTTGAAAGAATTTAATCGTTTTGAATTAATATGGAACTAAAAGAATATTTTGATTGCAATAACCTCAGCATCAGAGCATGTGTGATTAACTATTTATGTTGTCTAACTTTTCCATTATAGTTTGTACAATTCGTGCCATATAGGGCTAGGGTAAGTGCCCAGCACACACAACAAATCCTATGCAGGAATCAAATTTAGGGAATATTCAAGAACTAAAATAGAAACGGATTACGACAGACTGGGACAGTATAGAGGTATGAAGTACACGCATTTCTCAGTACTGATTGATTGTTTGATGCTGAAGCTAAATAGCAATAGCATGGTCAAATAGCGTGATAAATCAAGAGAGTTGAGACCCATTGAGGAGAAACTCTCGTCGAGAAAGAGCCAAAGTAATTGTCCGTGTGATAAATATCTGTTCTGTAATATTTCTTCCGATAATTAGGCTTTCGCTTGGGAGGCATTAAATAATAGATAAACTTTCAGATTTATATTCAAGCGTAAGCAGTCTCTCTATGTATTTCCATAGGCACGCCAGGGTCTGTTTATTTGAAACGATTTTATAACTTGGATATCTACACAGGTAGCAAATAGTGGCAATGAGAAAAAATTAACAAACTCTTACGGCTCCAAATAATAAAAATACAACTACAGGCTAAATTGAGTATCGTCACGGGAGTCGTAAATAGTTATACGGTCTAATCGTTCAAAGATGAGTGATTGTTGTGATTTTATCACATTGGTGTGTTTAAGTGCTAACTTAGAGACTTGGTTAGTGTAAACGGTAATCCGCATTAAAAAGTAAAGGCTAACGCTCAACGTTGACATTTTACCACTGCTCTTCAAAATACGTATACTTGTCCTCAACTCAACTAGCACACTTAACAATGCATTACGTAACGCATAAATTAACCACCAAACTTGGGCTGTTTGGACTTCAATTTAAAAAGTTTAAAAGGTGTTTTAAAAATACCATAAAACGTTTTACTTTTAACTGGCAAGGAGTAGCGCTTTTTGAAAAATTGGAAAGTGCAAAAAGTTGTAACAATTTTATAAGCTTCTTCATTAAAATGAAAACCTTTTTATGGCTATAGTATGCTTTAAAGTTTACAAACATCTACTTTTAATGGCACTGTGTCATTACTAGACATGCCCTGTGATGTAAGGGCATCCAGAAACTTTATAATAGTCACTAGCGAGGCACACAGCTAACATCACATCTATACCTGACTGCTGTCTGATTGCAATAAAGCTGCCATTTGAGTACTTGGCAAGTCCACAGGTCCAGATGAGCTGTAATTATCAGAAAGAGTGGCCTGCAGATTAAGTGATGGCGTTTTAAAAAAAATTATTTCCTGGGGCAAAATTTATAAGAATAACAGAACAGGTACAAGTGTGTGTATGTATAAGAATAAGAATACAATTTGATGCCGGAGTTGGTCCGGTTATAAATTCATCTTATTATTGCTGGCATCTCCAATCTGAAGCAGCAGCTGTGGAAATCGTAAAGCGATAGATCTTGTCGTTATGGACGTAAATATGACAAGAAGAAGCCCGAGGAAAATATACTAAAAACATCTTCCTTCCAATAAAATGGAGTGGAACCCCGCCTATAGTTCATCATTTCGTACACTTCATGTGTCCGATATGATGATATCCGTGCGTGCGAACGCGAGAACAGATCGGAAGCCACTAGAATTTAATTACAAATGAAATAACAACTCTATTGCGGGTCGGCATATAGAAAGTGAAGACGAGTCTTGTCTAATTTGCATGTTTTCATTTTAACTGGTGTTCCTATAAGCAATTAAATTATTCACAATGAGTTAAAAATCCCAATAGGACTACTACTATACACAGAAATCCCTCGAGAGTAAATTGGGAACCGGCTGAAAAAATTGGATCAGACTTTCGCACGAACTCAAGTACAATTTTATATAGAGTGTGTGTGTGTGTGTGTGTGTCTGTCTGTCTGCATAGCAGACGCTGATGCCAAAAAAGAGTCCCTATGATTTTATGTGCGAAGTCATAACTGCGAAAATGTATTGCTGATCGTCAGAAGAATTCCTTTTGCGCGAAAACCATATCCATAGAGAGTTTTCATACATGGACGACATGGAGGTAACTTATATACAGTAATGTATATATATATATACTTGAATGGGGAAAGGTTTTGAACTACTATAATAGCTTTGGTTTGGTTATAGTTTGGTTTGGAGAGATACTTGGGACTTGTATCGGATGATCTGAAAAATTTTCATCGTGAGAAAGGAAGGACGTGAGTAGAGATCAGATCATTGGCCTACACACAATATAATGTACTTAAGCACTCAGCATTCAGTCAACAATGTTCTGTATTTTCACATGTCCATTCCAATGTAACACTGCAACTTTCGTAATAACAAGTCCCTTATTTACAGACAGAGTTGGTTCAAACAACTCTTTTGTGGTGGGATATAGCAGCGTCCCAGAATCCTTTGTGAGTCTTTTCGTTTCAATGTTCCAACTTATTTCTGATGACAGATGATATTCATTTAAGAACTCGTTGTTTACGCTGTCAATTATTTGAACCGATACTTATATAGCTGAAAATAAAAGCAGGGTTTTTTTTTATCCTCCCAATATTACATTGTTATTATTGAATACATTTTATCATTTCTCATGTCTCGAACCTGAACTTCATCCAATTTTAATGGAGTACAGAATATTTGGAGAATTCCCAGGTATCACGGAGTTAAACTGGTCAAGCGATTCTTACATTTTGATGGTTACCATAGAAACCGAATAACCATGCTGAACAAATTATGGTTGGTCAGGGACTTTTCGATGACCACATATTACCGCAATTGAAGAGTTTTTTCCCATTTCGTAACTCAATGGACTCTCAAACTCTCAAAACCAAGCCGTCATGTCATATCCGTCTACACAGGGCATTATACTCTTATTATATACTACAGCCATGTTGTAGTAGTAGTAGTCGAAGTACTACTAGTAGTGTCATGGTGCGTGTGTTCTCCGGGCTTGTTATTTAATTTGAGCATTGATAGTGAAAATGATAGCAGTGGTAGACGCGTTCCCATGGTGGATGATTTATGAAAAGAGTGTGATTGCATCAAAGGTCACCTCAATAGATTTGGATCGAGTGTAAATCTCGTAGGTGTGAGACTCGGCATTTATGTTCACTAAAATTACAATACGGTCGTGGAATTAAAAGTTTTAAAAATAAATTGGAGTATAGTTTACCATGGGGCAGAAAAAGAGGTGTGAAAAGGTTCAAAAGATTTATGTAACCTTGGGGTGCACTAACCCTTTTTTAAGTGATGGTCGCAATTCACAATATTTCGGATTAACTTTTTACTGAGCAAAAAAAAAAAAAAAAGGTTTTCGTATAGGTCGTTGATATGGTTCAGTCAGGGATCTAACTAAGGTGCGAGGATATAATTTAAGCTAGAATACTGCAAAAAAAACAGTGTGTACTTTATGGGAATTCCCATTAACGACGGTAGTTTCAATGCAATTGAGATTCTATTATAGTCCATAGGTAAATTCCATTCTAACATACACGGAGATTTGTTGGAAGGTGAAAATGATGGTTGATTCCATTCATGGATATAAATGGAGGTGAGTAAGAATTCCATCTTGACATGACAATTTTTAGCTGTGTATAGTTATATCTATATGTGCATATGTGTAGACATGCTTGCTCTTGTAATTGAAAAATCATATGGAATAGTCATCCTATAAAATACGTGAATATTGGACCTCGTGAAGCTTCATTGCCTCTGATTTCACATATGGATGTGTAGTTTTCATTGACCATGGTTAAATGTTGAGCTGGCTTTAAATTACATGGACTTGGTGACCAGACTATAGGGTAAGGTTCTTTTTAAGTTGGATATGGTCATGCTTGTCGGGTCATTCATGTCAACGAATTTAAAATAGCGCATTGCAGACTTAATAACTTACGTAATGTACCTTCACTTGCCTAATCATTGATATCCCTGTCAGTTGTACGAACGGTCGGAAAACTTTGCCTATTTTTTTCCCTCCTAAAATAATGTCCATCCAAGGTGAATTGTGAGTTCCAATGTGAAACAATTGAATAAAATATGGTCAATAATCCATCCTGTACAGGCAGTGGAGCTACAGAACGCTACATACCTTGACAGCACGCAGGGGCTGTTAGTAATGTGAAAACAATAAAATTGCATAAAAATGCAATACAAGCTCTTTTTGGTATGCATTTGAATATTAGGAAATTATTTTGTTGCACTCGGAAAGATTTAGAAAATAGAGGGCAGAGGAAAATGCAGCGGAAGTTGTACCATTACAACTTTCGGAAGAACGTTAGCACGAAATCGTTAGCAATTCTTTATCAGCTATCATCATTTATTAAAGGGAGACGAGTTCAAAAGTAGCTGCATTACCTTTCAAGCAGTACTCATTGGAAAATAATACATTTTTATTACTTCCTCTAACTTTGGCCTAACTATTAAACAAGTGATATCGATATGACAATACTTGTTTCGAAGTAAGAGGGACAGAGCTTGTTGTACAATGTTTAGTACGGTACAATGTCTATTATTTTTATGGACGATGTCCCTAGCTCAACTTCCTTCTGGGATAGGATTTCAATCGGCCGATATATCAAATCCTGACGACACTAAACTGGGCACGCTTTACAACTTGAGAGTATTTGATGGGTAAAATTCGAGATCAGCTATTACTTTTGAAAGTTTGAAGATTAATATTTCTCTCCTGTTTCACTGACTTATTTGATAAGAAAGTGAATCTTTTTCCTTATTCGTGCCCTTAATGTTACTCACTTGAAATTGAAGCTAACCTAAGTATAGCTCCATTGAAAATGATATTTTTCAATTAAATCCAAATCTCCCCATCAAAATATATTATTTTAGGAGGTCTCTGTACGCATCGACTGTTGTGGGCCATTTAAACTGAGTATTCCCTGGATGCAGTCACAATTTCAAATATAAATTACCTATGAATAAGTACTTACTTACTAGGGACGATAGTAAATCAGTTTTTTATTTCAACGGTTACAAGAGACTATGGTAGTAAACTAGAACATAATAGAAATTTTGCAGTTAATAGTGTTGAGTGTATGATTATGTACACATACGGTTTAGTATTCTTTGAATCTGCAGATGATTTATTGATCTGTTCCACACAAAAAAATTATTATTAATCAAAGTTGAAAGGGCGAAGCCACTCATCAAAAATATGAGTGCTATTATTGTTACTCCTCGTAAAATCTGATCTTTCTCACCTTCCCAATGAATTTCTACCAGACACTTACTTAAGGTGACTTTAAACTGTTAAAAATATTTTTAAATTTCACTTTTAACATTAATTATTGCTCGCCGTAAACAATTACATGAAGTGATCAAGTAACTTTCTTATTTTGAGTTCCTGTAACTGACTCCAATAATGACTGAGGTTTTTATCGTTAGCAAATTTTCAATCATTCCCTTGTAAACTTACATATATGAGGTGTATAAAATAAAGGGAAAACTTAATTTTATAATAATTAGGACGGGAATAATATCATATGTTTTGCCGATGAACACTGATAGGAAACTTGATATTTTTGAGTTACTAATAATTAACTGTTCCTATTTAATAATATCCTTCCTGGGCTGTAATTACAGTAGAAATCGAGGCAGATCAAATTTATTCAAAATTTTGCATTGACTCTTGACAGTGTGTCAGTGGGAAAATAGGTGATAGTCACATATGTGAACCTGGAGGTCTTAGTAATGTAAAGGTTAAATTTTCATAAATTGAAATCCGCCTAAAAAATTATGGTATTTGATAAAAATCAAAATGTCCGTTGCTCTGGCACTAGGTGAACAAGTTGGAGAATCAAACGAGAAATAAAAAAAAGAGAGAAGTAGTAAAAACAGCTTATGGCATAATAAGGTTAAACAAGATGAGATATTTGATGTTCGTACGTGATTTGTTGGCAAAATGTATGTACGTGTTGGTTGTAAATAAGACCCTTGTGTAGTTCACCAAGTGTAAAATTGTAGGGGGGAAGTTAGGAATTGAGACTACAGAGATCATAAGACCCAGGCATACTAACTAAGATGTGCTCTTGAATCAAAAAGGCTGAAGATCATTTGAATGAGGAAAATTTATAGCTTGTAATTAAAGTTTGAAAAAATATATAGCATAAGTAAAAGCCGTATATATTTATGAGTGGCAAGTTGGAAAATTTTTACAGAGGCGGCAGAGTGGTATGTGCAGTGTGCGAAAAGTAAAAGATAACCAATCATCAAGTTTTGAGAGTGTACAGAAGTTAGAAAGTTACTTTGTGAGTATCATCCTCTCATCATTATAATTAGTGTTCGTAAATTTCCTGTCCTAAATACCAAATCAAATAATTTTTGACACATAGAGGTTGGCTTGTGTGCAAAGGCGCACTTGAAATTATTCTCAAATCAGCATTTTTTACCCACTTCTTGTATCCTATCCAATCCCTTGCTGTAGTGTAAGTTTATCATATTTATTGCAAATAGCATGTTGCCCTACCTAGAACAACTAACTGTAGACAAATAATAATACTTCATATTGTTGCATTGCAGGATGAATAGTAAAAAGTAATCACCTTGCTCCAGGCTTCTTTCTCTATCTGTAAACTACACAGAGCTCCCCTCCCGTACATACCAATTGGTTCTAATCAATGAAACAGTTTTCATTTTCATCAGTGAGTAGCCATATGACTCATAATTGTATTCATAGGAATGTAATTAGCACGTATGGGTACCTTTCGAGGGTAGGAGCGTGCAGCACCTCGTTCTTTGAGGCAATTAATAATTTATTACAGAGATTAATTCAACCCCAGCCAAAATTCTGACAGGAAGTAAAAATAGAGTCTTGACCGATGTGGGCTATTATAAGCCCTATATAGCATACCCATATACATACAGGGACATATCAGGGATTGCATACTCCTAGTATTGCACATCTTCCGAGCACAACCCCAGAGCCTATCATTAAATCATCATTAAGAAAGATTACTTCTCACAATGAGCTATTTATTATTGTTGTAGGGATTAATCATTCATTGTGATTTCAACTTAACCATGCAGCTTGACTTTTCCTCACAATTAAAAATAAACAGATTTAAATTTTATATTAAGTAATGATACTTTAATGATGAAAAGAGAACGTGACAACAATTGCAGTAATAGTTTTTTTTTTGTGCCTGAGAGATTTTTGAGCCTTTGAAAGTTCATCCTTATATAAAATGTTTATTTACCCCCAGCACATCATATGAGGTAGTTCTGATCGCCCAGTAACGAAAGGGTAAGGATTTCTCCTCGCGGAACACCACTCTGACTCTTTATGTAATTACACACATGACTGATGGGGTCGTACATCTAATTTTGCCGTGAAAATATCACCTTCTTGCATAAAATTATGCGCCGAGAGACATGCAAAATATTATGCGACTCAGTGAGTCCCACTGAACTCCAGGGTATACATACACCTCCAACAATTATAACTCACTCCTGGCAACAATACAAATGCAAAGTTCCGTTTTCTACAATTATTGTTTAACTAGCAAGTAATTATTACGGACAAACTGGTAATTTCCTTTTCTCATGTAGTATTGAAAGTATTGTCCATCCCCATCGAGCTTCACATTCTCACAAGGGAGCAACTCAGCTCGAGCATTTACAGCATTGACGTATCTACACATATACAGTAACATACATAATTAATTATATATATAACATATAGATATAGCTATAGTCACCAGTATCTAGAACGTATTATGACTCAGTGCACACCTGAATTATTGTACATACTTTTATTTAAAGCAAACAGAAAAATCACAACAAGGTTAATACTATACACACAGAGAGAACTACCTCTGTGAATTTCTCAACAGGACTTGGGTTCAACTTGAAAGTTGAACTCTTACCCATGTCCAGGTATTGAACAAGCATACAGGAATACAGTTAGTATTATGATGCTTGTGAGTGTTTGAGCTTCACACTCTCGTACTATATACCGCAGAAACAACAATAAGACTTTTTTTTAAATGCTCTACATACTCAATCTCTCCACTCAATCTCTGTCCACAATACAGGTATAATGACACCGTGCTAACTCATATTTGTCGAAAGAAACATTACCGCACTCAGTATGACTAACAGGACGCATCAATCAATCAATACAGTAGATACTAAAAAAAAACAAGACCAAGTGAGCATTTGGATTTCCTATTGTGAGTCAAATATCTCTCTCTTTGGAACAGGCAGTACGCTTATTTGTACACACAAGGAAAGTGGTGTCGTCGTACAATGATCCCTATACAGAATGACACTTGGAACTTAAAATCAACTTTATAGGATCGCGATTGCATATATTGGTTAGCCCTTGGATTTTTACGTTTCGCATGACAACCACATAGAGATAGCACACTGGCTATAAAAGTAATAAATAGCACAGTTTATACTCCTGAGTAGGGTACAGATCCTATCACATTAGTATGTAAATCTCCACTGTTTGTTCTTCAGTCCATGTATCTATACTTGTTGTGCGAAAATATTTGACAACGTGTACGTTGTTTTTCAATTAGACGCATAACCTTACCAGGCGTAAAAATTGTTGAAAAAAGTGCACTTTTTTTCCAACATGTAACTGTGCCTGCCATGTCATGATAGTCATGACACAGGAGTAAACTTTCACATTCATTTGGAAATATACGTGCTTTATTTATTACAATTAGAAGCTGTTTGTCCCATATATGACCAAAGTCTCTACATACACTTCCACGGAGCTCCATACTACAGTGGGCATTGATGTTTGTATGTACTCCCTTACCCTGCTTCAAGAACCGCTCAACAATCAAGCTTTTAACGTTGTCATCGCATTAACAGCTTGTATAATCAATTCTTAATAGACACATGTATGTTAACAACATCATTTGAGACCTGGTATCCTTTTCACATGTTTATGGCTATGTGGCATTTGTTTCACATGTTTGCAGTCACCGATTCGTTTGTGGTCGAATATTGGCAAAATTATAGTATGTATATACACGTCCTCACTCCCGACAACATGCACGTTTGGTTGAGTGCGTTCAAAAATAATCTGTAACGAAAGAATAGATCTACATAACCTATGTATATCGAGGACTCCTTCCTTTATCTCTATATACGTGAAACTCCGAACAGCTTTTCCTATAGATATGCATCATTTGAAAAATTATTTTCATGATTTGCGCGTGCATTGATTCCTTGTAGTATAGTGTAACAACCATGAACGACCAGATTGTTTTAATGCTTTTCACCTTTAGCATTAGCTCTTTCTTGAATATCATTTGTGTAAACTGTATTTTTTTTTCGAGGATTTGCATTTCAGGATTGAGCATACATACAGTCAGTCAGCATATGTGTCTATGTTATTACTGGAATGGAGTAAGAGTAGCATGATTTCGATATTCGTGAGGTGTAAAGTGAACTCTCGAATGGGCCCTCGTTCCTCCATCCATCACTCAAATAATTATATTCGAACAATATTTACTGCGGTCTGTTCCTCGGGGAAAAAAAATTACTCCCTGTGTAGTATTCAGCCACGAGATGCTACTAATGTGCCATGTGTGCAAAGCTGTCTCTAATTTAATCATATTGAATATCATTAGAATACTAAATTTTCACGCTCCCTTTTATTATTAGCCTTTTAGATACGAATACATCACTGGTCGTTGTCAAACTAGGCTTTATTTAAGGGCTAATTACCTAAACACATGGGTGTGTGCACCTCCGTCTGAGTCCCAACTATGAGCATCTGTGCTCACTATCATCTGCTGTACCTATATGCACATGACTTTGTGCACCTCCACATTTGTATCAATCTGCTCCCGAGGTAAATATGTATACTGACTCTACGTAAGGAAGGAAATCTTTTGACAGAGAGTTTGCAATCTGCAAACAAAAGGGAAACACTCACTTAAGGGAGCTAAATATTCATCCTGACACATGTGTGAGGTAAATGCAAAAATAGCTGTAACTTGTTTGCATTAACTCATATACGGCCGTGAGGCCTTGTTTGTTTACTGTATGAGAGAAATTTTAAATGAATTCTCTTATGGTAATTTTCAGTTTTGTTTGTTTTAGCATTTCCAGTAACGAGTTTCTTAGTCGTACCTTTTTCCCCTGAAAGTTGACCGTATGGTGGAAGCTATCTACATATGTATATGAAGTCCTACCGCTTAGCAGATACTTACACATGTAATTATATAAAATATGGAGTGAATTAAAAAAAATTAAGCATGAAAAGTTTTTCATCAAATTTATTCAAGGAACATTTTACATTCTATGAGAGAAATACAGCCCCGCTCTAAGAATCGGTACTTTGTACTTAATTTTTCTTTGTAAAAAACAATGACAGCTATTGTGCAGTCCAATTACGAGCAAATTTGCATTTTTTTTTGATTACAACAAAATAATTGGGTGTTATTTTGAGCTAAGGCCGTAAAAGCACATTGGAGTGAAATGATACTCGTAAATTGCAAAGCTGTCGACAATTTCCCAATCATCTGATTTGTCCAAATACTTTTCCACTACTGTCGAGATGATGTGGTGATTTACTGTAAATTGTGTATACGTAGCCTCGTGTACGAAAACTTGAAAGCTTATTCCAAGTGGAATGTACTTATGGAGGGACACGAGATATGTATGGAGTATAGTGTATTGCCCCTTCAAGATAACGTGTAATTATTGGATGAAAAATTGTTAATTTTCTTCGCAATCAAATAGAAAAAGTATATTAAATCGCTCTTTCGCATGTCATTGCATTGTTACACCCTTATTCTTTTCTTCTAACCGTGAAGATCGGTCGTGGTAGATATTGCTGTTTTTCTCTTTTCACCGTATATGTCATAATTAACAGGAGTTGCTCTGATTTTTACTCTCGTCAAAAAATCTCCCAAGTCTTGTGTCTACTTTGAATATTATGAACCGTCGGGAGAGTTGGGCTTGCTTCAAGCTCTTATTGTCAACATGAGAAGTGTGTTACAAAGACAAACTCTAAAGAACAATATGGGAATTATAGTCCTCATCTAATTCTCCTCTTGTTTGTGCCTCACTTACCAAATCCTCTTTGTCCTGACGCCTGACATATGTACAGTACCCATGCTTCAAAATAAATATTACTGCATAATTAAAATGTACGTCAGTACAGGATGTAAATGAAAGTGAGGAGACTTCCTTCATTCTTACAGCCCGACCGTCCGTCAGCATTGATCCACACTGTCCGCCCATCCGTCAGCCAACAAGAAAGCTATATTCATATCAGTCTTTTCAAATCGAGGAAAAGTTTAGTGTGAAACATGTTGACAGAATGTTCGTCTGGTCTGGCAAATCCTCAATCTAGCAGCTGTCCCTTCAACGATTAAGTATTTGTTTGCAAGGTAGTTTCCATTTCCTGACCACCCTGCCTCAGTCTACACTACAGAGCTATGTATGTACACCAGTGAACACACATATATAATTACAGACATGCTCCTCCAAATTGAATATTTATTAGATTATGTTTATTCTTCCATTTAGTCAAGTAACATTTCAATTTATATAATTTACCCCGTTAAAATTGTATGTACAGTTTCATCCTGGGACTTACTACTAGAACTTAAAAGAACTTGAGTCCGTTCAATAATGCATACGGACATATGTATGTATAAGACTGTTTGACGGAGATGAGCATCCAAGTATGAAAATAAGGACGGTTTGACCACGTTTTTATTCTTGAATGGATAGGCCTTCGAGCTCTACATGTAATGATGAAAAGACTCGCCGCTACGAACAATCCCTGCAATGAATACTTTTTATTGACGTGACAAGTTTTGCATATTTCAAAATGTGCGAAACATTTATGGACTCAATGTTATGTATTAGCAAGTATTTAAGATAAAATTTATTCCCAAGTGACACTAACATTTTACAGAAGGATTCCAACAACAACACAACCTAGTCATCATGATCCAACGGCAATTCCTTTCAACTGCAGCCGTGTAGTAGCTCAGCAGGATATTACTCCAAATATTTTATTCTGTTTCACAAAAATAAAATTCAAGGTCCTTGTGATTATACAAAATCCTCCCCCCCCTCAATCCCCCCACATACAGTGAGGATATTTTTAAATTTATCAAACGGTAAGCTGTAGTATCACTCCTTGGCCCTCGGCAATTAAATCAAGTCACATTGTAGTCAGTATAGCTTATAACTCTGGTTTAATTTCCACATTTTCAACGTTTAACCTTGGCACTTAAGCACGATGAAATGAATCCAATGGAATTTTTGGAATGAGCAAGAGTCCCAACCTTTATAACCCTGAAACGGAATAATGTAATTTTATTCGTTCTGAAGAAAAAAACTTTATTTACAATTTTTTTTTTCAGTCCCCTATGCACCATGGGAATCGGTATATGGTAATTGCATTACAGTAAGAATCCTGTTAATCATGTATTATCAACTTGAGGACAAGTTTTTTTCCCAAAGTATTATCAAATAAAACAAGTCCAGGAGACGGGACCATACGGAGTTCGTATACTCACCAGCGGTAATCACACTATGCCCTACACCACCTCATGGATTTGTAAAATAAACGATACTTAAATAATAATGACTTATAGTAAATCCTAGACAGGATCGAATGGAAGCAATGCACTTCAACCCTCAATAAAAACCATATTTCAGAGACCGTTTAGTCATCTTATGACCACATGGGAAGGGATAAAGTTGACTGGGAGAGGATCATTTATTTAAAAAAAAAAATCTTCCAAGTAAAAGCTAAGGATAATTAGCTATATAAACAAATATTTTACGCCCAAATCTCTTTGAGTAACAAACGATAATTTACTGTAATGCATAATATACGTCCAATCAAAATGTTTCTCCATAATACAGTACTTGTTATTGCAGGTGCTTTTACAATTATGAGCCAGTTTGTGTACCTTAGTTGACAATTATTCGGAGCGTATGAATCCCAAAGGATGTTTCACTCCATTTAATAAGCAGCCCAGTACACATTATCACATACTATTTTACTGCAGTATAACTGTCGAAACTTTATTGATGCGAGAAAAAAAAATTGATGGATCAATGCTTATCGATACTAAAATTTTTGGATTTCACCCGATCGAAAATTACAGGAAATTAGAAAACCCATCAACAACTCCACAAGGTCCCTTTCTCGAGTCAGTGTTTCAAAATTTACGAGCATTTTATACTGCCGTTGTTGTAAGTTACAGGCGTGCCGACATCATGAGTGCATTCTGTATACTAAATAGTATTTAAAAGTGAGCTACGACGTCAGAGTATTTACATAAGTTGGGTGTTTACTCTAATGAATAGGAAATGGGAAGACGAGAGTTGGGATTTGCTAAAAATTTGGAAAAAGTGGGTAGAATTAATTATTCCATGGTAAAACAATGGGATAAGCTATTAATATGAGGACTGCGGGGTCATCATTAGCTTCTTGGAGTGTGGGTTATTAAAGGATTTTGTTCTGTGGGGAAGCACACCGCTGTGCTCAACTAGTATTTTATGCGTCCAACGTCACAGTCATTATGTAATTCATCAATTCAGTTATGCCGCACTAAAATGACTAATACGGTTTGGTGGCAAGTTCATAGAGTAAAACATAATGAGATCGCAAATATATAGTGACGCTTGATAGGCGAGTCCGAGACGTGCTTCAGGCTGTATATTTGTATATGGGCCAATTCGCACATTACCTGAAGAAAAGAGTAGAACTGATTCCGCACCTTTCTTGGCGACCTTCAATCTGTCAATTAGCTCCCACGTCTCTCTCTCAGTACTCCAAAAATCTCATCCCGACCACCATGTACATGGCTGAGTGTAATTCTTTATTGGAATTCAAACAATATTATAATTTATTGCTACTCCCTCAATTATTTCCACACCTCAAGAAATAGCATGATCTAAAGTATAGATGAACTGCTCCTATTTATCAAATTATTGTCCAATAAAATATCCTTTTTCACTTCTTGGTCATGCACTCAACCCGTAATTATTACTGTGCCATCCACAGTCTCAGGAGCACCTCAGCTAAGTAGTTGGTCATGATTAGTATCATTAACTGTTAATTTTAAGTAATTTTAACTCTCGCTACTTAACCCTTATCCCTACTGATTATTTATATTTGCCCCAGTCCAAATACAGGCAATTAGGAGTAGAAAAAACTTAAGTGAATAATGTCTAAAAATGAGATGCATGCTTAAGAACAAAACACTTGGGATACTTTATTTATTTTTTCCGTAGCTTTCTCAAGAAAACATACTTTTTCGTAAAAAATTAGGTGGATCAAACCTTACGCTATAAAACATTACAAGGGGGGATCAAGATATAAAATCATTGGAAGTGCAGTCAGAACAAGTACCGGCACTCGTTTTTTCTCTGTTGACGCTCTCAAATCCCTTGGCATTTGTGGGCTGCCATATGTCCACATCCCTACATAATATGAACTTTGAAGTTTTACAATTTTTATTGATAATACTGTAATATCATATTTATATTCAGTAATTGGGATGCATCCAGTTGCTAGCCAAAAGAAAGCCACAAAAGAGCTACACCCTTGTTCCATAAAATCACTGACTTTGCAAAGAGACCACAGAGGGACTATAGGGACTCACCTAATTGAACTTCCCCTTTGCCATTGTTCCCATGGCTGAATTTTTAATTTACCTAAATGTCTCTTATAAATAATACAAACACATTGAAGTAGGTGGTCCATCATCTTGTAACTAATCCCACAGCTCTGTATCCATACAAGTTTAAAAAAAAAATTCAAAGCCTTATTATTTCTGGATTATTTACATTCAGAATAATTGTTATGAAGGGCAGCTCCGGTGTCCTATATAACAAACAAGTGCAATTAAGTCAATTTTATGTTACACAAGGATGAAACTGAAAACGATGTTTTCTCTTTCCTCTGAACTTCTAAACTCCCTACTTAATAAAAATAAATAATTGCTACTAAAGTTCTGAGTACCAAATACATATTACATAGGCACCTCAATACTTTTACAAGATCCTTAAAATATCATTTTGCACGGAGTTTACAAAAGGGGAAACCGTTTGCTGGAAACTGTGAAAGCAAAAAATACGCCTACATACTTAATTTTCTAAATATTGAATTCATTTCCCAAGTTCCGAGAAAAAGTTCTCCGAACTAAACATCTAAGGATGTTTGATTAAGATGTAAAAATTTTGGTGGCACTATTTTTTTTAATCATGGGATAATAATTAAGGACTGACAATGAGCGGGGTAAAGCACAGTCATGAACATACATATATATACAGATATTGATGAGGAGAAAAGGTAAGCATGATTCCATTGCCTATATAAAAATAATCTCTTCATGTTTTACGGCCAAATCTACCTGGTGTTGGCATGGGGTTGGGCTAATAGGGAGATCGTTCTTCTTTTCGTTGTTTCTTGTAAAGAGGTATAGAGCCTCACGTCTCTGGATGTAGTACACGACATCGGAAAAGGGAAGGTGGGCTCCTATGGGTTTCTACTGCACCTGAGCTTTTTAGTAACATTCGAGGCCTCAGAGGATGAGGAGTGTGTCTGTGTCGAGTCCGTGAGCACCGTTCTCTTTGTTGAATTGTTGAATACTTGGCTGTACAGTATACACTGTCGGAACAGCATTCGAGCGAGAGAGCTTACTTAGCTTTTAGCCCGTCGTTCCTGTCATATTCCTCCCATTGCAGAGCCTTTTCCCACATACTCTGTCCACGACTTGAAGTTCTTCTGCAGATTCCACAGGTGGTTTCGAAAAACGCAACTCACGTTGTAAATTGTTCGAAAAATTGTGCTTGTGTGTGCATACATATATACAGTACTAGGGTTGTTCTGGCAGGGATTTTTTGTCCTTGTTATTTACCGTTTTAATAAAGCAACGTCAATAATCATTTAAACAAAAAGTAAGTTTGCCTGGAATTTACCGTTTGTTTAATGAGGAGCGTGTATATCGCACGTTGTAAAAACAATTGAGAACTATTCCGAACTAGTTTGGATCTGAAACACTATAATCAAATTAAGGGCTTCCCCTTCAAGTTCTCCTTGGAATTCGTCAGTCCTGAAAGTCTCAGCCCTAAAGCCCAACTTGGAAAACGTTTGAGTCAATGAGACTATTCATAAGACCTCGGTGAAACTACACATTTGGAAAGGAGAATAAAAGCACCCTTGTACGAGGAATTGGACCCTTTTGGAAAAACGTCAAGAAAATCTTCCCGTTTAAGTTAGTGAACCTCTGGCAGCGTATTATTGGATTCCCACCACACAGGCTACAAGAATACACACACACACACACTCTGATCCAAGAGAGAAAAAAAATAGTATACGTATCTCCGTACTGCACACCACAGTAGAGGGATTATGTGTGGACCATTTTTGTAGTGGGTCACCACAGTACAAATAAGTTGCTACTAATGTGGATGTATACGTCACCATCTCACATATCATAAAAAAGAACTAATTGGTTGAAATCAGATACTGCCCTGTGATATTCATTTCATTTTCAAACACTTGAGTGACAACTGTACATATAACTTGAGGAACTTGTATGGATGTTGTTCCGTTCCTCGGGTAGGGAATTTTTTTTGTGTGATTACAGGATTGTACGGGTGTACATATAATTGTGTGAACCTCTTGTGGGACAAAACCGATTTTCGGCTTTAGTTGCCATGGTACTCTCACACTGTGAAATGTGCAGCCACCAGCTGTACTGATAAGGATTGTCAGCTTCAGAGAAAACCGACGACGGTGGTTGTGTGTTGTCAGTGTGCTGGTATAGAATAATAATAATTGTAATTGTAGGACAAGAGGTTGACCTAATTGAAGTTGTTGTGATTCGATTGGTTTTTTTTTAACATTCCTTCCATACGGCTATGTACAATTTGATGAAATCGTCAGTTTTTCTGCAGTTATTCCTATCCATGGTACATCCAAGTGGGATTGTTGGAATCCAACTGTGATTTTGAGCTCAGTGGTAGCCGACTGGTGACTGACTATATACGAGCAAAAATTTCAACACACTCGACATTGGATAGATAGTCAGGTATGTATGCACGTCCGTCCGTCTCTACGGTCACTTTTATTCGTGATCTTTTTAGATTGGAGTAATTTTAATTCAAACTTATGTATGCATGAATTTAAATATTTAATTTTTACCTGCATGAATGGACTCCGTGTGTATGATAGCTGTGTAGTCTCAGCCGACTGTATTTTGTGGATACATGTGTAATATGTAAGAGCATTTTCTTGGCAAATTTCAATACTTTTTAGAAAGTCTGCCGTTAAGTATCATTCAAGGGGGATACTGTGAGCGTGCATGTTCATTTCGGCATGATGTTTTCATACTTTTGATGATACTTTGATTTCTTGGACGTTATATAGATAGATACGTCTGGGTACAAGGTGCATTTTGCATGGTTACACTTTACATGGTTACATTTTTTACACCTTTCCATGGCTAAGGATCACCTTTAATTATGCAGATGTAAATACGACATGTATGTTGACTCTAATGTTTCTCTACAGGGCTTCCTTTTTTCCACATGAAAAACATATGTTGAGGAATTTTTTGACTTGTCATGGGACAATTTTGACTTGAAGAGTGAAGGAGATACAGATGAGATTATAAATTATTAATGAATGATAGGATAAGGTTTTTTGGTTATTAAGTAAATATGAAATTTGTGTCGTCTGAATAATCCTGTGTGTGGCTACTGAGCGTAATTATTATTTAATTGCTCATGTTTCCATCAGTTCTTGGAGACTCTCAAGAGCAAAGAGATTAGCGAGGGACAGGCCAGGGTAACAGGGGATGGTAAGAGCAGTCACCGTAGTTAGCGTTTGAACACAGGGTGTTTGAAGGGAAGCGTGCATAAGCATAAGTGGCAAATTCATATTAAGCTGCAGAAATTATGATTTCATAGATTTTAAAAGAATTATAGTGAAACTGACATTTAATATTAGGTACTTAATTTGGCAATGCTCAGCAATCTCCTTTTCCATTTACTATAGATATAGATATATACTTAAATACCCAAAGTAAGACCAGTTTGAAAGTTTAATTTCCCTGTTGGGTATCCTGCTCTTAATTGCATTTGGCATATAAGTACACCTCTCATGTACTGCCATTGCCCATTTTGACCAGGTCTAATGAATGGTCTTTCCGAATTGCGCAGACTCATTCTACAACATTTATTTTTAGGATATTTATATTCTTAAAAGCGTGTGTGCGAGCTTTGCTTCAAGTAAATAAAATTGGAATTGTACAAGTGCAAAGTAATTGCTTGATTTGTTTGCCCATTTACTTTTACAGGCATTACAATCCTCCAAATTGTTGTAGTACACGTACTTATAAGTTTATACTGCAGGAGTACCTATATATTTTCAGGGTATTGATCTCATCAGTGAACAAACCATATGAGTTTTTCTATGCACTTTGTCGTATTAGTTACAAAGTTACAGACATAAATAAACGGATTGGTCAACAGATCTTGCAAGCTGTGTGTGTGGAGTGAAAAACTATATGACTATTGACTGTATGATATGAGGACACATTTTCAAGCTAAATTAGAAAACCGCATGTAACAGTTATGCAAGGTGTCCTATTCGACTTGAGATTTTTTGTCTTCCCTCTCTGTCTCTCTCTCTCTCGTTCTCTCTCTCTCTCTCTCTCTCTCTCTCTCTCTCTCTCTAGAATTACTTGAATGTCCATTAGTCCATTGATGGTAGAGTGCAGTAAACGAAAAAGGGTTTCCGTTCAGAGCATCTTTTGTCTCATCTTGACTGCCATGCCCGTATTTATTGAAATAAAGTTCTACGTAGGATGGGTATGTTGAAGACGACGATGTCTTGAGTTTCCTTGGTGGTACTTTTTGCTCCGACTGGAAGATACATATTTATTTATTTTTTCTTGCTACTTTATACAAAAGGCTCGTTTCATTTACGGTAACATTTTGGATCTGTTGTACACACAACAGACCCGGGGGTTGAGTGACCATTGCGTGCATATATGACAAGATTAAATTTAGTTTAGACTATAGCACCATTACATACATACTGTATGTATGGGTTAGAGTCAAGTCAAATAGGACTGCTGAGGTCATCTGGGGCCATCTCTATTTTCTTGCGATACCTTAGACGGCTTTATACCTTAACAAGTAAAGGTGTGTTTATGCAGGTTGTCGAATTCCACATCCTTGTGTGTGCATAGAGAAACCTACATGCATTGGTAATTAACCCTTTGGACAGGACTGGTGACAAAAGTTTGTCTTGAATTATTTATGTGAAAAATATTGGCGGAGCTTTTAATTTTTGCTCCATTAGATCATATATCGTGAGTATGTTGTTGTTGGTACAGAGAGCTCCTGCCCGTGTTTGGAGAGAGAGAGACACTATTTTGCAAAGATAGTGTCCCATTGTGTGTTTGTTAGTATGTTTGTTGTTTGTAGTTTTGTTGTCGTCAAGAGGGGGAAAAAAAAGTTTCTCAAAATGTTTCATGGCTTGCAAAGGCAGATAGTAACTAAAATGTCCATTGAGCCTAATCTTGGAAGGATCTGTAATGGCATGCATTTAAAGCATTGCGTAATTTTTACTAGTGTACGTGCCCCTGACATGCAATCAGTTTAATTTGTTATATATGTTCTGCGAACTGGCAAATAAAATCACTATCTAGATTGTAACTTACCTCAAAAAAATAGTACACAATCACCTACTCATCTTACAATAAATGAAAAGAGCTTACATAATTACGTCCACATATATTGAACCAACTATATAGCGGTATTACGTGTCCATTCCTCAACTCTTTTATTCAAGTCACTTGCTCCTCGGACTGACAAGACTCAATGCAATGAGCTCCATAGGGCTACTGTAGGGGAACAGTTGGCAGATGACTGATGCACGTATTTATTAGCCAATTGTTCAAGTTTTTAGGAGATTTCAAAACCTATTCCTATCAGATTATTTGCACTAATTATTAGAATTTCAGGTTTCAGCTATACTCAAATGTAACTCAAGGTAATATACATGTTATGGGTAGATTATCATCGGGAGGACTCAGATTGGGTAGAAATTAATACTTGACCATGTTTTTGGTGTGGACGTTAATTAGTTTTGCAAGCTATATTCTGTCACGTTAGGCAGTCTCTACTTTGTCAAGAGTTTTTGTCCCCATAGGGTTGAGACAAGTAAAATACGGCAAGAGATGTGGCACAGATGCTTTCAAAATCATTTATACATGTGAGCACTGCCAGAGCTGTAGGATTATCGCTTAAGTGGGGCTTGTGAACTTCATAGAAGGAATTAATGGGTTTCGACGGGCCTATAGAATATAGACTGAGAACTCTGAAGAATGCAACAAGTGGCGGTCGGCACAAGTGATTTTCGTCATTTATAGTTGCAGGTTGTGAGGCTGGGTCCACATACAATATTTGATGTAATTGAGGAGCCGTCGGTTGCATGGCAGTATGGCAGACTGGAAAAAATCTTTTACTTTTTCTCTATAAGCTCTTGACAGAGTTTCCTATTCATCCCTCTCCTTGTTTCTCATTCTCTGTCTCTCTCTCTCTCTCTTTCTCTCTCTCACTCTTCCTCTCCTTACCTCCCTGACTTAGAGATTTCTGGAACGAAGGATGGAATGTGTTGAGTTGAAATTTAAAACGTTCATTCTCATTCCATTACTCTAGTATTCTCACCGTTGAAAAAGTCGTTTCCTTCCTACCCTTCTTCTCCTTGCTTTTGTAAACATACCACATAGTTTCTACTACTGACTATAACAAAAGGCTCTGTACATAGTCCTCTGGTTTCAGCTCAGCCTCAGCCTCTATTGCCTTGTCGTAATCCATGCTAGTGTAACTAATACACATACAATTTCCCAAAGTTATGTGTACATATCACACTGGTATAAATAATACGGTCTTTGGAAGTATATGTAAGAGTTAGGAGGAAGAAAGGGGTTTCTTGGGTTTTTGTAGAGCTAAATGGC
The DNA here is from genome assembly GCA_947179485.1 of Allacma fusca. NCBI lineage: Eukaryota > Metazoa > Arthropoda > Collembola > Symphypleona > Sminthuridae > Allacma > Allacma fusca. The sequence goes on along the minus strand of OX359249.1, from coordinate 19,203,121 downwards.
AGAAAAATTACCGTGTGTATGTGTGTGTGTGTGTGAGTGAGTGTAGACTCAATTCCTGTCTGCTTGTGAGAACCAAACAGCTATATACACTTTAGGTAAAACTGTGTTTATATTTCACAAAAAAAATGTGCAGGTGTATTTTACCTGTAGATAGCCTTATATGCATACAAAGGATCGTTCGTCACGTGTCTTTCTTCTGGTATTTCCTTTATCAGCTTTCCAGTCTCAGGAAAACATTGAACTTTCCGAACGCTCAAGAGTTTTTTTTTCACAGACATGTTTTAATTATAGTTATTTGAATCCGCTACAATGTGTAATACTTGCTAATCAACTTAATGAAATCTGACCAGCTCGGTGCTTTATACCATATCAATACGTACCTATATGGCTAGACCATTGGGATTGGGACGTTCTCATTTTATTGCTTGCACATACACATACATAGGATACGTCCACAGGACAGACGTAGGGATAAAAACATGTTTACGTATTCAGGAGGAACAAGAAGTATCGAAATTGATTTTGAACCAGTGCTTTGAAAGGAAGCTCACTATACGAGTTACATGGAGGGGGATAATTATTACCACATGATTAAATGATGATAGGTGTGGAGATACTTGGGACGGTCTTTGGATAAATTCCATTTCCTCTTGAAATTGTTTGCTACCATGGCCTTGTCAATGCCTGGAAGAAAGCTTGTCCTGAAGGTAAAACTATTTTCGGATGGGAGGCTTCTTCCACGATTGCTTCTTCGTTAGCTATAGTTTTCTTTCAGGGTTGTCCCCATGGAATTGTCTTTCAATTTCTACTCCCAGATATCAAATCTCGAAACCCTGAAGCAGACTTTGGGAGCAGGACTCCCTTGTCTCAGGTAGGGTAGAATTGGAGTAGGTACATAGCTGCTGAGTAGGTAGGAAGTGACGTGTATATGCAAAATGAGCACACCTGAGTGCTGGATAAGGATGAGGAAATGCACACGTGTGTAATATTTAAAAAAAAAAATAGACAGTATTACTATCAGTGGATGGGGATACTCAATCTTCCTTGCCGGCGTAATGTCTCTCAGTTCCACTGTAAAGAGTATTGGAATACAACATAGAGTCATACTGAGAGATGGAGTGCAATTTAATATATGCTTACATTTATTGATACAGGCAGAGAGATGCCTGTGAGAACAGAGAGGAGAGAGGATGAAATGTACTCGGAGGTACTCTAAGTACACATGTAACCACGTTCTTGATTTTGATAATGCATCGGTGAGTAGTCATGTACACGTCTTTGTGGTAACTTATTTATTACTCTGGAGCTGGCTTGTTGCTCTACAGTCAGAAACTGCATTAGTGGTCGAGGGAAGAGCGAGACGGTGAGACATGAGTTAAGATATGGACACTGGGTATAACTACATACATTTGATTCCTGATGCGGATTTATTTTCCATCACGTGTGTAATAATTCGTGTACCGTGCTCGTCCCTATGTATCTAATCTGCTCTTATGGGTTACGTAAAACGGATTGATGCATTGTCCAAAAGTTGGAAGAAAGAGTTGGAAAAGTTTCCAATTCAACTTTTGCGACACTCTTCCATTCTGTTGAAAAAGTTTTTTTTCCCTCTCCCCCCTACCATATTCCCAACTTTTATACTTAATGGTGAGTGGACTGATGCGTGCGTACGGACGTGCTCAGTGTTTCATTGTAATGGTAACTATACATAGATAGGTATCTCTCGGTTGGATAGCCAGCAATATTTTCATGCTAAAGAAATAAGCTGAATTTGAACTGACTTTAAAAGCAGTAAGCTGAGGTATTTATGATTTTATTATGTAAACGTGAGCGTGTGCCTTCACGTCTATGGATGACTGTGTTATTCGCCTTTTGATCAACTTACTTGATGGCATTGAGTAACAAGACGGAAAAGGCCATCTATACAAAATTGAAATAATAGCATTACTTGATCAATCTCGTCCGAAATCTTGGCATTGCAATTACTCAAGGGAGAGGTATAAGTATACATATGTACCTACACATCCAAGTTGAGTACTTGTAGCAATATTAGTAATGCATGGCAGTTTCAGTAGTTTTATCACTGTCACTTGCCTCATATCAAAGGACCCTGATTTGGCATTGTTGGGACTGCACTGCTATTATTTGATGGCTAATCGTAATTCGGTTGCTGTAATTCAGCCGACTTGCCCAAGAATCAAGGGAATATTATTTTTGTTTGTGGAATATAGTCAGAAAAATGACTGTGTTTGTACTGACACTGTAGGATTTTTTTTCGGGGTAGTTTGCACACCTTTTGTGCACATCAATGTTTTTGTTATGGGGGTTTTAGTCAGGAGAGAGACACATTCTTAAGCTTGGATTGCTTATTGGTTAATCTTTAAAGGTAACAAAGGACCATTGTGATTTGACTGATGGAATTGTTTTCATTGAATCTCTAAAGCTCCTCGGATTACACAGATTTTTGCACAAGAGTATATATTTTTTTCTCTCTCTCTCTCTCTCTCATGTATATCAGTACACACATAGATACAGTATATGATTACTCTTTTTCCAAGTCAAGAGATTTACACCGGTTAGGAAGACAAAAGTGTGTACAATGGTGATAAGAATGATAATATTATGTGACGCCCCACTTCAGAATCATTAACTGTCGCTCAGTGGGTCGACAGAGAGGTTATACATTAACGGACATTCTAATGTGGGTTGGGTTGGGCTTGAACTCATAGGCCCACACGCTCAAATGCAAGTGACAATCGTGCATGTGAAAAGCTTAGGAGCTCCTCAAGTCTTCATCGTCATCACTTCTCAAACATGCAAAAGTTTATGTTACTATACTCTCATTCCAGTTAACTTAAGCATTTCTCGATTATTCATTTACGCCAGACCGAATTCCATCTCAGATTTGAGGCCCTCGTAATATAATGTACTGTAGTCCTGCTAGTATCTACATATATGAACATCCACATCCATAGGTAAGCATGTTCTATTTGAACGTGTATAATTTATTATACCTACAAACGCATGCATAAAAACTTTACTTGACTTACAAGGCATCTAGAGGTACATAATTACCTTTGAGTTTTGTTTACTCTCCAAAAGGCCAAACATTGGATGAAATTTTAGCATAGAATTTTTATCCCATTTAACATTCTGAGCAGGCTCATGTATAATTACTCTGTATTTTCAGTCCCTGTCGATTTCACGTGGCACTATTTACTATATTATACTCTATGAACGAGCAATAATATGCTCACTGCTAATGAAGTGACCATACAACTAATGTAGAACATGCACCCTAATGAAAGCTCTTGGTATAAGAGAGCCACAGATATAGTCTAATTACTCAAAGAAGTAAAGTAATGTGAGCATGTTTGCGATTGGAGTGTACATGCAAAAGTACACACATTTATTGATAACTCCCCCAATGTCAGGGAACCTCAAGGAAGTGTTACAACTTGTATGTGCACACATGGATATACCTAGTATAACGTGTGTGTCTAACGAAGCAAGTTCAAATTATATTTGTTTACTTGACTAGATAGGCTGGGAATCGTCTAGTAAAATTTCCTATAACTGTGCACGGACGGGGAAACGGGCAGAGATAAGCAATTAAATGTGTAGTCATTACCCTTTAGCGTCCCATATGTTCCTCGATTGTGAATTACTTGAAATTTTGATTGAGAAAGCTTGGATTTAAGGAGAGGAGTAGATAAAAAAAATAAAGAATTAACAATAAATTTGAAGGAGTGAAGATGAAACTAGATTGGAAATAGAACAGACTCAGATAATAATTGATAGACTGATTGTAAAGAGAGTGACAACAAGGGGGAACAGAAAAGGAGGAAATCACGACTAAACTTCCTTTTCAGGGAGTAAAATCGAGGTATTACGAGAGTACTGGAAGTATTTGGGCTGGGTTGAAATGCATCAAAATATTTGAAACGTAAAATTGAATATGACTGTAAGCTGTGAGGATAGGAATGAAAGCAATGACAATGTCTTCCTCCTTCGAAAGTTGCTTCGGATGGGGTCTTTTAGAAAATTGCATTGTCGTGTCAGCGTCAGAACTATACTCTTTATGTTCTTTCCATGTACAGGAGTGCATTCTGTATACTTATAATCGTTTATCTCATTGCAAGAAAGCCCTTGGTGATGTTCTCTCACAATATTGTTCCCATATCGTATGCTGCAGTAACTTTACTCTCATATCCGTTTTGAAGTGAAGAGTTCAACAATAAATGTATACTCTTGTGTTTGTGAACTGTAAAAAGAAAGTTTTTTTTCTCTCTCTCTCTCTTGCTACTCTGTATATCGCTCCAAGTCTATATGTTTTCAGTCCGTGTCCGAATTTGGTAAATTCTCAAGTGGAAATAATCCATAAGTACATAATCTACTTTAGGAGTATTTATGCCAGACATGATTTCCATATGGTGATGAGATGAGAGGAGGAAGCACATCTTCAAATGAGTATCTTTTTTTGAATGGAGGATGGGAAAATTTCTTAGGTTCGAAAAAGCCAGGAGTGTTGCTGATATTGTAGTGCTCCTCATTTATGTATGTATATCTATCCTTTTTCCTATAATAATATACAATGTTCAGGGGTTGAACAGTATCTTTAATTGTGTCGATCGAGGATAATAATGCAACAAAATATATAGTCAACCAGATCATCTCTGCGGTTTTTATCTCAAGTGTGGAGTTGAATGGTAGACTCGTTACTTCTCAAGTGTATACAAGCCTCAAGATTTTTGACTGGTTTATGTCTATTGACAATTTCTGTCCTTGGTTTTAGTAGCAGCAGGTAAACGATTCTACACGGATAAGTGGGTTGAGAACAGAACTCTATGGTTTCTGAGCGATTAGAATTGTGTCTTCATTCTTAGCAATTTGAATCGTATCTTCATTCTTACCCTTAAACTACATGCATTTTACTAATTAAGACCCCTGTACTAAAAGACTATTATTCATGAGGTGAACACAATGCCCTGGCGGGGCACCTTCTCTCGATTTCCAGTTAATGGTAGGTTATCATGTAAATTTTGAGATGCCTTAAAAGTCGGCAAACTTTGGGACACCACCATGATTGGGAGCCCAGAAAATATATCCTATAATTATTATTATTTAAGTATTTATTAATAGATCCCTGCATTCTTCTGAATTAGTCTCAAGTACATACCATGGAAGCTATTTCCTTTGAATTTGAACTTAATAATTGAATACTTATACTTTACCTTCAAGGACAAAAAAAAAGATCAAGGTAGCTTCTGCACTTTTGGTGTCTTCCAGGAGCAGCTGTAATAATAAATTTGATTTTTGTAGGAATATTTGAGCCTATTCCTACAAAATAAAATTTATGTCCCCTGCTCTGAGTTGTTCAGTTTAAAAAAAAAACAATGTGCCTGCTTTTGTATGACTCTGTATAATTGAGAGCAATAACAAATGCATAGTTTTCTAATGCATGAGACTTCAAAGGTAGGAGTAATAAATGTTCACAAGGATAGGTAAAAATTCTGAGTGAGCTCGTAAGTTCATGGTGATTGCCTCCGCTTTTCTGGTAGCAAATACAAGCTGTCTCGGCATTGTCTTTGGGTATTACATGTGCATCTTTATTTTTTTATTCAAACTTGTCCACATGTACATACATACATTGCTCTGCAGAACAATGAACGATTCTTTTCGCTTAGTTGATCATTTAGAACATTAAAATTGGTGAAACATTGTCAGGACACAAATGTAGTGTACTATAATCCCAGCCCGTCATGTGCAGCATGAGATTTTCTATACAAAACGAAAACTCTAATTTACTAAAAGGGAAGAACTGAATCCCAGCCTGGAAATTAGCTCAGTGCCTGCTAAGGTACTGGCACGTTAAATTAATCACACTCGGGGTTGAGCTTCAGAAAAAGGCACTCTAAATACACTTGTTACTCTATCGTCGTTAAAAGTTTAAGTTATTCTGAAAATCTTGAGAATGCATAAGCATACATTACTTGGCCGCCAAGGATGGGCACAAGATCATGTAATTTTTACAACTTTATAAAGTTGGCTTGAGCATCTTATACTAATAACCTAGGCACTAAATGATTGGATATTGAAATGGTTGACTCTGTGCAATCATTGAGTGACTTATGGGACAAGTACATCAACTAATATATGTGTACACTCAGGGAGTTGTAATGGGCTAGATCTCAACCCTCATAGACATTGCTAATATAAGGTAATATTCTTTGCTCAATTCCAAGCTGTCCCTTTAAACCTTTCAAAAAAGGTCCAAGTGTATAAAGTTTTGGGGACAATAATTATATGATCGTAATTCCCATTGCATAATCCTCAGGATTTTTTGGTTAATTTAGTTTATTTAACAATGAGCACAAGCAGGCTAGATGCCACTTGTGAGTATTTTATTACTCGTTCAAGGTTGTCTTCATCAGCCGTCATTATGTTTGTTATATCGAAAACGATTAATTATTCCAATGTCTAGGAAAGATGATAGGTAAAATTCAAAGCTCACACTGGGCTTAGGCATGGACGCCCTCATGTATGTACCTGAGTGTGAGTGTGAACGTGCTCAGGCTGAACGTCGTATGTATACATACTTGGCATTTCTATTTTGATTAATTCCCTCGAATTATTTTCTTAAGTAAGTCCTAGGTTGTCACATAAATTATCAAGCTTATATTCATGTTTAACCATGTATGTCGCAAATGTTTGCTAGACGACACAGAACAGCTGTTAGGTTAGTTGAGAGATATGGAGTCATTACTCATTTCCACTCATTTTAACTTTTTGGATATAACTCCCCAACCAAACCTTTAGCCTTGCTGCTTTGCTTATTGCAATTTAGGGGTTGTCTACCTGCTGTATGAATAATAGTGTACACATTGGTTTGTTGTAGTCTTGTGCTCACTTATACAAGTGTAATTGAAGTGACGAAAATCCCACTTGGAGATATGCATTATACTTGGGATATGTGATGATACTCAGGATTTTTGTTACTTTCGATGGGTGCCTGCAGGTTCCCAGCTTTAGGATTCTTAGACAATGCCATGTTATCCTTATTATATGTTTTTGTAGGAACTGCAAGCTCAATAATAGGCTGATGCAATCGAACTTTCATAAAAGCCCGATTATCCATACTTTCATTAATGCATGAAAACCGTACGGTTCATCCTCGACTGCTGCAGCAGCAAGCCACTGCATTCTTTTTTTCCGTACCTCAACCATGAAGTTATACGTAACTATAATAAGATGGAAAATAAAAGTTTTTTCATAAAAAAAACCACTGCAAACCTTTGTATCTTCTCTCTGTATTGTTGTTTCCCTTAAAAAACAGTAATATTTTTTACCAATAAAAGTATAAATGGTACACCCTCCAAGCATGAAATCTGAAATAACTGCAGGATTTTTATTTGATTGACTCTTTACATATAAGTAGATATATATAATCCATAGTTGTGTGTTGTCACTCTTGAAGGGATGGTAAAGGTGGCTGTTGTCACTGCATCTGTCTTCATTAACGTAACATATTGTGAGGTGATGATGATGAGTTGTTGATGTGGGAAGGCTACTAGATATGGGTATGGTGCAGGACGCCGCCAAAAATTTCCTGCAGTTCCTCCTTTGTATCTTGTGTTTGTAGTTTCTCGATTTGATCCTTGTTGGTTGGTTGGTCCAGCTAAAGTTTAACTTTTCCATTCATAAAACCACAATAATGTTTAATTTTTAATCAGAGGGAACTAAAAGTGTGGAATCATGTTGGATATGACTGAGCATCAGAACTTTTATTAACGATGGTCTTTTAATGCCGTTACATTGGGACCCTCGTAAGTATAGATACGTGAGCAGATTTACTTACTTATAATTATAAATATGTATTTGTATTGGTCTTTTTGTGTACACACACACACACACAACAGTCAGTCAGGAATTTGAGGTAGCAGGTAGTCAGAATGCAAGGGTATATAAAAATTGACTTGAGCTCCCTACACAGTACACATACAATATTAATGCTCAAGCCCAGAATATTATTGTGAAGGCGAGGAGGGTGGGACGGACTCTGAATTTTTGCAAGTATAGTGTAACTAAAGTTGCCGGTAGTTTAAAGTGGAAGGAGATGAATGCTCAACCATGATTAATTAGACTCATGCTGCTCGAAAGCAATGTGACGAAGTGACTATTGCAGCTTCCTTTCGCCTCTGCTTGTGTAAATCGTTTCATTGAAATTAAGCCGAGAAGGAGAGAAGAGTGATAGTCCTCTTGAAATTGTCACCAAGCTAATCAAAATATGCCAAAATGCTATACCTCCATTCAATGCTCACACATCTTCTGCCTCTCTGTTCCTTGAAAATGATCGAGTCATAATAGGGAAAAGTCATCAAAAAATTGTCAGCTCTCCTATTAACACTGGATTTGGACTCACATATGTAGTAGTCAGGCCCAAGTCAAGACTGGGATATCTTCCCTGACTATGTGAGCCCATTGACTATGTATAAGAATATTTTTGCATAATATCTCTTGTCATTACCAGTTACCAGCCCTTACTTCTCTCAACAGAAATAATAATTAATGTTGGCGAAACCTCTGAACGAAATAATCTAATGTTTATTCTCTCAGACGAATTTACGTGGTATCTGGTGGTTTAGACATATGGGGACGTCCAAATGGAAAGTGACAATTGCAATGTACACACACTTAAATACCTAAGGTAGAAATACTTAGTGCACCCATATCCTAGACATGGTGTCATCGCTTAGAATCATTAGTAACACTAAAATCTGCAGATACTAATCAAGTGGTGTCAACTCTCTGTTGGCAGCGATAGAGAGCTACAGATTTCCCGTCGGGTATTGTTTATAGACATACACAGATGCATACTTACATATTAAATCTGAGATGATAATCATGATGCAAGGATATGTGGACCTCGTAATCTAAATGCTTCTATTTAGATTTTAATTTTTTCAACTCACATTTCTGTCCATAATCATAACTTGGACTCAAGTGCATGTATGTACAGCATAGTGAGGGAACAATGTAATTATTTTGTGGCATTGATGATGTGCTACGGAGACACACCCTGCCAATGAAACAAAAGAGATATTTAATAAAGGACAATCTCGAACAACTTTTGCTCGGACTTATTTTACCTTAAAACTTGCTTTATAATCTCCATGTAAATGTTGGCTGATGTTAAGAGGCTCATTGGGAATGTTAGAAATTTGTGAAAAATCAGTCCTCTGAGGCTTCCCCTATCCGTGTACATAACTTCACAGGTTACAGTTTCTCCTGCCTCTTTCCAAATTGCTCCTGGCTTCCAAGAATTTTCCAAGCTATTCACTTATTCCTCTCACCCAAACGATAATAACATAAGCCGATTTTACGAGTACGCCCATTTCATCATTAGGGGAATTTTGCAACGTCCTTTACAACAGCAAAAGATTTGAACGCTTTTTACACTTAATTCTTGAACATGCCTCATTCAATAATTTGTTTGATTAGTACATCTATAAGCTGAACTTAATCAAGAGGCATCCAACCTTACATGACGCATTGATTAAGTGCTAAGACGTCAATTAAAGTATTTTATTATGCTCACAAGGAAATTTTGTCATGCTAATATGGCACTGTGTGTACGGATTAGCAAAAATTTAACTCAAAACAGCCTTTAAATTGAAACCATGCTTGGGTTTAATCCTTTTAACTTGGGAGAGAATGTTTTACTATTTATCCCTAGGAATTACATACACAAATTCTTGTATGTACGTTCCAAGAGTAATTGTCCAAAAAAAGTAAGGGAAGGAGAAAGAATTTCACATGTTCATTCACCAATTTTGGACGCATTTTTTTTTTGACTTGAAACTATAGTAAACTTTCAATCAGATTAGGTTCAAGCAGTACTCATCTCATATACGTGTATTTATGTGAGGATGAAGTAAAAAAATTACTCCACGGGTAACTGGCTTATGGATACATACATCCATGTTTGTTTACAGGTAGGGGCTATGGGAACATCCATGTAAAGAACAATTCTTCAGTTTAGATTATTTGAACAAGCACACACACAATACATAGGTTCTTTGGTGAACTTAAGATTGTAAATCTGATCAGGTAATTTCTAAATTAATTTTTGTTTGCGAAAGTTCTTGGTGCTTATATAGCTAACGGGGTTACAATTCATGCTCGAAGCTGAAAGTGCTTACCTTTTTTTTTAATATCTTTTCAAGTTTTTTCTACTATTTACTTATGTATGTGCTCTCAGGTTCTATCTATTCTGTAGCTAGAATGATCTTGGGGTTGGTAATGCTCATATTGTGTGTTGGTGCTGATCACCCACATGTCGTATCCTGATATTACTTTACACTCTTGTCAAAGATATCTTGGCTGTCTATTAGTTTTAAAAGCGTAAAAAATTTCCAAGCGTACTTAAAGTTGCAAAACGTTACCAGACGTGCCTCTCCACTTGATTATGCATTGTGGTGTTGGAGGATAATTGAGGGTGAGTGGCAAAATGTAAACACGTTGGGACTCCTTTTGGCACTCTTTTCAGCAATATTCCCAACCCTGCTATCGTTATCTCAGAAGTCACAGTTAGGGGTAGGAATTTAGACTGTAAGCAAATACCTATCGTTAAAATTAAATATGGCAAGTACCTCTCCACTTTGGTGACTGCTGGTTCATGGTCCGAGCTATTTTTTATTTAAATTTATTAATATTATATCCTAATAATTACTTCCACTCCAACATTCTTTTTTAAAAATTGAATCATTTATTTTTTACCTTTATTTTTTAATTTGAAAAAAAAACTACAGGGTTAGCACAATTTGACGCACAGAGATATAGATACTTAATATTTATACACTGATGAGAGACGAAATAGTAGAAACAATTTGATCGATATCAGTAAAATCTAAATTACTTGTTTTGAAGACAAGTAAAATCCATTGGGATATTTTTTTTTCCAAGCACATGAGAATAATTATGGCTTGATCGGACGGTCAATGCTCAATTTAGTGTTTGATGACCAATACTTCTAAATAGGTTCATTTAAATATAGTGAAAGTTTGTGGGGGTACTCCCGTCTGCGAAAAGTAACCAGTTTAGTAAACATGTGTGAATCTAGTGACTGATTTCTAGTTACTTGTATTCATTTTCAATTTTGTATTTAATTATAGTATGATCTTGCAAAACAAATTGGCCATAGAAGTGAAAGGTTTTTTTCTGTTTTATTACTAATATTGAACTTAACTAGTAAGAGGGGCATCCTTGTAGTTGACTGTCATATGTATCCTTATTTAAATAGAAGCAAATAAGGTTATTGCACAAGAGGGTAACCTGAGAGGTTGGGTTGTGGACTTGTTATGCTTTTCTTAGAAATAAGAGTACTTCAGTAATTAGAATCAGGCAAGATATGTATGGGCTGGGAGGGTAAGCGGAGCGGGAATGGCAGGTCAAATTGTTTAATATGAATTGCATAAAGTAGACGTTCGCAAATGATAATTACTAAAAAGTGACCGCTAGTTGAACAAAGTTGTTTGTACTTCAGCATTATAAATATTAATAATTGCTCCTTGCTACTACTACTACTACTACTACTACTACCACTTCAACTGGTAACCGAATGCTAAGTAGCTCTGCTATAGGGCTCTACCCCTTCTTTTGTGTAATAACAATCAGAGAGCTAACCTTGTGTACGAAATATGAAAGGACAATTATTATGACAGCTCAAATATTTGTATACATGCGTCCCGTATATACACATTTTCCTCTCCACATTTTGGTTCTCGAGGATGAGTAAATACATGCAAATCAAGATCAGTGGAACCACTACTCACCCAATTCACAATGAACTTTCTCATTTGATACTTTACCTCTGGTACTTTGAGTCATACAGAGTCAACTTTTGCCAGTGTGGGCTGAGTGAGTAGCTATCGAGTGCAGATCTGAATGGACTTTTGGCAATGTGGCTGCTGCAGTTTGAAATTGAATCAAATTGTAACGTTAGATTAGATGCAATCGCATTATTGTCTTGGTTATTATGATCCCTTTGAGGTCGAATTTTTGCATTTTTATTTACATAACGGACACAAGCCCCACTGTGTGGTTTGCTATATTGCCACAATAGTCAAATAGATACCCATTGTCATTAAAATGAGAGTTTGCATAGTAAATACAAAAGATGACTGGGTACTCTTCCACGTCTCATGATTTCCTCATCCTTTATTTACATCAAGTTTTTACGTAACGACAAGTACGCTTTTCTCACAAGTATTAGTGGAAGTTGGAGTCTTGTCATGCGTCCATAATTAATTTACCGCAATCTACATTCGGAATTAGCTCTGATTATTCAATCTGACAGAAACCATCCTATTTGTTATACAGATACAGTTATGCAGAGTTAGTAGTAGTGAGTGGACAGATACCTACTCAGGGGACGTGCATATTGTAAACACGCAAAAAAAATCCTTTTGTGTATGATGCTCAACCACTCCACTATGCTTAATGCTACAATTTGCAATTTACAACAAAAGGTGACTGAATAAAACCAAGAATGTTGTAAATGACATTAAAGGAAAGCAACTTTTCTTCCCAAGTAACAGTTAAAAGTGTCCACTAAATTTTCCTTTAGCTTCATTACAAGCGTCCTGGGATATATTACATTGGTAGGCAAATTTTCTGAGTGTGTCCGGAATCTCGTTTTTACTAGAACCATTCATTCATGTAAGGTGTGTAATGTGTATGTATGTACATATGTATGTGGATCCCTTGTATGCCTACAATGTCACTTGTGTGCTGTGTTTGTAGTGCAAAACTGTCAAGCCATATTCTCTCTTGTAATTATCTCATGATGAATACAAGCACAAAACTAAGGATTTATATGGTAGAGCTTGTGGACACAAGGATTTATTGGTTTGTAAAATCCACATAGCATATCCCCGTAGCTCTACTTATTGATGTAGATTAGGAGGAGGATCGAATGAAGTTAAGTGCGTTCAGAGACTGTAATTTGAATACATTAACATCGAAAGGTGGATTTTAATATTTCTATTTCCCTGGCCTGTTTGTTGTCTCTGGGTCTCGTGTGCAACTTCCATGCGTTAAGAATTTTTGCGTACGTTAAACTTCAAGGAAACGGTTCAAAACCATGGAAATTAATGGGTAACCCGTACCGTTCAAAGGCTAGAAACCCCTTGATTCCCAAATGTTGAAATATTAAGGGGAAATGAGTACCATTGAGGTAACTTTGATTCCTCAAGTTTTTATATGTATTTCCTATAGTATGGGATAGCATTAAATAATTATATTCGAAAAAAAAATGGTCGGGGCCTGGCAACGAGCGGTATAAATGATGGAAAATAATATGTGCGTGTGGCTAATACGTTGGGAGGATTTTATTAAAATGTGTCTTGGATGGACAAAAGACCCGTTAGATACTCACTCGTTTAGGGAAATAACAGAGAAGGTCGTTCCTTCTACATTTGTCAGTTCTCGCAGAATGCAGTTCACTGAAAACGGATAGGATCGTGGTAGATAAAAATGACCAAGCTATGTATGTAGCACTGTCGTATGTACGTGAAGACCTGCAAATACTGACGTGCATAGCTTCGTCCTACCTACTTTCCTCTGAGGTAGACGTAACCAGTGTTATACTTTTACGTACTGGCACATCCCAGCCTGGTCTGATCTTTGCACTGCTATTAAATCCTATCTGTTCTACAAACTTTATACTGCAAGCCATAAACTCGCAAACACAGACAATTAACAGCCTAATCTATGTTAAACAAAATTTTATACAACCTGACAAGACCTGTGACTAAGATGGGTATATGCACGAATGACTTCAATCATTACTGCACTACTCCGTACGTGCGTGATCCTAATGAATGTACATATGTTATTATTATTTTCTTTTTACTTTTCGGTACACTCAGAGACGAGCAAAAGTACTGTACTCTGTACAAGGCAGTCTCTCGTCAGTATTGGACATATCCATTGATGACGAGATCCTCGAGTGGCATTGCCTGCTCTTGGATTCCCATCCATCCCGTAAGGTTATGCTGGTGAGCATAAGGTATTACTGTAGCCATTAAGGTTTCCTGTGAGTATCATATAATATGATGAGGCCACAGTTATGCTAAAATATGACATTAAGTTTCCTGGCATGAGCGACTTGAATACTCAAATGTGTTCCCATCCATATGTACATCCATGAAGGAAATCAAGCCACCTCGCTCAGAGCAATATTTCCCTTTGCCATCTGATTTCACTGACTTACTGACTGACTGTGGAGTTGTAATTGAATAAGGCGACGTGAATCCCTATATGACGCTTGACGCTGGGCTAACTAGGCAAGTAGGATTCCGCCAGTGACTCTGTTGAGAGGAGTTGATATACTATACTTAATTCCAAAGGTAATTCGTACATTCCTGTTAAAAACGGTGGAGTAGATAGGCTGTCCATGGTGGTAGTATAGTGCTGGTGCTCCCAACGAGTTTGCCTTCCCCATATGAACACAATAATTACATACGTATTAGCGTATCATTACACTACCTAATTTTTACTTTTACATGCTCACATCAAAAATGCTAAAGTTGTATCATGCCGACACTCTTTTCTCATTACATGCTTCCGTAATTCGTACGGCGGACCATTTATATAGGAGGAATTTCTCTCCCGAATCTACAGCTTCCCTGTGAGACTCAATTTGTACAGGTATGAAATGCAAAGTAGCTCTGTCATGTCAATGCCAACGCTGCAACTAATAAATAAAGATGCTTACAGGCAGCAGTAGGTATGAGGCATGCCAATTGCATGGGTTGTTGCGAGGTGAAAAAAAAATCTCTTGGGGTTAGGACTTGATAGTTGGAATATGATAATCCTTCACCTATACTGCTCCTGCCTCTCGGTCTCATTCTCGTCAATTGTGCCGAAAATTTAAGTCATTGTAGACAAACTTTTGTGTCTGAGTCTCTCTCTCTCTCTCTCTCTCTCTCTCTCTCTCAGTATGTTGGCGGTGGAAGTAAATTGTGTCGTGGAGCTTCAGGTACCAATTACACGTATGAAAGGCGAGTGAGTGTTGGATATTGCCACTCGGAGAAATGTAGACTGCTCAGTCATTCTCTGTATGACTGACGGTGACTCCAATGATACGTTATGAAATTGTAACTGACTTCACCTTTACTAAGTTTGTGTTCACTTTCGTGAGAGTTGCAAAGTGGGCTGGTCGTACGAACATATATAGGACTGTCCATTTGTGCGTACTTCATGGTTCATTTTGTTCCTGTGTTTGTTTTTTTTTTTCAACTTGTAAATAAATATAGACTCGGATGTATTTTTAGGATAACTTCGTACTTGGCACTTCTGGGCATACGTTTATCATGAACAAAGCTACAAATGTTTTCAAGTGGCAATAGATCAGGGTACTATTTACACTATATTATGATAATAATGGATTGATCAATACAACTTCCTCAGTGTTAAATATATGGGGATGTGCTGGAGAGAGCTTTCTTCTCCATTGAAAGAGAATTCAGTTTAAAATGAAGGCCAAACACCTGTAGCTCCAGAAGCTTACCATTGTCGTAGATTTGAAGGTACATTCAGATCTTGCTGCTTGGTTGGAGTTGGGAGTGAGCAGAGAGCATGGTAGGGTAGTAAGTAGTACACATATATGTGCCTGTTGTGGATGTATCCGACCACACAACAATTCCTGATGCAGAGTGTATACAAACTATGAATTCGAGTACTGTCTGGTTGTAAAAGTATGCTTGTATTGTAATGTAGTCAAGTGTTCGAGTCCTGGTTTATTTTGTTGGTGGGCTGGCGGTAGAAGGTAAAGCAGGAATGCGTTTTATGATGATGACGATGAGTGATGCGTTTACCCTTAGGAATTAATCGAACGAAGGGGAGAGGAGAATAACAGAACTCACCAGTGACATAAAAAACTGAGAGCAACTGGATTGGAGTTACGAAGCAGTTCATGAATTTTACCCGAACGTTCCTGAGAGGTTGATTTGTCCGCACCCTTGTGAACACTTTAACCGGGGAAATCATTGGAGGAATTTTCTTGGAGTTTTAAATACTTGAGAAATAATAATTGTTACTGTTCTTAACTCCCATTTGTATACAAGCTAATGGGAGATGTCAGATCTGTAGCTCGATGGAGGGATAGTGGATCGGCTGGAAATAGAAGTTACTTCACTCCCATGTATATAGCTTGGGAACTCGGACAGAAAATGCATTCTCTTATCAGAGCTGCATTTGATTTTTGTTGCCAGAAGAACAAACAAGGGAATTAAACTTGAAAAAAAATTGACAAGTTATAATTTTTGACCGGACTCAAAGTTGGGTCATAGCAGAGGGCGTGTCTGATTACCTAATGAGCATCAGTTGTTCCCTACAGAACAAAGATTTGACTCTGTGGTTCTATCCTTTAAATATAGTAACGTAGTGATCTACACATATATGATTCAGAGCATTGTAATAAATCTTGTAGCAGTCACTATACTATATGAACATGTTCACTTTACCAGGTAAAAGCGATTGGGAACTTGAATCCTTTGAGTCTCCCTTTCTTGCTCTCCTTGATTTCAAGGACCCTTTTTATTTTTCATTTCAATTATCTTCGTATATATAGATACATATGGGAACTCACTTCGTTTCATGTATATTTTTAAACTTTTTACACTCTCTCGCCTACACTTGAAGTCACACATATGGAGTCAGATTAAATTCCAATTTCGGGCTTCCTGCTTATTCCGACTCATTTACATACATACATTGAGGATTCAAGAGTAAGTCAAGTTGTTCAAACAATTTCCATTACACAGGATCTTGTTTCACGTACGGTATTTAGATATTTTATTTTCTTGACTGTCCTGACATTGTCTGTGATGTACATCTTGGAATTTAATGAATGGGTCGTAAAATTCAATACCTTCTTTAAATTATTATATTCAAAAAAAAAATTCAGGAAGGTTTACTTTGCAAACTTGCGTCAAAAAATATAGTCCGTTTCCTTATAAAGGAGGAACAGGCATGCACATATTTGCCTTTTTTGTGTCAGTAGTCCTCACTGAATTATCATAATGATTGTCACCACCCAATAACAACAACACAATGCAAATAATTGGAGACTCAGACTGTCAGAAGCTGAAATGCATTTCATGTTACTTGTACTTACTTACCCTTGTACAATTAGATTACTTGTGTGGATAAACATTAGTGCCTCACACAGGTGAATAGAATCCACGAGTGTCCCTTATCCACATTGGAACACCACGTCAGTGAGTAGTACAATCGAGCGGAACAAAACAAATCAAAACTAACTGGCATTATCTGTTTTATGCTCACCAAGAACTGGAATGCACATATGCCATCAAGTGAGCAAACTTACTTTTTTCATCTGACTCCCAACTTTCAAAAGTATTTCTGTTCAACCTTGATGCATTTCAAAGTAGTAGCTAAGATTGAGTACACACGATAAAATTTTACATAACTTTCATCCACTCTACCTTTTGTACGACTAAGATTACATTTTTTAAAGTTTTAGTCACTTCCTTGGAGTCGCAGTCCAATTACAATTTACGGACGCTACCTAACCTCCAACAATATTTACTATTGTGCAAAAATGTAAAAATTAAGATATGTATCTAATAATACTCCTATCTTCTTGGGATTGCCCCACTGAGACCTATGTACTCTGTACATAGAGAATACAGACTGTGCTAAAACCAAGTGAAGAAACAATTTCGGACCTAAACTCTACATTTTAAAGCAATCTGAGTTAAAGCTAATGGCTAATTTAAGCAGATGCAGATATCAGTGCCGTTTTTGCAAGAGACTTGGTAGTAAATGGAGCAACTTCTAAAATGCTAAGCGTCAAGTGAAATATGATGGCTGTCAGAAATGGTCGACAACGCAACAATGAATGAAAAATAACTCGAATTAACTTTCATAATCCTCCCTGTACTCGTCTCGTCTCACATGCGGTAACCTGCATTTCAACTCTGTAACCTGCATGCTCTTTCATATGAATATGAATATTAAATTTGGAGTTTGCGAAACCATACGACTCATTTTGCAAGGAGAGTTCTTGATACAGATGTGTGGCACCATCTGAGACATTTTCCCCCGGCTCTCATAAAATGAGATCCCGGATCAAAGAAAAGGATTCGTGGAGAGTTTATTGTCTGCCTGTACCACAAAATGACGGCGTTAAAATCTGTAGAAGGGAATCATAAAATTACAACTGCGAGGCTCTCAGCTTGTATGATTGCTGAAGTGATAGAGAGTAGTTTGAGAGAGCCAGATTGTGGTGAAAAAGGTAACAAGGATTGGGTCAATCTGTGAAACTTTAATGTGACTAACCTTTCCCCCCGGGCTAGGTGACCTCCTTTGTCTGGACAACGGTCACTAATTGCAATGCAGTGAAGTTCGCTTTATTGTTATTGTAGTGAGATGTAATAGCCCATTCCTGGTTTTGCATTATGACTTCAATGACAGGACTCTTCGTGCATCGTAGTAGTCAAGTCAGTGTAGAGATAGATGAGGCCTGCAAAGAAAAAAAATGCAATTGTAATAGCCAATTCCGCTTGCGTCTGACCGAATTCCCCAAGAACAAAACTAGAAACAAGTAGTGTGTCTAGTTCAACTTAAAACTACACATGATTATTACTCAATGTAGCCAAGACATGGGTTGAGTTACATCTTCGCCTCAAACAAGTAAATTCACTCAAGTTTAACATTTTGCATACACGCTCTGCAGTCCTGAATGTACATATACTCTCTGCTCTCAGTCAGATCTTGTTCACCTCACTACTTGTATGTTTACATCACACTACGTCAGTAAAGTTGCAAGTACTCACAGTCGTTGCACTATCCCATCCCTGGCGTATATCGTACAGAGAGTAGTGCAAGCACCAGCAAGGAAATGGCACTGTGAGGTGTGTGAGGACAGCAGACAGCATATTATTGTTTCAATGCAACCATCAAGTTATGATGCTATATAGAATGTTGTTGTTACCTCTCTCGACATAGTTTCAAACCTCACTGCCTTGCTTGTGTGGGAGACTCATCCCTTGGAGTAATGAGTGGAAAATTGTGTACAAAGTCATTTGAAAGACCATCATGGCAATTTTGAGTGCAAGGAGTGCATCGATTTCTCGTCATCATCATATCCATTATATGACTCTGTGTTAATCTTCCCAACTTTGTAGGGCTTTTAGATTTCCTAATCATAATCATAACTCTACTTTGAAGGATGGGATGATTTAAGGCAAGTTCCGTACTTGATGGCTAGAAGTAAAAAAAAAAATTCTGCATTTCTAAATATCCAACTCTTTCCTACCATTGCATGGGGGAGCGTGACTTATGGAGTAAACACTGAATCCATAATTAACACATCCAACTTTAACTGATGGACGGAGCTAAATTTGAATACAAAATATTATTATTATTTTAAAGTAATTATCTATATTTATTACTTATGTAAGGGCTGGTGGGGACAGAGCCATGAGACTCCGAGCCAAATGATGATGGACGTATGGATCTGTTGGTGTATTTATCTTGTGGTGATGAAAGGGGTTAATATTCCTATGCAGTAATAATGCATATAAATTTTGACCATGTACACGGAAATCATGTTAGCAAGAAAAAACATAGTGAATGAAAGGGTGAAAAAAGGAGAGTCCGCTCCAACGGAGTTTTCCAGTCTCAGGTGTACAGTTAAACTGTTGAGGTGTTCCTTGGTCTGTGGTTAAAATGGATTAAGTAAACGGAGAGTGTATCTGGTTAATGGATCCATCCTCTCCGTCTCAAATGCTAACATTTGCATACAGAAAATTCTATGTTCATCATATTTTCGAAGGATTCATGGGGATACACCTCGTGGTGGATGAATAAGTAATGTGTTGTGCTTATAGAGCAATTTGAATTTTTGGTGAAACTTGGGCCAAGCTGATGACCGTACCTTGATAACGTTTATGCAAATTTCCACAACATGTGTATAAGTATGCTCAGGGTGCACTATTCTCATGTGCCGACCTAAAAAAATTAAAGTAATTAAAGTGGCAATTGTTTTGTTTGTACTGAAGTGCTTCCACGGACAAACCTTTGTTTTGTTTGGGGCTGAAGAAGAAGATGAAGAAGCGGTGGAAATAGCGTTTGATAGACGGACATAATATACACATGATTAGCCTCTGTTTTCCCTGAAATCATCTCATTAAAGGCAATTGGGATTCAAGTTGTTCACAGGATTTGGGATGATTAGTTGATTTTTGTGAGTGTCCTTTAGACTCATTTGAGTTGTTTGTGTGTGTGTGTGTGTGTGTAGGGATGATGAGTGAAATATCCAAGGTCTTCAGTATTGAGTGTAATGAGCCAAACGTGAAAATCACCCCTGTCTTTCTGATTCATTACCCGTACTACTTTACCATATGACTAAACACAGATGGTTGATAAAATAGTAATTTGCATTCTTCTTTTTCATTTTCTTCTGATCCATAAACTTGATTCTGTTCGTTTACATTTTTTCCTCATCATAAGGACTGAGCAGGGAGGATAAACTGTGAGTATTAAATCTCATTATTTTGTCACTAAAGGTCTCAAGATAAAAAAAAAAGTTCTAGGCCAGAAATCGATAAACTTGAAAAGTTTGGGAATTGGGGTAAGTACTTGCATTGCAAATCTGAAATCTAGTTTTTGCTCAAATCCCATCTTCCTATAAGATCAGGTCCTTTCGATAGATAGTAAGAGATCAGGTCCTTTCGATAGTAAGGCAGCAAGTCTGAAAATAAAAACATTACTGTGACTCAACCAGGCCCAACGGGGTAATTTACTTACTGCCCTTAAAATTGAGCCAGTTATGCTCTCATCCACTCCTCTACTACCTTACATAAGGGCCTTCCAAATAACCAACTATTTCAAGGAGCTTTCTAATATTTAAACCTAGCTCAGGCAGGCAGGTAGTAGTAGTGGATTTCATTACAACATGTGAGAAAAATTTGTAAGTATTAATTCGGCGGTAAATGGTGTTAATTAGGTTATTCTATGTGCACGCCTGATGTAACGCATGTTAACAGTTGTGTCTGCACTTGCGGAGCATAAAAATATATATACTTTCAACTACTACTCCGACTACTTTCAACTACAGAAACAACTGTATTTTATATCTAGTACCCTGGCTACGTACATATAGATACAATTTTTGTACACAAGCACACATGGGCATATAGTATGCCCGGCCCAGCTGAATGTGAACTTTTACTAGTGCCTAGGCTTGCAAAAAGTGGTGATTCCATTGATGCAAGATGAACACATACTGTGTGCTAGACGGAGGACAAAATATATAAAAATTACTTGATGATCTAAAACGTACACTACACTACAACAAGGTGTGAATGGACGAGAAGGTTTTATTAGTTTTGTTTTAGCAAAGTGCTTGTTGAGGGAATAAAAAGCTGTTTCTAGCGGTTTGCTACTTTTCTGTTCCTTAATGAATCTTGTTTTTATCATGTTTTTTAATTAATGAATAGTTCACAACATGAAACTCAAGAAAGTTCTTTCTGGTTGACTTGGTGCGGGGATATCTTATTGGACTCGAACTCATTGTTTGCTTCCTATATCAGAGCTGATGTTATGGCAGGCAGGCTATATTGTCTTCCCTGTTTTTATTGTGAGTGGCTCCTGTCTTCATATATAAGCTTGTGGAAAGGTGGAATAAAAACTAGGGACTGTCTACAAGAGCACAGGAGTGAAGATAGCACAGTTTTACTCCTATAGTCAAGTCACTACTTGCACGGCATGGGCTCAGCTGAGCCACCACGGTAGTAGTTGCAGTCGTACAGTGTCCATGCATTTATGATCGTAAAGCAGCCATTATTTTACACATACGCTATATATTCTAATGCATTATTTTTTTTTGAGTTTTCTGCTGAGAAAACTCCTGCCTGGCACTACTACTACCGTAAATATGAGTATGATGTGCTGGGGAGGGAAAATGGAATTCTGACAAAAGCAGACAAAGTGGACGTTCTTTTTTGCCACACAACTAATAGCTTGTTAAGTGCATTTGTACACACAATGACTAGGAAACATGGAGGCTACTTCATAGCTATGGGCAACTTTTATAACGTGAAGACTTCCTTCCTAAAGATCATTTGATGGGTTGATTGGCGAGATACATTAACCTGAGTTGCGTTCGAGAATTACTATCGTGAGTATCTACATACACACACACACACACATGCACACACATACATACATACACACACCTAAGTACGAGAAATTGCCAGTCTAATCATATTCTCTCCTCATCCCTCTCTCTCTCTCTCTCTCTGTGTGTGTGTGTACACTCCAACCATCCCAACTGTAACTGGGGAAACGTATGCGTATATTGCAGCATATCTAGATACTACTACAAACTTGATAGGTACAAACAGACACTTCAACGATGGTATGAGACTCGAGAGGATTTAGATTTCTTCCTTTTGAAAATACTTGCAAATAAGGAACGAACCCTACCCTACTGCTCGCTCAGTGAGTACAGGAGTATACAGTGTGTACTCGAAACAAACAAGTTGCCTCATAGTACATACATAAAGGGAGTATTAAATTTTGACTGCAATGTTCATAGCGCGTCTAAGCTCTCAAGAGTCGTAACGCGAATAACGTCAAAGTATTAATAAAGCGCTCCAAACCTTACAGCTATAGTCACAAGTTAGGAGTAAACATTAATACAACGTCTTCGCCCAGCACAGGAAAAGCAACTTGGAGTGTAGGGCTCTTCTGAAATTTTAAACCTTGCAGAGCTTCAAAGTGAAACGAACAACATTGTATTCAAAAGTCTACCTCTCTAGTAATCTTGCGAAAATTCATTTAAACTGTGTTCCTCTGTTTGCTCGGTATGAGAACTACTGAGGATTTTAACGAAACTAGTAGACGTTCACGGGAGTGATATAGATACGAAAATATGTTCCTATAATGGCCACTTCCGTATATCTACTACTCTGAAGGCCACGGTAGTGCTAGTAAATTCTTACATTGAAAGTTACTCGGGCTTTCACAGTTCCGTCTGTACAAGTGGAAGTGTTCTAGTGCAATGTGTTGTTGTAGGAACGGCTGTCATAGTGGGATTAGAGGAGCACAATGACCGTAGAAGTTTTCTAAAAATTACAATCTTAATACAAATTAGTAAACAAGTTGTATACTTGATCGGGGGAAATAGTGCTGAGATTTTAGTGATGAATGACGTCGTTATGCGGAAAAGTTCAATTTTGTCCAAAGTTTGTGGAGCAATGAGTATCTGCTGTATCTGTAACCTTTGAAATAAAAAAATAAGTTACCTTACAAAAAAAAAAGTTATTTTCTCTCTGGTGTGGAATAATGGTGGAATGATGACCAGCCATTGTAAATTCAAGTTTCTAAGTTTTCCTTCATCAATTGTGATTGTCACTAGAAGTGACAGAACAGCAGCAGTCAAGTTTACCCATTCAAGTTTTCCTAATGGAATTAGATATAGATGACTATCATTTGACAACATATGTGATAAATTTTCTGGGCAAGTCTAATTTGTAAAAGACTATCTTTTCTATTGTAGTTATACTATACCACTCCATTTTCTTGATTTCCTTGTCAAGGCTTTGATCTCAAATTTAATTTTTGAATTAAAAGCAAATCAAAGGCGAGTAATTGGATGGGAAATGAAGAAATGAAATTGACCATAGTGCTATTTTTATACGGAAACATTAAAGTGCTTCCTTCAAAGTAATTTTCAGTTCTCACAGAGATTTTCTGCAAATATTAGCAGACATTGTAGCGTTTCACATTGTTCCCATTCTGCAGTTATAAAAGGTGAAGAAAATTAAATAATAATGGCTCTACAGTAGCTACACATTGAGGTTTTCATGTATAGTGGAACTTCTAGGAGAAAAAATGGAACCCTGAGATTCTTAGTGCATTGCATGTGCAATAAATGCTATTTCTCTCGATTTGGCTTGCCCAAATACAAGTTTCTCGCCTATTTCAATTTTTTCCCTCTCAATATCCCATAGTCATTTGTCAGTATACATGTGTTGTACCCTTATGTACCTGACTTGAGACATGTTTTCTCTCTCAGAACTAAAATGTGTAAACGTTGGTTTTGCTCCAAGTCCAACTTTTCTCACCGTTGTATAAATCTTTGGTTCACTGATTTGACTCTCGAATACACAATGGCCTGAGACTAGTATAGTGTAACTGCTCAGTTCCATGGATTTTTTTCATGGCGAAAAATTTTACGGGAAAGTGAAGAGCTCCTTGGCTTCCGCAAGACACAAAAATTGTGGTACCTCTCAATTATTTTCCTTTGCAAGAGACCATGTGGTGTAGTTCAGACTTATTTTTAAGCACTTCTCTGGTGGATACTGGTTGATTTTTGAGTAGCTATGCACAATATCTATACAGACGTATACCTACAGTACTCCATGTACGGACATTTGTCAGATTAATATTTGCGAATCGCTCTGCAAATATTTCATATCATTGCATGACACTCAGAAATTAAAGTACCAAGTAAAATACGGAACATCTATTACTTTGAGAACATTCAAGAATCGTTAGGAGTACTACTTCTCTTTGTGAATTTCAGCCTCACTTATGTAATGTAATAAGTCAGAAAATTAAGGATTGTGAAGTGATTCATTAAATCATTCGTCAAGCACCATTTCCTCCTATTATGCAAACTAACTGGTTCATTAAACGAGTGGAAATAACGAGGGATAAGTAGAGAAGTTATCAGTAGATTTAGTATTATGTCAGGATTGATTCTCTTGTTTAATGCAGTAGCAACATATTATGCTCTCAAAAAAAAAAAAAAGAAGGAGAACTTTCTTATACTCATCAGGACAGGATTGACTATATGCTAAAACTTTCACGCACAAACGATCATAATTCATAATGCTAATTTAGCATCAATCAACAGGTGAGTATGGAAAGCTCCTACAAGGAAGGTCTGTTTATTTCAAGTTGAAGAATGTTGTATAATTTGCTGTCGGCTACGATATCTACTATTTCAACTTGGCAGGCATGCATAAGTAAGTCAGGCATCTATATGAAATTTTGAACGACAGATTGTTCGTGATTTTTTTTTCCTCTTGACATTTCAGGCAGGGGATGATAATAGAAAAAATATCATGGCTTATTATCCCTAAAAGCCCCAGAATGTATCCACATATAAGGGAAACAACTCCTGAGCCTTTTCAGAGGAGTTTGATAGCGTTAATGCCGTATTTACGTGTCACACACCGTGATTTTCCCTCGTGAATATTTTTGGCAATGCTAATTGAGTGGAAGAAGTGGAAAGGAACGGGAGTCAGGGAGGTAAGCAAGGTAACTGTACTCTCTTGTGTCCATATTTGGAACGACCTGTTATAAAACCGTAAAACTAGGATGGATGCTTGGATCTATTACGGACTATAACATAACCAGGGTTACAGTGCTCGACGCCAGAGATTTGCCAAAAGATACAAGTTTTTATGTACGGAACGGAAATATGCATGGCCGTCCTCTGCATACGCTCACACCAGTAAAATGCCACCCAGCACATATACAGATATGTCATCAGGTTGGGAAATATTGTCACCATATGGTATTGATAAGGACATGTAAAAGAAACAAGTCACTTGAATTGAAGCAGACCTTTTACAAGAGTTAAATGGCTACCTAATCTTTAGTGTACAATGGCAGGGTTGGCACAATGATTGCAGTTTAGGCGGGTACATTTTTCATCAGACATAAATATGCAGTACGAGCTCATCTCAGTATGCACGGAAGGGCTACCCATCCTGAAGTCACAGTGTGAGGAGCAAGGAGTACACATATCTACATAAATGCATTATCGTGTTTCCTGAAACGTAATACAAGTAGCGTAAACTCTTTGGGTATAGGACTTGTTTGCATCACGAAAAAATTATGTTCGTCGTTCAGATTTAAGTGGGCAGGGGGGAAAAAAGTGACTCAAAAAAAGGAGTAATAACAATGTGACTGCAGTTTGTTGACAGTCCCTCAAACTAAGATATGAATAATGGGCAAAAATCTGGTGTCCGTAATCATACCTCTAACAATGAAGTATAAGGGCGGGTGCTCTTATTCAAATTTTCTTAATGCATGTCAAGTAGGAACATAATAGACTCGTAATCATCCCGGTGACGGTAAAAAGTGTAGCTTCTCTCACTATGAGTATCCACTTTTCAGGAGGACTTCCCAACGGGACCTCTTGTTAGTTTTCCTCAAATTCGGTTTCGCCATGTTCTTGATCCCAATCCAATGTCATTTGCTTTCATGCTTCTGCATCCATGTTTTGACCGAACGAAGGATTTTTTAAAAACACTTGAAATAGTAAATGTGCATGTTGGCCGTCTGTGGAGCGACTCACTCGGTTACATAGAATTTCCTTTGAATGCAGTGAGTGGTGTTGGGGATGAGTGTGTGGAATTTAAATAATAATTAATATAGAATTACATACCTACATACACTGTGATACGGTTGGGTTGCAGTAGTTCACTGTCATTCCTTACTAGGAAGATTTTTGAGAGCAAGATTTTTGGAAGTTTTGAAAATGTGTTTTGAGGGTAGGGATAAGTGAATAATTGGCGATGGAAATAAAGATTTTAAATGATTTGTATTTAATGATATAATTTGTTGTTGTTACAGGAATGTGAATGAGTCTTGGCCCACTCCACTTCATCAGCGTGAGTAACCTTCAATGTAACTTAGAGAAGAGGTTGCGTTTCTAAAAGTGCGTGGAAAAACGGAAGAATCGGTCGTGATCATCGTGCCTTTCTTATATTTATACTTTTTCTCTCCCCTTACCGTACGAGACTTTTTCAGCAATTACATATGAAAGTTGTCTTCGTCACTATCTTTCACACTGCCAGTTGCTGTAAATTAGACAGAGCTGGAGCCCATTGGTATTTTTACATAAGATAGTATTAATACAAAAAAATAAAATAATCTGGAATCATGTCGGAGATGAAAAAATCCTCCTACTATGTCTTATTCCTGGGTGCCAAAGAGAGCAAAGGACTTCGAGGCCAGAACTACATTGATCCGGTACTGCAGTACATGGTTTCGCAGGAGCATCGAATGCAAGCCCTGAAAGTTACTCTTCAAGTCAGTAGTAAAGGATTAAAAATTATCCCATGCAACCAACGCTTAGTTTCTGCAGAGGCTCAGACTGAGAGACATTTTATTCCTCATCATGCAATTACATGTGTCATTCAAGCTCCACCTCCGAATGATGACATTGTCTCCTGCATTCTTCTCATCTATAATCCCGATACGAAATGCCCAGTTCATGTCCACTGCTACAGGTAACATCACATTTCCGTAATTACTTCTAATATCGTATTGTGTGATGAGTGTAAAAATAAACATATTCAATGAGTCAAAACTAAAAGAAACAACCTGACGTGTGTCTCCTTACCTCAATGTATATGCACCTCCTGTGAGAACTCTTAGCTGTGTATTTTAATGAGAAACCCTACCTGTGAAGTCTAAGCCTCATTGATCCTATCCTTCCATAGGTTTCCCATATGGAATGTAATTATCTAACATACAGTATTAGAAGTTGATGCTATTAATTTTAAGAACAAGCTTTTGTTGGCACGCATTCCCCAAATAACACTTTTTATCTGTAATATCCATGTAAGACTGTAGGGAAAATAAAACCTCAAATTATGGGTTTATCCGCATAATTCGGAGCTTTCTTTTTACTACCATTTTGTAGTTGAAAATTGTATGGGATTTTTATTGGAAACACAAAGTCCCAAAGAAGGTCATCCCTTTTGAAATTTAAGAGGAGTAAAATGGTGTTGAAAGGCTAGCTGCTTATTGAAACCATAATCCCAATAAATTTTTGAGCCTTAAAACTCACAGTTGTTGAAATACTAATCAATCACATTGGAAACTGTGAAGTTACAAAGAAAATAATAGTTGTTTTGTACGGAATGACTCAAGGTAGAGAAAGTTTTGTTGTTTGATTCCTGACTCTGAGGAAGGGTTCAGAGATAATTTTTTTTTCTTACAGGTAGTGATTGTGTGATAGGTGACAACCCTAGTAAGTAGTTAATGTAGTAAGTGTGTACCTTTTCGTATGGGGTACACTTTCATGTGGGACATTAGAAAGGAAATCAAGGGCCAAGTCAACCTTTACTTCAATCTTTGATGACATGTAAAAACAATAATATTATGCAGGGCAGTAAATTATGTGGAAGGGAACTTCGGGAGTTTTTGTAATTAGTAGATTGGAAGATGAATGTATGGTGTGTACGAAATGCACCCAAAAAAAATAAATGTACGGAAAACATGCTAAAAGACTTTGTTGTCGCCATGCTATGATCCTGCTACAATGTGAGGATAAGACCGTTTCAAGATGATTTCCTTTTCCAACACACTATAACTGATTCAGTATATTCTGGTTGAATGTTAACAAGTAATGATGAGGATTCTCAATCCAGTTTTGAATTACTCTTACGCCTCATATAAGAAAACTTGTTTGAGTTGCTAGGTTTCTTTTTTTCATGGGTTTGTATCAAGCCTCGAGGGACGGCATATCATAACTTAGTATGCTATGTCATCAGTTTCATCAACTGATCTCACGAATTTTGATCATATGGATTTCTAGCTTAATTGTTTGTAGCTAATTTCATTCAAAAGACTTCAATGTACAGCTATTCACTGCTTCAAGGTAAATGAGTTCTGACGATCGAATCAACTCCAGAATCTGAAAATCTTTTCCGCTTAGAAATATATATTTACATACACACTTATCATACCGTCTTAGTCAAACGAGCTTTGGATACTGTACCAGGCCCTCGAAAAAAAAAACTCGATTGAACTGATTTTCAATTAATGGCTTTCCAAATTTCAAGGTTCTCTCTTCAATTTTGATCAAAGGGATGTTCTTTTTAAGAAGTTTTCCGAGTCCCGAATTTTGGACAGTTTACTGTCAAAAAGTGTAGGAAAGTTGGATTGGAAATTCCAATTCCTGGGAAGAGCTTTTGGATCCTACGGATTTTCTTAGTAGTGTTTTCTCATGTTGTCTATAGCTACAAGTATCTATACAAAGCAGACGTTGGGTTTCTTAGAACCATTTAGGAGATATACCATCGGCTTAATTATTACAAAAGTGGCAAAATGTAAATGATTTTTTTCTTGGAGGCAGTAAAGGCTTTAATGGGACGAAAAAAAAAGAATGATTATATTTTATAGTAAGAGGCAAAAAGTGTCAAGCCGTTTCCAGCTCTCAGAGATTGTCTTCCATCTCAATTCTGTACCTTCAGATATTTGGGTCAGTCTCTTCACTGATTACGTCGATCGTGAGACACAACAAGGGGATATCACACTCATCATTAAAAGTTCTGATTCAGAATGCTTCTGAAGCAACTAGTATAGGTATAAGTACACCTATTTGAGGCTTTGTACAAAACATCTACTCAAGACAAATTCCTCACTTTTCCCATTTTTGAGGTTCTATTTAACTTACATGAGATGATACACACATCTCAAATGTTTACTCTTAAGCCCTCATCTTTACTTTGTAAGATCTCCTTGTAAACTCAGGACTGAACGATTGGAGTAACTAATGCCTTTCGACTCCAATCCAGCAGCAGCTTTCTTCCCGTCGTACTAATCATTATAACCCTATGCTCGACAACTTTTTGTAAGCCTTTTAGTTAGACCGGTTAAATCGACTCAAATCAAATACGGTGGAGTGATATGCATTGTGTAGGGGTAACAGTTATCTACTATGTTGTATTTAGATCCCTTTGTTGTCAGAGTGGTACTGTCTATAGACACAATGCTTAGTTTACTGAAAGCAGTGTTTTGTCTCGCAGGTTTTTTTTTCCCCTGGCTGAGAGTCACGTCATTATTAGGGCGCCCTTTAGAACGGGATTATTGAGTTAACTTTGATACCCAGCCTTTATCACTCTGAGAAGAATTAATGCACAACGGAGGTGGATTAATCACAAAGGTTCTTTTTGTGTGACGCTAATTTGATTTTAAAGAATGCACACAACAGTGTGTTTTTAGTCTGATTTCCCCCTAAAATAATTGCACAAGGTGCATGGAATTGTTTTGGGAAGGTGGAGGCTAGGTGTCCTAAATTAAAACCCAGCACCTGTCTCTCTCTACCACGGTACTTATACACAGCTATATAGCTCATAGCTGGGCTCTTACTATATAGATATATAACAGGGAAATGTAGAGGAGTTTTAAACGTTTATACCTCACCCAATATCTAATTTGATGAGACTGCAGTTAACTTATTTCATGGAGCTCTGTGCTAAATTAGGATTGTGACTAATTTCAATTTATACGATTTACTAAACAGCAGTTATCAATCGAACCAAGTCTTTTTGGTGGTGGTAATCAACTTTTTAATTTGCTTGGAAGAGAGTTGAGCATGGATATATAGCATCGGAGTTAATTACAAGTATATCAAATGAAGGTAATTCACGATGGGAATATACTATTTACCTGTGACATATATATGGGAGGAATCAGGGCCTAGTCCTGACATGCTTGCTTAGGTATGTAGGGGAAGGAGAGTTCCGACTGTAACGTCAAGCGACAACAAAATCAGAGATGGAAATCGTCTGGGATGCAAGGTCGGCATCATTGGTAGCGTAGATATATTTAGGTGTTGAGAAATCTTGAGGATTTTAAAGTACGAGGCTTATTATTTAAATGCAAGCTTATACCGTTCAATCAATGACTCTTACACTCAATATTTTATTCCGTTCACACTATATATCCCACTGCATCTCTACACTTGTTCTCAGGGTGATTTGTATGACGGAATGACCATTGTTATTTATGTGGTGCAGGGGTTCGCCCGTACCCTTTTGATTTAGGTGGGTACTAAAAACCTCAACGAGTTCCATAAACAACTCTCTCAGAAGTCTGTAGCCTGAACATTGGGAGAAGTAACATTACCCTAAGTGTGAATAGCATTGAAATGGCGTGACGACTCACAATTGTGATTGCCACCAGAGCTTCACAAGTGATCTTATTACATGCATTACGAGTTACGACCAATTTCTTAGCAAGGAAATCGAGAACCCAATGTCAAATCTTTTTTCTACTGTTTTTACTAAAACTATTAATATATATGTATGTAGCCTCGTTCCTACTACACTTACCTGGGCTCCTACTCTCCCAGGCCCAGTTATACTAACTATATACTTTACTAAAACTATTTACCTTCTGGTAATAACCTTTACATTAAAACTTTGAAGATCTCGTATATTACAGATGAAATATTATTATTGCTTGTGCCACACAGCATTAACAGTCTACTTTACTGTCCCTATACATATATTGCTGTATTCACTACGTTCCTCCCAAACTGTATATGACTGTCCAACTATAGGCTCCTGAAGCTAATTACAAATTCATGATTTACTCGAGTGATTGTAAATTGATAAAAATAGTAATGATACCAGCCAAGTGCAACATTACATGCAACACTTGCGAGGAGTGGGTAAAATTTAAATATCTGACATTGTTATTGTTATTATTATTGACAAGTAGACAGGTAACTGTATCATTTGAAGTATTACGTCAGGTTGTCTGCAATATGTGTGCAAAGTGAGCAAAAGGCTTGTTCAATATGAGGTACGGTACCATATAATTAGTTTCCTTTCCTACTCCACCAAACAGAGTCGACTCAGTGTGCATACACGTGCATACATTAAGCTACGTTACTGTCTCTCTGTGTACATTCTTCGATGATTGAATGCTATTAAAAATCACTGTGTTTTTTTTTTTTTTTGCTCCGTAGATGTGACTCGCCTGAAACAGCATCAGTTTTAAAGCAACAGCTTGAAACTTTGGTGAATCGGGAAGATAATCAAAGGAAATTTCGAGATATTGAGTCACGACTGCAATCCAAGGGACTCCTTCCCTCTTGTCATAGTCCCACCAAGCGTGACCGTGGGACTCCAGAGTTTGACTGCAGAACTTCAGACTCCTCTGAGAACTCTGATCGGGGTTTTGGCTCGGGTTCTGGAACCTCAAACCTAACCTCGGATCGGATTGCAACCCTTTATGACTCACTCGCGGCGGAGTTACGAGAGAAATTAAGTGCAAGGAAACGAAATGCCCCGATTTTACTCCCGCCAAGGGATTATGACACTATGCACCGACAGCGGGGAAATTTTAACGGAATTGACTCCAGAAGATGCTCCAATCCCGCAGTGGTCGGGGGGGCTTCGGGACTTCAGAGGAACAGACGCTCGTACGCTTCACGTGAGCAGGAGTCATGTGGAAGGTCCAGTGGAATCGGCTCGGCAGAGGACAATTGTAGCCCTATTCATGATACACTGCATGACAACCATGCTGTGCCATCTTCTTCTGATGGTAAGTCAACAAAATAAATACGAGCTCTCCCAACTCTCTCAACTCTTGTAAAATGTAAATACACGAAAGGCTTTTGTCCCATGAGATATCGCCAGAATTCTTTCTCTCTGATAGAAAGAAACGGGATTCATTAGCATTGTTCAAGTTAAACGAGGCGATCAGTCCTACGATCATGACTTACATTTTATGTCGGCAAAGTGGTTGAATAATAATAGGCAAATCATATTTGCATATAGGGAGGAAGTCACAGCTAGGCTTTTACATTCCGATAATTATTTATACGCTCAGGATATCAGCGATCATACTTAATTGCACCGATAGCAATTCCGAAGGTATAATTACGATTACAGTAATAAACAGAGCGTATTTTCTGCTTACTCTGCAAAGTCCTGGGAAGACAATACACTCGGCAGCGTAGTAATTAATCATACCTAAAACTCAATTATAAGCGTAAGCTGATTTCACAATTTGCAAATGATGCCGCCCTTGTGTGAAGGCAGTTAAGTAAAGACTACCTGAGGAAGATGAATGTTTACAATACTACAACTGTAATTATTAGCGCGATAGCTTTACAGAAGTGTACACAGGAAATCACATGAGTTATCAGTCCCATATAGTCACTGAGGTGGGAGAACCACTTGCAAAATATTAGTTTTCTATATAATCAACTATGCTCTCATAGAGTCCCGTCTCCGTGCTCATCATACAAAATCAAATTAACGGTCAAGAATTTCCTCATGGGAATGTGAATTCCTTATATAGAGGTTTTATGCTCATGTCAGGTGAAATTCATAGTGACTTTTTGTACGAGCGGAACTTCCATAACAATAATAAGTTAATAAAATAACAATACACTTTGGCGAGAAAGAAACAGAACTGACAATAGGAAACTCTCCTGTCATTTCCTTTAGTTAAGTTCTTATGCAAGTTCATACTTGAATATATATTTTTTTTCATGTTCAATGTAATGGTGTAGTGATATACTTATCGTTAGTTAGCGATCTTGTCCAAGTCTATGAATTGATTTCTATGAGTGAGAGGCTTCCATGTGGGTATTGCACGAAGTCTCACAGGCAGAGGAAAAAAAAACTATACAGTTGTTGACTTACGTATTTAAACCATGGGACAGTCGGGCGGACAAGCATGAAAAGCTACCATGCTGCGGCTTCTTAGAGTTATGGTCCAATTAAGAAAAAACTTATGCCTTAAACATTGCTTTGCATTGTCTTGAGAGGAAAACAAAACCAAGCTGTTTCTATTGGGGGCCTCTGCTAACAACGTATTGTAATGTCACTTATTGTTTATTTTATTATTCTTCAAGTTTAGTCTAATAAGTTGCCTCTACACAGAAATTTATATTACTTATATCATACAGTACACACAGACACACGAGAAATATGGAGGGAGGAGAACATGACATTTTTTCTTGTTGGCATTGTCCTTCTCTACAACTAAAGTCCTCTCTCGTTCTACTATGCATTGCCTTCCAAGCAGTCGAACGGGGCAGTTGGAATAACTCAAGGACCCTTATGAGGCTGTACAGGCTGTAGGTCCCAATGCTAATAATTATTACTTTCAGACGCAAGCTTGTCTGCCAATAATAATAATAATAATTCTAAGTTATACATATCGAACTATGCGAACCCAATTACTTAATTTTTATTGTTTTTTTATTTTAAAAACCATCTGCGATGTCTGGAGATTAGGGTTACAGGTAATCAGTGGGTTGGGGTTGGTCTACTACCTCCGTGACTACATGCGCAGGGCCATCACCTGCACATACATATGTACATAGATGTCTTGTCAAAAAACCCTGGTGTATTTATCGTGTGTAAAGAATGGAAAAATAATTCGTACAAATTAGCGGAGAGACTCGTTGGATGAAAAGGTCAATGCCGTATCTGCGGTGTAGGCTACAGTGTCTCCGAGTATTGTACAGAGGGTGTCTTTCTTATAGAGTATTTTCAGATGTACGCATCCTTTCTGACTTTTTTAAAACTGTGGCATCCGCAGTGTCTGAGCAGAGGCATAAAGTACCAGGCATGCCTATGTAAGTATGTACACTGCTCAGGAAAGACATGTACGTAACCAACCATGTGGTGTTATCCTTGCATGTGTGTAGTAGGTAGATGCAAGTGTAGAAAATGTGGTGGAAAATGCCGTTTAATTTGGTGAGTAAAATAGAGCCACACCAAGTACTCACTCATTAAAACAACCATGTACAGGACAGCTTGGTTACAAACTCTCAGTCGACCGAGACCTATTGTGTCAATGGGATCACCTTACAAGTAAAGGACTACTCTGGCACATTCCCGACTACACTAACTGTTCTTAGAATGAGATGATGGCATTAAGGGCAAATTACAGCAGGAGAATCCGGAAATAGTTGCTAAAAAATGCCAAGACCCATTTCGTAGCAATCACGAGTCATGAGACAAAACAAAAGATGATTCCGAACGCTTGAGCCTTCGGAAAACACGTTGGGGAAAAATATTCACAGTACGATTTTAGCTTCTAATTTAAAATACTCATTGAGGAAATGCCGGCTTGGAATAGCTGTAGAGAACATCACAGTCCATACGTAACTGATTGTGAGAGAGATTTTAAAATTCCTTTCTCTGACTGTTGGCCGAAAATAATTATTCGGTTCATCAAAGCAGGCCTGTGATATAACACGAGTTATTTACTGTTGTATTATATTATAACACCTGTTAACTCCAGTCTTACAACATTGGACGTGATATATTGACCTGTGTGGATAAGTGACAATTGACAAAATTTATGTGCACATTGGAAGGCTATGTTGAACATACATGACTGGGATGTAATTACACGTATCTTTCACGATATGCATAATTGGATGATGCCGTCCCTCCATACAGATAAACAAATTTCATACACATTACAAAATGAAAGGACACCGTTGAGAAGGATTGCCTTCACTGTTAAATAAGTGAGAGGAGAGGATAAAAGACAGTAGCTTCCGCTTCCTCGGCTCCTGACAATTTAAACCATCAAAATTAACTTATGTATGGCTTCATTGCAACAGCACTCATCATTTGAATTTCTTATTAAATCTGATGATGAGTCCTGCTCATGCTAGATTAGAATGGAACTTGTTTGTCATTACGGAGCCATTCATGGAGGAGTTCATCCATTATAGGAATTGGTATCATGCATAAACCATGCACGCTCATGTTGGTAGTCATAGTTAGAGATGAATTATGGCTTTTGGTGTCGGTGCGTTCCTTTATCATCACACACACACACACACACAGGTCATACACATAAGGATTTATATATGTGGCCGGAGCATTGATAAATTTGAGCCTAATTATATGAATAAGTATGAGGACTTCCGTAGCGTCAGAATTACAAAACCATATTGAGGAGTGCTATTCACACGAAACCATATTCACAGTTTGACTTACCTCATCGTCACGGTAAAGTATATAAGAGAACGATCATCTGTAATAACACAAGACCATGAAGCCACACACTATCGCTATCTGCGAGAAAATCTGAAATGTTTTTTTTTTTAATGTAATCTCCTCCGACCGAATTGCTGTCTCTATCTATACGTCCTGCAGAGGAGTAGATTCTTGGTGTTTGTCAAATAGTAAGGCAATTAATACTGGGTTGGGACATGGACAGTTTTTTCAGACTTGTGTTCTATGTATGCACGTTACCCAATGCCAGAGGGATGGAGGTTGTGCAATAATGTGCTAAAATGCTTTTGAAAGGAACCCTCCGATTCAAATTAAGAATTTATTTACTGTTTCCCACAGAGCCTCACATATTATTGATGTCAGTGAGATCCTTAGCCTTAGAGGCTGCCTCTGTGACGCATTGTTCGGCACTATTGTGTTCGATCATGTACGTTCTCTTCTCAATACCCTCCTGCTCACGTCCAAGCTCCTCTGGTGGGGTTGTGTATGTACTCTCAATGATATCAATAGCCATGTAAGAGTCTGCCCATATGTAATATTTTGTAATAGCTCAAGTGTAGTCATTGACACTTGCATGTATGGTTTATTACTGCCTAAGTCAATACTGTTCCATGCACCCTCTGGCCTATTGTCAATCTTTTGAAACGAATTTGCGAGATGAGCTGTGGCTATGACTCAGGAAGTCAGGGAAATGTTGGGGTTCTGAGAGTCATTGATGTAGGTACGTGTGTAATTATGCCGTAGGTATCTTCCATATATTATCCGATGTCACGAAAAAGGACGTAAGGTTGAGTTCAGAACTGTGAAATTGCAGTATCGTCTACGTACAGTATGACATGCCTGGTGCATGCTTTAAGGTGCAAAAACTCTCCTGCAGTTTATCTAGTGCCTGAGAGCCATGTTTAACTGGAATTGAAATGATGTTCCTGAACGGAATGAAGGGGATGAGAAGAGTGTGTTGACGGGAAGGGAATTCGCCACACTATATGATGGATTATGGGATATGTCCATTCGTTGACGAACGCATCAACAGTTAGCTTCTCTTAATTTGTCCAAACTCGGTCGTGGCTTTGGTCTTTTATCCATCCCTTTTCTCGAGTTCCTCTCTCTCTCTCTGAAGGCATGAAAAGGGGGAGACCATTGACCAGATCAGGAATTAGTTGCATGCATCTTTTCCTGTGGCCGTTGTTGGGAGTGGAAGTCTAATGAATAATGTAAGCAAATCAAGATAGTTGATACCTCAGACTCTTTTACACTGCATGCGTGTCGTAACAATAATGGATGAATGGCTAATAATGAATGGCTAATGTGCTTCTTAAGGCACGGCACTTCCTACAATTTTCATTCCTGGCTCATCCTATCTAGAGAGAGAGAGAGAGAGAGAGAGAGACGAACAAATAAAAACATTTCGGAAAGATCCACAACCTTTATTGAATGAAGTTGGGCTTGGTGTTTGAACATGTGAGTATATGAATTTTGAGAGTACAATCACGGGGTTTGTTTAGGAGTGACGTCTCCCAGTACAACGTGGTTTCCCATGAAGATCCAACCCTGACATTGCAATGATATTAAGAACTTCCCAATAATTTAAGTCATAATATAAATTTTTTGTAATGAATACAATTGAAACAGCAATGAGAAATTCTTCCATGTACCGATTTTTCAGTTAGCATTTGATTGATTTACTGTGGAATGAATTTGATGAAGAGAATAAATACACGTGCTTCTTTCCAGTTACAAGAGTTAGTTGGAAGTGAGAGAGAGAGAGACAGAAAGAGAGAGAGAGAGAGAGAGAGAGAGACAGGAAGAGAAGCTCAGGAACTATTCATGAGAGCTCGTAAAAAGCTCTTTATACAGGTACAGTGCAAGTTGTGTA
Source organism: Allacma fusca (assembly GCA_947179485.1). Lineage (NCBI taxonomy): Eukaryota > Metazoa > Arthropoda > Collembola > Symphypleona > Sminthuridae > Allacma > Allacma fusca. The sequence continues at coordinate 19,165,396 of OX359249.1, read as the reverse complement.
AGTATTCTCGGATGATTTATGAACAGGTCCATTTAGATATCCTGCTGTGTTGTACACATACACTACCTTTTTGATCTTGAATATTAGCAGGACTTTTCCTTGCGGTTACGGACTGACGGGTCGCTCGGTGCTGTGCTGGTTGTGTAAAAAACTAATAATGCCTCCTGTCCCTGCCTATCGTTATCGTCTTATACGTGGCATTTTGAATTTATACCTTTGTATTCATACTAAGTCTACCCCTCCGCATTCTTTGATGGTTTATCTGTCAGACACATTGTCTTACAATAACCACGGAGGAACTCTGTGACTCGGAGAGTGTGAGGAAAAGAATTCATCATGAAGGGAATCTGTCAGGTAATATTCGTTGACACACCCTCATGATCCCTTGGTGAATTGAAATTTCCACAAAATTATTTAACTTGACGGTGGAATGAGAAACTTGAAATATAGGGGGAAATTTTCAAATGAATAAGAATTTATTTGGACGTGAACTGGGTATTACTTCACACTACAGACACAGACAGACACAGCATCTTGTTTAGTCTTTGTATATACGCACAATCGTCTGCGAACTTTCTGTTAGTCCCAACACTCACAATTAATTCATACCGACACGCAAACAAGGAGGAATGTTGGAATGAATTGGCAAAATAATGCTCAGACATGTCATACATTTAAATCTTGTTTGGGTGAAGTAATAGTTAATTGAAGTAGTATTTACTGCAACTAGTTTTCACTTGGTGAATCGGGCGCAGACAGGTGACTTCTTCAAAGGTAACCCCTTGAATTGTTACTTGATCAAGTTATGCAAGGATTTCCGGTTTCAATGACAAAATCTCGGGGTACCATCTGACCTTCTCCTCATTCGTTTGCCATTACAGGGTTGATAATACTGACCGATAGGTCGGTTGTAATTGCCTATTGATTAGGGGATTAGCGTTAATTCTACTGCCAAGGTTGCTCTGTGTAGTTCTTTAGTTATTCAATGTACTTAGTCTCCACAAACTGCCTGTTTTCTGTAGTATGTAAATCTTCCGAGCGGATGGTTCCAGTCTAACTCGTTTAAGCTGGGGATGATGTTGTGGCTGGTGATGATGATCATATGGTGTGTGTATGTGCTAGTCACCTGCTCTCCCGTAGTCTTTAACTCGATGTGATCTGTGAGTAAAATCATCTCGTCTAATTAGATTGCACATTCGAAAGCCTTAAAAGTGCACCCATTAATTTTATAGTTTTCATCACAAATCCCATGTAAACAGGACATCCTTTTCTATTGGGAATGTGCTTTGCACACCGCAGTCTTATTTCCCTGCATGTGCCTCCTCATAATTATTTGTGTGTGAGAGTTTTTAAGGCATATCAATTTGCTCCTAGCTATAGGATACACACTACAAGGGTATTATGAGAGGAAATTACTTGAATTGCTGGAATACTCTCATTGGACAAGATATTATGATACATATCAGTAGCCAGCTCAACAAGGTGTTTATATGTAGGTCTATTATTCCTCCTGCCTTCAAATTATTGGAAATAGCTGTGTAGGTTGGGATGGCCTACATGGGCATTTTTCTTCATTGCTCGTTCTTTAATACCCACACGTAAAAACACACACACACACACACACACACATACACATCATATCTGCACAGTCATGAAGATCGTATATATTTAAACTACGTGGCTTGTTTGAAGTATCCCAAATTGCGTTACTAAACGAAACTGTACCGTGTAGTTATTTACTACGAGGAAATACAATAATAATTGATTTAGAAAATTTCTCCCCGCTCATACGGATCGAATTTGCACGGGATGCATGGTATATACATATACATCGAGCCATGATGGAAAAAAAGGTACGCCCAGAATTGACGACAAGTACATATAAATACTCAAGTATGGGGAAGGATTTTCAAAAGTCACAAATGTGTGCCATGTTAAATAAATACATGAGTAAGTTTAAAGAGGGAAGGTAGTCAGAGTGTACGGGCCTCTTCATCTGAGAAAGGATTAAAAGAACGAACTTGAACTACATTACCGTATGAAAACTATAGGAGAGGAGAGAACACTCGGGACTCGCAAGTTCTTTGCACCTAACCCATTTGTATGTATGTGAGACTCAGACTGAGGAGTTTGTGTATGTTTGTGTGTTTGGTATGTATGTGAGTGTGTAAGAGAACCATGCTCCTCTCTGAAAATGAGCCAAGTCTAACAAGTTTTGTTTGACCGACAGAGCTCATAAGGTAATGAATTTGAATACATAATTTTTGTAATTTTCAAGCGCACCAGTTGTGAAAAAGATCAATTGGTCAGGCAAACTATCGATGCGATGGTTGGAAGTGTCCGTGGTACGGCCTAAGCTATGCTATGTACAAGCATGCTCACAATTTATACTGTGAACAAGGATAGCAAGAAATCCATGCGTGATTTGATCATGAAAATGGTTAAGAAAATTTACAATACTTGGATTATACATTATGTTACGGGTATAGGAGGTTCCCCCCAAAATTTCGTGCACAACTCAAGTCATAAATACTAATGTTTAATTCTTGTATTTGAAGCCGTATTCGTGGTATGCACACAGAAATGTTAGAAGTCAAGTGCAACGTCGGATTACAATATCGTACGTCGTTGCAGCAGCGATGAAGATATTGTGCATTCATGAATCATTACCCTTATCATGGTTTCTTTTCTTTTTTTCTGCAGACTTGAATTTTAAATTTGATTTTATACTCCGAATCAAAAACTCCCAACCTCTCTATAATGTCAAGATTTTTTGTTTGATTTTTCTTATTTCCTTTTCATGCTGCACCCAATCAAAAAAAATTAATCAATATTTGCCACATGGCTACATTATAAGTTGAGACCGTATCTGTGGATTGTTCCATGTTAGTAGAATTACAATGCAAACATGGCCCAGTGGTTCAAAGCTAGCAATTGAAAAGGATCTCTCTCTCTCTCTCTGCAATTGACTCAAACCTGATCCATGGAATTAATACAGGTGGACTGTTAATTTATTACCATTGATAGATTAAAGGGAATAATCATAATCAGTGATTTCAGTATCCCGATTGTTCTCCCTGGAATGAGCCCCTGCTCAGGTTAAGAACTCCCATCGGACACACACTACTATGACGTAGGGGTTAAAAAACTCTGGACTGGGGAGAGATGAAAGTAATCATGTCAGGTGTTATTAGGGATAGAAGTACATAAGTACACACAAACGTGTAATTATAACTACTCAAGTAGTATAAAAAGGAAAAGGGCCAAAATATTTTTATCCGGTTGAATACATTGACTCAATAGAAGGGGTGTGTGTGGCTCAAAGGAAGTTGTGGGCATCAAAGTATGTCAGCAAAGAGATTATTAGAATTGCAAATGAAGAGATATTTTGCGTACACGGTGCTCCCTTTGTGGGTCAGCACACAAACTGAGCTCGTACTTGAGTCTCTTTCTATATCCGCTTATGTTCTGTCTGCATCCAAATGCCGTGGTCTGATTGATGTCAGGACGAGCAGGCAACCATGGGGAGTCATAATGTTAGCATATAGTAGATGATACACCTAAACGTGTGTGAGTTGCTTATTAGAAATTATGATGATGACACTCGTACATTTACAAAACCAATAGAGACTGGATTTACTCAAAGAAGTTTTTCCACCTGGCTTCGGTAATCCATGCATTTTTGTTTGTTAGCTATATGTGTAAAATCTCAGGCTCAATTTAACATACGGCTGAGTTTAAAAGATTCATAAAAAAATCTGATGAAATATTTTCTTTTGAACTTGAAGGGATGAACTTGAAAAAAAAAACTCAAATGGAAACAAGTTTAAAATAATCGTTGCTCATGGCATGTGAGTTTTCGTAGGCATTTAGATGATTTAGAATTTACAGTAGCCTTACTTACAATTATTTGTTGAAAGATGTTGTTTTACATTTAAAACAAGGACGTAGGCTTTGAAACTATTTCTGTTGAGCAGAGACGTATCTATGTATGTATGTAGGGACAGGATGTTGTTGTAGACTTGATACGGATACATGCTAAGATGATTCCGATAGCCTCCAGTCCTCCCCAATGACGTCTTGCCTCGGATCCACAACCACTTTGGGAATGCTCTTGTGTGTATACTTTAGCCATCACTCCAAAGTGCTATTAACATCACGATGATGTTATCAGGAATATTCCATATTGTATGCATGACGCTGCACATCCACTTGCTTTCTTCCGGCAATGACCACATGTTTCTCATTTCCACCTCAAGGTTTCACATCTCAGAGGTGTACCTGTATCTACTAAAACTTACTCTGAAGAACGAGTAGTAAATGAAGTGGCAGTCTTATTCTTTTTTAGACGTATACACACATATATATACCCACTTGGTCCGTGTCTGTGTGTGTGTGTGTGTGTGTGTGTGCGTACAGAGCCGACTTTTATTTCTCATTATGGTTTAATACAATAGTTATCAGGAGCTTTTTTTTGCTATAAGTCTGCCCTAAGAAAAAAACACTTGCCATCACTGCTAGACCATTTCGGACTTCAATTAGTTTATTTTTTTTCTGGTTCACAGCATCCCATAAATGCTTTGTAGTTTTGATCCATTACATAACATCAGCTTGTAAATTGCATCTTTTTGTACAATTCAGAGATATGGGAGTCGGGATTTAAAGCTGTAAAAATGATTTCCCTTTTCAAAATTTAACATTTCCTCTCTCGTTATCAGTCCAGTCTCCATGTTTTGCTCTACTGTTACAATAGGAGCTGTATATTTGCAAGATTTAGGAAACCTTCCGAAAATACATTTTTTTAGGACTCATCCCCAACAACACCAAAGGCAGGTTATAAACATCAGACAAGTAGATTTTTTAAGCTGATTGTTCTGTTGCGCATCAGACCAAAACAAAGTATGTGTGCCTGTCTCAACAAAAATTCACATTCAATAGGCAGTAATTTAAACTTGGCCTTAGTTGTAATCAGTAGCATTTAAAAATTAAAAATTATATAATGAAAAACATTGACTTTCAATTAGAATGCTTACTGCAAGTTTTAGATTGACACGATAAAGGGATTAAAGATTCTGAATATGATTTGTAGAACTTGGTGCATACTATGTCAGGTGTACTGTGTGACTTCAATGTCGTCAAGAAAATTAAAAAAATAGTTTAGTCTAATAATCTTCTTTCCATGACCCTTTTCAAGCCCATTGACGACAATGATCAATACTTGATGATGGTATACGTACATATTTAAAAGCACAAATATATTTACAGTTTCCTACGTAAGTTATTTATGTAGGACGGTCCCCCCCCCCTCACACTTTGTTTCTATATCTGTGTAACTGTTACAGATATGAGGAAACAATTTGTATAATCATGTTTTTGATGGTCAGTTCAATTGATGCTTCCAGCAGTAAACTTGTGTCTACATTGTAATTACACAATTATCTATTTCCTCCATCATGTACTGTTGTCCTGCTCGGAGAGTGTGTGTAACCCTCAGTAAAGCACATTCTGATTCAGTCTGCACACTACTTTGTGAGCTAATATATGTATGAATGCATTTTTATTAATAACTTTGCAAGCATAATTACACCTCCATTTTCATATTTAATTACGAAGGTTGTAATTTATTCATGTGTCTTCCATTGTCTTCCATTATATGGATGCTAAAAAAGGATACTCTGGGTAGGATTACGCATATACCAATAAATTAGAGGTGTGTGTGTGTGTGTGTGTGTATGTGCCTGTGCCTGTGAGATGCTAAGCTCGAGAATAGTATTAAATAAGCTGGAGAGGTTCTGTCCTTGTACATTGTCCATGTAGATACATACATAATTACATGTGTATGCATGGACATAGTACTTACAATTAGTGCCTCTGAAATAGTTGCTCCATTGGACAGATTGACGTTTACTGTTAAAAAGCACAAGTCGAAATAATACTCTTGTATTTTTTCCCTCCGTAAGTAGTTTAGTTTATTTTTAGATAATGAGTTCTATGTGTACCTATATACAGACGGACTTCTGCGATGTGTACTTTTCAAGAGATAAAAGACTGGATTTTGACAAGTCTCGTTTTTTTATTGTTTTGTTCTGTTTTATGTAAAATAATCATTGTTAAATGCATGAATAATTTTGTAAGTGATTTGTATAACTATACATGCAATGCCTTGGAACTTGGACCGGTTCCCTTTTTGTCCAATAGTCCCTGGCTTTGTTCCACCTGTGTATGAGCTGTCTGAAAAGGTGTGAAACATAAACCTCGCCGTTTTTTCTGTAATAACTATTGTTTAGAGACAATAATTTATTCACAATAATTAAAACTGTGAAAAAAGACGTTTCATAAATTATGATTCTTTCAGTATCCTTCCTCTATAGGAACAATAATGGTATGGCGTGTGCTGGCGGAAGAGATTCAGTCTGACAGGAGGCATAAATGACTGTATCTTTTTTCAGATCATGTTCTGTATTTTAAAATAATATGGAGTGTTATTGAAGTTGAAATCAGTGCCAGCAGCAGCAACAGCTCCGTCGGAGCTGCCTATTGGTTGACACTCACAGACCAAAATGGTTTGAGAGGACTGGGGTAGATTAACTTTCTGCCATTACCCTCATTTAAATTCATTATTAGTTCAGAGGGCTGTAGTAGGGGCCATGAGACTACCTAATATTGGATCAGTGGATTAATAAATCTGCCATTGTTACTCAATTGATTGGACTGGAATTAGGTGTAGCTTTCCAATGGAGGTGTATCTGGGAGCTAAATGAATGATAAGTGTCATTGGACATTATTTTGGAAGCTTCAGCTGTCAGAGCTGTGAGGATACTCTACGGTCCTGTACCCATGAGAAAGGAATAGTTGATGAGACCTGAGGTCTGTTATTGGGTACTCCCTTGAAAGAAGTAAATGAGAGTGAGATTTAATGCTAAGTCATTGCATAAGTTACATATAAATAAGCGTCAAGCTATGCCGGTCAAACTCGTAGAAATGCCATGTGAGTACAAATTAATGAGTCTAGGCCACATAGAAAAATCGTTTTTCCTCCGAGGGTAGGGTAGGTAGATACATATCCTCACTTGCAATTAGAAGCACGTAGGGTCTTCAAAATGAGAAAAACTGTAGGTACTGAAAGGCTATCTCTCTCACTACCTCCATTCCATATTATAATGGAGAGTGAGAAAAAACAGCTCTTTTGACACCTCGGCCTGACTCCACGAGAGGCAATTGTGGTTGGGAGACCCACAGATCCCCCTTTCTTCCAAGTCAAGTTCATGCTTAAGTTGACCTCTGAAAAAAAATAATTTCTCGTTGCCCTCCTCCGCCTCCCTATGAGATTTAATTTTCCTTTGAAGATCCAATGTAATTATGCTCCGGTCATAATATCGTCGTTATGACTGCTACCACAGTACCACCGTGACCATTATTTTTAATTTCAGTTTCACCTCAAATTAAAGTCATTCAGCCCAGCTGACAAGTTCAAATCAGCCATTCGCTTGAATATTTTATATTATAAGGAATTTCATGAATGAGTAATGCCTCTCTCTTCTTTGCTGCTGACAGCTCTCTCTCTCTCTCTCTCTCTCTGTGAATTTAATTATTCCGTTTGAAAAAAAAAAAATGACTACAAGTAGCAGCCGTCCACTCTCAGTTGGACTCATTACCTACACTTCAATGTCCTGACACTGGCTATTTGAAGTAATGAATTACTTAAAGACCAATCAAAGGAATCATCCGGCGAGGATTTGGAAAGTGCATGTAATTTGGACGGCTTTGCAAATCTGTAGTAAGACAGGTTCCTACAAACAATCAGCATTTCTGCGGGATATGGAAATTTTTATATAAGAAGAAAATATATTACTAATTTGTATTTGACAACTCTCCATTTGATTCCTTTGCACTGGCCCAGTTTCTAATTGTAAGGCTCTTTACCTCGTCCTAACTGCAAGGGAAGGAGTTGGCTCAAATATGTAGAGACACATTGCATCTCTGCACTCTTACCAGTAACAGCAGCCGCTCCTCGGAATTTTTTCTTCATCAAAACATCCCTTGGTTTTGAGTTCAAGCACAATTTTTTTTTCATGCACATGAGGGCATGACAATTCGGTAGTGGTTTGCATGTGCAAAATCCTATCATAAAATGAAATGTGAACAATTATCAAGTACTAGTACGTGAACTCTCACAAGATTTGCTAACTGGTTTCACATCGACTTTACAGACTCATGTACATATAAGGTGCACCTTTTTTTTTACTGGAGTGAAAGAGGTGAAACTTACTTAGTATGGTTGATCAGGTGCTTTCTATGCTGTAAAAAAAAACATGCAAAACTCCCACTAAACATAATCTTATTAATGGTAAATTAATGATTCACTTTGATCCAATGAGTTATGAGTGTGCTCCGTATCCCACTTTTCTTTTCATCAAAGATCATGATGTACCGTATGGGGCTGGCAACTGGCAAGGTCATAAGAGGAAACATCATTTTGACGCTACCGTTTCCCCTGACAATAGCAATAACACCTCATAATTCCCATTGACATTGTTCAATGTAAGATGAGGCAGTTCTCTCCAAATTAATTTGTTTGCAATGTAAAAATACAAAACAAAGGTGGAAAGCTCCAAAACAATGTGAGCCTTGTCAAGCATGCTATATTAGTTTGGGGCCGCACATTAATTTTTATTCACAAGGGTTTACATGTACATAGTTGAGAAATACCTACTACATAGAGAGCAAATGTGGAATTATTTCTATTGGACAAAGGGATTTCCATATACGTTTTATAATTAAATGATCCCTCCTTAAAGCTAAAAAATTGAAGATCATGGTTCCTGACAATAGTAAGTGACGCGGACTTGAGGGAGTAGGTAAATGAAGAGCAATTAATGCCATTTGCTTAATTAAGAGCAGTCAAAATCAAGTGGTCGTAGAGGGGCTTATCTGTAAATAATTACTTGAAATATCCAACATGGCTTCATTTTCCCCGAGCCTCATGGCTTAAGGAATGATTGACTAGGACTCTTAGCCATGAACAAATTTTAAAAGAATTAAAACTTAATTTAATAAGATACAATAGCCATTAGAATTACAAGGAAGTTACATATGTAGATACATAGGACGCTCTTGACATCGGTCATGACCGCAAGGAAAAGATACTGCACAGAATCCACTTATTACTTTAATTTTATTGAAATACCTGCGAAACTAATTTTCTCGAGAAAAACCTTGTTCGTTAGTGGACTTTTGAGTCGTAACAATGAAAAAAGCGTGAGGGCATGACGATTTTTCATGCTTACAGCTTTTATTTTTTTCTTATCAAGGAGGCATTGTTACAAGCGTATTTACTATAAAGTATGTATGGAGCATATACGGCATATACCATGCGGATGACTGTCATCATATATTTTTGTTTGCAAGTCTTAAATTTTGGTTGGTGCTTGATTAGCATTAGTATGCAGAAAAGGCAGCTTGACACCCATTTATGGGAGTCTCAATTCCGTATAAAGGAATATCAAGCATAGGGGATTTTGTTGTTTGCAGCTTTTCTGCAAACTTTATCGGTGTTTTTGTTATCTCACGCTGTTTTTGTTATGCATAATTAGGAATAATGAATGACGCTTGAGTTTTACTAAATTGGGTTTTTTTTTTTTTTTTTTTGACTATGGTTTTTATTTAGATGAGGATTGGAATCCCAGTCAATTGATAGCAACGGAGAGTTCACAATTTTTGGTGCGTCCCACATGGCCCTCCAGCAGTCCGCCTCCTCGGTCATCAGCGTCACCCATTCCTCCGCCTTTACCCAAGCGGCCCGAATTACGTCAAAGGTCACCGGACATCTCCAATGCGCTGCCCCTTCCTATATTTTCAAGGGAACGGTTTGAAGGTGTGAGGCAGAAATGGGAAAAGGTTGACTCCCAGTACGTTCGCCAGAGATCCCATGACAGCTTGGATGAAGGTTATCGGTCACGGGAAGCTGCTGAAGCGGATTATAGGTATCTACTTGTGACATCCTAATTTTTCCAAGAACAGTTTGTATTTCCTTCTAAAAATTAAAAGTGAATGGTCATCCATATCAGTCTATATGGGTGACCAAACTTGTTTGTTATTCCGTGGATTTATAGTTATCTCTCTAAATTTGGTCGGGTTTAATCACTTTGATGCTTTTGACTTTCCAACCCTTACGTGCTGTAATTTTGATGATTGTGATGTAGTATTCCGAATTCTGACATAATTGTGCTAACTGTTCTTGTTGATTTTTTTTTTTAGACGACAGTTATCTCGGGAAAGTTTACTGAGGTCACTCAGCCGTTCAAAGACCGGCTCCAGAGACAGTTTGGACCGTTGGGTGGAGAATGGAGTTCGATCCCGGAGCATGTGGCGAAATGAAGAGGTTGAGGGTCATGGTAAAAGTGTGAGTACTAGTAGGGACAATCATCACCTGCCCCAGCCCCAGCCTCAGCAGAATCATCACTTGTATGCAACTCCCTTATCAGCAGACAAGAGAGACAAACAAGGGAAGGCAAAGCCCTTGCATGAGAATCATCACATGAGTAGGGACAAGCCAAGTAAGCCTCCTACAACGTGTCCTAGTAGCGGTAACATTAGTCGACTTGATCCAAAGAAATGCAGAGAAAAATCCTACAGGGAGTTGGATGAAACGGAACGGTTTCCAGGTTTAGATAAAGACACGGCTCGTGTGACTCTGCATAGCAGTAATCTCAATTTGAGTCAGCATATCTACTCCGAACCGTCTTTTGAGACTTCGAGCGCTAACACTTCAACCACCCCATCCAAATCTAAGCGTTTCTCCTTTGCTTTTTGGAAGTAAAAATGAAAATGATAAATAAGAAATTTATTCAAGTAAAAACAAAATTTTTTTTTTGAGTATGTAGCAAAAATGAAAAATTATTTTGAATTTTTTTTTTCTATAAAACATTATACATATATGATGTAGTACACGAGTGTACCGAAGGTAGGGCAATATAGAGAAATATAAGGAAGTAATAATTTCCCATGAGGAACACCATATTAACTGTGTTATGGTCCCTCGTTAGTTTGAAGTATAATAGTACTTATCTATATGCATTGCCCAGCGCCATGTCTTGTCCGAATAACATTGCCATAGACCACAGAATTTATGAACTGATGGAATGCAGTTCTCTCCGAAGGTTGGCAAGGGCGAGACACGATACAAAAAGCTATATAGCGTTAGCAGATTAGGTATCAACTGAAAACTTCACGTTTTTCCCCCTTTCTTCCGTCTTCATCTCCATACATACTTTTGGGTTTCTTTATTGATGCCTTCCCAAAAAATTTTTCCCATTCTTGTATATGTGTATCTACATATACATACATATATGCTGAGGTACAAGGACTCTCCGAATCAGTAACCTTTCACTTTCAAATTCGTCACAAATTATTTTATTTTTTTGCTGTAAATCTTTCCCTTTACTTTCTATAAGGTTTGAAGACATTTATGAAAAGTATGTTTGGATTTTTTTTTGTTTACTTCTACTCTGTTTTTTTTATCTGCTAGGACGGTGGTTTCAAATCGTTTTATCAAATAAATTATATGACACTCTAATGAGCAGTAGTGATTACTCATCATGAGAGGCTTGACTCACGGTACCTTCTGTCTCTGTACCATATCTTCCAATGATGGTTGGTGATGGAGTGCAGTGCATATGAGTCTCAAGAGCTAATTAATGCAGCATTTTTTATTATTAAATGAAAATTTAATAATTTTGCATTGCTAATTTAATTTTTAGTTGATTGGTTCTCTGTCTCTCTCTCTCCCTCCCTCTCTCTCTCTCTCTCTCTCTCTCTCTCTCTCTCTCTCTCACTCTCAATGTTTTCACTCGACCTGGTGCCAATTTCAATGGGTTGTCAAAGAGTTAAAGCCAAAGAGCAGGGTTCCATCTGAAGGGGATTTTCTGTGGAAGAGACAGAATCACCTGTAATTCATAAGACCAAAGTTGTCACACTTCCTTTAAAAAAATTGTAATAAGTTAGAGTGTAAGTAAGAGCATTGGGTTGTCCGACGGTGTCTGGACATTAAGTCATAATTCAGGGATATGAAGGGACGGAGGAAGTGGTTTTAGGTTGTTTAAGTCAAATTGTAGATACTTGGTCGTGTCTCTACAGAAGACCAAATCACGACAGAGCGCAAGTGAGCCACGGAGACTTTTTCCTTAAAGGTTGGTCAACTTTTTCAGCTAATTCTTCGGACAAGGGAGTATTAGCAAGTTTTTAAATAATAACGTGTGCTTAGGAGCGATCGGGGGATGCGTCTGCGGCGGTGTTGGTCGACTCCAAGATATTTTCTTAAGTATTCAGATTCCTGTAGGTAGACATATCTATAGATATGTATATACATAGATACATTTTTCAAGGAGCAAAAACACACTCTTAGCCAAAAGGATTTTTACTTGTATTTAATAGCCGTCTGAAAACCCTGTTCGTAAACTGCCCATTATTCTGACACTTTACGGCATTATTAAAAGATGTACAGTACTAGAGAGCGTCCGGGGTTAGTATCTTCTTTGGATTATATGAACTTGAGATTTCACTACAAATTCTCTTTGCAATCACCATTACTCTCAAACTCCAGCTGGGATTTTTGAACAATGCTAGCAATTATGAGTAAGTTATAAAGTATTTAAGCCTAAAGTACATCCTACTTGGTATTTATTGCAAGGGGAATGTACCGATCGTCACAGTCTTATGGGAAGTTGTGGAGAAATGAGGGAACAAACACACAGTAGCTGGGGTCTCATCATAATATGCAACTGCATCTGTCTGAGAGTACCCCCTTCCCCAAGTTCTTGGATTACCTCGATACAACAAATATCTGAACTTGAGTTGAGCAAGTACATCGCATATTTGTTTTACATTATGAAACCCGACTTTAATGCTCAAATTAGAGAAATTACTGCAATGATTTCAGCTTACACATGGCTCATTATTATCTGGCGGAGGGACTAGGAAGCAGGAGATGATACATAAATTTCTAGACTAAATTTGCATGAGCCGAACACAGTGCATTAAAACTAGTTTAAATCATGCTGAGATCAAATGGAATATGAATAGTATGAATACTGATGAGATGTGACTGGTTGATGTGTTAATGGTCGCTTCTGTGTGTAGCGGGTGCGGACCAACCACTGAATAACCAGTCAATGACAACGTATCTCATGCACTCTTGCCTTGGCTCTGGTCAAATATGATCATAATTGTCCTAGTTCATGGACGTAACCTGATCCTGACCAGCTGGGCTGATTCAGTAACTTTTTCTGACTGGCATTTTTCCCGAGCAGATTTATTGTAACTATTTCCAATGCATTGATTCCAACGGGTGAGGAATGCTGATATTTTCAAATTGCAATTATTGTAGTCAGTACAACCACACTTTTTTTTTCTTCCTAGGACGTTTTGCTACAGCCACAGTCAAGTCATATTCCCATTGAATTTATTCGATACGTTTTATATTTTTGCTCCTGTATAGAAACTCCGTCCCATTGATTTTTTTGCCTTTAAGAATTGACAAAAGGAGTTTCTGCGTGGCGTGGATGTCTGTGGAGAGTTTTACTACCTTCTTTTTTTTTATCCCAGTGTGAAATACACTGCTGATTCCAGCACTAAAAAAATACATTTGACTCAAGTTTGAGAACATTGGGCTATGAGATAGGATTCAAGGCATGTGACTCGAGAAGGTAGTTTCGTGGAGAGGGTTTTTTTTTCCCCTGTATTATGAAGAATAGTTTACACTTGAAATTCCTTGTTTCACCTGATAAGTTGAGTTAATTATGGGATCTTTCATGAGGAGAGCACATGACACCCGAGCCGGATACTATTTCTAGGGTACTTCTCCCTCAGATTCCTCCCAAATGAAACTCTCCATTCGGCATACTTTCAATCTCACGTAGACAATATAGCTAAGCTTCTCGGAAGAGACAATCCTACCTGAAATTATTGGAGAAAAAAAAAGTTGACCTTCTGAAAGTTTTCCTTTTATGGAAATGGCGACATTGAAATACCAGCAAGTATTGATTTTTTGGAGATGATGTTCTCATATATCTCTTCTTTAGAAACTAGCACATCCTTTGCTGGAACACCTGCTCTTGAAGGAGTGACACTTGTTGAAATTTGACACCGTGCTGGGTACTACGCTTCTGGAGTGTCATCATTGTAGTATTATTTAAAAAAAAATAGGAACATACACTTGTAAGTTTTAATCTCCTCTGTCATTATTATTTCCATTCAAAACTTTTTTTCCCCCTCAAGTCAGTGAAAATATATAAGTCCGATAAGGTACGATCATATTGAGGAGTTTGATTTTCTCACTCCCATCACCGAACTTGCATTCTGACCACTATTTTTTTTTGTGAGCTATAATTTGATACTTAATACTTACTACGTACTGGTAGGTGCTCACCCCAATATTCTTCTTGTGCTAAACTGTAACTTAGCTCAGAAATGATAGCTCAATGAAAAATCAACTTTTTATGACTAATTATTGCAAACTAATAGTTGTAATTTAGTGTGTAAGTCCATATATATAATTATATATAATTATATATATAATTATATAAAATGTAATTATAGATATAGACGTCTTAAGTATAATTCCCCCTAAAATGTTCTATTTCCCTCTATCTCTTTAAGTTTAAGGACGGAGCGAGAGAAGGAAAGGATTCTAATAATTGTAAATATAAGTACTCCCTGTAGGTTTTGTATACATTTTTAAATCAAAGGAAAAGTATTCACGACAGCTTTTTTTTTCCATGAGATGTCAGGAACGTATTAGTGGTTGCAATTGTAAGTACATGGATAAGGAGGGCTGGTAAAAAAAATCGTTCTACATGTCATGGATTTTTGTAATAATTATTATTATTGTAAAGAGCATTCCCAAACTCAGTGAAACTTCAGTATATGTTGTATTTATGTGTGATTCCTCCATAGTTGAAAATATGAATGTGGAAGTATCCTCCGGGGTTTTTCATTAAGGTCATGTTAGGAACATAATATTAGACATGGTATCCCCGTATCAATGTGTTTCTGACTCCCCCCTTCACATAATTATTAAAAACTACCGAAGTACTATTTTCTTTATAGGAAAAGCAATCTCGGGCAAAAAAAAAATGACAATCCACATTCTGATAATCTACTGTAATGTGTACTGTATGAGTAAGCCTCGATTCTCTTTGTACTCTTGCTGAGATGTGTGAGTGTGTGTGTATTGTGACGCTGCCTTATGTAATATGACTTGCTGAAAAGCATTGGAGAGGAATTGAGCGTAGGTGGAGGCAAGGTTGAATTAATTAATGGTATTGTCTCAAAGGTAATTTTTTTTTGTATCAGCAGGAATCACGTCTTGAACTATGTGCAAGTATATATTTGTAATGTACATACAGTGACATACATAATTACTTAAAGTATCCAAGTGTAACGTGATACTTGGAGGAATTGATGGGACCAAGAGTTTCGCAAAAAAATAAAGTTGATTCCCAAATAAATTGACTAACTGTGACGGAAGGGGGAAAAAAATTTAATGCTAATTTCATGTGGAGCTAGTTGAGCACAAGTGTGGTTTGACCAGCTCTTTAATCTTTAAAAATGTCTTAAATAAAACAATTTTCACAAGGTGTCTCCCTCAAAGTCACGTTTTTGTTTGCCACATTCTCCTGAAATTAGCACGTGTCAAAAAATAGTACTACTTAACTTTAGAATTAGCATTATAATATATATATAGCATTGGAATTGGATATAGTCGTACTATTCTCATTGCTGTATATGTGTATATGGATTTAATAATAATTGTATATTTACTAATCATGTATGGTGTGTTAATTCGTCTAGTATTTTTTTTGTGTGTAGGGCAAAAAAAAAACAAGCAATTTTATTATTATTGATGCTGAAATATGCAATAGTGGGACGTCACTGCATAGGATCATATAGCGGATTTTAATAAGGAAAAATAAATAACATTTATAACAGTGTAAGATATATTTGAGTGTTAAGCCCCGCGTCTTGTACAGAGCTAGAAAAGGACTGTCGTTTTCAATTATTACGAACTTAAGAGTATCTGTCCATATATATGATTCCACAAAATTATGCTTGCTCTAATTGTTCAGCTTATACTTTTGTAAAATTCATCGAATTCATTTTTTTTAAGTAATAATGGTTAGAAATGATGGATGTTTTCGCAGTCGTGATTTTCTCCATTGTATAGGCAACTGTGTAAGTCATGTGTGCGTGTGTGTTGTAGTCTAAGGTCGGATTTCGTTAATATTTGTATAATATAAAAAAAAAGGATGAAGGCCTTGTGGTCATTTGAGATGTCTGCTTTTATGTACTGTTGGATGATACACTTGTGTGATGGGTATTATGATAATGGGCATGTCAGGATGCCATGCATTAGTTTTCTTACAATATGCTTATAATTTGTTAACGAGATATTTGTCTACACGGTTGGATCATTCTTGGAGATAATAACCAAACTGCTACTAAATGTCAACGGACGTTTTTTCAAGCGCTAGTTGTGTAAGGATATCAAAAGTCGTCGGCTCAGTTATCTTATTACTATACTACAATAAAATAAAATGTTAACCGATTCTTTGTGTTACATTGAATTTCTAATATAATCCTCGGAGTTTTTCAGCTCATTTTTATTATTAAATATATGTTGTAAAATCAATGGACAAAATTCTTGCGTTTTTTCCTCATTTATCATAGATTTTGCATTTTGTGGTCTACACAGTGGGATAATAATTATTATTCTGGTGGTACTCACCATGTCATGCTCATATTTCATTCATGTCAAGTAGTCCACATACTACCTGAGAGGTTGCCCACGAGCGGAGAATAAAAACGTATGTAATCATATTAGTGTAAATAATTTTTTTTTGAGCACTTTGACTGATAATACTCACCCTCAATGTACACCTTTCCTGTTAGCCATGAGAACTGGCTCTTCTCTATATATGGCTTCATTGCATCAGAGAGGGGGACAAGGCAGGAAAAAACTGGGAAAAATCAGACAGGTATTACTGGCACAAATGTTATTTTTTGAACTCATACTAGTGCTCAATTGGGTGACATCCAAAGAGTCGCACTCCTTTACACCGATTCCATCAGGCTTATGTATGCTAATCAATAGTGTAAAAATTCTTGACCAATTTACTATCTCTACAGGAGTATTATTTTTGTTTCCTGGAATGCAGTCTCCGTGGGATGTGTAATGAGACAGAGGAGGGGATAAATTCAAGTTGTATTTCCCTATTGTCTTTTTATTTTAATTTAATTCCCAAGAAAAAAAACCCAGGAGACCTTGCAAGAGGCTTGATAAAATATATTGAATTTGAACAATTACATCGAATTACTTCACACTGACAATCCATGAGCAATGTTTTCCTCAGCTTTTGCGCAAGCAAATGTATACTTATGCATGGCCCATGATTATAATGACCCATCCAGTTTTTACCTTGTTTCTCCTGTAGTCTGGTTGTGTGGATGGGGAAGGTGAGGATCTCCATCGTAGGGTAGGGAGCATCAAGTTCCATAATGGTAAGATCAAATGCATGATTATGTTAATGCTTCCTTGGGGGAGACAAGTGAGCATAATTCGACAATTGTCAAGAATGCACATAATGTCACGTCGCGTTTGAATTGTGGATGTGGAAGAGCTCTCCGAGAATTTGATGGCAATTACGACCAGCAGGCCGTCATTGGGACGGGAATGTCTTCTCCATGAGACCTACTCCTTCCCCTGGGAACTTTCATGGTATTTAGCCTTCCAAGTATAAACCCAACAGGACAAGTATTAGATTAAAAAATCCATAAAAAAAAACTAAATCTTTAGAAATTTCTGGAGAGGAAAAAAAACTTGGATGGAGAAAAATTTTCAGCTGGAGTCTAGAAACTGAACTGAGACGTCGGGGTTGGAGGAGTTACTAATTTCAGTCCAGACAACAACTTATCACTGAATACAATGATACCTTACAATTTATTTAGTGTAAACTAATGTGTCCTTCGTGCATTATTATCATTATTATTATTAGCCATAATTATTGGAGCAAGCACAAATACAAATTAAATTCAAAACTTAGCTACTGAAGTAATATTTTTAAAAGGAATTATGCTCTACATCACAACAGCTCTATTCACGTCTTATTACAAGTTTTAGGCTTGTAGCGTTTCTCATTAGCTCATATTGAATGTTCCGTCCTGTAGGATCAGTAGGGAAGTCATTTGAAGATTTGCCAAAAAGAGAATTTTTCCACTTTCGATAATTTCCTACGTGATGCCATATGTAAGAGCGATGTGTGTGGTCTCGTTTCCAAAGTACGTATTTATTCCCTAGAAACTAATTTTTTTATGTATTACATAAAGACTCCCTTGATTCTTGATTGCAAGCTTGAGAAGATCTCTTTCTTAATTTTTACAATTTTGGTAGGATCAATGTAGTAAGGAAATGAGCGTAATACTGTGAATGTGTAAAATTTAAATTGAAAGTCAGTTTTGAAAGTTGATAGCATGTGCAATGTTGGAATCCGGAATGATTTTGTGCAACACTATATATCCATTGAATGATTTCACAGCTGGATTTAATTCCTTTTGATTTTTAAAAGCAAAAAGTGATTTAATGCATCAGATTACTCTGTTATGACTTGAGCATTAGTTTTTACCAATGTACAAAAAGATGAGTTAAGAGGATGAAGAAGGATTGAAAAAGGAAATGAAAGGAATCACCGACGCGACGGCAACGATTGGAATAGACTCGACTCAAGCACTTTATCTTTAACTTGACTACATGTTTATATAAGCGTTTCTGTATTTTCCAAATATCCTTTGAACATTAATTATTTGAGTGCAATTCCTTGAAGGAAATTTTTTTTTTCTATGAGGCTACTAGAAAAATATCATTTTGGCAGAGATCTCCAACCTACAGATTTCAACCATCCACATAGGCTTAGATTGAGAATCATCTCAATAAAATTTGCTGAGTCCACAGAGAACGCACGGTGGAAAAAAAAGGAGGTCTTTGTTGGAAGGCACATACTGTGAAGAATATCTTTTGAGATGAATGGACCATTCCCAGACTTAACTATGGATAGATCCCAGTCAAGCAAAAAATAAACCACGCTCGTCTTTACCATAACACTAGGGATGGATCCAACCTCTGAAATGATGACTTTTGCTATTTTCATCATTCATACAATGAATATTGCTAATTGCAAATCCTGACCTTGTGTGATGAACAAAAAACATTTACGCTTAACCACGATCCGGTCTTTAAAAGACCAACATCCCTCGTAAATGCTATTGGGTCTGTGAGAAATTTTATGATTTTTTTAAAACCACCACACAACCCCACAGTATATAGGAAAAGGCCTGGCTTGGGCAAGGCGCATTTCAAATCTGTGAAACATATTATTTATATAGTTATTACAGGAAAAAACAGAGATTTTCTCTTTGGTCGCTATTTCAAGCCGACTAAATAATAACCTACGTTCATATCTCTGGTGTGGCTTCTGGTAATATAACCCTACAAATATTTCGTCTGTGAGAGCTTTTGCAGGTGCAAAAACATTAGCAAACAAAAAGGGAGTCTTATTAGCACGGTAAAAAAAAAATTCAGATGCATTGCATTTTGCTCCTACATTTAAAACTCAACAGATTCTGTACTTTGCGTGAAACATGGTGAAAACGAAAGGCTGGTGAAGTGAGTGGTGAATGGTGAAGTAATGGATTTTGTTGCAACTTGCAACCAATCGACCTCCCCTGTAGTTGCATTTCTTCAACCGCTCCTTTTATAGATACTGAAGAGCTAATTACTGCAGAGCATTTGTATAATGTCATGCAGTTGCCACATACCACACCAATATCCTCACACTTGGTTTAAAATTAAGGAACTGACACACAAAAAGAAACTTTTCCTGGATAAAAACAGTTACGTCACTCAGACTCAACCAGTCTTCCCTACCATTAATACTCCCAAATTATAAATTTTTTTTGATACTTATAGTGTCATTATTATTGGAGACTTTACAAGGAAATGTAAGCAATTCATTGTTCCATTTGAAAGGAAAAGGACTCTGCATTAGAGGCAGTAAGTGAGGAAGATTATAGAATTTAGATAATCGCCTCACCGGAATCAACAAAAAAGGGATGAAGACTGAGCATCGAGTGAGTAGCGATTGAGATGAGAAAAACTCCACAATTTATTTCCTCCTGTCGAACCATTCACTTGCACCTTCATTACTGTAAAAGGGATGCATGCATATCCACGAGGATTGATTGTATTTCTGCGGCCTGAGTGAAAACAAAAAATTGACTATTTTTTCATCCTCCCCTCAAACTTGTGGTTGTTGAGGATACTATCTTTGTAATGCATAATAATTATGTGTATACATACAGTCCGCCCGCAACGGAGAGCAAACTTCGTATATTTAAATTGCTTTGAATTCAATGCACTGGAAAAGTCAGTAAAAATTTTTGACTTGTAGTGTATTTAAGTGCTTACAGCAGTACAGTAGTAGTCCTATAGGATGCAAGACCGAGCAGTAATTTCACTTGAGCCATCACACAAATTGCAGTACCTTTTGCTATACCACAGTAAACATCTTTTACGGCAGTGTTAGACTGTTTTAAGTTACCATAAACAATAAAAAAAACACGGTATTTGAACTATATGTACTACTTAATAGTGAAGCTCCTCACTGACAAATTCCCTAGACACACATAGTAGCTTACTGCCAAGGATCCAGATATTATTTGACTACACAGGTAAAAATTCAATTAAGATGTGGGCTCATTGTGAGGGGAAACTCATTGGAAGGATAATAATGAAATCTCAAATAGCTCTGCTTCTGAAGACAATGAAACGAGTTGGATGGATTTGGGATTTGAAGTAGACAGAGAGTAAACTTTATAAGTATAAGCTCCTCCATTGTAGTTAGGAACAAGTTGTTTTACAGATGCTATAAATTGCCTAATGGGGTTTTCTCAAGTCTCCAAATCAAATTGAACATTGTCTCATGCATTAAAATATTTAATTTGACGCCATATTTTGGTCATAAAAGGAGCCCAGCGAGCTTCACTACCCAATTTGGATACCTGTATGCAAATGAGCCTTGTAAGACCGCCGTGTTGCTCCAAATGGGGACTACCGCTTTCTCCATTAGCATTTACTTGAAATATGGAAGGATGGGATACACATTTGAGCCTTGTAAATAGTCAAGTGAATGAATATAAAAATCTTGTAAAATTGTCTTGAGAGTGAAACGTAGGCGAATAAAATATGAGCCTCAACTTTTTGAAAGTACTGGTTGTCGGGATCGATTGACCCGTCGTATATTTTCTTACAAGAGCCTCATCCCATTGAGATGAGTCTCCAATGTGAGTTCCCATTCTCATCGGGGCATTCCTAACTGATTTCCTCCCCCGGTCATCTCATCCCTGGGGATCCTGAGCACTTGGAGAGTCTCAAAAGAAGAGCAGTCTGATGTGGACATGAAAGCTGACGCGGGGTGAGGTAATAGATAAATAAAGTCCAATAAATAATATAAAAATGTTCCCTTAGTTTGTTAGAAACCTTTGGAAGCTTTTCTATTTTGGGCCGATACTATTACAACTGTAGTCCCGGAATAAGGTGAGTCGTACCGCAATAAAATCTACAAATCCAATCGGATTTCATGGGGTGGTGTGTGTGATGTGTGTGTGTGTGTGTGTGTGTGTGTGATTAGGCCTCATATAAATAGTCCCTGCCAGTTTGTAAATACCCAAGTGGTCACAACATTATGGGCATAGGGTTGAAAACAAGAACCCACATGCCAAAAAGGAATTCCGAGTGTGAAAGGAAGCGTCAATGTTGGCGGGTGGTTATTTCTTCGGTAGGTGTGTTCCACTCTGGGTTTACATTATCATACACAATACTTGTGATCCAAGTGAACATAAGTGTCATGCATGACTCGTAGATTACTATATGTACAGGAGTTTGCAGACCATCACCATGGAATTACATGGAGCTTAAAAATACTACAACCCAGCCAGGAACCCTCCTACATATTATTTGGAACTACGTGCAGTCGGGGATATACATATCCATGGGGATACTTATATATACACTATATATGTACAGAACTCCTATAGGGGATTGCCATCTGATACTATGTCTACATGCATGACAACCCTGAAAGACGGTTGTCATATGCAGTCCCGAGTGAAAAGTATTGATAGAATTAGGAGGTCAGTAAACTTGCAGGGAAATGCCATTACGACTGGGAGATTTGTCTTGTGAATGGAAAGAAATAAACCAAAAAGCAAGACAAGTGGCCATGTACTCTCATGATTTTTAACTTGCAACTAGTAGTATCTGTGTAGTAGTAAGTAAGTATCCCTAGACCTTAAACCAGCTCAGTGGTAAAGGATAAACTCGCCTAGCTCAGGGGCTCTTTTGCAGTAATAACCGCTCGATGCGTGCCTTTATAAATTCCTATAAACATATCTTTTAAGCATATGTATGTACCTCCATGTGAACAAATATCCCAAGTACAACCCTTCCATGGATGTGTATGAGCCGCACACCTTTCCTCTTAACTCCACTCTCCCAACTATATGCTTCATGCACTTGACTTTGCACATACATTACAATTAAAGCTAAAGACAATGTTATTAGCTCGGAGCGATTCCTGGGTTTCAGCTGGCTTTCGCTTTACTCTCCTAATGAGAAGAAAAAAAATTATAAAATTGGACTCATCATCGCCCAAGCTCTACAAACCATGAAACAACACATAATTACCTACAAAAATACAAGGAATCACCTCAATCCAGAAGCACCTTCTTTTTTCCAACTTCCTTTCCTTTTCTTTTTTAAAATTCCAGAGCGCAGTCACTGAGACGTTGGCAGTCACATAAAAAAAAACAAAGTGCAACATTCCTCCATTCCGTCAGGAACCATCTCATGTGAAATTATCAGCTCAAATAGTTACTATACACATGTCTGCTATAACTTCACACATTTTTCGGCTTTCATCAATTTTGTTTGCTAAACATTTTCTTCTTCGTGTACGTATATTTCCCGAGTGCATTTCTTGGCTTGGAGTTTACGTCCGTTGGTATCTGTGTACTATTATTCCAAGCGGAATAGATACATACATACATAGATACATACATATACAGGGCGTTCAATCCCTCTTCATTGTAAAAAAGAACGGAAGCAGACACTGTACATATACGACATTCCTCACAGGATAATAGGGTATGGTAAAAAAAATACCAACAAATTTTGATTCATCTCACGGATTACATTTTTATTGGTTATTACTTATGCCCAGAGTTTACTTTTGAAGATAACAAAATCTCCATAAATATTTGTACAGGATACAGTTAGTTACATATTATTTAGTAACAGAAACGTGCTTGCTCATATGGAAAATGATACGGAAGAATTTCCATGACTTCATTGGAGTACGAACATATTTTTGAGATAACTTGAGCCTGTCTAACGGTTAGTAACTCCAATGTATATATTAAGACACCTCGTCATCAGCATGTGAATGATACTTCAATTGCCTTCAATTTCAAGACACAAAATCATCTGATTTTGTTTTTGTAGATCAGTGTATTTTTTGAGGGCTGCTTGCTTCCGGAAATCGTGCGAAGCTCAAGTTGAGAATCTGCAAGCTTGATTTCAATTACTAAACCTCAACAGTGTATAAATCCATTAAGAACCTGTCGGATATTTTTTTCTTAATGGCTTACTATACAGAGCGAGAGACCGCATCGTTCAAGTCAAAGTCTCATGGATTGCATAAAAACGATGATTTTTATCTTTGCTATTATACAAATTGTACTCTTCCTTTTCTCATATATGTACATTGAAAAGACTGCTGATTGCTGAAGACTGAAGACTCCATCCTCGAAGACTCGCCAGTCAGTAGTTTGTTGATTTCATGAAGAGTGTAAAATGTTAGAGACCCTAAAGCGCTCGTAAGTAAAATTTATACGTTGGAAATTTTCTTTATGCTGAGGAATTCCACTGATTAAACCACAAAAATCAAAAGTGAATTATGGATAGTTATAAAAGGTCTCTCAAGTGAAAGAATGCCACATGCCACCCGCATTGATGGTAACACTCAGGCCTACATACGTACATATAAAACTTACTCATAACAATCAGACGCTCCGAGTTATTTTCTAACGCAAAAAAAAATTACGAAGTTCTACATATCCAGACTCATATATAAGGCCAGCCAGTACTCATCAGGTTAACCAAATTCAAAATCCATAACATCCCTGTACAGGAATGTATGGGAAGAAAGTTCCATGTAGATGCACTGACGCACTGAAGGTACATTAACTTAATCGCAACAGTTCCCTTCCTATCTCCTCAAGTTCAGGGACAGGCTAGAGAGCTAAATACCTCAAAAGACGTGCTTAATAAGCATTCTTGTAGAAAACAAAAGGAGTCTAACATGGGATAGAAGTTCAATCCGCTTGTACATAAAAAAAAAGTGTTTTTCAACAAAATGATGCTAATTTCCTTCATTTCTTTCAATTTCGTGGATTAACCTGTATGCATGCTCCTGTAAATGTCGACACAATGGTTTACAGGGTTGCTATTCATGCACACTGCATGTATTGTGTGTAGGACTGAGCTGTGCCAAAGCCCTGCATGTTTAAAACTCACAGAATGCAAATTCTCATCTCGTTGCACGGCCAAGTAGTGGTCTCTGAATCAGTCATGTTTTACAGGTATTCAAACAAGTGGTGGAAACAGAAATGGACAAAAGCGGAAGCTCTCGCAGTAGCAGTTGGAAACAATTCTTGAGTCAATACTACTTGTTGATTCCCCTCAGAGACACACGATGCTTCGCAAATTGCTCTCGTAGATATGTATTGTAGCACTTTACCTTACACTAAGGATAAAAAAAAAGGGATGAACAAGGAAGAACACCTGCATCTGGGGCAATCCTCTTAATGTACATAGTACCAGCTGGCTCGTTTATTTATGAAAAACCCTTAACTTAATAATTCTACTTCACTTATTCACATTATTGTTCCTTTTTGCGGTAACATTACAACTTTGAAAACATATTATTATCCAATTCTTCATCCAAGTCAAAAAGTATTGAACTTCAACGTCAGTGTTAATTTCAGAATACATCCTAAATGGACCAGCTGTCAATTTATTACCAACACAAGGAATCTGAACGCTACTAAATGACACCAATTACTCACATGTAGTACGCCATAGCATTGACTTGAAAAGTCTTTGAAAACAAAATAAATACGGTAGCCCTCCCGACTGGACAGATAATTAGATACTTAAATACTGAAAATATTATAATAATAAAAAGATCCCAGGAATGACAGAACAAATATAAGTTCGTTCACATTACAGATTGTTGAGTATCTCCTGAATGCATGGGATGATCGATTGGAGGAAGATTAGCAGCGACAGTCCTAACCGGAAGAGTATTGAGACTTTCATATCAATATGGTGAAATCTAGCTGTGAATCTGTTGAACCATCCAAAGTTGATGAAGATGGTTTGATATGGACAAGTGCAGACGCGTCCTCAGGGTTTTTTTTGAAATATTACGGAAATCATTCACACCTCATTGAGATTATTGTTGGTTCCATTGTTAATCTTGAGTCCGCATCTGACAGACTCTCATCATTGGGAATGGTCAATTATGTGAGCTGATCTAAGTAAGTGTCTAAATAACGAAAGAACAATAATTAATGTGAAATTTGAGAACTTGTGGTCTGTCCCGCTGGAGGAGGAGCAATCAACTGAAATTAACGATGAGAGAACGGTTTCTACTCGGTAGAGATGACCGCAATCAAATAATTATTGTTTCACTATCCGTGTCGAATAAACTGGTACAATTACCGTAACTGCACTTGCATTGAATATTTATTCCTCCGAGTCCCGTTCCCTCTTATTCTGCATACGTGGTCACAGGCAATGTAATAATTAACATGCGACTGGCATCAAAAGCCGAGAGTCCCTGTAAAAATGCTGGTCGTCGTTGTTGCATGGGCATGAATTAGTTATTTTAATTCATTTTTACATTTTTTATCCTTCGGCTCTTCTCAAAGAGCTAGAGAGAAAACGGACGGACGACTCAGATATGGCTGGCAGTCAATGGATAACTTTGTATAGCCAACTAGTTTCCTTTTGGCTCAAGTCACCATACAGACTCAGAGATACTCACAGACACACACACACATCAAATGTCAATTATTCAGTTCGTGTGTTCCGCTTTTTCTGCCTTGAGTTTTCACCTCGACTGTCTACATACATACTACTTGGAATACGGCGATTCCTTGCAATTATCTTCACAGTAATAAACTTTTAATAGCATGATGACAACTGCTCTCCGCGTGGCGATCTACTAGAACAACGGACAATCTGTAATTGTGATCATTCACAAAAGCAGAGAGAGAGAGACTCACAGTCAGACTGCCACCTCCAATACTATATCTATGAACGGGCTTACCCGAGGCAGTTTAATGCAATCAAGCATCATTATTAACAGCAAGGTGACAAAAAGTGCTGATACCTGCTGTAGGTTGATGAATAAAGTGTCGTGTAGATGCTATTATACTACTCCACAATTTTTATAACCTTTTTTAACCATGACACCCACGTTATGAAAGTGGTGTCTTGTCAATAAACATTAATTGATGCGTAAACGGACCTGCTAACAAGATGCAATTAGTGTACCTCTTATTACTGGCTCTCGAAGGAAAATGGTTTTATAATGGGATACACTTGAGCGTATTTTTTTTCAAAATTATTATTATTAAACAGTGCCCTGGCTTGAAATGTAGATATATAAAGCTACTCCTGTGGGCCGCTCACAATAGTGCTCACAAGGCATGAGGGAGTTTAATTTTAATCACGTCCGGGACTTTTCACCTCAAACCATATAGTATGCTAATTATTAGCAAGTAATTCTGAAAAGGCCTCACGTCGTGTTATGAGTCAAGTTTTAAGTGCAATATGAGACATTGAAAATTCTGAATCCGTAAAAAATTTAATCAGTTTGACAAAAGGGAAACTGGGTCAGGAATTTAAAGGACAGTCCATTGAGTGACGAATTGAGAACCAGCAACACTAAAAATCCTGCCCAGCTTTACACACTACACTGCCGAGCCGACTTCATGGTCAAGCGTATTGGGAGGTTGTAATGATGGTTCGATCGGGAAAGTAGCTCAAGTTTGGAGTTGTGTAGGTACTGGCTTGGCTTCCACTGATGTCGTGGTGTCATTTAACTACCTAAAAATCAAAGTGGAGTGTTATTATCGTAATTATTGCAAAATAATGGGGCTAATGCAATCCCTTGCCTTCAAATCATTATGATCCTCGAGTATTTACGTCCGATTCCAAAACAATAATATTTACACCGCACGTGGATAGGAGAGTTCCATCAGACGGCTTACACACTAGTAATCATCTAGCGGAAAACTTCGCCTAGAACTATACACGCACACACCTTTTCTAGTATATGTTTAGTGTATAATTAAGTACAGACAGATATCTTCCCCCCATGCAGACTGAGTGCATACCAGCGGAAAAAACATGGAGAAGTACTTGTGAATAGAATTAAGACTGAGTCATTCGAGAGAGGCGATGAAAGCATCATTTGAATGGACTTTTGTAATAGTGTGTGTAGTAGTGGGTCCGAATGAAAAAAAAAGTATTTTTGACTTACCTTCAACTTCAACCTCAGTATTGAGAACAAGAAGTCCATTTTTGGCTCTAGTACAGAAAAAGTTCTAGAAGATGATCTTTGAGTCAAAGGATGGAAATAACAAACTGCAGGTAGAAGAACAATGGACTCTAATAAAAAGAAATACCCACGTAGTTACCGTCGACGACTCTCACGTCTTATTTCCTATTGTTCTCGTTTCCATCTACTAATTTTTGTATTACTTTACCATGAGAGACAGTGAGAGAGACTCATCATCATGTTAAAAAAAAATTCAATACAATCACAAGGTGTGTCTATCCCATAGCTTTGATCCATTTCATTCGATTTGCAAGTCCATGAGTTTAATAGGTACGCTTACTATATCACACCTAAATTAAACCGATGATTACGCAAACGACTTTCGTTCCATTATCGAACCTCAAGCCTTTTTTGCTCCCGATTTTATAACATTTTTCCATTAGCACTTAATTACACTTGTCACTAATCATGAACACCCAGCTCATACATAGATAGAAGTACCAATTGATCGATCGACTCCACTTGCTTCTCTGATGGTCCTAGGATGTATAAAAAAGGCAAGGGGGGGAAAAAAATCCGAGATTATTAGCTGCCTTTTTATCTCTCCACTGTGCTCACGACACATAAGGAATTTCAAATACAAAATAGATCGCATTACTTCATCTTCAGAATGGAAATGAAGTATTGAGAATTTCGTATGCGACATTCATTCCACGTCCCATCAGTATTCAATACTAAACCTGATGCAATAATTCATTTAATACTTAATTTGCTTCAAGCTGTTAAGGTAAATAATGTAACGAGCGTTGCGCTGTGGTCATTAAATGCTTCCCTTGCGCTTTCCTTTCAAAATACACCCGCTCCTGGGTCTCTAAAATGATACTATGAATGAGCTATTGTGTTCACAAAAAAATCTTCCACTTGTGATTCAGAATTTCGGAATGATATTGTCATGTTATAATAGCAAGTATCAATCAATTAATTCTTCTGCTGAGTTGAATGTTGAATGCCAAAAGAATTGCTTCATACCTCGAAACTTCCCCTTAAAAATATTTAATTATATGAAATATATTTATATGTATCTATACTAAATCATTAGAGCATTAAAATTACAAGAGTACACTTCTCATAGCTCTGTGAGTTTGTCTTTGGGGAAACACCAACTTGATTTCAGCAATAAATTAATTTTAGGATCTTACACGCAGAGATTTGTAAATTCTTCCCCGCCAATATTTACGAATGTCTTCACAAATTTATAATAAAAATCATTCTATTAATTATATGGTCCAGAACACTCAGGAATCTCCTCAACTGTATGAGGTTACTTCTTGTAGAACTTATAAATACGGTAAAGTGAAGAACACTTATTATTAAATTGAATGATAAAGGAGCATCATGAGTAAGGTACTTCAACAACGCGAGCTTCAATATCCCTGCCATCTTTGAGAATCCTGAAGAACTCTTTGCAGCAACAAAGAAAGCGGAGGAAAGTTACTTTCCCCGGTGAAAGCTCCCTCGTCATCACGAAGGTACAAATCAATCCGGCAGATGGCAGCTACAGATTTGGAAAGGAGTATGAAATTCGAGATGTGTGATATCCCAGACTTTTTAACATTCGTGAAATCTCGATGTGTGTGGTAAAACTCTTATGTACAAGTGCGTGAAACCAGTATCTGCTGAATTAATGTTCCCAGTTTTAGTACATGTTACTGATTGCAATTAGTTACGTCTTAGGAAAATATTCCATAATACATTGCACAATCCTCAGATGAATCTGCATGAACATTAGGCCATATAATAATAATGCCGTTTAATGTAATAATAAAAATAGACATTTGGCTGGCTACAGGTCGTGAGTTACGTGAGCTAGACTCAGTGAGCATGCTGAAAACTGCAGAATTATCAAAATATCAGGCCTTGCCTAAGAAAAAGACTGACAACTGGGGAGCCGGCTCCAATCACCATCGATGATTTCAAGTGATAATGATTTCCATTACTTTACCGCAAGCAGGCAATCATTATTACGATGATGTCTTTGAGCAGGTGATTTCCCTCCATACAAGATTCATATCACTTGATGACGATCACAACTGGGAATTATTTACCGATGAAAATAGTACATTTTATTCTTACAAGTCTGTCCCTCCTTAAAGAAGTCATTCTAAGTCAGGCCAAAACCACTACAAATGTAATTACTTGAGACAGTCACGCTATATTCTGCTGGTGAAATCTCATCAGCTCCTGTAAGAAAGTCTGAGCTTCATCCTCAGCTGTATATGAGAAATAAGGCAAATACCCTGAAGCGATTAATATGAAGCCAGTTTTGGAATTTGCATTTAATGGCTTCTTATTTTCATTTCCGAACTGAGGATTTGTAGCTACACTCCTGCGGTCCCTGCACTGACTTCAATGGGAGTACGAGAGGTAGAAATTGGCTGTAATTCCGCCCGTAATTAAAAGTAAACATGGGTTGGTTGGAGGGATGAGACTCGGGGAGAGCTTGATGCTTTTTCTCATTGTTCATTAAGTATGCATGTCAGCATTAATTACCCTTGACACTGTGGAGACACAGAGGTCACAGCAAATTATTTATCGAAAGATCAGAGTTGAACGGTGTAAAGTGTTTACGTTTACATCCGTAATGTGATAAATGTTTGGGTGCATGCGTGAATCTCCCTGTCTCATTCTCACAGATTGTAATAATTGTTCTGAGGGTTTGGGTTTTTGTAATTCCGCTTTTCCACACCAACCGATTTTCATGGGCGGAAACAAGGAATAATCAGACTACTAAAAACTGCAGGTACTGTTCAAAACACTCAGATGGTGATTGTAGTGGTGGAGTGCATGCTTTTGGTGAAAAGTAAAGTATCATGTCAGTGTGTAGTATGTGGGCAATTTCTGTGATTACCGTTGCATTTTTAGACCTGTTGACCACTTAGAATCCCCCGTTAAAGTCTAAAGTGAAGTTAACGAACATAGATAAATGCGGACGGACAGCGAGACAAGTGCCGAGCTAACTTTTTGAGTATATGCTCAGATGACAAACAAGCCTTCATGATTTTCAGTGTTGTTCTCCGTAAAACAATGTCGGTAATGAAATAATGTGGTTGTTGCGGTCATCAAATTCATAAGTATGAACTATCTGAGCCGTAAAATCAATGTATGTTGAAAGATGTGGTCAAAGAACTTTTGCCGCCGTTGCCGCTCCTCGTTGATTTTTTCCCGAGATGCTTCCCCCTACCAAAGGAGCACACGCTTTGCATACCAAATGAGTCTCTCAGCTACAATAATATATTAATGGATTACATCGACATGAACAAATTGATCAATGATTTCCAACTATATATAATATACCCCTGGTCCTCTCGCCCAGACTTACACTTCCCAAATCAATGGTGGAGGAAATAGACCCTGTTAAATTTTATGTGAGACGGAGGCAATAATATGATCAACCGTCCATGGGAATGTTCAATGGTAATTGCTCTGGGGAGATAAAGAGAGACACACAAGTTTAAAATGGATTGGAACAAATGCCTGAAATTCAAAGCTAATTTCTTTCACTGTACCTTGATGAACAAAAATATTACATTATAATTTTTTTTTGCTACAGTTATAATTTGCATAATGTAACTTTGATTATTACTGTACACTCTCTATTGGCCCTTATACGTACGGGCAAGAAAATTGTTGTAGTCAAACTGTGGCCTAATAAATTTCCAAACCCTACACGTCCACATGCATTTTACATGGAGGGGGGAGATACTGCAGTTAGGAGCGATGGCAGTTTAGATGCTCTACATATTCATTGTTCACTTGTTCATTGGTTAATATTCCCTCCTCCAAAGTGAACAGAGTCATTAGCACAGGTTGGACCATCATATTATAATAGCTTAAGATCAATTTAGAGCTACCAGAACCACTGAGTATCAGTCCCAAGTTAATTTATTGTTTCAGCGGCACTACTTGTTATGAGCTCAAGTGCTTAGATAAATACTTTGACAGCTTTTAATGAATTCATGTATCTCTATAAATGATGTGTTTGCCTGGTTCACGTATGTATGTAGCTTCCACTATCCTAACCAATAAGGTGAGAGGGACGGAGATAGAGAGAGAGAGAGAGAGAGCCTACAACAAGCGTGAACAGGTTGTTCCTACGCTTTAATGCACATTTTCTATGCTTGCTTATATATATTATTCCGAGGAAATTTCATCACAGTGAATTTATTTAGATCTCTATTTGAATTTACAAGGTGAAATGTGGATTAATCATTTATTTGATTTGTACAATTGCCACAAGTGATGAAATTTCAAAGCTAACATACAAGTTATCACAGGGATGGATGACTTCCAAAAGTAAATAAAAGCACACTCGCTCATGTTAAATGCAAATATGTCTTCTGGCTTTGAGACAACTTTGGCATATATGTGAAGACTTTCTTCACAATTATTTGACAGTTGTACACATGGGGCTTCAAGTGGTGATGGGTGGATATAGTGTGGAGACATAGATACATAATCGAATGGAGACTGAGGCACATTTATCAGTATGCAAAGGGGCTCTAACAACTAGAACGCTAATTGCTCCAAATGGATTTGATACTTAACGATTGTAATTATAATTAAGTGTATCTATTACTGACGAAGTGGAGAGCAATGGAAATCCTTCCATGTGTTGAGGTACGAGTCATAATCTCACAACGGAAGTGTATAAAGGGACTTTTAACCCTGTTGCAATCTAAACTTAGTATGATTTAATGCTTGCTTGCCCTTGCTAATCTTTCCCGTGTATAGATTTTATTTATTAACCACACAAGGAATAATAATTTGCCTGCAGGAGCAGGGATCATTTGAGAGCAGGCAGGGACTATGATAGACTACTCTATGTGGTCTCTGCCATCATCATATTACCGGCACATTTATGTGTCGCTGGGGAAGATTTATGAAACGTTTTGGAACTTGCTCCGTCTCCCTACAAAATATCTCTCCTTCCAAACAACTGTCTTTCTCTCTCCATCTCATCCACACTCGGACTCTCCAAGAGATTGAGGTACAGGCTCGGACTCTCTGCAAGTGTTTACAATTTTACACGCAAGCAACTTCAAGACCTGGGATGGAAGTTGTGTGGGGTACATACCTCCAACTTGGGTGCAGCTTTAAAGGGCCGATGGAATTCCGAGTCACAACGTGTACCTACAGTATGAGGAGAAACCCTATCTGGATCCATCTCCTCAGCAACCAGTCAGATAAAAACCAACCTCATCTGACAGACGGACTATGGGTAAGGCTACACAATCCCTAAGTGTAGATATATATATATATATATATATATATATATCTATATATATGCGTAGACAAGAAGATGAAAAACTTGTAGGAACTGGCAAGTTGTAACCGACCACTGCAATGAAGTTACCACGGACCGTACTACAGCCTTTTTCTCAGTTCCTTCATTCGTTTCAATTTATATCCAAGAAACGACGACAAGTTTCACAGTTCTACGCATACATAGGGCCTTTAAAACCTGCACGGAGCAGTACATTGTCCAATGCTCATTGTATATGTTTGACCATATGAACAGAGACGACGACGACGACGACTACTACTACTAATACTACTACTGCATGTACCGTATCCACCAGGCTTTTTCACAGAAGAAACAAGCTTCACACAGCAAGAAGCTGCGAGTCTCTTAATCAAGTTTCCACCAACCAGTTACAATTTATAAGCAGTCTATAGACAAAGTGACAACGACAAACTACAATTGGAAAATCAACAGATTTTAATTCTGATTATGGTCCAAGCAAATAAAAAGCAGAGGCACAATAGTAGGTATATGTGTACGGATGGAGACTGGGGTACCGCCTTTTCAATTTGCATTGACTTTAGTTCATCCTCTCGATAATAATTGCTATTGCTTTTATTCCACTTATTATTTCTCCTTCCCTTCAACCATCAACCATCACTTGTTGCTTATTAGTCCTCATGGATGATACATAAAGGAGGAAGACGCGGAGGTATAAAAAAAAATATGTGCAGACTGATTCACAGTTCTACATTTCATCCAAGGGTTGATGGAATCAACTAGAATTTCAAAAGTCACATGGATATTAATTTACTGGCATGATCCGACACCTGTTGCTTAGTGACAGAGTACTGTAGGCGTTCGTGAAACAGCTTCATTTCCCCCCAAGTCCTTATAGCCTTCCATCCTCCCGTCCATTGACAATCACCGAGTAACTATGATTTCCTACGTGATCTATGTACAATGTACCAATCCCTTCCTTAATTCCCATCCCATTAAAACCTCAAACCATTTGTTGAACAGTAGGTGAATCAATTGCAGCCGTATAGTATAAGAGGATTACAAATTAAAATTTTTTCAACTGAACTTTTATCAACCCTCGCGTAGTTAATGTGATACTCGTTTTTCAAATAAGTATCAAGTCATTAAAGCCGGAACGAGGATGTACATACTACTGAATGAAAACAATGACTCGAGGATCGGTAGTAGTAAAGGAAGACGGCAAGGTTAAGGTAAAATCTGTAATTTACTTCATTTCATGCGTTTCACAAAACAATAATCCCTCCAACAGCGTAAAACTTTTGTATAGACCAAATATGTTATTTGCGTAGTGATCCCAATTCCTTGTGCTGATGCCCAGGCATCCAAAAAATTAAGGTTTCTGTCATGTTTATCTCCTGATTTCCCTCCTGTCTAATGAGAGTCGCCTGGTTTTTGGTTCCCCTTTTCAGGTTACATTTTTCACGGCCTTGTTTGGGCTAAAGATTTTAAGGGAAATCCATCTCATGACCGAAATGTCAAGGCTAGTAGGTGACGGACGAGACAAGACTGGAAACGGAATAGCTCAGGCTGAGCGACAGCCTGAGCGATGTCCAACCTCTCCCTCAAAATCCTTACATGAAGTTTGAATTGAGTTACAAGTGGAACTTGACGAAACTTTAAAAAATGTTGATCCGGGAAGTATTTTATTTATGGTGTGTCCTCTGATTTCCCCTGAGCTTGATGAAGCTTGATGATATGTATGGGTTAGTGCGTTAAATAAATTCGGAAGCATCTTGATATGCATGTACATATGTACATCCTTGGGTATAAATACATTTATCATGTTAAAGCGGAGCTCAATTATGGAAGCACGTCAGAATTTTTATCAATATCTACTAACAACGGGACACGCAAAGGCTCGAGCGATGAAGCAAATATTATTAAAATCAAAGGAAACGGAACAAAGTTAAGATTAATGTAGGGATACCTTGTATGAAATAATAATTAATGACTTGCCCAATCAAACAGGAAAGTAAAGGAGGAAAACGGTATTACAAGGAGAGAACCATAAAGTTTATGAAATACAAATGTTCCCAGTGGTATCATAAGGGGAGACGTGTGGGTTTTGTATTTCGCATTCCGTAACATCTCTGTGTTGACTTGGGGATTTCAAGATGTTTGGACGTGGTTTGGGCAAGTTTAGAAAACGTGGAAGGAATACGTTCGGTTTAATCTCTTTTCTTTTTTATAGTTCGTCCAATAGCCGACTCAAGTTGAGTAGCCTACATATGTGTGTATTTATACATGTACATAAGCTTTTGCAGGAGCTATATCCTGACAGAAGTATTGATTGCGACCATCGTACCTGAATAGGAATGCGGCTTGAAAATTTACATCATCTTCCACATCAACCATCAAACTCATGTGCCGTTTTACTTCTCAGCCGTAATATTCATAGGTACATACATATATGAGTACCCACGAAAAAACTTTGATATGAACGGGGGAACGAGTGCTTTGCCTGTACAACTCAACTACTGCAGAAGTTTTGCATTGGGTAGTAGTAGTCACTACATTTTTGTTGTTTATGCCATTAACTACTTACAAGAAACATATCTTGTCCTTTAGTCTCTGGTCTTGTATGTGGCTCTCTCAGCCAAGATCCCTCCCTTACGGGTTCTCATCTCAGCCTCATCTCATCATCATTTGTATCTCTATTTTGGAGAAGGCAATCCAGAGTAAATGCTATTTTCATTTGACCAAAGCCACATAACAGTTTAATGTATGTTTTGGATTGAAAAAAGCTACTATTTTGTTTATTGATCTTGTGTGGTAAGATGTTTACTCACGTCCGGTTCTCTTTCAAGATCAACTAGTCACTGCACTTCTTTTATTATGCTCTCCAGAGTATATGTATACAGTGCGGGGTTTTGGTACTAGGTATTACAGGAGGGTTGGGTATTGGACCCAGCTCTATTGAAAAGAGTGTTGAAATGTTTGTAGGTAAGTTCGTGAGTACATACGTTCAAAGACAGGGAAATATCTTGATTTTGAAATTTACACTCCTACTGGGAACTATGCTTGTGGGAGAGCTTGTGGGTTTGTAGTTTGCCTAGCCATGGAGGATGGCTCACCAGATTACATCACACAATTGAGATGCACGTTATAAATTTACAATTGAAAATGGTCGTGGTGCTCACATTTCCTGATCAAAACCCAAGGGGAAATAGTTGTTACGATAGAGTCTCAACTAGTGAGGAATTAAAGGGTGCCATTTGCTGCATCATTGATTGTTTGTGAGGAGAGAAGTGGTACTTGGACTCGCTGGTGTTGTTATTGTGCATTATATGATGGTTTAAGAGATACAAAGTGCAAAAGTTTTGATTATACTTTCTTATAAATCTACATAAAGAAAGCATAATAATTATCCTTGATGATGCTGATGAGCTCTTCTCGTCGTTTCTTTTACTCATATAATGGTGTTGGGCATACGAGATGATTGTAATATAAAATGCTTTCATCACTTGAAATTCACCCACCTCAATTACCTTTTTTTTTTCTGACCAGCTCTCCTCACCAGCACATACGCAGTAGTGTGGAGGATTTTGTCGAGGGAGAAATGATATCGCTACAATTACCGATGTTTTTCACGGTGAGAAATATCGAGTGTAAAAAAAAATTCATGGTCATGGTCATATGTAAATTGATAGACAGGAGAGGATTGAGGACTGGACCAAAACAATGTATACATCAGGGCATGGTATTAAGCAGTGCTTCGCAAACTACCCACCCCTGTACACACCACTGTCTGTTCACATCACAACTCTGCAGTCGTCGTATTTATTCTGATTAGGTGGCCCGTATTACAGCGCCTGTTACACACTCTCAAGACGCAATACTATACAGATTAGTTTGACTGGTTGTCCAGCCCCAGACTATGAAGATGAATCTTCGCCCCTGTCTTACTACTTACATTATACGAGAAATGTAGATAGAAAGAATGGTAATGGCAGGCTGATGGATTTTACATTTAGTTGATTTCATACTTCGTATGCATACTTTTCCCTGGGATATGTCCAACGGTCATTATTTATTCTATACGTACCCTCGAATGGACGCGACCCGACTCCATCATAAACGGACGAGCTACTATTGCTCAAATCTCAAATAGAAATCCTGTAGGTTTGAAAGAAGAGAAGAAAAAAACATGGGGAGTTGAAACTCAACGCAATATATAAGAACTCTACTGCCTAAAATGTGTGAGTTACAAGGAAAAGAAAAGCAAAAATGCTAGTAGGGCTTGTACCCTCCATTTGGATTTAAAAATCAGAGCTTACTTGTCTTGGACTGTCCTTCGGAGAAAAAAGGATGCTGAAACCCTAAACACGGCTCTCTTCCTGGCTTATGCCCCCTTGAAATATGTGTGTTGTAGAAAAATTTAAATGGCTGCATGTACACATACATGTATGTATGTAAGTGGAGATCCTCGGAGGGTAGACAGTGTAGGAAGAAGTACATGTAACACAGTTTATTGCACTTACATTTTACCTGGTGGCCGAGTCTTCGGATACATGGTATGTGTGTATGTGTCCATTATCCCTTCATTTTATAGTCCAAGACTACAAAGCCAGTAAGTAGTTTGAAACAGATAGTTCATATCTGATATTGTGGTAGTTGCGGTTGAAGCAGCGTAAGAAACACTCAGGGTAAATGTGCATTCTTGGCAGGTGCATTTATGTCATGTGTGTATGGTAACGTCAAGGATCCACTCATAAGTTGATGGATGTACGGTCGTGTAAAGTTCGACGGATGTATATGTTTTTTTATGTCCACTCAGCGAGGGAGATGATATTAGGATAGGTTACCCACATAGACATACACTGGGAGAGGGACTACTAAGGAAACTACTACATCGACCAATAAAGCCTGAGAAGAGTGAGTCCAAAAAGCAAAACTCACAACAGTCTACATTTCTACAATAAAAATACGGAAAAGAATTCAAACAATGTAGCTCTAGGCATTCGGCTTAACTTCAGTCAACTTTGCTTTTTTCCTCTTCTCAAATCATCTTCTCCTTGCATACTTAGCTATTGTGAGGTAGTTGGAGATAGGAAGCGCGGGGAAGGAAGAGCAACAAGTAGTCTTGGGTTACACACACACAGAGACAGAGAGAGAGAGAGAGACGGAGAGAGAGAGAGAGAGAGAGAGAGAGAGAGAGAGAGAGAAACCAGTGAATACATGAATATGCTTTGCAAACACCACATTCATCTTCTTCCATATGATTTGATTGCAAGGCAGAGATGATCAACAGAGTATCCCACTGTAATAGGCAGGTAAAAGAGCACATGAGGAACGAAAGGAACAGGTGAGTTTTCCTCACTTAAGCACTCAAATGAATATTCCCCATAGGGATGGCTATACCTGTGTGTAAAATTGACTTGGCTATTTAACTCGACCCTTTCATTCTAGTCATGTGCTCCGTACTTACACCCCAAAAATTATGCCATATGTAAGCATGAGAGTCAGAGAACGGAATACCTGTTCACAGACTGAGGCGAGGAGGAAGGGGTTGATTGTCTACAACTTCAAGATTGCTGCGTTGGCTTGTACTCTGGCACAGGATTGGAGCTGATTTCCACCTGAATCCAATGAGAAGTGAATGGTCAGACACCCCATTTAAGCCCCAGGCATCAAGAACCAACCCATGAGGAAAGAAGGCAAATGTGGCATTCCAATTTAGTTAATCCTACCTTTTTCTTCTTACTACCTGCGAGATCTCCGTCCTGAGCCTCCTCGCGATAGTGGACCTTCTGGCGTGTGAGCAACAGTCGTCGACGACCACGTCAACTCTCGTAAAAAAGAATTTCACGGATTTTCACCGGATTTTTGAGTGTGTAGCCTGGATTTTGTCAAATTGTGAAGTGAAATCTGTCCGGTGCTAACAAGTGTGATGCAAGAGGTTTAATCCTTGTCAGCACATTATGACGAATTTTGGACAGTGTGATCACAAGTGGAAATTCAGTTGGTCAACATATTAAGGTGAGTGTCCATTGTTGTAGTATGACCGTTCGTTGCCTCCTGTGTTGGAACAGCAGCTCAGTCAGTTTTAGCCGTCTTGCATTGACAATGAATATAACAATCTATAGTCCTAGTTCGTGTAAGTATCTTCACGTTAAACAAGTGCTTAGCTAAATGGATCGACTCAAAATTCCACTTCCCGTTGAGTCAACTTATCCATAAAAATCAACATCAATTTCTACTTAAAGTTCAGAATTTATCTCCCGATTTTATGATTCTCATCCCTTCAACCAAAATAAATTCCATTTAAATTTCAACCATTCAGGAATTCTCACAGCCTTGAATTTTTTCCTAATTGTTCCTTTTCTGAATTACAATCTCCAATGTTTTGACTGAAATGAGAAACAAGATATTTTTGTTTCTATATTTGTGAAATGTTATTTTTGGTTGTTTTTGGAGTACTAGTCAGACAGAAAAATATCCTTTGAATGCGGAAAACCCTTTGAGAAAAAGATTGTGTGCTAATGCATCCCCCCATGTGTGTTTACTTACTAATAACGAAATAACTTAGGAGAGAAGAGAAAGATATGATACTTAAGTCGTGCCCCATTAGTATGGCATTAGAGTGAGATGTAAAATTTAGGAAGAGTCAAATAGTAAGACAAAACAAACTCTCACATATGATCCCACATATGAGAGGGTGTCCATCTCCAATAGCTCAAGTATGGATGGAGCATTCCTCATTAAGGAGAGATGAGTGCAAAGGAATTTACGGAAGATATGAGTACACAATTTCATCCAATGAGTGGAGCACGCTTACATTCTCCTTTATAAATAAATAAGCGTTTATCATTAAACTCTAGTAATTGTTTGATTCTCTCCGTCGACACAATGTACGTCAGTCCATGTAAGTTTCACCCTAGGAGCGGTAATAACCGTTGTGCATAAGTGCACTTTAAAACCATATTAGTGAGCGCATCGCTCATTCAAATCCTGGCCATAGACAGACATATATGGCTTTTTTGTTCTTATAAACGAGGAAACCATAAAAGTTTTGCTCTGAAGCTTTTTTTTCTCTCTCTCTCTCTTGAGGAAATTGTCTTTGCAGGGAAACAGTGTCTTTGATGTAAATGTTGGCGCAGGTAAATTAAACCAAAATGTGCTGCTGAATTAGGGAGGTGGTATTTCCAACATGCATATTAGCCTTTGAAATTGTCGGTGCTCGTACTTCCCAAACAACCTCTCTCAGTCAGTTACCAAGTAGTATTTCTTCATTTGATGTTTTGAAATCATTTAGTTACGTACACATCAAAGCGTTCTGCTGCTTCATCTCTAATAGCTATTAGTTATATATTTAATAACCTCCACGGTGCTTGCACCCGCAGAAAACAACAACAAAACTAGTGAAGTCAAGCTAAAACCAGTATCACTCAGTAGCAATTACGCCATAGTCCCTGGAAAAGTGTTCGTTTGGTGAGGCACAAGTTGGAGTGTGGAGAAACTCATTAAGAGCAAATGTGCGATGTACTAAAACACAAATACCAATATTCTCGATCAATGTTAAACATATCCCTTTGACGTTCGGAGGTAATATCTATTAAAGATTTGCATTTGAAGTGACAACTGAATCTTATTGCAGAGTCAAATGACACAATTTGTCAAAAGTAAAAGTGGACATTGCAAAACTCCCATGTCTTTAAGTTTTTTTTGATGTTGATCTCAAACTGGAGCAATGCATAAACATATATTCTGATTGTGAGCCATTCAAGTGGGGCATAGGTGACAATGTAATGTGGCACTTCATAAAAGTGAATATTAATGAGTACATCTATTACTTGTTTTAGGCACTCTGATCAAGCGATTAACTCTACAAGCACCTTTGTGAGCCTGCTGAAAGGGAAAAGTAATTATTTGCTTGGTTAGCATTGAGTCAGCTGGTAACTAAAGGTGTAGCAGATGATTAAATTATTAGTGCAGACATGTTTATTTAACACTTTCAATGGGGTAGTTAATGTAAAATCAGATGATGAAAGATTCGATTTGTAACTTATAAGTAAGGAATTACCTTTACTCCCTCTAAAAAAAAAAGGAAATCAGCTTGCAAATATAAGCAGTAATGAGCAAGTTAAAACTGCTCAGGAGCTATATCTGTTCTTTGGGAATTACATTGAAAGTTTCTGATTTACACATGAGTAAACAATACAGGTTGTTTATTTTAGATAATTTCCTTCCAACCAAGTGTTAGCGAGACAATTGTTGATTGAAAAACCTCAATGGAATGGGAGGAGGAGAGGTTGACGGAAGGTAGAAGGAAGCCAATCTCATATGAGTGTTTTTTTTTCACTGAGGAATTTAAGGTGGCTTATTGTCATTGTTCATATGTTCTGGGTCAGTTTATTTTGAGTCGTGCCCCCTTTATGAATAGCATTTCATGGGAATTCTCAGAATGTGGGTACAGTTTTAAAATTTGAAGTGTCCCTGTCAATGAGTGTAGCATAGGACTTTATATTCAAATACCAAAATTTTTAAGCTAATTCCACGTTTTACCTGGAAGGAAAGCCGACTTAAAAAGTGGCTCTGTAACTTTGTTTTTGTTGGGTTCTAGTTCTAGGTAAGATTAATTATTTTTGGAGCGTATATAGTAAGAGAGTAATAACCAAGTCACTCGTGTATTTTTTCCCCATTTCTGTGTGAATCAAAATTAATGTTTGTTTTCTTTTTTAGCAGGGATTTAATTTTATTTAAAGATCATCCATATAGATACCATAAGCATTTGAAGATTCGAGCAGACTGATAGTAGATCAAATTCTTGGATACAAGCTACAGTGGCGACGAGCACCTGTTTATAAACCATACCGTTAATTTGGCTCTACTATTGTAGACATGTTAAAATAAGGAGATACTGCATATGGTGACTACTGGAATTTGTATGTAGGCATATCTATGAATAGATTTACATTCCTTCCAGAAATGCATTGCAGGTGGGTTGAGGTGATTGTTTTGCCTTTCACTTGGACAGTCTACAGTTGGGGCTCACTGCATTTAGTGGTGATAGTTACTTAGATAGTTTTGACATTGAAGGCGTTCCTTCAACAGTGGCCAAGGTGAGTGGACGTAGTTGTTAATGTGACATGATTTGTTGGGTTTGTAGGTAAGGGAAGTTGAAACGGAGAAGTGACAGAGAGTGTGGACGGGTGACAAAGGAGAGAGAGAAATGCCTCTTGTGCGGAAACCGAGATCCAGCCGAGGTAGAGGACATCATAGTGACGATGAAGAGTCGACACCGATTTGTCGGTGCCGAGTTCTTTACTTGGGTTCCGCTGTGCCACATATTACAAAAGATGGACTGCAAGGGATTCAAGAGCCGTTGAAGGAATTGTACCCGGATTCGGGTTTATCCTCGCTCAAAGGAATTGATTCGTGGTTGAGTGTGTGGTCAAATGGATTGTTACTTGAGAATGTGGACGAGAAAAATACGAAGATAACTCGATTTTTTCCTATTGAGTCACTTCATTACTGTGCGGCAGTTCGTAATGTGCTAGTACCAGCAACAAGTGGTGGATCTTCTTCGAGTGAGAAAGTCCAAAAGTTTCTACCACTGGACTCTCCCTTTGCCCGACTTCCTAATTTAAATCATCCCCCGTTGTTTGCCTGTATCCTCCGACGGACGACGGGGATCAAAGTGTTAGAATGTCATGCATTTATTTGCAAAAGAGAAATGGCTGCGAATGCATTAGTCCGCTGTTGCTTTCATGCCTATGCGGACTCAACGTATGCAAAGCAGTTAGAGAATGGTGGGACTCTGCCTTCAACGAATGGAGCGGGGCTGACAAATGGTTATACTGTAGGAACGAATGGTGCCGGTACTCTCTTCAAGGACTCGGACAGTCGTCCAGTTCAGAGATCTGTGACACCGCTGGACTCAATTGAGAAAGTGGCCGGTTGGCAAGCTCATAGTCAGAACGGAGACTCGGACATCATCGTTGTGGCCAATTCAACTGACGATGACTACACGGACGGACCAATGACTTCAACTCCCCGTGATAAGTTTGAGTTTCGTGCCGAATTCCCAGATGAGGATGAGATTTATGAGGGGGATGAGAATCACAAGGTTTGGGGAGGGAATAATTCCACATTGGGTCAAAATGGAACATCCGAGCTTGTTTATCTGGAACCAGATGGAACATTAAAGTCTGTCAAGTCCCATACCTCTCGTCTGTCCCGACCTAGGCAATTCATGTCCCCTCCCCCTCCCCCTCCACCCCCACCCCCTCAACATTTCTCCTTGCTAAAATCCGCCGAGGAAGATGCTATGTCCACGAAAAAGAAGACCAAGAAGAAGCTAAAAAAGGAAACTAAAAGTCAACAACAGTTGCAACAGCTCCACCACCACCACCAACAACAACAGCAACAAAAGTATTTGATTCGCCCTGCCTCCATGATGAATCTTAGTTCTCCGGCAGGGCTCCAGCCCGGAATGTCCACAGCAAGACCCGGGAGTGTGCTCAATGGTCCGGTCTCCCACAGACCGAGTAGTGCAATGTCCACACTGCAAAGAAGTCGCCCCATGCATCCTCCACAACTAATACCAGTGCCACAACATGCAAATGGATTTACAGTCTTGCAAGGAATCCCTCCCCAACCCATCTACGGACCTCTACCTCCTCACCACTTCGCCATGCACCCTCAGTTGGTCAAAAGCTCCAAGTCAAAGAAGAAGCAGAAGCAGCAAATGCTCACTCCAGTCCCAATTATGGCTCCTACCCCGATTCCCCTTGTCCCCCATCCTGGTAGACACAGTATCCCTTCACCAATGAATTCTACCCCTTCACCCATGTTCCATCATCATCAGAAGATGACTCCCGAAGACCTGAAGATGATGAAGCAGCAGCAACCCACGCCGGAGAGGATGATGGTCCCGTCCCACTACGCGACAATCGAGAGGGGATACCATTACCATTCGCGCCAAATGAACGGAGACTCGGCCACCCTGGCCTCAAATAAGAGTAAGTCGAAGTCAAGCTCTAAAAATGATTCAACAGGTTCTCCATTCAATACTGGAATTTACCGGAAGAAAGGCCATCTGAATGAGAGAGCCTTTTCATACTCAATACGCCAAGAGCATAGGTCCCGTTCTTATGGATCGTTAGCCAATCTGCAGTTTGTCAATGAATCAGGTGGACCTTTACTGCGGCCTTCCGGGTCACCTCC
This sequence comes from Allacma fusca, assembly GCA_947179485.1. Lineage (NCBI taxonomy): Eukaryota > Metazoa > Arthropoda > Collembola > Symphypleona > Sminthuridae > Allacma > Allacma fusca. The sequence goes on along the minus strand of OX359249.1, from coordinate 19,121,146 downwards.
ATCCACGGCTGAGGGGATGAAGAAGGAGCGAGAGATCATTCAAATGGTCAGAGACTTAGATTTATCCGGAGACGAAATCGAGAGATCCCAGGTCCCTCCGGAGCTGTATCCTCCTAGGAAAGCCAATGGGTACCGTCATCAGAATGGCCACGGACCAAGAATCACTCATCGGTGAACAATCAGGTCAGCTGGGATACATCACTCACTACCTTTCTCAAAAATCTTTTAACTAATTCAATCAGGCTTTCAATTTTGACCAAAAAAAAATTACTAATCTGTTAAATGCGATAATATATGTCAAGAAAAAAAATATTCCTTTGCGTGCACGACTTGCATTCATTCTCTCTCAATCTTTCTGTATATGCCTGTACTACTCTCCGCATGTCTTTCACTTCTCTGAACCATCTATTTATTTACTATTTTAACATCCACAAAACGTGTAGACAGTGACACTAATGTGTATGTAAGTGATTGTTTACAAGCCCCATTGCGAAACAACAAATGTGTACACACTGAATCAACTTGATCTTATTAGGGTAACTGTAGCCAGAAAAAATAGCAAAGTCAAGCAGGTTAAAAAATAAAAATTTAACAAACCATAACCATTGAGTTTGTTTCATTATTATTACACACACACACACACACACACTCATACTACACACACATTTAGATTTTTTATTATTATTAACAAGACAACCGCAGTTATTTTTCTCAAAGAGAATAATAATTGACATGATAGCTGAATATAACCGAGAAGTACATAGTCAAGTTGAATGGCTGCACAACTATTGTCAGTTAGAGTTAGGGCGGAATCCAATCAAAATGAATCATACTATAAAATTTAATGTGTATGGGGATAGAAACCGTGTACTACTACTACTCCCTTTAATCCATCTCTGTCACTTTCTCAAGACAGTCATAATAATGGATTAACAACACACACACGCGTCTATACCCGTAACATGTGAATAAATGTGTGTACTCACGAGGACATTGAATTTTCAACTTTCAATCAAGCAAATACTCACGTGTATATTTCCTTATCAGCTTCCTAAGAAACCTGCCTTCATTTTTCCTGTACGAAGTTAATTACTGCACACGGCTTACTTAAAGAAAACCCTGGATACTGTGGCAATATGTTTTGAATATGAGAGTTAGGAATTTATGCAGTTATTCAAGACTACAGATGCATATGTGAGTAGCAAGTACAGTACTTGAGTCAAGTCCTTGCTCTATTTTTTCACACTTTTCATTCAATTCAAGATCGGTATCTTTTACAGGTGGAATGTTGTATTTAGTTTTGAGTATGTTGGTACAAGCAAGAGGTACTTGGTGGATGAATAGAAACCCCGGAGAATATTGTACACAAGGGTTATTGTTACCGTTGAAAAGTATTGCAGTGTGTGAGAATAATAGAGTGGACTCAAGGTTGTTCCTTCCTCGACCCTTACCATACCAAAGGATAAAAATAATGTTGAGAAAACTATTTTTACCTGTGCATATATTTTACCTCCACAATACAACCAGACGGTGACGATGGGTGCAGGTAGACCCAGTTTAGTATGAGGTGGGCTGTTCCTACCTCATCGTCTTCTGAGAGTGTTACAAAGCCGGTACCTGGGATGCCCGACATAATATAACATGGATCTTTTGACGGCTGTAGTCCTGTTCATTTCTATTGGGATATATGCTCTCTGTGTCGTGATAGTCCACTATTTAATACCTGTCGGAATTCCTTCCATAAAAGTGTCCCATGTGCTCTGTAATTTATGTATGCACATACATTCTGTGTAAAAGTTCCCATTTAACTATTAATATCTGTGGGAAAGTATTGTGGGTAATGACATTCGTAAATTAAATACAGCATTGCACGGGACATTATACCATTTATTCCCTGTGTTATTTACAAGCCCTAGCAGTCTTGTTTATGGAATAAAGTAAGGTGCGCTGTTAGCTCTAAAAATATTTGGTTGAGCACACAGTGCCGTAACGTAATGCGGGAATGCTGCAGTTGCTGCAACGCTCATACACTTGACTTTTAACAATTCTTTTGATGGAGTGCGAAGGTTGAGCAATAGATTTCAGCTGTGGAAATTATTAGTAAGTGCACACTAGTGCTTCATGGTAGCTTTAAGATGCTGGGTGTTGGGATGATGTATAGGATCTATGAGAGAGGTACACATGAGATGAGTATGTACTCAAGCAAGGGCTTTTATTATTATCCTCGGGATAAGTTTTGGCTTTTGGCTCTTGTTACGATTAACGAATGTATCTCATCCCTTGTGGTACAGGTTTCCGAGGTGCATTACTTTTGTGCTGTTGTTAAATTACAGAAGTGCTCTGAGCAGAGAGAGAGAGAGACTACGTAGCTGTCCACATACTGATGATCTAAGTTTAAGATTTACTCCCTTGTGAATTTTCAGGTTGAGTGTAACCACATAACTCTTGCAATTATTACAGTATTTCCTTGGAGCACTGTAGCTGCAGAAGGGGCAGGCCAGGAGATGAGCATTTCTTTTTTACACACACTTAAAGGAAAAGGCTGGCTGTTTAATTATAATTGTTGGAAACAGTTCCTTTATGGTACGGAAATGTGCTTTCTGCCCAGTAAATATTGAGCTTGAATTAGTACAGCAGCGTTCGGTGTATAGTCTTTGAGGGTTTGTGCGTATAGTGAGATTATTATGAATAATAGCAGATGATTGCCGTCCTCACCGAGTCAATTTAATTTCTGAACCCGTCCTTACGCATTCCTTCCCCGAGCATAAGTAAAATGCTATTTTGTATTTACACATGCAGGCATATAGGAGTAGGTATCCAATTCTGTGTATAGATACTTGTATAGTGTAAAGGTATGACATGGTAGTGACTTAATGATGAGCCAGTACAAATAGCCAGTATCTATTATGCGTCCGTCCTGATGTGTTACCTTTGAACCTGACATTCCAGAAGACTTGCCTATGGTCAAAGGTCTGTTTGATGACGACTTCAAATAGGAATACCAAGAAGCGAGGTGAATATCAATGATAGATGGTATTAAGATTAGATGTGATGAGGCTGATACGTGGAACCTTTTTTTTTCAATTTAAATATGCAGACAGAATCAACCAGAGATCTAAGAATTGTTTGCAGAGAGAAATGCAGGATCCGTAGTATGTAATTACTGATTAGCAAGCGAGTTTATCACATGAATACCAAATCCATGCATACGAATTCTCTACCCGGCGCAGAGCACAATGGATATTTACATCTTGTAAGTCTCTGTACTACACCAAGTCACAATAAGTGGGTATTACATAAATGAAAATTAGATGTTCAACATGACAATGACAATGTTGGAGGTAGGCTGACGGAGGTACGTAGATTGCAATATTCTTTACTTCATGTCCATATCCAAACAGACATTCAATATAAGTCAATTGAGAGGCTCTCCTGTAGGGCAGGTATCAAGGGGTGCGTAGTGTCAGCTGACAATATGTGAACATCCTTTGAAAACTATGTATATATGAGTGTTTGGAAGGACTCATATCCTCAATACTGTCGGCACATGCAATCGATGCCTTTCAGGTAACCTCCTAAAAAGACTAGAAAATCATGTAGATTTCAAATGGAATTAAATGTGTCTACATGAGCCCTGTGTCTGTGAAGTGACTATTTATGACATACATACTTCACTGAACTGGGTGGAAGTGAATCAGCCGGCTGGTTATGTGTAGAGAATTGACTTTTTTTTTCTCCGTCAAAGGCATGAGGGGGTCATCTTATATTCAGCGTGGGTTGAGTTAAAATCTTTTACAAAATATGTGCTTGTTGTTGTTGGTGTTTCTTTTTTTACTCGAACAAAAAAGTGCCAACACCTTCTGCACTTGATGTTCGCCTCTCAACGGACTGATACATATATATTGTATCTATTTGTGCCAGCATTTGTACCTACCTTCTGTAGAGTCCTTTTGTCTGTATCCCTGGCCTTACATCCCTCTTGAGAGTATCTGCAATTATTTGTGGATTGCATTTGCTTGCTATTGTCTTCATCTTGAGTCTCTTCCTGTTCTCTGATATTGATGACTCAAAAGAGAATTTACTAAAATGAGAGGCTCAATGATTGGATGCAATGTGTGTGTCTGTGTCTGTGTGCAGGTCTGTAATGAATTGTCTTTTATCGTATATATTACGTCACTTGTGAAAAAAAACAAACAATGCGTGGCTTTTCAGTTCTAGATATCTCCATGTTATGTTAAATATTATGTAGTGAAACAATACTTGAATACCTTCGTTCCACTATCTTCCTGAATGAGAGAGCACGCTCTTATACATTGGTTTACTTACAAAAGTCTATCTGTACTAGAGTAATGATTTACTTGAGTTTAAGTTTAGGTGCTAATTCTACCTGAAAATTATGTAAGCTCAATGAGGTTTCTCGGTTTTTTAAATCCTTGGATTTTTCCTGGTGCATCCATTCTCTCGTCTCCACTCCTTGATCTCGCTTTGTCCGTACAAGTTGTGTACCGTATCGAAGAGCCATAGTCCGTGAGGAAACGTCATCATTTTTTATAATTTACCTCCTAGCACTTGCTCAGGATTGGGAATGCTCTTACATTATGTCTAGCCTCCTGAAGATGACGATGATGATAATATCATATAAATTCAGATAACGTTATTTTTCTCTTTCATGTTGAGCCTGCACTCCATTTTAAATGGTGTAACTCATGTGTGCACGCGTAAAGAGTTTGCTCGGTAAACTCTTGAGTACATACCCAAACGCACCTGATGACGAGAGGAGTGCAAAATCCAAAATGTAGAAATAAATGAAGTAACTATCTCCGCTGACGATTAGTTCTGGCAAAAATATATCTCTGATTTATATCACGCTCATCCGTCTCTTCTCGAGGCAGTATTTTTTTTTCCTCATAGCAACAAACAACAACTGTATTATTCAAGAATAAAAAACCTTCTCACTTCCTTATAAATGCTCCATGCTTCACTCTGCTCATGGCCTTATACTGAGATAACCCACGCACTAAAAGTGAGCAGAGGAACATTGCGACCATCTCTTATTTAAGAACTAGGCTTCATAACCACTTGACTCACTATAGGGACAGGAAAACCTCACATTTTTAAGCGAGTTCCCCAAACTGTGCGAATTTAATGAGATTGACACTCAGTTAGTATAATGGGAGAATCACGCCACAGAAAACGCAGCTTGAGTGCTGCCAAAAAGGAGACCTTCCGTGTAAAAATGTGATTTTGGTTGGTTTAATAATTCCCTTTTCCTTGAACGACCCCTCATGATGGTTGTCATTACCTTCCATTTTGGTATGAAATATTTTCTACTTTCATCCGAACATATATAAACACAGTCCTGAGCCAGGACATTGAAATTGAAAAACCTTTTATGTTACTGTTTCTTTCTGGTGACTACCTTCCAGCAGAACCTACATGGATCAATCAATATCTTCCGCTCATGTGGTTCATATTAAAAGGTCATAGGCAGAGCGTAAATAATAGGAGATATAGTTAACTGGAACTAAAGAAAATCCCCCTCAGGATGAAGGATCAGGGTTTCAATATGCTCCATCCAAAGAGGCATATAGTTGTGGGAAAGTACAAAGTAGCAGCCAGATTTAAATTGACGGAAGAAAATGTAGTTACAGATACGTAAGAAAGGAATCAGGGGGAAAAAAAAGTTGATGTGCGAGTTAACGTACCAAGGGGAATGGGTAAAGATTTTTTGAAACGCTCAAAGAATTTGGTGTATGATTGTACCGTACACATGATGACTACTAGGTATGCCTGTCGGTTTGAGTCTTGATTGGGATTAGACATTATGTTCCTGCCTGCCACACTCCATTTTCTGCACAAATAAGAGTCTCCCATCTGTATCCTATTGGTTGGTAGATGCAGGTAGACTTCTACAAGACAGACTGTAGGAACAACGGAGGAGAGATACAGAGAGAGAGAGAGAGAGAGAGAGAGAGAGAGAGAGAGAGAGAGAGACGTGAACAAGGAAAAGAAAACGTTAGTTTCAATCGAATGAGACAAGAAAATGGTATGTACGGAACAGGACCTGTAACAAGCAGATTCTTTTTTACAGATATTTTGATTCCTCAAGCTGAACTTTTGAAAACACATAATGTGGAACACCTTTCATCGTCATTCATTCTCATTATAATCGCCGTGGGTTCTTCGTCTTCTTTTCATTTTGTACGGACGTACACACACACCTCAGTCATACTCAGATGTACTTACTAATACTTTTGGAACAAGTCACCTTATGTAGGCCTAAATCCTCATCTCCACTTTTTCAGTCACACGATCACCCACATATTTACACTACAAATGTTTCATGAGGACACTAGCATAATAATCATTGTTGAACAGGCTTTGGACTGCTTCCACTTGAATCAGACATCTTTCTGTTGCAATTTTTCAGATAGATACACACACACTACACACACACAGACAGATGAGGAGTCTTCGTAGAGTACATGCAGTGTCTTGTAAAAGTGGTAGTAATGGCTGAGGGTAAGTACGACGGGGTTGACTGTAACCATTGTGTATGCATAAAGGTCAGATGTCGTTAGTGGACATAATGAAGGACGCATATCTCGAGATTTCTCAACACACCAGTGTCCTGCAGATTTTGAGAGATGTGGTCTTCAGCACTGTGGACAGTGTGGAGTGTGGTGAGGAGTGTATGTGTGCAAGGGGGAAATGATTGAGTATTAAGATTGAATATGGGAAAACCTAGTGGATTCATTTGTTAAAGTGTACGACTTCATTGAAGAGTGAGTAAGAGTAGGAGATTGGACAGAGACAAAAGAACAAGAGAATATTTGAAGGAGGAGGAAATGTGGATTGCATGTAGTTAGGTTACGCTGAGAGCCCATCGAGCCTCCCATGTACTGTTACTCTCATCTTTTCTGCTTAGCTTGCTCTTTTTAATTAACCAAGTAGTCAGCAATGGTCAACTACTTGTGCTCGTAGCATTTAAAGCCAACAACTTCTCTACCCTTTCCCTGCCATTTTCCACTCCGTACTCACACAGATCCACCTGCAACTTGGAATTATTTTATATAGCTTTTTTTGGGCTGCAGTGAGTGTGTAAATACAGGGACTCACGAGTGCCGTGATAGATACATACATACTGGGCCCCTGTATAAACAGTAAGCACTCACTGACAATAAGAGTTTTATGCGTTTATTACCTTCAACTTATTCATTTTCATGGAATTTGCAGGGAAATATTTAGTGGTAGTGACACCACCACCCTATATATTTGTGAGATGAAATTATTATAGTTACCTACAGCATAGACAAGAAATTAAGTTGGGAGACTCAGGAAGGTTTCTTCTTTTTTTTTGTGCTGGTTCTCTCCTGCTCATTCTGTAATATAATAATAAGGGAGGGAACAAAAACATGACATCGCACACTCGATGGACACAATATTCAAAAAAGTTTTTGCAGTAGTGTATACGTGTGAGGTGTATGTGGAATGGCAGGAACTGCGGATACATACATACATACATACATACATACATACATACATACATACCTTGAACCTACATACACCGCACTGCTGGAGTACCGTTCGCAATTATTATTTCTCTACATGCATTGACGAGTGCATACAAACCCTTTTCTTTCACTGAAAGACTTGCCTAGTTGGCGCTCCTAAAAAGTTTTTCCTCATATTTTAATGTATGATGATGATGCTATGACTAACTCTGGTAATAGTACACCATAATTTATTATTTAGTAAGTTAGTTGCGTTCATCAACGTGAATACACACCCGCATCGGAGTTTTTTTCCCTTGCCTATAAAGATACTTACCTGCCTCTCTCTCATTCCTCTCCTCTGAGCTTGTTCATTTCTAATTATAACTTGATGTGTCATTGTTTGTGACATCAATCATTCATCAGGAAAGGGACGAGGAGCGTGCGTAGTTTTTTCCTCTCTCTCTCTCTCTCTCTCTCATATGAATCTCTCTCTCGTATGAATCTCTCTCTCTCTCTGGGATCTTCAGGTGAAGAATTGGTTTAGAACAGTAAGGAATCTTTGTGTTGTGGGGGATAATATACGGAGGATATATGATGAGAGCTCTGACAAACGTGGAGAAGCCTTTAAATTACCCAGGACATGCATATGTACAGTCGGGAAGAAGAAGTATGGTTGAGTTCATTTGAATATTTTGTGAATGCATTGAGTTTTAAGTGTGTGGACCATCATTTAGCGTAACTTAGGATTGTCTTGTGTGGTTACGGTACGGAGACCCATAAAAATGACCAACAAGTTGTAGTATGGACGGGTGAGCAGTAGTGGTTTTTCTTCACCGTTCATTTCCTCCCTCCGTCGATCATCTCATTAAAACAAACTAGTCAAAGAAAAGAGAGTGCAAAAGAGATTTACACTTGATGATATTGTAAATTCTAGGTTTAGATTTTAGCCTGAGTTACATGCTGATGCTGTTGCCTGGCTTGCTCTTCAAGTTCTCTGTCGATGATGATGATGATGATGATGATGGTAGGAGAATTCAAGTGTTCAAACATCGGGGGATGGCATACCTGTAGTATCAGGATGTATTCTGGTTATTTGCTATGCACAATCAACAATGAGTTCCTTCTCACTGTGATGAACGTTTCATATTATTACAAAAGGTTAGTCCTTACGTGCACAGGTTGAATGAAGTAATATGTAGTCATCTGCACAGTTATTACAAGTTTTCGTCGTTACGTAGTTGGGAAAATTTCTACAGACGGGATCACCATTAATCTGCTTTCGTATTCCAAACACGATATCTAACCAATGCTCTTGGTTCAGCTTACCCTTTGCTACTCGTTTGTACCAGAAGATCCTCTTCTCTTTACGTACTGGCGGAGTAAACGTTGTTGAACTTTTAATAACAGTCTAGACAAATTCTTTGTATATATTATTTTCATCCAGTCCAGCGAAAATGAAATACCATGCGATAAAAATTTGTAGGGGTAAGGACTATTATTTGTTCATGAATACATTAGCAGTTTACTCTTCAACTTTCCCTACATATGTATATACAATAATAAAACCACTCCTGAGGAGCACATATTACCCTCTAGTGCAATAACACGCTGAGGAATTCACGTACGAAAAATATAAATAGTTGTGAGCTACACTACTAGAAAAGGGCTTGTAAAGTGAGGAGCATTTAGGAGAAAGGCAAATACATAAGAGAGTCATTGTCATTAATCGGTGAAAAATTAAAGCAAGCTACTCTTTTTTTTTACTCACTCAGGAATAATAACTTGTTATTGAATGTTTGCTAAATTACCGAGATCAATTATTCAATTTAAGAAAAAACACGTAAGTATAATTATTCGATTGCCATATTTCCTCGACGGCGTTCCATTACACATACACACGCATACTTAACCACCTGAATTGATGACATGGAAAAGAATAATTCAAACCTTGCATCAATAACAGTCGGCAGGTACCTTCTGACTGGATTTTCACTTCAGATTGATGGACAGACTCGAGAGGGACTTATATACTTAGACATAATTTAGCTTTCAGACACCGTGTAAAATACAATGCCCATAAATGATATTTTTTTTGCCCACCTTCCTTGCCTCTACTTTACTCTACAATGAGGATGATCCATCTTTTTCTCTGTTTATGCTGCTTCAACAGCACTGTCAACTCAATGTTTATGCTGGCAGGTTCTCTCCTATATACAAGTGATTTCCTCCCTCGGAGGAACAACTGCCATGTTAATCAGTTGACAACGTTCCATTGAGGAAAAGTTTTTTTTTTGCTGGTTGCTAGAATATTAAAAGACGTTGTTGTAACTTACTTTTTCTCTCATGTCAAGTATTGAACAGGAGAATGGTGAGGCCATATGTAGTCTGTGAGTAAGTCTGAGGGGCTACGCAAAGAGCTACAGTGTGTACAGCGTGTGAACAAAAGGAAATATTCTAAAACGACGAGCCTCCTCAAGTTGAAAGTAATTAATCGTATGGGTACATGTACGTCAAATTACCTTAGAATGTTTGAGACCGGCTGGTGGTAATGTATAGATGGGATGGTGTATCTCCGAATAATTATTATTATATAGGTTCAGCTTGTATTTAATAAAAGTAGGAATTCTTCCTTAAGTGTTCCTGGGTTGTGCGTACATAACTTGAGATGGCTTGCTAAACTTAAAATACACTGTATTTCAACTTGAGCCGCAGCTCCCTAAGATGAGGTAATGCAGTTGTTGGAGTGTGTATACATAGATATACATACATAGGTGTGTGTGTGTGTGTGTATGTGTGTATGTCTAAAATGCGTATATAGTTAAACCTTACATGCATGCATGTTGAACGGACGAACTTTGGAGTAGTAGTACTCATTCGTTGTGCATGAAGGGAGTTTACGGGATGAATTCAAAGTTGAAAGGATGGAAGCATTTCGCATACATAATCGGTAGCTATAGGTAAATTCTGGTAATGGAAAGGTGGTGCCATGAGGGAGAGGAGATTATGAGGCGCTCATCTTTTATATTCGCACACAGTAAATGTGAATTTTATCTTTTCCTTTATAATGCTGATACTGTGTCTTACACAGGGAGAGGTGGTAGGAGTATTACCCAGAGAATTCCGAGAAGGTGATCTTGAGAGGACTAGAGAGATACCTCACGTGTAGTTTACCATAGGATGGATCAATTGGTGTAACAAGTACACAAACACAGTATTATAATTCTACAAGTATACTGATCATACACACATACACACACACACTCACACACACACACACACACACACACACTAACACACACACACACACACGCAACATTGACTTTAAACAGTGTAATTCTTATGTGGAACTTTGGGATATGCTGCTGTCATTTCAATGTAAAGTTACTTTACATATGAGTAATTTCTGTGGACGATAAGGAGCTCCAAGTCTTGCTGTATGTTGTTTGTCCACAAGCATGTATGTATGCCATTGTTCTGCATGTGGAATTGGTGTGAATGAATGGAGCTGGATTTGCAAGTTTTACTTCTTTTGGCTGGACGTTGATCGGCTTAGATATATGGGAGAGTGTACTGCGTGGAGTTATCCGTGGATTGTAGTCTGTGGTAGAGGAGGATTTATACTTATAGATAATTTTATATACAAGTCTCTATACACACTACAGGCTCACACACTACTACACATACTCGCAAGGCATGCCCATATGTATGTATTCCCACATGTATGCCGAGGGAGTCTCTAGCGAATATACATATCCTCAAGGGTGTTATTGACCTTTATTCTTTCATCTGCAGAAATTATTTTCCCACCGCCACCACATCCCTCATCCTCATCTTTCTACCTCGTTTTATTTTGCATCTCTCTCCTATGCACTATCCGTTGTTGTTCCTATTTAGCCTATAGTCTGCTCGAGCTCCTAACTCCCAGCTAAACTCCTCTAACTTGAAATGAATAACAGAGATTAAGTTGGTTAATATTTTTGCTACTAGCAACGGTTTCATACACTACTTGCTCCTTTTTCTTCTCGATCTGCCAAGATTTTCAACGCTTGAGTCATCCTAATTTTATAGGTAGACTGTAAGTTATGATGGACAGAACTGGCTTAAAGTTGGACTCTAGCAATTGTTTTCCTTCGTAAATATCTCTCTGTATGTATATCCTCACTGCATTCCTGATTTTCCTGAATATCCTCACTTCACTAGAAACTTGATGATGTCAAAAACTGTAGGATACAGAAGTCTGGCATCCTCTGAATAATTTAGTTGCGAGCTACTTATATCAGTACAATTTCCATTCCTGCAATTATGCGTTTATCTCCGTATGTAAATCCTCAACTGGTTTTTTCTCTGGTTGTATATGGGGTTCACTATAGTCTCCTCCAAGTATTTTTCTTGCCCTTTATTTCCTTTTTTTTGGCATGAGGTTTTTCCAGCGCCCAGTAACTGGCTTTTTGATCAAAGTAAAAAAAAATATATTGGTAGGTCCCGTTTATTGGCTGACATACGTACTCGCAAATAGTTTCACCGGCATGTAAACTTGAAAACTACTGTCGTTTTTGTGCTCACTGCATTATTCATTTGATTGCCTGAGAGTGTGCTGAGGGAGACCCATTATGGGAAGACACATTTTTTTTCCTCTACTCTCCCAGTCAGTTCTATAAATACTTGGAAGTTTGAGCACATATGAATTACATAGTCTTCAAATTCTACGTTCTTGGCACATATGAGAACCACAAAGGGAACTTATCGTAGGAGCATTTACTGACCATTTGAATTGTGGCTGTATAGTGTGTAAGCACAATGTAAAGAATTGACTTGTATGCTTTGGTGTGTCTTCTACTAATTGTAATATTGCAGTGCCTCTAATTGTAAAATGTACAGATTATAGCCTAACTAGTACTACAATTCATTCTTCTTAAAGTAGGATGACGCTCTCTCTCTCTCTCCACAATATGTATGTATTTATTCTCAGGTACGGTGTCCTCAAAGAATTTCCCAAGTCAGAAATGAGTATGTACAACTATTGGGGGAGACCATTTGAAGGAAGTAATTTCAATTGAATTGATCGCATGTGATATGTAAGCCCATGTAAAAGTTTTGTAAGATAGTGTTTGAAAGTTTCTTGAGATTGAAATAGCTAGGTGTTAACATCACGAGATGAGTGAAGATGGTCGCTTTTTCTTGTCTGCTTACTCAAAGAAAGGAAGAAAGATAATTTACAAATACCTCAAACACTATATACTACAAGCTACACACAAAGATTAAATTTTCAATTAGCGGGGCTCCTCCGTGCTCAAATTGGCATCCTTTGAGTAGCCAATGTGGTTGTCCATGTAAATGAGGCTCTAATGTACGAGCAGGAGGAGGGAGAGTGAGATGAAAAAAAAAATACTTTAGCGTATATGAAATCACCTCTGGGTATTTGATGACCAAACAGTAAGTCTCTCAAATTATTGCATTTTAGCAGCCCTTTCTTTTCCCAACGGAGCTGTTCAGACCATCAGAGCTATAGGGCTGCTTCTGGTTCAATTTATTAATTGACTTTAAGATTAGTTACACACACACAACCCATGGGATGCTAACTACTATCACCCAGAATGTATGTGTTGGTTGGATTTTGTAAAAACTGGAACTGTTCAGCCTCTGATCTAAATTTTCTTGTCAAGAGTTGAGTCAAATCTACAGGAGACCAGGTTCTGACTATACCATACATATCTTATACCTTGAGACCTATAATCTACGATTACTCCTTGGCGTGGTTGGAATTATTTATGTATATCTAAATGCTCACTCTAAATTCATCTGCATTAAGAATAATTTAACCAGTAATTATTTACTGAGGTTTGAGCTGAATCGTGAGTTGGCGTTTTAATTTAAGCTCCAAGAGTATCTCAAGTTTACGTCAAGGAAAATATAGAATTACGTCTCTCCTCAGTGATTCCAATGAATATTCTGGTATTTTTCCAATTCCTCAACTAGTGCGCATTGTCCTCCAACATTTTTAAATCCCATGTACACAGAACCACTGAAGGCGATGAATCCTTAATAAGGAACTCCAGTGTGCTGAAAAACACTTGCAGTTTCTACTACGACTACTACTACTATGACTACTACTACTACTACTACGACGACTACTATTATCCTTGCTTCCTTTTTGTACTAGCTAATGTTGTGAGGAACACTTGTAGTGGAGTTGGAGCTACAAGTAAATTTATTTACTAGGATGGACTCATCCTTAATGCATTCCCATAAAGTTTTGGTCAACTGTTTCTAATTTATTCGCAGTAATTTAGATGTGAGTACGAAGCATGGTCATAATGATGATGTGAATATAGATGTAGGTAATCTAATTGTGTGAGTGAGCCAGAAGAAGTATCCATTTAATGCTCACAAGTGAGCATAAGTTTAGACATCAGTCAGCCTAGTGGTCAAATTACGCGTAGTTTTGAGGTGATAAAAGAGTCCTCCTTCTTGTCAAAGGTGTGGCAACATTTGGTGGATACAGTTTCATCCATGTACATAATCATACTCGTAGTTTTGCATCTCTCTTCCCCATCTCCACTGCTCGTTAATACCACATTGGCTCCTTCCGACCTGTACTACTTGAAGAAACTAGAAAGGCTGGACAGGAATTTTTGTCTTTAAGTATGGGCACGACCATGAATTTTCATAATAGAAAATGACTCTCGTGCCCAAGCCAAAGAGATCTATTGTAGAGAGTCTAAATGTAAATTCCAACTTGTGCAGATTTAGCAAGAGGTAAAAATCTTCAAGCACACCAGGAGAACGTATTGTGGAGGAAAGAGAGTTTTGTGCATGTAAATAAACATGAAATGAAAGAGATTTCTTCGAGTTGAGGAGTGTAGCTGTGTAAATATTGCAATAGCAAATTACTCTATAGGTAGATATATATCTATATATAAGGACTCCGTGCTTGTACAGGGAAGCGTACAATTTGCAGAAATAATATTTTCTTTTGAATCAAAATATTATTAAGGAATTTTCCTTGGAGCAAAATTTTCATAGCTAGATTTCTTTTCCCAAATGTATTTCACATAACTCCTCTTCCTCTCACTAACTCATTTCACTCTCCATGTTTGCCAGGCCTTGTGAATTAAATTTTTTGGGTTATTTGTTCACCAAGTATGAGGGATATCTTCCTGACATGCCGAAATTATTTTCGAGCAGATCGTGCTAATCCATCGGCATGTGTGTTTTATTAAGAATGATTAGAGCCACTTAGGAGAGAAAATTAAGAGAAAGATATGATACTTAAATCGTGTCCCATTAAGGAAGTACAAGTATAAAATTTAGTAATAGGCGCATCAAAGTCCACACCATAACTCGCATATCTAATTTTCAACCTATTCATTAGATCTTCTGGGGATTGTCGTCGTTTACGTTCTCATCCGTATGTTTTGGGAAAACTTACATTGTTTGTTCACATGTCGTTCAATGAAACTTGTTCTAATAGTTTAGCTGTACGAAGGAAGAGTACATATGTATGTACATACATTAATGTATGTATCTACGGACTGTGGGATTATACGAAATCGTTCCTAACCCCTCTACAAATGGATCACATATGTACAATTCAAGAAAGTACAAATGCAATTTTTGTCGCGAATTCACTTACAAATCGTGTAGAACAATTTTGAACATTTGTACACAGCAGTGAATGAAAGGTTACAATAATTGTTATTTGATTTTTTTTTTGTATCCCATTGTTCCTTACGTGCACACGTATATGCAATTCAATGCTTAAGAGCACTCCCAATGTCAAGTTGTTCCCTCGATTGTACATTATATTCCCCTGTCTGACACATTACATCTCTTGCCTTGTTCCTCGGGCATCCAATGTATAATTGAAGCGGAAAGTTAACTCTACTCAATTATAGGTCATCCAATTTCCATAGTATTTTCTATCAGACAGATTATTTTCCAGAGACAAATATTTATGAGCTATGTGCTGATTGGGAGTTGAAGGGTGACGATATTGAAAATGTTAACAGCTTTTATTGTTGAGAATATTTAAGTTTTGTGTTCGATACTTGACATACTTTCAAGAGTCCATTGATTCATTCTTTGGTTTGTAAAATAATTGATGTTTGGAAGGAACGCCGCTTCAAGAACATTACACGCTTAGTAAAAATGTGTATTTTTTCCTCACTTTTTGGCCTCTCACAGATACCTCACGCTTTTAAGGAGGTATTTCATGCGAAATTTGTCAAAAGAGGTTATGTGATGAGGTAGTTTTTTTGTATCCCCTTCCCCGGTCGGTATACTACCATAACTACTCTAGCCTCCATGGCTACTGTGGCTTAAACACACATTGGGATAGAAACTGGATGGAAACCACTGGTTACTATTTATTTTTGCGAGGGTAGAATAGCACAGTGCCTTTGTGGTGCTAAAAAGTCCATGTGAACTGAGCATACTGTATATGTATGTATGGAGGGAAGTTATGTAAGTATTTAAATGTATTGGGGAAAACATGAGAGTCTATATACACGACTGCTTTTGCAAAGGAGGAAAAAAAAAGGTAAATGGGAAACAAATCGTTCCCAAATGTCGACTTGTCCTTTGGACGCATAAAGCCGTTCCGTATAAGTAATCCTGAAGGTAATCAAAAAGTAACTTTATCAATCTGAGCGTTTCGTATAGCTCTCTTGTTTCAAATTGAACATGAATGACAGTTATCCTTTTCCCGTGCTCTGACTCTAACGCTACTGCCTCGATTCACCGTTCGTTTCTACACTTTTCCTCAATAGAGAAATTTTGTAATCCGTCCTGGGAGACGTACATATTGGAGGAGGCTGACAGGAGCTGGGTTGTGAACAACTGTTACGTTTAGACTGTGTCCGCGCTCTTCCGTCTGTCTGTCTCTCTCTCTCTCTCTCTGTCTCTTTATTTCCTTACCTTCACACTTAAAATACCTATCTCTGACACTCAAGTTTGTGCATACTTGTCAAATAAGGTATGCACGAGTTTACTTGGGTAAATATATTACTTGCTACGTTCTTGTCGCTCTTGGACAAAAATCTGCTCTCCTTTAACAACTTCAACAACGAGGTTGTACTTTCTGGCGTGGATATGCAGCCCAGTTATGTATTTACATTGAGGGAAGTGTATGATGGATAGAAAAAAATCTAAAGCCGCATGGGAAACGAAATTGCATTGTACGGAGCTACATTGGCAAGATGCACGTATGTATTTGTAGATTTCTTAGGTAGATACACACGACTCACGCTTGATAAAGAGTAGTCATGCACATAACGTTATGTGAATTGTGAACGTTATGAATATACCATTTTCATTTGCTACAAATATTTTTTTTTGCCCTGGATTGTTATGCTATTTACCTTTTATTGTGCTACAGTTCAATGTAATACCTATATTCTTTTCCTATTGTTACACACATAAATACTGGGGATGCAATTGTGCTGCCATGCCGGTTGGTGAAATATGACTTGGCTACTCGGTTTTTACTTGACCATATATACTACTATCTATGTCCTCCCTACAGCTTCAGATAGATAGATACTTGTATCCAATAGAAGTCTTCCACCCAGTCCAGTGTACATATGTAAATAATTACACGTAGTATTAGGTAGGGCAAAATGTTCTGTTCTACCAACTATGTCCTGTCAAGGTTCTCCTCATCCTCAGAGACCAGCTGTAGTGGATACTAGTAAAAATTGTCCGCCTTTAAAAATCCTTTAAAAGAGTACGCTCATTCACAAGCATTCACACTATACTATGGTTTATGTGGTATGGTGTAGTACACACAGTACTAGGGTTGATTCATCTTTATTGAAAAAATCGTGAATATCCTGAATTTGTCTTGAGTAATTTTCATTACACCCATTCAGCTTTTTGAGGGGCGACTTTCCTGCTTAATTGATTTTAATTGTTAATTTTACGGGGCTGTCTCCTATTTATCATTTCACAGGGGCTATATTCTTCCTTGAGGAAAAAATAATAATATTTTTAAGGAAAAAATCTATGAAAGGGAGAATTTTCTCTACTATTTCACAGCTTTCCCCTTTTTGGGTGGGTTCTGTACCGTGAGCCGGCATGTGTTGTTAGTTAATGTTTTGTAATGTCTGTAAGTATAAAAAAAAACTGTTCTAAACAATAACTCTCTATTAAATATGATATTTATGCTTTCAGATGAAAATCCCTCTTTGTGCATGTATGTTTTATCATTTTTAACTCTTGGACATAATTCAAACAATACAAAAGCAAAGAATACTGTGTGTGTGTGTGTGTGTGGGAGACTGTAACCCTTTGGAAAGTGCTAATGATATTGTTTAATATGTGATTGCAGAACGGATGAATAATGAAGGAAGATGGGAAATTTGATGATAACGCCATGGAACTATTGAATGTGTCCTAGAAAACGAGTCTTAAAATAAAGTAATAATCTTCACCATTTCTATAATGCTACACTGTACATGGGACCCCACACACTACTGTAAGGAGGAAAAATACGGAAGAAAAGCAATGCAAATTACTCTTTTGAAAATGTAATCAACTTTTTTGTACTTATTCTTAGTACTTGTACTACATCTAGAGAACAAGCTATAAAACATCACTACCATTATATGTGTACACATTAATCTACCGAAAAAATCTACCTCCATCACTCTCAAGATATTTCAAGTGCCTTTCAAAAGAAATTACTACAAAGATGATATTATAGAGCTCAAGACTTCTCAATCAACTACCCATAGCCCTACTTTTACGCTACCTTCTCTTATTCAAACACACATTTTATGAAAAGCACAAATTTATATACCCAGAAAAAAAAACAGACATCTTTGAGGAAGAAGCTCTACCAAAAGGAACTGAGAGACTTCTTCTCTTTTTTTTTTTTGCAACATATTTGTGCGTTGTGAACATCCATGGGAAAATCTGAGACATAATTTAGGCCACGTATGGCAATGACCCAATGCAGAGAGGAATCCATTGTTTCTTGGATTTTAACCCCATCATTCATAATTATGTGTTTACAAGAGACGCCTTGTGTTTTCGTTATAGGACAACTTTTTAAACACGTTCTCCTTTAATAGTTTCTCATTTCTGACTCAAATTCCAGAAGTAATTTCCGATGCTTAAAGTTTCAACAAAAAAAAAAACATCATTCAGCTTTTTTCATCATCCGCGCCGCCGTCGCCTGATGACCCTTTTTAGTTTGTTGACATATGTACTGTCAGTGTGTACTGTGTAGTAAATTTAGAAATAAGGTTTGAGAGGATATTTTTAAAAAAAACATAATCTATGTCTGAACGGGACGCATTTCAATTGTTACTGATTTTTAGTTTAAAAACAGGAGAAAAGACAAGAGGATGAGTGTGCAATCAGCCAGTTAATTTGATAAGCGTAGAAAAAATACCTTAACTCCTCAAATGCACATTTTCTGTTTTTAGTAAGTATTTTACGAAAGAGTCTGTTTAGCCCTTGGGCTTATTGTTATTCAGAGGTAAACAAAGAAATCGTAATCAGGAAAAATGCACGTAACTGTAGTAGTGTAAATATATACGCTCCTTGTGTGTAGGAAACTCCCAACCTCACAAACCCAATGAGGTTCCCCCCCCCCTCCCAATTAAATCTGTCAAAGAGCACAAGTATAGGGAATTCGAGCCTACACACACACACAATTTAAGGAAATATTTAAATATTCACAGCATGTGTGTAAAAAATTTGAAATAATTATATAATAATTACATCTTGCAAAAAAAAAATATACATGTGTGAAGAAACTTTTTTACTAATCATTCCCAAGTCTCTAGCCAGAATATTTTTTAGTAGTAGGGATAAATCGTAGTTGATAGGAAATAGTGTCTAGGGAAGATAATTAAAAAGCAGTTAAGTTCTAGGAAGGTATAAAAAAATAGCAGAGATATATTTATTTAATTGTAATAGGAATTAATGTTTAGGATCTGAGAAGAGTACATGAAAAATTTCATGGATTTGCCAATGCATACATCTGAGTCATTATTACTTAATTAATTATACAAAAGTTTGTTGTTGGGGAGGCTTATTTACTCAAAATAGGAAAAAAAAACATTGTTGCCATCCGTTGAGATCTGTAGTCGTCCTTTGGTGTATCTGTACTACAGGGTCGTCTATATTTGTGAGACAATTTCGAAAATCCAATGTTAAATGGCCGGTTGCTCCTCCTCCATACATAATATACAACTTAAACAAAGATAAGAACTCGAACACATTCCCATTTAACAACGCCAGTTTCTAGTTGAAGAGATCATTTACATACTTTGACATGTCTACGACGGAAAGTACTCTTGAGAGTAGGGTTAAGGTATCTATGTACATAGGAAAAAAGGTAGAGACATGAGAAATATCACCCTAGTTTTTACAGAGTCGTATACTATGTGGGTATATATCAGAGAGGATGATTTAAAGTGAACTTCGTTACTCAAGAGAGATGTGTAATGTGTGCAAAGTTGGCTTCAGCATGAGATTCCTTGTATGTAAAGTTTGTTTGGTAATAATAATAGCAAGGGGAGAGAGAGAGAGAAAAAAAAAACTCTCTTGGAAGGAGAAGTGGGGGAGAGAAAGAGTTTCGATGACTTGTACTCAAGTCTTGGGGCGATAATAAAATTATACCAATCTTGACTGTGTATGTGCTGTGAATCCATAAACGGACATTTTTAAATTAGTATATACAGATAGTCAAGAGCCTCCCATTAACTGTTCTGCTTACAACCAGTGAGAACATGTAGGCGAAAGTAATGAGAATATTTCTGTAAAAATTACCTGACACTTGGTGAAGGACACTGAAAAAATATTAGAATATAGCCCTTTCTAAACTCTACATGCCCACAGCGCAAAATGAGCCATCATTGGGCCTCTTCTTGTTGTTCGAAAGGTCTGCCTCAGATCTACTGTATGATATATACCTGTACTCTGTTGTGGAACACACACATATATATATATATATATAGAGCACAAGTGTTCTTGTAATTATTACACGGAGCTCCGTATCATACCTATATGAACCCAAGAGTACAGCCGACAACAAGCAACCCTCACGACGGTGATTATAAGGAATTACTCCAGTAAAAGTATCTCTATAAATACTGTGTTGACTCCCGCCAACAAGTACCATATAGGAGGACTAGTTTTGGTGCTATAGTGACTGGCAATCAGATTTGATTCCTTGATCTTCCTAAGATGTAGGTTATGCTGATTAGAAATGCGTGAGCTTAAATTTCTGAGACAATAAGGATTCTGGCGGTGTTGACAATAAAGGAAATCAACTGATGAGGCTAATTGTGCACTGCAGATGGATTGTGCGGCTGACGGACTGTAGTGTCAGAGATAAGGGAGAGAGAGAGAGATGGGAAGATTGGGATGAAGGTGTATCCTTTTACTATAAAACTATACAGAGAAGGGGAGGAAAAAATTAATCGGTGACCAGCACACAGGATATCTTCTATGCAGCTTTCGTATATAGATGATCAGGAGCCTCACTACTTGAACCCAATTGGTTTTGAAAAAATTCCTTGACTTCAGAATTGTGGAGGAGTGTTATGTTTGACTGAAAACAAAAATTAAGGCATGTAACAATAATGTGGACAAGAGGAGTTGTTGGTCTGAAGCCCAGCCAAGTTTCTCTGATAGAGTCAGCCCCATCCTGATGGTCAAGTCTTATCAAAGTGCAGGACTCTATGATCAATTAGTACGGACTGTATCAATAATATAAATAGAAGTTGAGGCCAGTAACATCATAATCACTATAGCGTGTGCTTGTGTGTGTGTGTGTGTGTGTGTATGTGTAAATAGCAGGAGTAATGGTCCTTTTGTATAGGAGTACAAAACATTCCCAAAATGCACTCACAAGCATTGGTGGTAATTGGTGATTGTGTATATGGAGAGGAGCTCCGTGTGTCGGTTTGATTTGGACCCAGCGTCCTGTAATTTTTTTTTTCCCCTGGTGGCAACATTGTTACAACCCAATATGGATATATCAAATGGCTTTTCTATGAGTTGATCTTTATTTTGAAAAAATTCAGCTTGCAAATGTGCTACTATATGCGATTGCAAGGATGGGTTTGAATTAAGTGCAATGTTTCACGTGTATGTATACATTAATGTAAGTAATATGGCCAGATGCAAATTTTGATAGACTGACTCTATAGGCTCGGGCCTATTGCTCAAGGGTCTTCCGATAATAAATAGTTTCATTCACACTTTTTATTTCCTTCGGTAATAAATATTTAAAAAAAAAATAGTCCACGCAATAGACATTTTTTCGTTTGTTTTTAAATCCCTTGGATCAAACTTCTTACATGATTTTTAAGTGTTGTCTTGACTGATTTTCACAAACAACAACCCGAATTTTCGTGTAATTGCAAGCGGCAGGATCCAAATCACAAATTTTGATGCAACGATGTATTGCAACAACAAAACTCTTCCTGCATTATTCATGTTTTTTTTTTAAAGAAAAAAGCAACATTTTAGAGTCGAGACGAAACCAACCATACTTATACATCTTTCTAACTTCCGGTTTACTCATGCATATATGTTTGTGTATGTGTGCACACCTACACCTTTGTATATGCTCACCCAGACTCTGTGTAACTCCAACAATTGTTTTATTGTTTGAAAATTTTACTTAACTTAATTTGACTATATATTTTCCGTCTTTGTAGTCTGATTTTAGTAGTGTCTGAAACGATAATATTTTTTTAATAAAAAACATTTTCAAGTGTCCCACTTCGTAGCTTTGAAAGCAATTTGAACCATGCCGTATATAGTAAAAAAAACGTTTTTTTGTGTTTATGAAGATAATATAAACTGGGTACATACATATGTATATCTACTAGTATAAGGGAAAACAATATCGGAATATTTTCTCCATCCTGCAATAACAATATATGTTGTTCCTGTGTGTGAGTACTGTATCGTATAATAATTGTATAACTTTTTTTTTGCAAAAGTATCCCCCCCCCTCAAAAAAAAGTCTTCCGCCAGCGAATTTTTCAACACAGATGTATTACAATGAGCCATTTTTAAGTAACATTGAACAAAGACAATACTATTGGGAATATCAGTCGGAAACCTCTGCCTTTGTAATGATCCCCTGTGTCTTATAATTATCTTCTTGACCGAATCTCCAATTATCTTAACCCTTGAAGGAATCTCGTATTGAATTTAATTCTAATACGCTCATTCAAATTATTATAATTTTATGATTTTTTGGAAATATTTGAACAACTGATATATTTGAAAACAAATTGTAATTTCAATCGTACCACATTTACTTGGACAGAAAGGTAGAAGGTACATTAAGTACAGCCGGAGAAGCAGGAAAATACACTATTATACGTACTTTCAAATTTAGGGGGAAAAATATGTTGTGTACATAATTACATGTAGAGTAATAAAAAATATGATATATGCAATGGAATTCAAAAGGGGGCCACGAAATCCGAGTATATAAGCTTCCATTATTTGTAAGGAAACGTTCTGTAAGGTATGGAGTGATGATGTCGTGGGGGAAGAAACTATTTATAATTTTAAAAGAAAAACTCGTTAATGATTGCGATTGACCAGAGGAAATGTGCCATTTTTTATTTAAAATCACACAACATATATGTATGTACTTCTATGCTATACAAATTGTACTTAAAATTTATATTAGAAAAACAAGAAGGTAAAACAATATTTACTGCTATTGTGAATATATCTAAGATTGTATGGTAGGCTCCAAGTAGTATTTACTGTCATGTATGTAAAGTTGTGACAAACATATCAAAAAATATGTTAGTAATAATTCATGAAAAAGTTCAACGAGGATGCATTGAGAAAATGTTATTTTACATGTAAGGTTTTAAGTAAGTACGTATTAAAATATGATACCTAATCGTAGGGTCAACTGTGTAATGGTAAGGTGAGAGTAATTGCATTGACAATTATCCCTTATGCTGCTGCAACCTCCATGGTTTTCAAATATAATCTTAAATAAAAAAGTAAAATGTAGCTGACAATATATATACTTATATGCACACGAACGAGCACCCTATCCATGCGTGTGGGACAGTGTGCATCCAGCATTTCTAGAGTACGTCTCCATATTAATGTAATAATAACCTTGGAAAATTAATGTTATAGTTATTGTAATTTTTAGAGAGTAAATAATAAAAGTACGTAATAATCATTATAATATCCATGCTGTGTTTTATTGTTAGTACTTTTATAGTAAAAAACTGTAGGTAGTGGTATACTCCTTCGGTATATAAATCATGAGAAACTTGATTCGCTCTTGCTTCAAATACATAATAATTAGTGATGAGTATTTTTTTTTCATTTACGATGATCTACAAGAATGTAATGGCTTACGTTTTACTTTACTCGTTTACGTGTCCACGTCCACAAAGTGGGGTGACAAAGGTCCTGCCTCATTTCCAGATTTTTCTGAGGTTTTAAAAACAACACCCAGAAGTATCTATCTATATTTAGATATTGTTGTACTAATTTTTTGACGGGATTTCCACATTACTTGAAGTAGTGAATCAATTATTACAGAGACATTTTTGTTGTAGGAGTTTCCATTTTGGTTCCTTATGGAACCAATGTGGGTATCAAAGATTTTGTTATTTGATTTCACATTTATATTTATTATTGTACAACTACTGCGAGCCGTTGTCTGTCAACTAAAGGAAAAATACGTAGGGAATTGTAAGCTGATTTTTTAACGTGTAAGCAATTTGTAGTTATTTTAGAGTTTTACAATTCAGAGAGAGAGAGAGGCATCTCCGCAGAACATGTTGTGTAGTAGGCCACTTTCATCAGTGCTTTAATTGCAAGTATGTATATCTACTACTACAAATTTCATTAAATACCAAACGAAATCAAAAAATCCAAGCTGACCTTGCTTTACTGATTGTAGAAGTAGCCTCTGGCATATAATCCACATATAATGATCAACTTAAAAGGTTGCAATAAAAGTCTGAGTGACAATCATCCCTATTTTTCTAAACGAGCGTCCTATTAATTGAAAACTCACAAGAGCATACGAAGTTATGTGGAAGTTACAAGGGTATTTGTACCTGTTGTTCTTTTACTGCGTGTAATCAACCAGATGATATAATATGCTCATGATTTGTTGTACTTTAGTATGCTGCAAAATTGCACCTGAATCAGTGTTGTCAAGTGACGTTATTACTATCAGTAGTTGAAATACTCCTTTCCTATTGAAAATAATTTTTAAAATTTGAAACAAGTTAATATTTTGAGTTTAAAATAAGGAGAAAAAGCCGACATTAGTATGCACTGAGTACCATAATGACTTTAGCTTTTGTAATGTCCTACAAGCAGTAGGAGCAGTAACAACAGTAGCAAAATACTACTTTTATAGGTAGTGATTTGGATTTCTTGATTGATTTTATTTTCCATTTACAAGGAGTTCAAAGACTCAATCCTCTGATTACTTTACTGCCGGGAATTTGGGCCCAATAAATTGTACAGGTTAATCCGTAGGCTCTTTGAGTGCCGCCTTGTGCATCGGAGGTTGAAAATCCCCATAATTACCGTCCTTAAAATAAGCATGAGTAGAATTTCAATCTTCAATGACTATGTCGGGTGTGCATGTCCTGTGTACTTATAACATTCAATAAGTATCAATGTATTTGGTTGGAGCTTGTTAAAGTTAATATGACTGCTGGGGTCACAATTCCAATGTATGTAGATATACATAAATACATACATACCTTGTATACTAGCCTATTTGTTCTGCTTTACCTTTGTGATCAGCAATGGCGGACAGGCCTTTTGAAGACTTGTTAACAAATGTACACAACAAAATGTACATACATGGAAATGATGTGTGTAAGCAAGATTCGAGTGCCTGCCTGTGCTTCATACATATATTTAATTACGTAGTCATACATAGTACTTATATGGACTTATTTGGTTGAAATATTTTTGTTTGACTAATGACTAGAACACTTGAAACATGTTGACACTATGATTTTAAGATTTACATCGAATACACACATGAATAAAGCCCTACTTTTCTCATTCCAGCTCAAATAATTGAAGCTTTCAGTGCATTTATCATTTCATTTACAATTAAATACTGCACCCCCCTGCATCAACATGCATCTCAAAGTTCACTCTCGGAATCAATTAATTGCATCTAATTGCTGAAAAAACAAACTCATTAGTTCTATATTTTAGTTCTGAGTAATGGCTCGAGGGGGGGAAATAGTTTTAAAAAAACTATTTGCATATTTTCGATAAATAATTACTCAAAAGTTGCATAACAACACCTTGCCAAAAGTTCCTGTATTATGAACAAAATGGTATGCATTTGGAGGGGTTAGTTGGAGGAAATCTTCTAATTACTTTTAGATACGATGTGGTAAACTCTCGTAAACTACATTTCTAATTTCACAAGTAATTGCTCTGTTTAAAAAAAAAAGTGGAAAAATAAAAATTGATCTGTTGTCATTATTTTAGTTTGGGAAACTTGGGAAGAGGAGGAGTTTTTACCATTGGCTGGGAATTATATGAGACATGGTATTAATGTATGTATTAATAATACATAGATGCTGATACTTGGTGTTCACAGTACAATTTAACTGACCAAAGTGCAGATAATGAAGGGAGATGGAAAGTCAATGGCTGAACAGAATGTTTCCTGTGGTGAGATCCAATTAATTCTAATTTGGAGTAAAAGTAATAATCTCTTATGTCCGAGTTGAGGCTGAAGGCTCAAAATAGAAAACATGATTTATTAAGTGTCAGGGATTATATGTATAGTTTGTTGTTCAAACAACAGATGGAAAGCTTTTTTTGAGGGATTCCTTTTGTCACTCAATTAGGCTATTGACCAGAGCAAGCAGTATAATTGCTCTTGATTGCACTTAGGTTACCTGATAAATCAGCTGCTTTCACTTGTCAATACAAATGTTCTAGCTAAATGCTTCTCTTGTACTTTACGACTATGGGCTTCTGAGATGACTTTTTTTTGCAGACATATATCTACATACATAGTGTAATTGCATATAACAGAGTGGGATACATTGCGAACGTACAGATACATTCTCATATTTCCAATTATTATGGATATCTGAAATCTGAACCATAAGTACACAGAGTGTGCGGTAAAAAATCCTGTTTTAAAAACAAAAAAACGGATACTTTTCCTAATTACTGCGAATCCAAGTAGGTAAAGGGAACTGCGGTTGGTTCTTCGTGTCTCTACAGAAATGTTTTCTAACTGATTAATGTTTAACGATCAGAGGGATGAATACTATAGTGAAGCAATAACCTTCCTAGAAAAACATTCCTTGGAAATTCCAAACGCAAGTGCGTGTGATCCTGAGAGCATAAAAAAAAACTCCACAGGTTGGTTCATATATGAATCATCAGATTTCATTACCCATATTGCACTGCCACAGTCATTTCCCGTAAGTAGTTGTGGTGGAGTCAAAATAAGTGCGCTCATATGAGGCAGAACATGATAAGAGAACATTGAAGGAGTCTTGTATGTATTTCCCCAATAATGCTATTAAAATTTATGATTCTGCGTTTGACTCACTTCACAACCATAGAACTTGAAGAAAATTAATTTCTAGACTCCGGACTTGTATCTTGTTGATACAGTTCCTATCGCGAGGAGCTTAACTGCTAGTCAACACTGCAGAACAATCTGTAACACTTACCTTCATTACACGATGTAAGCAGTTAGCACATTTACGTACTTGAGTCTAATCCCTAATCTAAAAGTGGTGAAAAATTGTTGTCAATTATTTCTGATAATTTATATAATTACTGCAGGTACAAGCTATAGTCTTATAGTTCCTACAGTGTTGTACGTGATGTAGTTCAATCTTTTGCAAAAAGGCCAGGCCCCCTTTCCTGCCCTCTCAAACTGGTGACCATCGGTTTGACCTTAATGTGTCCGACGTATGTATAGTATATTTATAAGTAGATACTTATACATATACTTATGTGCATACTTGAAATAGGGTTTTGGAGCTAAAAATATTAAAGACTGTGATATTTGCCCAGAAAATGCATAAAAGTTGAGGAACTGTATTGTATGGCATGGGATCACCAAAGAATGGAAAACAGTTAGTCGACAAACAATGCTCAGAGCAACACCTGGCCATGTAAAACCATTGGAGCCCCTTAAGTTTTATTTCTGTCACTCCTATTCAGTACACTCACGGTTCTTGTACAAAGTGTATGCACAGAGTCAGTATCATACAGAGGCTGGGGCTCTAATGCAAAGAATTCCTTGAACGGTACTAGTTTTCTCAGACTCACTATATGACTCTGTTTCTAATTTCCCTGTCACGGAGTACACCTCAATTAACGTTATGCAAAAGCCTTTACAAGTGTTTTGAGAAATTATCAACGATTTACAATCTGATACAACTGGTGCATCAAACGTAAGATTATGAGCGTACAATGTCCATTTTAATTATTGAGATTACCATTGAATCATTTGTGACACTACATATGTTACACGAACCATACAACATAAGCTTTTTCTGAGATTAAGGTCTCATAATAAAAGCAATAATGTGTGTGTAAGACGTAAAATGGAACTCTTTCTCTGCTGATTATTGGTACACATCCCAAATACAAATTACATATGAATACATAGGTATACATAAATGTATATGTAATAAAATAAATAATGAAGAACCACATATCATTCATTTGTATTATATACCCAGCATAGTTTCCTGATTTTGAAGCATCTGCTTATTCAATTATGTACTCAAGAAGAGTACCCATAATCCCTTTGAAGAGAATACAAGACCGTTATTGATACTCTTGTTCAAAAGTGTGCAAGGAAAAAAAAACTTCATTTGGTAAATATAAATAGGCGTTCAGAGTTTGTAAGTACAAACAAAAAAAACTACTGATAGAACCTTCGCAGTTAAGAACATTATTGACATTGACACTCGTGTTTAAGTAAACTCTCAACCCTGAACTCAACCGTGCACTTGATTTTGTTATTGGGTGAAGAATTGTTAATAAATAGTGAATAACTAGGACAAAGTTATTTAAGGCTATTTTTGTAGAACTGAATCAAGGCAGCTGCACAATCAAAGCCGGTTGAGTCATTGAAGATTGGAGTAATTGAAATTATTACTCTTGTACGGAGCAAATATTTTGGTAGATGTCATTATTGAAAACAGTAATATTTCAAAGGTTCAATGAATCCTCACCTAAAAATTCATAAGCTATGTAAAGTACAGTCAGTTCGACACGTGTGGAAGGAGAGACTCGAAAAAGTAATGGTATTTTTGAAACCATAACAAATTAATGTCAATCAACGCATTCTGATTAGTACAGGGTGTGGAACATGAGTTAATTACAGCACAGGCTACAGGAATTCAACGGTCAGAGGTGATTTACAGGCAGACAAGAGAAAATGAAATTATCCACATCTCGGAGTACGCACTCCTTCTGATTACTAATTGTTCCTTTACGCAGAGCCAGATTATCTCCCAAAAACTTCAATTCGATGAAATGCGTGTCAATTAACAACATTAATTACCTAAGTTGTGAACAACAGTAACAACACATTATTAGTTGCAATCAAGTATTAGTTATAAATAATACACAATCGGAGTAAAAGTACTATGTACACATAGTTCACCCAAGTGTGAATGTGTATAATAAGGATATACTATAATCATCTTGTACTTGAGAGTGTTACGAGTAGCTCAGACTCATACTTGTGTTCTTGTGCCACATCCCGAGTATAATTATTCTCATAAAAAACAAAAAATAATTAAAATGTCTTCAATTAACAATCGACCGAGATAGATTACAAAGGAGCTTATACGTGGCCACGCTTCTATGATCAGATCCTTTTTGGAGCGATTATATCAATTTTTAATTGAGCTCAGTCCATTCATTCAGCCAAGGTGTTACTTGCTTCGCAGACAGTTCCACTTCTAGCTGTGGAATACTGTGTCAATAATTACTCTTTGTTGCACAGCTGGGTGTCATTTTCAGTGCTAGAAGACCATTAGAAACAAATGATCAAAGAAGGGCTTTTGCCATTATTGTTGAGAACACATGCCATGTTTACAAACCGTGCCGTGAGGGGGTTACAGGGACTAAGAATAGCTTCCTTTAAATCCTACATTTTTTTAATAAATCAATATTTAGGAAATGTGAATCTGTGTTTTGGGTCCAAACAACCATCCAGTAGAGTAATGTGGTACATTGTATATTTTCGGTCCATTACACGGACTGCCTTCATCCGTATTGTGACGAAAGTAGATTCCGCCTAGGAAAGGGCAAATAGGACAGAGGTAACATTATTAACATGTCAAGAGACAGTTGGAGGATTGAGCTGTCATTGGTAACACTTCATTGCCAGGAAAATCCACATTTACATATCGCAGAATTGTATAAACAAGATAAGGCTTCTATGTGACAATCTTTTTTATGTACTATTTTCTGGCCTTACTTATATTTCTTTATGTTGACATTTCTGCATAATTTGTTAAGTCACAAATCACAGTATGCACACAATGCACGCCAACATATATGTATATCTAAGTGTAATTACGTATGTATACGTACTTGCATGAAGGCACCCAGAAGTTACGTATAATGTCTTGAAGGTTCATAACTGCAGTTACCTCTTTATACCTTACAATATGTACTTGCAGAGATGTATCTCTAGAATAATTGCATTCACTCATGATATTGTTCCTGTTTCCAAGAATCCTGAGCATTCAATTATATGTGTATGGGCCACACGCATATTTCTGTGACAGGTCACCCAACTGTTCCTGAGAAAAGCAATAATTCACAGGAGTCACTGGGGTCCATGTCAGTCAACAGTTGAGCATTTCCGTGAAATACCATTTAGTTCTTATCCACTTGTGATTTGCAGGGAAAATCTTAGCATTCCATCACGACAAATTGAGCATGCAGTCCAACACATTTCAGTAAATGTTATTCAAAAGAAAGAAAGAGAGAAGGGATCAAAAAGGTAATAACAAGACAGCAAGGAATTAAAAACCTGGACGTATCATGTAGACATTGGTTGGGTTTAGCATGACAATCAACCATATTGTTCTACTTTAATGCTCACAGCATTTAAGTATCTAATTGTAAGTTAATACAAAACTGACTGAACACACACCTTTCCATGTTTTTGCTCAAGTACAGACGTCTACGGGCTACAAATACATATGTATAATTATGTACTCTTGAATAAAAGAAATACACCTACGGTTTGAATGCCCCTACAACTTTGTGCAGTCACTTTATCTGAATAAATTAAGTGTTCGGGCAATCTCAAAGCCTAGGTCTGACTGAGAATGAGCATGATTTCCGTTTCCTATTTCAAATGCACAATATGGGCTGTAGTTTTTCTTTTTCAAACTGGATTGCATTGATTTACTTACTACTATACGTCTGGTACTGTAGACACATTCCCGAGAAATTACTCTACTCTATACAATGCAAGCACATTTCTTGACGACCATGTGAGCAGTTGTGTGTCTATACTGTATATGTACAAAAAAGCGTTGTTCTTAGCCAAGACAAAGTTACAGAGGAATGGGGCAATCCTCCGTAACTTTGTCTTCAATTTTCACAGGTTACCTTTCCTTCATCTCAAATTGCCAGTGAAGCAGTATTTTTAATGAATTTTTCATGTACATACTTAGTTTGTTGGAATGCTATGAGTATTGAATTAGTTCCCACAAACATGCTGAAAAAAGTCTCAGAAGATTAAAGACTGACTGAGCAAAAGTCCATGTAAATTTAACGCAAATTAGACAAACAATGAATAGAGGAACCAAAGAAAGCATCAACAAGTGAATTTTAATTGTTGCCCTACTACTCCTCACACATCTCACATGTGTGAGTACACACAAATGCGGTAAACACAGGAAGGTGAAGGCTTACAGAGAGAGCATGGGAGAGAACAGTAATACGCCCACAGGAGTAGACAGATATGTTACAT
Source organism: Allacma fusca (assembly GCA_947179485.1). Lineage (NCBI taxonomy): Eukaryota > Metazoa > Arthropoda > Collembola > Symphypleona > Sminthuridae > Allacma > Allacma fusca. Next base: position 19,089,664 of record OX359249.1, on the reverse strand, counting down.
TGAAGGATCAACAATTACATTTAAAAACAGTTGAAAACGCATTTGACTAATTGTATCTAACAGCCCCCTCATTTAAACGATAAATAATTGGTTTCTACACTCCTGAGATCCAGCGATTGTAATCTCACAATCAACCAAGTATTTTTAGCTGAGCAGCCAAATAGCCAGTGTTTTCAAACCAAACTTTAAAGTTTTTGACTCACGATTTTGCCTAATTTTACATGTATGCACAGAAAGTAGCCTATTTTTTCCTTGAGTCATTCATTCCCTATTACAAGAATCTTATATGTACAATTCAATGCACATCCGTTTATAATTGTGGAAAAACCTCGAATATTTTACAGAACGTTTTTTTAAAGATCAGATAGCTCCTTTGGACATTCAACCTCAAGTACAATCTGCAATTTATGAGCCACTATAGTTTATTTGGAAAGCATTTGACATTGACAGTCTCAATTTTTAGTGTTAGAAAATAGCTTTCATTCAATAATAACAACAACACCTGAAATCCTATCCCGTCTATGTCGGAAGTCTTAATGGTGTTTGGAAATGCTCTATTTCAAGGACAACTTGTTCTCAAAACTTGGATTTCCTCCCAGAAGATTTTTTAGCTTATGAAAATCCACCCAAACATGATATTCATTTTTTTGTAATCCCTTTTATAATTTTGAGGGATTGAGTATAGGACGGTGGAAGGTTTCAGGAATATCCCAGACTTTTGTTATATTATTGTTGTGTAAAATGCAAATACACAAGGATTGGGCTTATGAGTACAAATAAAAGCAAATAATGATGAAATAATCGGGGACCGTGAGTTTCAATTGATAGGAGACAAGTGCAAGAGCATCAGTGGTAATATTCATTGTGCTACATGACAATACTTGCTCCCGTGTGTCTATATATCTATATATATATATACAGATACATATATAATTATATATAAATATATATACTTACGTGTGTAGATCAACACACACATTACATACTGAATGAGTATTAATATGTACATACTGTGGTGCGAAGTCAACAAGAAATAGAACTTGAAATGTTTATAGGCAAAGCCGCGTTTTATTAGTTAGGGTATATTCTAGCTATGTTATTACTTCTACCTGAAAAGAGTACATGTGAGTTGAAGATTGAACGAAGAGAAGATGCATCGACCGGAACGCAATCCAGCCGAGGTGGACTTCAAATGAGTCTTTCCCATTATTCCTAATCCTTCATCCATCTACAGAAACAGCAAAGTTTCCTCTCGTGCTTCTGCAAATAATCTCCTTTCAGACCAGTCAACATCAGAACAGATCTGTCAGTACGTTTCAGTTCTTATTGTAACAGCAGTTGGCAAAACATTTCCTACTAGCTTCCTCCCAGAAGGAAAAAAAAAAGTTACAGAGCACTCGTAAAAATATTCCCCAAGTTTAGTACTCACTTAATAGTCATCACTCAATATTTTGACTTTTTCATTGTCAATGTATTTTCAATCTCAACCTTCCTCGAAACATTGTCAGTCCTTTGTCATTCGTTGGAGAGAAAACTTTCTTCATCAACATGCAAGATTAGCGTAGCAGTACACTTTGCGGCGAACTGTATGAAAATATACATACGTTATCAGTTATTTCCAACAAGATTGCTTCTCATTGATTTCGCGTTAAAAAAGGATATCAATAATAAAACATTTCAATTCCCCTCACCGTTTGACAGATGCATAGTCAGAGCTTAATCGCAAGTTGGAGGAGTGATTGTAAAAACGACACATTTTTCTTTTTTTTTGTGGTCTCTCCCACAAAATCAACCACAGTGAAGGAATCAGTTGCCAATTATCAGTCATTCTTACCTCTATCTTTATACCAAGGGGGGGAACATTTCATGTGCTTTTTCCCAGCTTGAAAAATATCAACCACCGAATAACATTGATAAGTCATTGTCTATAGAAATCTGACATACTATTTTCTAGAGCCGCAAAGAATTTATCACATAAAATCTTGGACTAAGAAACAATCTCGACAGCTTATCTCCCGGTCTTACTTAACATTGTCAACAAATCAAGATTTAGTTTCTTCCTTCTAAGTTTCGTTCCCTCTTTTGAATATTAGTGTCCGTCAATATTTCACTTGTGAACTGTGAACAGTCAATGAAACTGAGGAATTGTAAGGCTACCCGTGTGCAAGATTACTACCCGTGTTGTTTAATAAATTTTGAAAGAATTTAATTAGACAACTACCACTCCGCACTTTTGCGTTACATTAAGCTTCAAATTAATGTAATGGCAGATTGCGCAATGAAGACGTGTCTCATCCACCAGTTACATCTGCACTGCAAGCATCCTATGTTTTAAGTGCCCTTCTCTAAATTCTTGGGAATGAAGATTTTTGATAGTTTAAAGAATCCTCATCAAAAGAAAATGATTTGTGACTTCCCAATCAGTTCCAAATAAAATACAAAAGGGCTCAAAAGTTAACCTAGATTGGAGGGAAAAATATTTAGACATTTGTTAGTAGTAACGTGGCAGTTACTCACATTGTAAGCCTTCTTTCGTCGTATGCAAGCAACGTGGGAGTTGGTCCACACAAAGAGAAACTAATGGTTAACCTCAACGATCCTGAACTTGTCACTTTGTCGCCGGTCCATTATATTGGTCTGTAGCTGTGGGTCTGTGAGGAATTTGATATCCATTCAACTCACGCATTGATCCTGTAAACCTCGCTTTCTTATTCCTTTCATTGGATCAATACAGTGTAAATTGCTACTCCCACCAAAAAAAAAAGAGATTTTTAATGCTGTCAGGACAAATGATCTGACCACTCTCATCATCTTATCCGGTTCTCAAAAGTTTTCATCAGCAATTAGTCCTGTACTGATTGATTCAAAGCTAATACTTCCCCTGGCCTGGAAAGCAGTCAGACTCTTTGAACAAGGTAGTTTGTCAATGTTTAATTCCCTATTTTTAATGTCTCGGAGTGCCCATTACAGTTTAAGATTAATGTCGAAAATGTGTAATAACCTCTTCCACTTTCCTATTAGTACTTAATTGCCTCAATTTGACAAAATACTTCCCAAACCACCTTTTTTGCATGCCAATTAATTTAAGGCATAATTTCTTACGAGCATGAGATGAGCTTTGAATATAAATTAGATTCCCACATGGCAGCTTATGTATTGCCTGCTTCCATCAATTCATCAGCTACACGGTCGCTGCAGCGAGGAACGTCATTGAAGTCATACTTAGAAAAATAGCCTTTGGTGATTTTACCTATTTAGGAAATATTTTTACAGCATGTTTCCATCAGCGTGAGTTGCATGATACATACGAAGTATGTAACGCTGAATTATAATTTTCATTGATGCTCATTAACAAGGAATATTATTTATCCTCACAAGAGGTGTAAGTTACGAATCACTTACATGCATATAAAATGTAAAGAAAAGTTAAACGATAAATGTACAAAAGAACAACTCCTGCTTTAATGAATTTATAGTAATTTACAAATGCTAGGACACTTGTACTGCCAGCCAGGACCATAAGAAGAAATTATAATTTTCCACTGATGCTAAGCTTCGAACGTAGAAAAGCATTATTTATTGGATTTGCAATAGCTACAACTCACACAGCTACAACTCATACAGAGCTGCATAGCCTATGACGCAAGAGAAATTCTGTAATAATAATTGTACAAAACAAAGAGTAATCTTTGGAGGTATCATTTTCGAATCATGATTAGCTAAGAATCTATAGATGTATTGACAAAGATTGGGTAACCATAACTGTACCATTATTGATCTTATGGTTAGGTAAGAAACCAACGCGGTGTTTGCTATGGTCAAAATTTAAATTCGTCACCATTTTGAAAAACTACTATTTCTATGGAAAATAATATGAACCAACCCCAACCACGATCTCGTACGCGGACTCTGTCTCGGCTAAGTACGGATACCTGAGAAATGGTCAGTGGTACGTGGAGGAATTACACACGGACAGGGGGACCCCAGTTGTTGACAGTGTATAGGCTCGTAACGCAAGTCTAACCAAAAATAAGTGATGATTATGAAACTTGCGTGAATAAACTACTTATTTTTATAGCATTCATGTAAATACCGTTCATCTCTGAGCATTGTGTAAGCATGAGGTCGAAAATTTGGTAAGTCCACGCAACAACTGCATAAATCGTCATGTGGTGAAATAAATAATGTCCACTTTTAGTTATTTGATGTGGCTATAAATTCCATTGTTTTGCTCCACGTTCTTTTATAGGTGTGCACACGTAGATATATATTTATGTACAGTGGTTTAGATCAATTGAGGTTCTTCGTAATGCTCCGTAGTTACAGATGCATAAGTAGGTGGGCTATTTATTTATATTATCTACCCGATCCATCTCTTGGTTTCAATTTTGCCCATCCTATACCGTTTTATACAAGTAAATTCTACACTCTTGTCAATGCACCAAAAATTGATTTAAAAAACTCGGAGTTCCGTAAATCCGAAATACAATTATTATTAGGGGTAATGACAGCGGGGGGGGGGGGAGGGTTATAATTTAGATTTTTAATTTCAAATAAATGTCGGACCGTTTCCTGTGATTTTATGTAACAAGACTAGAGGTAGTTTTTTTCCACCCTTTACTCATCCACACAGTTGGGAAAAGTGAAGATAATAACTGAATGAAAGAATCAGATGTGTGACTGAAATTTCAAACGGTAAAATATTATTCCATTTCTCCTATATATCCTCAGCTTCATTGTTGAACCTGAACTTTATGGGCTAAGGTGGGTTGAAAAATGACAGTAAAAAAGGTGCTTCTGAAAAGAATATCCCTTGTTCTATATCCCTCCGTCATACTGAGAGGAGGAAACTGAGGACTGGGGAAGAGACATGTAATAATTTAGTATGATTCACCGTTTAATTTCATTCTACATCCCACTAAATGTTTTTAATATAAAGTTAAGTAATAGTCGGGAAGGGTCAGCTCATTGCTACGGAGAAACGTAATAAATTGGTAGTTTCGAGTCCTAGCTGAAGAGATCACTGAGGCATGTAAACTTCTTGTGCAATTACTGAAGAGTTTCAAGCAACTCGTAAAACAATACTACTACTATAGTATGAACAAGGGGGGAAAAATCGTTTTCATACATACAAGAACATAAAAAAGGAAGGTGGAATGGCCAAGTTGAAACTGAAGAGGTTCCCCCCTCTCTTTCAAGACTGAGGCATAAGGGAAGGTGAAAATTAAGTCTACTAATAGCGGATTTCTGTCAATCTAATTACGGTCCGAGTGTGTAGGATGGTATTGAACATGCTGTAACTGTCTGGTTTATCGTCTTATCGAGTCGTATCTTCCACCTTGGATAATTGCACTTTCATATTTGTTTCAGGCTAATTTTTCCTCAACTTAAATATCCATGGGTACTTACGACTCTTCAATAATTATTATTCAATCTCAGCTTTAAAAAAAATATGCTATAGTGCACTCATTAACCAATTTGATAACATTTAATAAATGAGCTTAGGGGATCCAAAAAGTAGTTTCGTTGCAGGGAAGTGAAGTGGATGAGTTTTTGAGCCTAATCTGTGTCCGTAATCTTAATAAATGTGTGCGCTGTATCAAATGTTGGAGGATCCTCTAGGATCGTTGGTTGAAGGAGTAGTCAAACGCAGAACGAAAACAAGAACTGGATGAATAAATTGTTGCGGTGCACCGTGAAGTCCGAGTCTAATTACTTGACTTGCTGTTATTGACCTTTTGAAAATGAATTGAATAATTTTATAGTATTTTTTTTTACTGTTGAGTCAGATCAAGTTTTGGAAGTATTGAGTTGAAGTCTTCTGTGACTAAATCAGATTAAAATTAATAATTCAACCCTGCCACCACTTCTACTGCTAACTGTCATGGAAATTGAAACCTTCACCTTCCTCATGCATAATGGTTACTCGTGCAGTTGGTCATAGTCTACGGGCTTGGATTCTTTCGACACGTTAATACTTGGAAAATCATGAAGAGGCAGAAATTATATGAAGTAAACCTATGAGCAGAAATATGAGCCCCTGTGACATTTTTTCAATTGAGGCTAATTTCATTTTTCCATCCTATTTTCAATTCAGCCGCTCCGGGTAAACCTTGTCAATGAACTGACTCTTTTCATGATTTTTTACAATAATCTATTCAGAGTCGTCTTTAAAATATGAACATCGTGTAGAGTCATTGTTTTCAAAGTTTGATGACAATAGCTTCAGTTGTTTCCTTGATCTTCTTCAAGTTCATTGTTTACGTTCTTAATATTTTTGCTTTCACCATATATATATTTTTTTTTTAAACAAGGAAGACAACCTTAACTGAACTTAATAACTACTATGTAAGTTTTATCTGTCAGACCTACGGCTACTGCTGGCAGGACCATAAGAAAAAAATTGGTAATTATAGAGTTGTACTAGTTTTTCAGCATTTATGTTGTACATAGGATGATCCAGTGCTTGCACAAATGAAATAAAAGTGAGTTATTTGTTTCTAGGATCTACTTCCGGTATACGCAAGTGAGAGATGTACCTCCATGAAACTATTGATTTGAATCCTACAATTTAAGGGATTGTTTTAAAGATGTAATAACACGGATCGTACTTTCAATTTTTCTAGTTACCGTCATAGGTATATGTGAGGAGCTCTACACTTGTATGTTGTTATAAAAAGGCGAGAAAAGTAATAGTTCACGATAAAAACGGTATTCTTCATAAGCCATGACAAATAAAACTAAACGGCATTACATTGAAATCCTCCAAGCGTCACCTTCCTCCGTAGCAAAAGTCAGAGGCCATAACCTATAAGTGCATTCATACTGACCAAGCGCATTAAAAACAGTCCATAAAGAACAAACAAACGCAAAGTGGTTTTTTCCCTACTTTAACTCAGACCTCTTGAAACCTTTGAGCTGGTGTTGTAGTATAGTTTACTACAAGGTAAAAAAAAAATTAAAATTCAGAGGTATCAAAAGAGGATGAGAAACAGCGTTGAGACAAAATATCTTCTGCCTTTCCTCTGTTTTGCAGTATTTCGAAGATACGCCAGAGCCTCATCCCAACCCAGCCCTCCCAAATGCATCTCTCCCTGCGAAATGACTCTCTAAGTCGACGGTCATGTTAACTTAAAAGATTTAGATGCAATCGAATAATGAGACACTGACCGTTCTTGCCAGGAATTCATTAAGATAATAATTTCCAGACACTCCCGACTATCCAATGTTTGCTGGCAAGGTAGGGGCAAGAATCTCATTAATGGAATCCATTAAACCAATAAACCTGTATGGTATCCTTCGGATAAAAGGATATTTTGGGGATTATTAATTCATCAAATGTTTATCAAGAACCCCTACTTATATAACTACGCCAAAAAAAGTAATAACTTGAAATCAGGAATAATTATTACGATAAAAAATGTGAGGGGATAAACTGGATGATGAATCCCGATAAGTGTTGAGCAACTGGGATTTTTTACAACTTAGAGTTAACAACAAGGGGCAGTCACCATATTTGATAGCATGGGAATCCTGATGCTATGCACTTTGTTCCTGCTAAGTGCAGTAATATTAATTATAAACATAGGTATATTAGGGCAATTTGCACTTGCACTTAGAATTCCTGATTTAATCTGAACTTAATGAGTAGCTACATTCCTCAGAGATCCCTACTGGAGGATCAGAGGGAGGAAATTCATCTCTGAAGGGACTCTCAGACTGAGAGTCTCAGTGCGTGAAATACGGACGTATTCTTTAGTATATACAGATATGTAGATACAGTTATTGATTTATTGCCACTATTCCCCTTTAATATGCAAATTGAATTTTTACCCTGCAAATAACATACAAGCCTGTAGAGACATGCAATTATTATGGAATAATGCAGAAGGCGGATGATTTACTTGTATGATACGATTCAATGGGTCCTCTATCGCCTCATACAACTTGCTCCACACCCCTGGTATGACTAAAATATGTTGGTGAGAGAGAGAGAGAGAGAGAGAGAGAGCGAGAGGAGTGAGTAATTATATGTACATAAGTAAAATATTCCAAAATAATCCAGTGGTTGAATTAAAAGTGTAAATGAGAACCGTATCTTCCGTCTTAAGGCTTCCCTGCACATATTACACTAAAACCCATACCATTCATCCTCACAGGCGGTTGCTTTTATCTGCCCAAATCCGATTAACCAGACGAGATATGACGTAAACAGGCTCAAAATCTTGTTCTTCACCTAGCTGATTATGATTGTGCAGAGAATTGTGACTAGTAGGACTAACTTTGCTTTCAATAACAGGAGAAAAAAGCTACCCAATTTAAATCTTGGAGTTCTTATCTGAATGGCAAGGGTTTGTAAAGACTTCAAATCATGTTTTTACTTGGATCAATTCAATACCCATTTAAGGGAAAAATCAGATTCCTTAAGTTCATTTCAATGTTGTATGCTAATTTTTAGTCTTCTTGACTAATCATAATCATGTTCTTGTTCAAATGGTTAGTCGGATGTAATCTTCTTTCACAGTAGAATGGTTTAATTTCGGCTTGATTTCCAATGGGACCTTTGAGATCCTTGTACATCCTCATGATGACTACATTTAATGTTAATACAATTGAACAAAGTACGCTTTAATTTCACTTACTAACAAGCAGAACATGGGTGTACGGAGTGACGCTGTGGAGTCAGGAGTATTTGCCTTTAAAGTGGGCGACTAAACTGATTGAACGTTGACACTGTGTGTGGGAGGTGAATAATTATATTTCCTTTACAAATAAACTGCCCTCGGACACACTTGCCACTTGCCACCAGAGACAACTGTAGATCAATGATCCCTACATTTTATTGAAGAAACAATCTCAATACCTTTTGATGATATGGAAATGTTATTGCTAGACCTATAATCAAAGTTGTCTATTTGAACGTCTCTCATTGATAAGACTGAAATAAACAGTAATTATTAAGACACAATCAATTTATTCAAAGGCAGGACAAGTAGGAGTCACCTGTGTAACTTGCCTTGATGTTCTGAAAGTATTCAGCCACAACTTCACAATCCTAATTAAACATTCAGTCCGTTTCCTCTGTGTTAGTTTGATCTGGTGAAACTGCCCCAACGACAAGAGTAGGAAGATTAATTGAATTTCAAATGACACCGTGAAACCGACCTTTGCAGGCGAGTCGGAATTTCCTGTATAAAAACTATACTATTACCATCCCAACTGTACTAAAAACTGATGCTCAACTACGATCACATGCTCTAACAGTTGCAATTAGGACAGGCTCAACTTGTTTCTTTCGCTCATCCTAATAATAATCATAGGAAAATTTGATTGTTACGTAAAACATCTATTTCCCTCTGTCGGAGCATATCGATACATCCTTAGGCCCATTTATGCCTGTTCAACAACCCCAGGATCGTAAACACAATATAAAAATTAGGATTTTCATGATGGACTGCCCACAAAACTAGTGCAAATTCAGGCCGGGGAAAGGATGCAGTCAGAAATTAAAACGTCATAGATATAGACATACTTATATACGTAAGTATCTGTATCTATGTGTACCATAAAATCCTTGATGTTAAAATAAACATTAGGAAATTCTATGAAATAATGAGTCAATAAGATAAATAATGCTTCGCACTCGTGGGCTACGTGAATAGTTGTAAGATTTGGTTAAATAAATCAGTTTTTACTATGTTCTGCAATCTATCTGCTTGAGGAAACAAGAATTACGACAAAATGGTAACATTTGCTGAAGAGGCGCAGCATGTGCAGTCGTTGTGGAGTGTTTCCCAGGAATAGCTCATCAATTAACGATACAACATTTGGAGTTTACTCCTCCGAGAAAAGAATAGGGACGGAGGTGTCGCGAAGGACTCTTTCTGGTTTTAAAACTTGACAATAAAGTCTTCTGTGCAAGTCAATAATAAAAATTGGTTACGCTTTGGTTGTCAAAAATACAAATAGCTAATGTCTCTTGCAATTTTCTGTGAATATCTGCGCAGCAATATGTAATTACGTAACATGGCTCTCGGGACCAAAGTATGTACGCATAGGGCAGCAGGAAGCATCTACTCGAAAAACATCTGAAACTTATTATACGCATTTAAGTATTTTTTCGACAACGAAAATAAATTATTGGCTCATGTCATTACCCTGGATTTAATTTTGTAGTAAAAAGGTAAATTGGTTTCTGGTTCAGAGACTACCATACCAAAGTTATTTAATTAGTTGTGGGTTGGGATTGCATTAGCGTAGACGTAGCAGGTTTGCATACACTTACCCTCATAAGCAGTAAATTGCACTTCAGGAATTGCACTATGAATTACATTGATATGCCATTACTATTGAAATAGCCTCCCTTCCAGAACATCCGTGGTCAGTTAAAATCATTTGAGAATCTCTCTGGAGACATTAAATAGGAGCGTTGGGTCACTAACCAATATTATTATGTGATTTGTGGGTAAAGTTGTAAAGTCGACAAAATAAAAAATGATTTGACGCAACGTGCCTAAATGTATACTTACTGTCTCATGCTGCTGCTGTAAAATTGGGAGGGGGCCTCATGTTGATCAAAAACCATTTTCCTACACGAAAGTTAGTAGCTCGTAACGTATGTATGTACATGGAGGCTTCAACCACAGGTATAATTCTTCTAACTCTGATATCAACGGTAGTCAAATATATTACTCAAATTCTACATTTTGTGAGCTTCTGTATGAGACGCGCATGATTATGATGCTTACTTGAGTATGCTTAGTGAGTGACTATAATTTTAATAGGGCGATGAAAACATGATAAAAGTGTCAAAGTCACAGATATAGTAGGAGATGGGGTAAAATGAATAGAAGTATATATCTCTGACTTCACGGAGTACGATTCCAACACCATATGTTTCCTTTTGGAGTGACTTATACATAGATGCTCATAGTCACAGTAAAACAAATTTCATTTAAAATTTTTCAATGAATCACATTCCGAGGCACGTCTTCAATGCTTCCATCAGGACAATATGGTTCATGCCTTCAAATGTTACATGCAAGCTTAATGTTTCTGCCAACTTCAGTTACTGACTCTCAGCCACCAATTAAAGGATGATAAAGTAGGTAGAAATGTGAGCATTGTTATGCAATAACTCAACTAAAACCATTTACTGTACTTACGCCTATGGACCTGTGAAGTGCTTGAGTCCGTTAGGAAGATTTTATAACTAAGTTTGTGATTGAGTAATGTACTCAATCTTACACGGACCTTGAGACTCATCACAGCATGTTACACATTCTGTCAAAAGTATATCATTAACTGACTGTAGGTATAAAAATATATGCTTATCTCATGATTTCTTTCAAATGTCAATGGAATCATAATTTTTTACCTTAAACATAAGCCTAATTTTTACTACCTTTCAAAATCCTTCCAAACAAATAGTGCCAGACTCATTTTCTGGGTGATAATTTTAGAAATGTGTCATTTCAATTACTCCGCATCCTCCTCCTCCTTCTCAGAATAAGAAATCGTAACTCTACTTTCAGCTCGTGTTGAGTGTTTTCTTAAATTTTAACGAAGTTTGCCTAACGTTAAGGACGTAATTTATGCCCGGGGTTATGACAGGTTAAATCAATAGATGCTATCCGCGTTATGTAAATTATCTGTGATTTGGGGAAGCTGACCATAGCTGAGTCCCCCAGCTGTGTTGGTCTTGAGCTGAAACAAGCAGCAAACTTGTGAGAGAGCATCAGAATCCACTTTAAGCGCATCTGATGATTTTCGTGGAAGTTTGTGGGTTGAAGTGGACAAGTGGTGTGGGTTATTAAAAGTTGATACGTTGCTTAAGAGATAAATGAAGATGGTTTTTTTGTGTGTGCACAGATGGTGATAATATTGCAGCAGACGATGGACAACGGAAAGCGGTTTGTATCAACCGTTGTGGAAGAGGAGTCGTTTAATAGCACCTTCTCTGTCAACAGTAGTCACAATTCGATCAGTGAGCGCAGTGCAATTTACAAGCAAAGGATTGACAGTTTGTTTGGCCGTCATACGCGACTTAATCCTTTCAAACCTACACTCGAGCCTTTCGTTAATCGCCATGAGGATAAAAACCATGAGATCGTCAGTGGGGAAACTCAACCTTCTTCAGCCCTACTCCACCACCATCGACCGCTGTTGACGACGAGCTGCAAGCCAGCTACGCCGGCACAAGTTAGTACACAAAAATTCTTGTGCAACAGCAGTCCCACGAATATTATTTCTTCTGAAGACGAGAATGACGACTACGAGAAGATTGAAGAGAAAAGCTGCTCAATTATCACAGACTCGCTCACTCACAGTGAGTGCCGGAAGAATCGCAGTTGTTCGGAGTCAGGCTACAGTAAAGAGTGTTCCAAAAGTAGTAGTGTGTCTCATGTGAGTAGTGTAAGACTAAATTGTGAGGAGGCTGATCATATTTCCCGATCCTCAAACCCGTTGATCAGTAATTCAATGGATAGGGATAGGGACATGGGAAACAAAGCAGTGGGTGAAAGTCATATGTGGCGGAATGGAACCTATGGAGAGTCTCCGTGCAGTTCCGAGGAAAGACAGTACGGAATTGTCCGGACCACTCCAGGTGGGATCCTCAAGTTTTCAGTGGAGTATTTAGGTAGTATTCCAGTCGATGGAACAACTACAGCCCTTCAAGATTTACAAGCCCCGCTTCGAAATCTGTACATGAATTATCTCTCTGGCACGAACCTCATGTCCGGCCAGTTATCTATAACTTCGGATGGACTTCGTTTTGAAGCACCGAAAGTCCGGTTGGTAAATCCATTTGCAACTATTGCAGTCTGGGCGGCAATCAAATTTGTTGCTCATGGTGAACCCAACCCAATGGAGTGTGCTTTCATGCCGCTGATTTCGGATCCAGAAGGACAGGATAAAAGTCGTTTATTTGGGCGAATGAGCCCTGAGTTGAGCAAAGCCTATAAAGGATGCGTGAGCGGGCATCGAGCTTTCAGGAATCCACCAATTTTTGCTTGTGTCATGCGAGAAGCATCCTTTAGTTTAGACTGTCATGCATTTGCCTGTAAATGTGCTGAGGATGCTATTGTCATTGCAGCAAATCTATATCAGTCATTGGTAGACAAAATGAGAACAGCCAACAAAGAAGGAGAAAGTGGATACGGTAGCTTGACCCGAAACTCACCCGCAAATCAAAGCCAAAGCTCACCCAATGAGAATCGGTCATGCTCATCCGCCTCATCTCAGGGATCTCCTCGTCTAACAAGCGGTAATAGTAGTAGTAGTGGAGGAGGTCGTGAAGGTAGCGGTCATAGTGAAGGAACATGTCAGGACCTGAAAAGCGTGCCTAAACCAGAGCATCGAGTTGTTTTCTCTGACTCTGAGTCTGTTGCACCAATCCGTCCACCTCGAAGGAAGAAAAAATCCTCTGATGGGATTCCAAGTAATTTAAAAAGATATAATTCTGACGACTCGGTCCTTTTGAAACTTCCTCACCGTCGTAAATCCCTGAAAGGTAACTGTCACTCACATTACGGTAAGGCCAAGAAACGTGTGCAGATTTCCACACCTGATGAGACAACGTCCTCCGAGTCCATTAACGAATCTATTGACCAAGTTCTAGATCGTATTATAAATCCAGGTGGAATGTCTTTTAATGACCTCAAACCGTCGTATCAAGAGCTCATTCTCAAGATTGCTCTAACACTTACCCAGGATCAACTCTACCAGAAAAGTAAACAAGCTATGAAGAAACATCAGCAGTATAATATGAGGAAGAAAAGTAATAAAAATCCAGATCTTCCCGAAGATAATTCCCAATTCCTCAACTTATTACTCAAGTCTTTCTCAAAAATAACTTCCGGAAAGGCACCTTCCAATAATCAAGTGAAACGCAAGGGGAATAAATCAGCGGGTCATTCTAAACTCAAGCCGAAAACACCGCCAAAAGTTATACTAAAGAAAACAAAAGAGGAGGATCCATTCACATCATTCTGTAGTGGTTGCGTTTGTGAAAACTGCTCGGACAAATGCTACTGCTCCCTTCCCTCAAAGCATAACGTTAAAATGGTAGGGTTGCCTCCAACCCCGTCAAATGGATCCACTGCAACAACTTTGGCAAACATGCCAAATGACCAATGTCAAGATCCTAAAAATTTGGAGTCACCCCGGAAAAAACCATGCGGCTATGACACGGACAGCTGTGCAGAAAGTGAGAAATGCTACTGCTCTCTCCAGCGCGTCAAGTCCAACGGATTAAAAATCTACAATATAAATTTGGACACAGAAACTTCTGACACGGATACGAATTCATATGATTTTGAGCCTTTTCATGCCCCAAGCAAAAAGGAGCCATCCGGATCAAATTTAAAAAGCGTGGCTGGTCGCTCTGTGGAAATACTGTCCTATCATCCAGCCAAAAGGCTCATGTACAATCGTAATTCTGGTACTACTCTCCACACAACCAATGCACTGGTTCATTTTGACGACAAGCGTTCTCCGGGAAGCTCATCACACACAAATTGTAATGGAAACAGCAAAGGATCCACTAGAAATCACTCAGCCGCTTCATCTTCGTATTCACACTCGGTAAGTGGTTGACTGTTGTGTATTGTAACATTCTATTTGTATGCCTCTCCTTTGTTCACCGGTTTCAGTTTTAAGAAACGTTTGCTACTTTTAGCGTTCTTATATCATTGTTACCCTCCTCAACAGGGTATATGGTACCTATCCCAATTCCATTATTCAAGCCAATTCAGCATATTTTCTTCCATAAACCTAACCAAATGCAAATACTGACAATACATAGCGGATTCATCATCAAATAGTTTCACTCAGTCAGACCTCAGTCAATGTCTTCACTAAACAGTATATTGCAACCGCGATTAATTTCAAAGGACTATTTTGACAACAGAAAAGAAGATGGGAGCTTATCTAAACACTTATTTGTAAAATCATTATTTCTCACTCCTTTACTTACTTGTGAGGAATGTAGTAGCGGGGGACCATGACAAGTGCTAAACTTGCATATTTATTGTAACAGATTTCTAATAGCCTGTTGACTTGTGGGTCCTGCAGAGTAGAATTTCCATTTTGGACGGTGATAGTTACTTCCCCAAGTCACTACCGACAGATACTTTTGCATCTTCTTTTTAAATCCTTGCAATTATGTACTACCCCTTGATTTGAAGTTATATGTTTTCTTGTGGGTTTTGTAGCTCATGTTTATTTTCCCACACAGTATGTTGCTTTGGTTATTGTTGTGTAAGAAGAGGTAAACATAGATTTCTCAAAGTCACTTCTTTCTACCCTCACGAGGTACTTCCACAAACGTTCCTGGGCTCATAGGAAATTCGTTTGATGTCTCTTGATGTTTTGATTAAGATGTTTTTCCATAAAGATATAAGTTCTAAGTACGACGCTTACAGAAAAATACAAGTTTTCTTTTATACCCAATTGTAATAATTACAGGCACATGATAAGTTTAATTTTATTTACAGTCCCAGGATGACCTACTGTCAGATTCATCCAACGGACATCAGAGGAATAAGGTTTTATTAATTACGGGCTCAAGTCCTTCAACTCGTGTTGTGTATAAGGAGCAATATCACGAGAGCAGAAAAAGTCACCGTAGCCAGCTCGTGGATATAAATGAAGATGAATCTACTGAGGAATCTCGTGCTTTTACTCGTCGCAAATCTAGTTCTGATGAAGGTCGAGCAACTGAGAAAATCCTTTCCATGAAGAAAACTGCTGAGATAGCTGCAATGTTTACTGATTTACATCTGGATCAAACAACCAACCTCGTGGCGACTTCTAAAAGTGAAATTTATAGAGAGTCTGTAAATACTACGGAAACTTCAAATACTTCTTTAGATTTTGAAGCATCTTTGGGTTATTTACCGTAGTATTTTATGTTTTCATGAAAAACATTCCAGGAATAATTTACTTTGAATTTATTTAGAAATACATTAATGTTCCAGAACTACTGCATTTTGGTCTGAACCACAGAAGTAGTATTGAATTAATAGGTAATTTTTGGATAACTGTAGTTGTCAACTGAGACTAATGTCACATGTAGAGATTTGAGATGATATGCTGACACAATGTAAATTATTTGTAAACCCTTTCCGTCCATGCAAGGAGCGACGAACCAGGACCAGTACTACTACAATTGTTCCACATTCCAGTTTATTTTAATCAACCGGATACAGATACATAGAAGTTTCATGTATTTTAATATTATTTCCGAATCTGAATAATTACTAATGCTAGCGCGTCAATCGGTATCTTTTTAGTTCAACAAATGTAAGTATTTTCCTTTTAGATGCATTTATGTTAAAGTAATTTTGTAAACATTTGAAACGAATAAAAAAATATGAACTACTTTGGTTTAGCAATACGTCGTGTAATTATGAACAATGTAATGTAATTAAGACTCGGTTACAGTTGTAGTAACTGTCGTATTTATTCACTTACGTTTATTTCAATAGTGAATTATATAATTATGTCTATTTGTAAAACTATTCCCCAATTGAATTTAGTTAGGTAAGACATATACAATATGTTTGTTTGACAACCTGATTTACAATGTGGATGCATTAGGGAGCCAGCACTAAGATGGCTCATTCTGATTTCTAGGATAATAATATTTTTTATTATTATTGTGTCACGAATTTAAGTATTATTGTCAGTTTAGGATAATATATTTGTATATTTCTATTGTGCTACCAAGGAAGAATATTACTACTATTGTCCAATAATGTTTTACAACTTTACAGGTTTTGTATTGAGTTGGCAAAATTTGTAATAAGTTGATTGACAGCTCACGTAAATAAACATTATTTCATTCTTTTTGGCAAGAATGGCAGTGCAACATGAAATTAGTCACAATTCTGGCTTACACTGTACGACTTATAGTATTCATCAAGTTATCGATATTACATATCATATGTACATGCCATGACTACAAATTCAATCTACTAAATCAAATTTTAGAGCATAAAAATGCCAAAATATAAATCACACAACAGAATCAACCCATGGTTACAATTATTTCACAATGGTAAAAATGTACTACCATAACCAACCTAATTAATGCCAATACGTCAAATAACGGCAAAAACAGGATGCGGAGATGTAAAGCCAATCCAACAGAACTAAGCAGAAACTCACAGATAGTAAAGCAAATGAGACAGTCTTTCGTTCGGAGGAGCCTGGAGAGCTAGCCCTGGAAAATATTTAAAAAATAATTACATGAATTTGTAAAATTCAGATGAACAGTTTGACATAAATGCTTATTAATTCGGTAAAAACATTAAAATTACCAGTTAAATATGATAGTTTGTGGGCATACTGACAAGGTGCCGGAACAGCGACGGTACCGCTCCAATTGAAATACATATGGCACAGTTTGTACGTCAATCTTTGGATTTGATCGGGTTTCAGACCTTGCTCATCAAAAAGGACATTGTAAGCCGTAGGACTCACTGTGCCTTGTCTGACGCATTGGGAAATGAGATAAAAATCGTACCTGAAAGATTAAGCATTGCATGTATGTACATAATAATAATAATATGTCGAGCCAAACAAGGTACGGAATATTAACCCGTTTTGTAAAAGTGCTCACCTCTCAGGCAGAGTAATGACATCATCCGCGATTGTGCCAGGCTCAGGGTTATCAGCTCCTTGATGCCCCTGGTTAAACAATCTTGTATTGATCTTTTTCGTTGATACTATAAAAGTAAACTTCGGCATGGGCTTACTCTTACCAGAGTAAATGGAGTTCAGGGCGTCCTGAAAAATAAATTCAAACATAGTGTCAATCATTTTTTTTCCTAAAAGCATTTGAATTTACGTCATCCCAAATACACTGCGTATCGTACACAAGACTTTCATGATTACGTACCTTGATTTGCCCCAGCTCAGTTCCATAAACATAGGTCAGTTGACCGTCCCCGACACCATCTCTGTACATAATGATCCTATCCGGGAGGACATTGTTTACCTCTTCGTACGCATGAACGCATTCTGAAGCGAGAATTTATTGTCATTCAATTATTTGCTTAACCGCACTGGTTTTACCGTACATACGAAAACATCTGAAGAATATCCCACTTACTCGTTATATCACTGCAAAGATTGGAAGAGAGTTCTTCCCTACTATTATGGAAGCTGACTGTACTGTAATACTTGGCCAAAGTTACAGATGTAGTCGCTACCATTGCCCCTACACTGGCACCTTTTCGCTTACCGCAGTGATGAACGTCAAAACCAATCACCATACAAGTCTATCAGGGGATATCAAAATGATTAGTGTTAGCACAAATATGAGCAGTCATTGTAATATTGTGCTTCCACTTGTTAATGAAATAAAGACTGAGTATGTTCTTCCCAGAATTGTGCAAAATAAATGTAGAAAAATACCTTTAAAGGATTTTGCACCTTCCAAGGTTCTCCCCCGAGTTTAGCTGACATTTGAACTACACACTTCGTGGCAATAGCCATCAAACCTTTGGCTTGTACATTCTTAGCTAAATAGCACTGGGATGTAACTAAAAGACAAAGTTGATTAAATGCATAGAAAGAAGTAGCTCATAATTTGGCACACAGTAAGACAAGTAGCAGGCATAAATAACAAGAAAATAATCAAAATGCAGCGTTACTTCCATAATCCACGACACATCGTCGTTTAACAGCGGCGTAAGTATCCAATTTATTTGTTGGGAGCACAATAAAAATAAGCTGCAATCCTCCTTGCCTTTCGTAATTTGCCATGGCTTGATCAATTTGCTTTATGTAGCTCTGAATCTGCACATTAGGTAGTCTCATCCTAGAAAATAAAATTTAGAATGCATGTATCACCCCACAAACATAAATATCATGGTGTGGAAATGTCTGCAAAATACTTACACATCTTGAGGTTGCTGTATATGGAAATTCAATGGTCTTGACACTTGTTGCATTACCCGAATCAAGCCATCAACTCCTCCAGCATCTCTTTGAGGTACAATTAGTACCCAATTTACCAAATCCTTCACTTGAAGGAGTTGTTTGTCTAAAAATTAAAACAAAATGTAGCATCACTTTAAATAACTTCATAAAAAAGTCTTCCAGTTATAGCAGAGCTCATTTTTACAGAACAAAATATGGGTTTGAATAAATCCCTTACTTCGGAATGCCATTGTCCAATCTGCTTTTCTATTTGGATTTTCCTGGCCATCAGCAAAAAGTATAGGTTCCCCTGGAACAACCCGTCCAGGTACTGAAACCACGTCGTTGCTAAACTCTAACCCCCATCTCTTCAAATCTTCATGAACCTTTCAATTGAGCAAAAACCAGTTTTAATTTTATTAAGTTCCTACAAAATGTTTTCATGCGAATTTGTCTTATTTTATATTATTGTATTATTACCCCTTGAGCACTTTTTAATCTTTTCATAAAACCTCCAACGGCTTGGAGTCGAGCTTGTGGTCCCATGTGGAGATGCTGAGCAAGTTCTCTCATCATATTGAAGTTAGAGCGCATTGCATCACTCAAGCCCGTCATTTGACAGAATTCTGGAACCAACAGGATCGGTCCAGTCATTCCCCGATGTACATCCCTTTTCTTTGGTCTGGACACTAGCATCGGCTGTCGCATTTCAGTGACATCAAGCTTATAACGCTCGCGGTAGTAGTCAGCATAGCTTGTTTGGGTGCCACCAATGTCAAAAGTTCCAGCAGGAGTGCTGTCCCAATCAATGTCATCAATACGATAAGTCTTTCGGTTGTAGTGAGTCATCACGATTGTCCCCACCAGTTCATCTGTAATGGCTTGCTATAAACCATAAGCATTTTATTTTGAGAAAAAATTGAAATAAAAACAAAATTTAAGACCCAATCACTAACAAGTTTCCGCATACAAAAGTTTCAATTTTGAAATTTCAAAATAGCTTACTTCTGCATTACGATTTCCTCTCATTTGAGAAATCACATTTAATACGGTTTCTTGCCGTAGGACTTTATGTGTGATTTCCACATTCAAAAGCACTGAATGCTCGTAATTTCTCAGGGAGGTGATGTACCCTCGCCAAAGTTCCAGCCTAAGCGATGGCATCTTGATACCATTCTCCCGATCATAAAAGTGTCTACCCAATTCTTCCAGTTTCATAGCAGAGAGGCATTTGCGTACTGTGATGTTAAAAAACTGAAGGTACATAACATCGCCAGGGACCAGTTCTTGGACTAGCCTCACGGTCAGTTCTACTTTCTCATTGTCTGAATCTCGGACGGAGTAAAGTACCATTGGCTAATTGAGTCAAATTAAAAAAATATTAAAAAATACAAGTAATTATGTATATTCAAGGCAACAAAACAATAAAAATTCAACTAACGTCAGGGCTCAATTTGGTAGCCACATAAAGTGACGATCCATCAAAGATGTAAGCTCCAATAGCTGCTGCATGAGCCTTCAGTAACATCTTCTTCACTGGTGTCCTTTCTTCATCAGGCTTGAAATCCACCCGGTAATTGTAAATGCACCAGTCCGTCTTCTTCTCAAGTGTGAAGAAATTCGAAAGTAGATTTACTGGTTGGCCTGATATTCCTTGTTTACCAGTTTCGCCAATGTATCTCTCAGGTCTGGACGCAACCACATCCATCTTTTCAAGTGAAACTTCATTTCTCCTCCCCCCACGACGTCCTTCACCTCCTCCTCGACCACGACCTCCTCGACCTCTCCCACTACCCCGGGAACCAACAGAACCAGTTCGGTCACGGGCTTCTCCAGAACCATCGGATCTTCTACTCTCTGGAACTATACAATTCATGTTTCAAAGCACACAATTTAACGATATTACAAATAATGACAGAACTTGTATATTAATTTATTTGAATCAAAAAACGCATTACAAAATTTTTTAAAGACAAAAACCCTACTTAATTGGATGCATTCGATATCTAAGAATTATTTGCCTGCTTATTTACATGTATACGATCGCTATACTTGTAAATTATTAAAAGTGTCTCACTGTGCCCCTAAAATGTCATCGCTAGGCGAAACTAATAATATTTTAGAGTGTTCACTATTATACTTGCTACTATTATATAATATAATGCGTAAAATAAAAAATACATTTCAAGTAAAGGCATTAACTTACATTCTGAACCATGGTCACTTCCTTGTCGGAGGCTTTCCGTACTTTGCGCTTCTCTGAAATCCTGAAACTGAGGCTCTGAGAACGCTGGACTAGGTCCAGTAGGTTCAGCTTGCAGCGACGGATAACTGGCTGATCTTCCTCTTGCCCCTGCCCGACCTCGTGGAGGTACATCTTCGAATCCTCTTCCTCTGCCTCTGCCACCTCCACCCCAAGAATCACCTCCACCCTGGTTCCAGTTTCGTCCTCCGTCACCACTCCCACGTCCAAATCCACCTCCACCTTCCCCTCCACCCATTCCGCGATCTGCACGACCTCGGCCACCAGATCGTCCTCTGGGGGCCCAACCACCGCCGGGCTCAAAATTGTCAGTCATAGTTGTCTGTATTATAAAAGTATTCGTAAGCCAGTTTGCATGTGACTTTTTATCAACCTTTCAGCTAATATTAATTTTTTTTTTTTGTAATAATGTACAAAAGGCTAGTATGCTTTTGATTCCTAAATAATAATAAAACTTAATAGCACGTTTAAAATTACGAAACTGAAAGACCGGCACCTGTATACACTATGCTGTTGCTGGTGATGGAAAGAACGTGCAAAGTCTTAAGATAAAATGAAATATACGAAGCTTGTGATTGGAATTCGTGATTTTGACCCGCGGCTAGCACTAGGCATTATACTGTTCTCAGAACGGTTTGTTTTCTAATGTTGTCTCCTAAAAACCTAAACACAGAATGCGATCCTCTTGACAGTCAGGAATGAGATTATTGTAGAAAAAATGCGATTTCACTCTTTGATGAAAACCTTTCAGAGAAGTGGTTGCGTTGTGTTTATGAAAATAATTCGGATATTTGTTCTCCTCCCTTTAGTTTTCATATGGGTGGACTCTGACATTCCATACCCCTCTCGGCACGATTCCTGAGTATTTTTGGTAAATGGTAAAAAACATTGTAGCTGAAGTATGTGTGGCATCTATTGTTAATGTTTTGGTGAGTGAAGCATTGACAAATAATATTTTTTGTAATAATTGCATGTAATATGCATTGATGGTCTTTAAAATGTTCATACACACAAGTCATACCTACTTATACGAATTGTTATTTTTTGACAATTATGATTAAAAGGGAGATGGCAGGTACGCATGACACTTAAGGGTCAACTTTGCACATATGCTATGTTAAATTATACGACATTTATTTTTAACTAATCGTTTTGGGTTTGGACAAAAATGCAGATTGTACATACATCATGACATGTCGCACTAACGAATCTGTGTGATATAGAACTAGAGTACTAATCTCATATTGGTGTTAGAAGCTCTAGAGAATTAAAACAATAGGAAGAGGGTGGGCTGTAAACAATTCTTATCATCAAATTCTGATGATTGTTCTAATTATTACTGTAAAAACCCCACGAGCATTCACGGATGCTTTCTTAGTTGCTTACATAACAAGAATATCTATATTTCAGTATAGTGCTTCTTTTTGGAATCCAAACATGATTGAGCAGTTAAATGACTGTACGTATGTAATGTCGTGTTTCGGAAATAACGATTTTGGGGCTCCGTAATAAGACTCCAGGAAAATGACAATAACTTTTGGCTAGGATGAGGTATATCGGTGGTTATACATTCATTGAAAAGCTATTTTTTCTTTATCAAAAATTTTAAGATCGCACTTGCGATTTTGGTGGGGGGGGGGATCAAAAATACCGATTCTTTACCACATTTTAAACACACTGTTTCAGCAGCAAGCATTCATCAGAGATCAGAGTCCGTGCTCCCAACCTCAGGACTAATTACCCATTGATGCAATTTTTCAAATGATCAAAAAATCATATGCATACTGTCCAAGGTTTAAAATATCGAAAATACTGATTTTTGGATGCCTGAAGAATTTCGAAAAAGTACAACTTTCGGCAGGGATTCCGCATCTCGGTCAATAATAGCTCATTGGAAAACAATTTAATGACTGTGAGATAAATCCACCTCAAACCAAACCCTAGCCCAAATTTTGGTGGGACAATCAAAACTACCAATTTTTCGAGCAAAATTAAAAATTTTTTTTCGCCAAGAAGGATTCGACTTAGTCCTGGACCGACCCCTTCAGCACAATTTGTCTTGTGAAGTTTTGAAGTACATTTAATTTCTAATTCAAGTCCACTGATGTTCACAATTTTTTGGTGATCTGTCATTATCTGCTCATCACCATTGGTAGGAGTCAATGAAGGAGAACTTTTGTCAAAAGAATGATAGGAGTTTACGGAAATGAGAGTTAGGTTAGTTCGGCTGGAAAGGAGTGCCGTCGACGAGTGGTTCCGAAAGGGCCATGGTAGTGACATTGGAACTTTTGTCAATCCTGAACGACGGGTGCACCTGTGTTTATCGGTAATAAATTTCTGTGAATGCCAAACTCTTTATTTGCCATCTTTTGATGCTACATGTTGTTAGTTTAGAGCTCATTTTAAAATAAATTAATTGCTGAACAACAAAAATAGCAAAAATCGTAGTTAAATGTTGTCGTGATATTGAAAAACATGGATGTTCCGACAAATATTTACACAACCTGAACGTTGGCTCTAGAGTAGAAAACAAGGTTCCAAGGGACTTGATTTATTTAGCAATAATTGTTATTACTTGTATGCAAAAGTCCCTAGTGAGGCTCTTGGGCATTTAAATGAAAGAAATTACGCAAAATAATATCTGTAGAGAAAACAAACACAATCATTAACAATTTTAGTCATGGATTTTATTTACTACTAGAAACTGGAACGTTTGTCAACAGACACCAACCCAATGATATTTACGAAGTTAACAGCTAACCCTTAATCCAATAATTAGAAATACAGCTCTTCCCGACGAAAGAGATACAAATGACGGAAAGTTACAAAATCACTCGAGTAATACATAATATCATAACTGTGGCATCAGGTTTATTCGCTGGCTATAGGAGACTTCTGGGAGAAGGACCGAGCAACGTAACGAATCACCATGAGTGCACTCATAGTCGCTACTAAACCAGCAGGCATGAATTTTCCGGAATGCAAAAACCGATTCCCCATGACTCCGGCTAATACTGCACTAGATCCGAGCCCGACCAAGTAACTACTGGGATTCTGGCTGGTTTGATACGCTCCGTAAGCAATGACAGAACCGAACAGCAGACCCATGCCCAAAGAGGCAGCGCTTCCTAAAATATTAAAAAACGACATATGTACCTCATTGATTACAGTACAGCTATCATTACTTACTCCATAACAAATTGCACCACCAACCATCGCCTATAACTTCCACACTCCTTTAAATCAAACACTTACAAAAATTTGTATTCGTAATTTCACACTATTTATTTTGACGCATTTAAAACTTCCATCTCTCCTAACATTAAACCATTTAACAATTTACGCCCACCCTGCACCGGATCCATCACCCAATGCAAAAGTATCTGCATCTGTATTAAAAAAAAAATACACACTCACACTAATTCCATGAAAATTCGTCCGTATGAAATTACCTGCTTTAACATACCCGACCACCCCACCAGCAGCAACTAAAGCTGCGTATCCAAAAGCAAGGTAATCCACTTGAACCATTGTGCTTGTGTTTAATGATCTGTAAATGAAAAAAATGACACAAATTAATACTTCTTTAACATGCCATACCCGAATCCTCATATACTAACACCCTACAAAAATGTATCCCGCTGAAACATATACCATTTCAAATACAGTTCCCAAAACGGATTTCAAGGATCATTTTTTGTGATAGCGGTTTACCATAAAAATATTCAAAACTGTTATTTCACTTACTACTCAGCCGTAATAATGTACAAAAATCCTTCTAATATATAATGATGCAGCAGAAACGAAAGTCACCTTCAAAATAAAATCCTAGTTAACGACCACAACCAAACAAGTGTTCTACACCTGGATGGAGTCAACAATACTAATAAAAAACTATGTACAGTTACGAGGCTCTACTTACTAAAACGATATTACGCTATTATATAATAACTCCTGATTTGTACTTTACACAGAGCTTTCCCTTCCAACCATTTTATAAATGCGAATTGCTCGCTTGATTGAGCTCAAGTTCAACAAGTTGGCTGAAATGTTGATCAGTTTTGCTCTCCTTTCCAAGATAATACAAATTCAATGTAAAATACAAGAGTGACATTATCAGTTTTTGAAAATGAAATTATCTAAATTACAATTATTTAATTACCGGTATAAATCAAGAATGTAGTCTTGTCTTCAGTGTTGTAAGACTCAAGTTGTCAGTTTGTCACGGGCAATTTGTATAAGACGCACTTCACACTATACACACACACGAGATGAGACACACAGATCGAGCCAGTCTGTACAAAGTTTAAAGAAACTCGTAATCAAAATCACTGGCTGGTTTTAGACTGACAATTGGCGGAGCCGGCTTTACTTATGTACACTTTTAAGCACAAGTATTAAAGCGCTAGAGTAATATACTCGTGAAGCAATGCAGAAAGTTGTACTACTGCTACACGCACCACGTTACTGATTGTCGATTTTGAGCAAGGAAAAAGCACTCATTCCTAAGATTGTATGGGAACTTGAATGTGAGTCGAAACCTTGCCTGGGTCGGACGAAGTGGCCTGGTATCCGCGCGTAGTCAAAACCGACATGTAGGGTTAATGGTATTGATGTAGTTGACGAATTTGGGACCAACATTTTAGATCTTGGGGAGGGCTAGGTTCCTTGAGAATATCTGTCGGTTGATTAAATTTACTGGGAATTCCCATTGTATCCAGGTCAATATTTGTAAACAAACTTTAAAATAATTTTTATTGTATTTTCATAAATTAATGCTTTAATTATTCTAGTTCTGAGGTATTTTTGAATTTTTAGTGAACTTGGGAAATATTTGTCAAATTTTGGTGCATTTCCAGGATATTTTCCAAATTTTAGTGTACTTGAAGGAGATTTCTAAAATGTTGATGCATTGTATTTCAGAAAATGCGCATTTATGGAACATTTGCACATTTCTAGTGCATTTAAAGATATGTATTTCTAAATTTTGTTTACACATTCACAAAATCGCAATCTTTAGTGTATCTGTATATCCAGGATATTTCCAAAATGTTTGTGCATTTGTAGTAAATTTTTAATGCAATTCCAAGATATTTCTAAAACAATGTTTGAATTTGAGGGAAATTTGCAAATTTTAGTGCATTGTAAAAATATTTCTAAATGTTTGATGTATTTCCAATATATTTACAAATTTTTAGTACATTTCCAAGACATTTCCAAAATGTTTGTACAATTGAAGGAAGTTTCCAAAATGTTTGCATTTCAAAGATATTTCCAAATTTTTAGCGCATTTCCAAGACATTTCCAAACTTTTGGTGCATTGGCAGGTTTGGAAAAGCTAATACATTTCCAGGATATTCCTAAAATTTTGATTTATCAGATACTTTCAACATTTGTAGTTTATTTGGTGAATTTTTCCAAAATTGTAGTGCATTTGCTGGACATTTTTAAAAAACTTGGTATATTTGCAAGATATTTAAACATGTTGGAATCAGGATTTTCCAACACGCTGATTTATTTAACTAGCAATAGGCTGTCCTCCTGTGCTTAAACATGAAAATGGGGTCTCTAAAATATAAAATTTTGGCAAAATATATGGTTTAAAAACACAGAATGAATGGAGACGTAGTAGCCCCCCTTGTGGTCAAAAACCTTTCATGCTCAGTCAGAAACATTGAATTCTTTGATGAGTAGTGACCAACTGGGAATATTTTATACATAAATTTAGTAAAAATGAGAAAAGGTTAGCATTCTTTACCACATAAGCCATATACTGCATGCTAGGAAGAATTTAGTAAATTTTGAAAAATAATTTCCTGTAGATGAGGTTGAGGCCAATATTTTGTGTACCGTTTGCAGGGCTATGAGGCACAGGTTCGAATTACAAGCACGATACTTACCTTATGTCGGACTACTTCTGCTTTCGACTTCAAAAGCCTCCCCCTAAATGTCGCTGGCTCAGCATGAATAAGGAATAGGCGCGATTTGTCAGTGTTTCAAATCCCGATATCTTAAGCAAAATAAAAGAATAAACGAAAACTGATTAACTACAGAGAATGTGCTAAAGCAGCAAATAATATCGTTAACTAGTAGTAATCAATTCAGAAGCTTATTAATTGTTCTCGGTGACTTTCCGGCACTAATGTCGGTTTAGAGAGTTAACCTTTCGTTTCCCATTACCGGCGTGGTGGGTGTGTGGGTTTAACTCCCGATGGAATAATTGGATTTAGTGGGATTTCGTATAAGAATAACACACCCGAGATTTTGTAAGCACAATGAACCCAGAGGATATCCCGAAATGGTAATACCTGAAATGAAATGCTTATTTTTAAGTGTACAAAATATAAGTTATTTTTTGGAATCCGAAGATTTGGTTAACCAACGGGGATTACACCGACAGAATGAGTCTAGATGATGTTATATAGTAAAATGCTTTAGAATGTATTTATTGTTTGTTTCCCAGGGCTGCGAAGCCACCACCAGGACTCCACTTGGATGTCATGAAAGGGGACAAACTGATTCAGGTAGCCTTTTGGTTTCGTGTGTTATTTGGGGATTGAGCTTATGTTTGTTGTTTTATAATCAATGCGCGTTATTGTTGGTGTACATTACGTGTATTGATATTGAGTTGACTATTTTAGAAACTGATGATTGACGAAAAGAAGTGTTACTTATTTGGCCGAAACCCTCAACTAAATGACTTTTGCATTGACCATGCCTCTTGCTCAAGGATTCACGCTGCACTTGTTTACCATAAGCATTTGGACAGGTCATTTCTGATTGACCTAGGCAGCAGTAAGTTTTGTGCATACAACATGCGCCTGGAGTTACTTGGATGAATGGCTGAGATTTTAGTCCTCTTTAATTGTGTTTCGCAGCCCATGGTACATATATTGGTAGACTTCGATTAGACTCCAAAAAGCCCACTCAACTTCCTTTGGACAGCATGTTCCATTTCGGAGCTTCAACTCGACAGTACGTGATGAGAGCACGACCGCCAACAGTTGTTCCGCGTCCGATAATGGAAGAGCTAGAAAAATCATCATTAGATAGTGAAGGAGCTCTTCTTGGTTTACCAGAAACTGACTCTGAGCTCGATGTAAGAATAATAGAGGATGTTGAGAAAATATTTTTAGTGTACAGTCGATCTTATTGAACATATGAGTTACGCTTTTACATATTTCCTGTAAGTATGTCCACTTGTGTTTATTACTTTGACATTTGTCTGTGTATTTTGGTTCGATTTAGAATTTGACTGAATTTAATACGGCACACAACAGAAGAATATCAATGCTAGGGATTGTTGATGACAACCAGAGGCTGAAAAGTACCAAGCGAAAACGAAAAGGAGTATCATTTAATGAAGAAGAAGAAATAATAAACCCTGAAGACATCGATCCTACTGTTGGGCGATTTCGGAATCTCGTACAAACAACAGTCATTCCTTCGTCAAAGGTTTCTTAATTTTTACATGTTTTTCTCAATTTGAGCTCGATGTAGCTACAGCTTAAATTTGTATTCTGTCTAAAATTCTAACCATTTGTGTACTTTGAGTATAGAGGCCGAAACTGGACTCTGGTCTTGTTCCCAATCCATCAACGAAACACTTTGTTCCTCGTGTCAGTCTTTATGATGATCTTCCTGATGATGACGTTTATAAAAATTCATCTGTCACAACACCATTTTTCAACTCTCTATCTACCAAGCTCGGACTCCCATTGCCTAACCCGGCTCCCGAAGTTGAAATAATTGTTGAAGAACCACTGCCACCAGTTCAGCCTGTGATTCCTCCAGTTCAAGTCATGGACTTGACTGACGAACCTAGAAAGAAAAAGTATGCAAAGGAAGCCTGGCCAGGAAAAAAGCATGGTCCTCAGAATCTGTTGGTTTGATTTTTATACAGTTTTTGTAAACTCGTTTAACCGAAGATATACTAGAGTGACATTATTGTAACTCGAAGATTTGGTTGAAATGCTCTAAGAATGCAAATCCTTATATATTGAGGATTCTCTTATTGTCCTTGAGCAATATTACGGTTGGTTATTATTGTTTTAGTTGTAGCTATGTTTTTATATCCCCAACTCTACTATTTTTTGTTAAAAATTAGTCAGTTATAGGTTGAATATGAGTAGACCTTGAAAGTTAAGCACATTGGGTGTACTAACACTTCACACCGCCAAAATTTTGTAGTTATGAATAGTTACGACGCGTTTCACTTGTTCAGACAGATCAAGCAATTTAGCTATTATTTTTTGTTAGGTTTCTATGTATGCTTCTGTTTATACCCACCCTGTCTAAAGTTTAACCCTGGAAACATTTGATTGCGGTATAATGTTATTGTAATTACAAGTATGTATGTATATATTCTGTATTTATGTACAACTTCTGGTTTGTGCTGAAAAGCAATCTGTGTGTTTAATATATTAATTAATACCATTAACGAAATATCTGAAGTGAAGTATTCAGTAGTAAAGTATTGAGTGGTTTATTGAAGACGTATTCTTATAAAAATGTACCATGCTCCAGTTTCTTCGTTCTTTCATAGGTAGGAAATGTGCTGGTTGTTCTTTAATTGCTACCATTTGAAACTCTGTAAAGACACTTGAGTAAATGCATTGTGTTCAGTTGCCTTTATCAAAATTTTGCCCTTTCATAAAAAAGTCAAAAAAATCATGCCCAGCTGTAGTAAAAAACATCAACGCTCTTGTTTTCTAAATCAAGAGGTTTGCACAACACTCGACTATTTTGATGCAGTAAAGTTTTTATTAAAATATTTCGTAAAAGTTACAAGTAAAAAACATACATCTATTATAGTTAGGAAAATTACATTACATACATACATACATTTATAAATTACAGGCAAGTTGTACGGTCATTTGTGAAACCAGACAGTTCCTCAAATTTCAGCCCCGTTCAAACCTGCTAAATATTTAAAATACAGATATAGTTGCAAGTAATCTATTCTTTTAAAACTAAACCCTACATCTACAGTAAATTACACACCAAGAGTAAATATTTGAACGAAAAATTCCTGGTATTACATACCCTCAGTAGCACATGAATGCTGCAACTACAAAGTGAACATCATTTTAGAAAATGTTACCATCTATACATAGTCCGCTATTGCAAGCCAGCTGGTCGTTTATGAAAATAAATGGGGAAAATGCATGACTTTATAAAAATTCGTTTTCACATATCTTAAAAAGTACGAAAAATAGGAAGTAAAAAAAATGAGAAATTCGTAAATTCATGGCATCACACGTTATATATCTATAATAGTATCCACACGAAGATCTGCCCAATTAATAGCTGTCCTACAACCGGTTAAATCCGAACGTGTAGTTATAAAGAGTCCCTAAAAGTTTCGCTGGTGTTGTCTGAGTCTTCATACAAATGCCTATTTGAACTGGATCTTGACTCATTCCTTCCAGCTTTTCCTTTTTTGGCAATAAAATTCAGGCTGAAGCCTGCGATGATAACTGCCAGGACTTGCACGACAATCAAAACGACGAGAGTTGACACCCAAACGGATTTATTCGCTTCAAACCAATGCGATAACTGCGAACTGCAACTGGCCTGAAAATCATAAAGAAATCATTTAATTCTGACCTTTCTGTAGATGCACTGTGTCAAATTTTACTGCTATGACCGAATCATATGCTCATAATTATTTTTTCCTTTGAAACATTTACTGTTAAATTCACATTACTTATTACCACCATAATAGTTTCATTCTCAATACCGTTCGAGCTCAAATGTTTTGTTTCTCTACAGAAGCAACCCAGTCCGGCTTAAAATGTAGTTACTCTAAACAAGTAACATCATTACGCGTAAACATGCGTTTGTGCCATGCCCATACATACATCAAATTAAAGGTGTTTTCTTGCTCGGTTTAGTCTCTACATAGCTACGAGAAGATCGTCGGAAATTCATTACTCACGATTTTCCTACAGAAGCCATTATCTTAATGAACAAGAGGATTCATTTCTTCGCATGCAGGTGCCAGAAGCAGGGCAAAGCATGGGTAAAAATTATGTACGTATACTTGAATTACGATAAGAATGGACGGAAGGAAATCTAGACTTCACTTTGTCTCCTCTTAACAACAACTGAATGATGACAGGAAGTAAAATGTGAAAGTTGGTATATATTCTATCGGAAACATAAGTATGTGCTTGGAGTTAATCAAAACCTTAACTGCTCACTAAACTCATATGAGGGTTTCTTTATTATCTACGATACGTTTTGGTGCAAACTTTTACACCATGCTAATTGTATATTTCCTAAACATGGTGCCTTCTAAGACATCTACTCACGCCTTTTATTGACTTTATTGTGATTGAATTAATATGTCTACTGAAGCGAGTTCGGCTTTTACTACACACAACACGACTGCTACACTTTGTACAAGCGAAGGAAAGTTGCGGTAAACAATATGTACACATCTGACTGGATTTGAGTGCAAAGCAATAATACGATGTTTATAACATCCTCAGAACCACTTCCTCACAGGTACCCACTGTGCATTAAATCAATAGCTATTATCTTTGTTAAGAGCTAATGACAGCTCATAGTTTTATTTATAACGTATTGGGAAATCACTTTTTCTGTTTAAAGCATCCTGTTTGAGAGTTTTTATTCTGGTTGAGACGTTGCGCTGGATTAGTGCAAGCTTGTGCCATTTTAAATCAGTGTATATTTTTAATTAAAAATCTGTATAAAGATAATAAGTGATTCTTACGAGTCTCAAGCGTTTTTCCCCTTGGTAAATTTCATAGCAGGAGGAATCCATGTGGTAATTGTTCCCTGCAAATTCCCGAGGTCCTCTGAAGCCGCAACAATTGAGCTGGACAAAAAGAACGTGCTTTTAATGATTCCTTTACAAAATGGTAAGGGATATATGGGGAAAGGAATGCATTATTCTTAAAACATTATCCTAATTCATAGAGTCAAACAGCGTATGACTTAATATAACTGGAGTAATTATTCATGCCAACTTTTACTTGGGTACAAGTAACAATCAAGAATAGTTACGACGTTGCTTCATTCATTATTACTGTTGTAATTAGATTTGAAACTCAAGCTCATTTTACACGATCATTCTCGGGTAAAGCCTTTTCAAAGGAGGACAATCAATTATTATTCAGAGAGCTGGGATGCAAATACTAGGAATGACTTTCAGCTCAAAGGAAAAAAACAGTAGGAGAGGCTCCGCTGCTGTACAGGTGGACAAATTAATTGTTCGTAAAAGCAGAAACTTCCATGCTTTCATTGTACTTGCTTACCGAAGACTGAATGAAATTTCGAATGCTTTGATTTGACTCCATCCAAGCAAATCGTAGGATGTCTTCTAACTGCAAAAAAAAGAATAGTCAAAATGATACAATGATGTGCCGTTCAGTTAATGTGCATTCATATATAAAAACTATTTGCTTACATTACGAGGGTCCTGCATATATGCATATTTTTTGTACATATAAAAATGTACTCAGCTGGGAAGGAAAGTGCAAAATATTTAAGGAGATGTACTATATGCATGTCAGAACTATCTAATATGCTTTGCTTGGGACTCACAAGTAGACAAAAACACTGAGTCTTTATTAGATTAACAGTAGAGAACTAATTGAAATTATTTTAAAGATTTCCCTTGACGTTTGAGGAACGGTGTTGCAAGCGAAAGTGAACGCCTTTATTGAATCCTTTGAGTTTTTAACTAGTTTCGTTTTAAACACAGTGACTAATCTCACTTTAAATTTGCTGACAATTAAGATAAACTCATTGGAGGTAAAACACAGTAATGATACCGTAAATAAACTCTTTGTGGATATTTCTACGATCTTTAGGAACTTAAATGAATTTTAAATTAAGATATATACCTCCTTGTATTTTTTCTCGTGATAATACTCTCCTCATAGTACTCATGGATTTTTGAGTCTGATAAAAAGAATCCTTACAGTTACTTTTACAAATTCTGGCGTGGAAATGCTTTTCATACATTGGTTTATACATTCGATCCGCATACTTTGTTACATACTAATCCTAAACCACAACAGTGTCACTATCAAAATAAGTCTTCCGCGTTGAATTGTACGACCTGAAGTTTTGACATGTATGAACAATTTAAAAAGTAATTTTCTCAGATCATCAGCAATTTAGCACTCAAGTGGTAATTTTGTCAAGCTTAATTGAATTTAAAATGTGTGATGCGCTGACAGTCTCATTTTAAACATCCTTGTTTCTGCACTTATGTTTAACAATGTCTGGCTCATTACAATGGATCTCCACGAAAACTGAAATTAGAGCTCATCATAAAAATGACGTCTCCATATACTGAATTACAGTTCGACAAATTGTACAGAAATGAACTTTAGTCTGGTAAGGTAAGAATAATAATTATTACCCTAAAAGTAATTATATTTCCTCGTGCAGTAAATCCCAAGACTTTACTTTCTATGGAGGACATGGACATGGATGTTATGCGATTATAATAATACGTTCAAGTTTTAAAACCCAGAAAAATATAATTTGAAGCATGCGGAATTTTGGAGAAAATACATGTGAGGGGAAAAAAATTACAAGGTGAAGATATTGGTGTTTTCGAAAGATAAAAAGTGTGCTTAATCTGCTAGTAC
This sequence comes from Allacma fusca, assembly GCA_947179485.1. NCBI lineage: Eukaryota > Metazoa > Arthropoda > Collembola > Symphypleona > Sminthuridae > Allacma > Allacma fusca. Next base: position 19,055,839 of record OX359249.1, on the reverse strand, counting down.
TAATTTTGCGTTTTTTTGCCTTTCAGAGAAGATATATGTATCCTGAATAAAGCTATAACTTTCTTGCTCTATGCTCAGAAAGACGTGTAAACATTTTTTGTTGTTGTAAATGGATGTAGTTTGAACTGCAAAGACATTTTATGTGCATTGTGCCATTTTCACGACACATTGAATTCAGTTTCAGAATCAGTGAACTACTCTCGCGTGTAAACATGTTCCTTTTTTCTCATTGTAACTCACGCAGTAATGATGATGGATTTTCATCCTAATACCTAGAGCAATGTCAGTCCTTTAGCTGGCTATCCTATGTCGTCCTTTTTAAAGGAGGGAGTTCTGATCACAAAATTGTCATGCCTACACACAGTCCTCGCATTTGACTTGATGTCAGTGATGTTTCCAATTTATTTGCTTTTTTTACAGGGGGATCTATGTAAGTTGGGGTTTTAAAAGGGAAAACTTTTCCCGTCAAGTTCTCTGTATACTTATAATGGAAAATTCGAGTTGAGCCTATTATGCTAATATAATGGGCAGTTGGAAAATCCATGTGTCTTCATACCCCGTCATCACGGCAGTCTGTAGTATTACAGACTGTTAATCTGTGTAAGAATGAGGGAGAAGATGACAAAGTTTTCATACCTCAATGCGTACTATTTGTAAAGCCAGCACCCCTCCTATGGCTGAAGTAAGGCTGACGGCAACCATCACGATGAACTACATGTGAGAAAAAAAAAGAAGAAAAAAGCATACAATTTAAGATGTTTACACAGGACTTTGAACAGGACCGTAAAAGCTTGTAAAATCTACGAGAGCATTACAAATGTGTTTAATTCGATTCATGTGTGGAAATTAAGGCTGTAAATAAAGACTGTTTGAGTACGGTTACAGTACAGTCGGACATAGGGCAGCAGGGGTTTATCACAATCTGTATTTTATGACAAAACCCTATCCACACGTCACAAAATGTGTAAGGACAGTAACTGAAGTAGAGGTTAAGCTCATTATAATACAAGATGAGAATCCATATCAGAGGGATTTGGATTTTTCGAAATAGTTACGATTAATTCATGTGAGAAAGTTATTTAGTTAGCGGATTCCATTAACGACACCAATGTGATACACAAGTTGCTTTACGGAGTAAACACAGTAATACGATTAGCTCCACCAGCATTATTTGGGCATACTCATAAATCCCGTTGTTGTTTTAGAAAGCATGTTCACGGTTATAAAGTTAAGTGGATTAAATTTATTGGATTTAATTTTTAAAAAACCAACCAGTCTAATGATGCATGCCGTCTCGCTTGCTCCGGCCACCCATCCAACCAAACCCGTAAAGAACAACGAAAATCCAATTCCAATGACGATGTAGGTTAAGATCTGTCAAAATTAATTTCAGTTTCATCAGTCATTCCATGCTATGCTTAATAGAGGATGGTGAATGCGTTACGAGTTACATCTTACGGACTTTAAAACCTAATGAGGCTGAACACTGTTATTTCCATCCACGCATGCAATTTTACCATCCCTTCGAGCACTTCAATGTGTCAGAGCATACGTGAGTGTAAGTACAAACGTCACGCCGTATTTTACTGTCACGTTTTTTTACTAGTATTTCCTACAACTAATAGTACAGAATAAACAAATCTATAAATTATGTGAACGAGATGTTCCAAACTATTCTCCAGAAAAACTTTGTATAATCTTTAAATTCTAATAACTTTCATTTCTTGTAATTCTAAAGATTGCAGAACGGGGCTAGAAAAAATCATTTAATGAGGCCAAATAACATGGTGTGGGGAATTGAAGAGCCACATTGACCATACCGCCACCACACTTTAGGACTTAGGACTTTATTTAAACTAATTTCATTACTTTTAAAAATAATACAATAAAATTCAAATCCATAGCTGTCAGTCGAAATTTGTATATAAAGGTATACTAAAATGTCAACTTAACTATTTTAGGGAATGCAGTTGACTCGACATAGATATCAAGTATCTAGACAGGTTAAAATATCTAGTAAATACAATAAATTCCTTGAAATTGTAATATAATCTACATACAGTAAAAGCCGAAGGAGGATAGACGGAAAATTCTTTGTGACCTAAGAACAGACGATGATGTGGGGTAAAATATTCCTGTGAAATTTATAATTATTGTAGTGATGTAGAAATTCAAAGGAAACAGTTCAAGTTTGCAAAGTTTAATTAAAAAATGGAAAAAAATCAGTGTGGGAATATTTTTACAGTATAGTAAAAGCGTAGCTGGCATAACTGCATGCATATGTACTAATGCTATGACCGTGCTGTGTAATATGAAACCATATGAATCACCGTATTTTCCGAAACGTACCAACAATGTGGGAATAAAGGTGGCTATTCACATGCTTACCATATTATTAAAACTCCATATATACTTACTTATTTGTGTGTCTTGGAAACACAATTTCTAATGTTTAACCTATTACTGAGGTGCCGTTTTTTTTTTGCTTGGAGTGATGAAACTTCTGTTTGAACTATCTACAGATAGATACTCATGAAGAGTAAACACGACAAAAATTTCTAAATTCAATTGGTTCTTTCACTGATTAAAATGACCAAGTATCATTTGATCATTTCATGAAAGCACATCAAGGGCAGTTACAATTTACAGTAATAATAATTCGAGAGCGATGTTCCTATAAATCATATGACCTGAACCCTGAACGCCCCGATTAAGTCGGAACAAAGATCATACATATGTATTTTGTGGAACTTCTTATTGGAAACGTTGAAGGGAAATTAACAATAGACGCTGCTACTACTGTTCAGATTACTTTGCATGATTTATTCAGTGATTACTTGCCATAATGTCGTGTACCCTCAGCAGAGCCCAGACATCCGTTTTGAACACGGAAAGTGCTCGGAACGATAAGTTTTTCATTCTTTGATATATGTACATAGATCCCATATGACCTTGCATGACAAGTACTTAGGTAGGAGAGCACGAAGGGTTAATTTGACAGATTTCTAACCACTTATTTTCAATTTTCCCCTATATCGTTTCTGTCATGAAACTACTACTAGGGATTAATAATATCCCTTGCCATAAATCATCCACCGAATGGCCATGTAAGATATAAGAGGAGTTTTTGGTTCTAATATGAGCTGTTTTATTTTTAGTAAAGAAATGTGTGTCCAACTGATCATTAAAATATTGCAAAAAAATGGCTTCATAAGAACTTTTTCCAAGTCTGTCGAAATAGTCTTCTGGCTCACACCTGATGTTATGACGATCTATGTTTAGACTCTGAATAGACTTCATCAATCAGCCTCATATTTAAAGGGATGACAAGGCAAAATTAGGGAATGTTTTCCTGTCGCCGATACACACAGAATTGCAAAAGAAAAACAAATTGTATGAGTAGTGCATTCCTCCTGTAAGGGAATAATTCTATGTGATTCTTTTCATCGAGAATTTGTATTTACATAGGATTTGAATTCCCAGTAAAATATAAACAATTTTTATCAATTAACTTCTGCAATGCCAACTGAAAATAAGGGGATACAATGTCACTTAATATGAGACGAATCTACACTTGTCGTTGGACGAAAGAAACTGGGAAATCAATGTTATCGTTATCACTACTGCTGTGACACAAACCTTCTCTAATTATATTTTGACTTTAGCTTGTAATACGAGAGCAAAAATAGCTCCTTGTGGAGCGTTATCTTGTTAAGATTTTAATGAAGTCTTTCACATCTGCATAATAAATAAATATAATGTTGTGTAGTTAAAACCCACGACATCCTTTGAAGAAATAGAAATATGGTGGAACTGAATGAGTATGCACATGTAAAAATCAAAAGTATAGATTCAAATCTAACGCAATATCCGAAGCTTATACTTAGAGGTACGGAAAGTATGAAAATATCAAGGTTAATCATTTGACGGAGATAAGCATCAGATGTACGGGAAGACAAGTAGTAAGAGTGTTTGTTCAAAGGTAAGGAAAAATCCAAATGTATGCCTCTCTGTGAGAGAATCGACTAATTTGAACACAATCACCACGTGCACCTAGAAAACAAGTAGCATTGTAATACTTAAGTCCGATTCTGAGAGTTAATAGTCACGTCTGCAATAATAATAATTTTTTTTCTGTATCACAATAGCAATCGTAGAGTTGTAGAGAAAAGGTAGAATATTAAGTTCATAAGGAAGGATATGGGATTGTCAATATAACATCCCCGGTCCACAGTCTGAATAAAGAGCTTCCAAGAAAAAACGTTTACATAAATTAAAATCGTGGTATGAAAATGCGTGCAGTAATAAAAGTATTTCTTTTGTCGCCTCAAAGCAGCAATCACAAGCAAGTGTTTCTCTATTGGCATTTTGAGCATGGAAAGTCCTACCTAAGTTGAAGACTTCATTCAAGTGTCACATTACAGTAAAATTGAGAAAAATAAATTGAAACGTAAAAGATAAAAGGGTCTTAATAATTACCATCATTTCATTTTTTCTTTTACTTATCATATCAGTTCAGAGTGAGACTTGAAAGTGGAGAGCATAAAAGAGTACTATAGTACAGAAGGGAAGATGCTGAGTTAATCAGCAGAAGAAAGGTATTTGGCTTGAAGGTTTTCGCATTATTACCGTAGCAATGAAATCCTCACTCTGTTGACTATACCTCATGAGGTACGTACACATTATACGCACACAGAGATCTCACAACTCTCTGTAAATTTTTTTCACATTATTTAGTTCAAAATGAAAGCATTTTAATGCTTTAGCAAGCAGTTAAAATCCTTTATAAAATTCATATTTTCCGAAAGTTCAAACCGTCAAATTTACAATAGCATGAAGTCGTACATAACGACGCTAATTCATCTTTGAGGACATGGCTACAAGGCAAGGATCAAGCAAATTTTAAATTAATAATAAATCTATGTAGTCACATGTAAATAACTCATTGGACACCCCCTGCCTCAATTTTTATTATGCGATAAATGGCCCAAAACTGCTGAAACGATATGATAATTTGAACTTCAAATTCATAATAACTATTTCATAACGGAAAACTTCCTCACTTGAATGCTCCACTGCTATTACTCGAGCAGGATTATCTTCTAAAGTGTGCAGAAAAGAGAAAAGCCATTACCAGGCACAAGAGAAACTACGAATATAGGTAAATGTATTCCAAGTTTGTGTATATACCTATGATTGGGTGTAATAGCTGTCATTTTGAGCTTCAATGATTGCAAATTTTATTTAATAAGTGATAATTAATACTCTTCGTTCTGCTGCTATTTACAGACCCCTCAAGCGAATGATTTCATATAGTTACGGTTAACTGTTACTTACACAAAAGATACTCAACTTGAACATTGGATGATTCACTAGAATTATTCAGGGTTAAAGTGATATTCAAACCGTGATTTGAATAATAATAATTTCTAACCATGCTGTGATTGAAAGCTTCATTATTTGTGCTCAAGTGGAAAAATTTTCGATTTCCGAGTTCATCAACAAAGAATTAATTAAAGAGAGCATGAAAGCATACAAATTAGGAAATTACCAGGGTGCCGGACTGGAACTTTTGAATTGACACGGACGTTGAGAGTATCCAGGCCATATATCCAATGATGATGCATCCCACCAACTGAAATCATACAGGTGATGTATAGATAATTTACCAACTTTGGAACCAACAATGATCATTCATCATGACTATGACATTGAAATTCTGATGGAAAAAAGAGCGGAAATATGGCCAATGAACTTCCTGTCTTTCGTAAAAAAAACAACCAAATGAGGTCTAAACAAGAGGCAAAGCTAGGGAAATTCTGGTATCGTAAGGTTTTAGAGCCAGTAAAATAATATAGTGGTGCATTCGAAACAAATAGATGGTTAGATCAAATGCCAAATATGCATGTACACACTACTCCATACAGTAATTTTCCCAGCTTCTGTAATATTGAATTGAATACACTGTAACTCTGTATTTGAACTGACATATGTATACTGACTTGGAACTTGGAACAAGTGCTTCTGTTGTGTATGATGATGTTCACTAGGTCATAAAAATACTTAGGTAATGCTGTGTGTTGTGCTGAAATTAGTCTAGTTTCACGCTTTTATTTTTACTTGAGTTCTGTTATGTGGAATCTCATTGTGTGTAACTACCAGTTTGGTACAAATAACATCACCTTCGCTACGGATAGTTTAACAATAAATTAAACGCCATTAAAAACTTGGGAATTAGAGATATGTACACATGACTTTGTAAATATAAGATTCTATGGAATTCGGTTTCAATTTAAGGAAAACCAGCACTAAAATGTAACTTAATAATGTGAAGGTGTACAAAAAGCCAGTAAGTGTAGTGCCAGTAAGAGACTGACGATTGAGCTTTTATCTTACGCAAAAATGCAACTATTATGGTGTGAAATAAAATAGATGTTCACTAATGATCAGTATTTAATGAGATTTTGATGTAAATTATTAAATTAGAGCAGCTTATGCCTTTATAATAAAAACAAGACTTACGAAAATGATCACCGACAAAAATGTCAGACAATGTCCGAACCATCCAATAGTTAATCTACTCTTCTTCATCGTCACAACATTCAATTTTAACTTGGCACAAAAACACAATTTAGTATGGAGAAAAATTTTCACGACAATTTCGACTATTGGACGGAATATTTTTTATTGATATTTTTATTTTCCATTTTGTAAGAGCTTAAACTGCGCACTATAACGTGGATTATCTTGCCCCAATATTACGATTGGCGTGTGGGTACTCACAGGTAAGCACTTTGTACGAATGTCAAGAGAACCAATTATTTGCAGAAGACGAGTACCAAGTAGAGCCACAAGCTACATAGAAAGACAATGCAGGAATATACAGCACTCTTAGAATTTACCTAAATCACGTTTTCATTGAAAGCAAGAAATAAAAGAACTCAAGAGGTGTTGTCAGAGCAGATGCTACACCAGAACTGATGAAAACAGGGAAGGAAGCCATCCATGATGTGTTGAGCACTGAAGCAACAGAAAGCACTCTTTTCCCTGTTGTCCTACTTCTCTTTCCTTCTTTTCATTCACTTGCTGAGTGCCCATGGTTCACACATACTCAGCTCTTAAGGTGTGAATAAAATATAATTATTTGAGGTTGCATTTTAATCCAAAGGATCATCCTAACCCGGTTTTAATAACTTTGTTAACTTGGTGTTACTCCACCTAACGAGTGAAATTTCTTGAAAAAAAATTGTAACAATGAGGAGCATGACTGACGGATAAATCAAGAACACAAGTCTCAAGCCACTCAATTTTCTGTACAATATTTTGCAATGCGACTAAGTTATTTATTGAAAATATTGAATGTATAAAATACCGAGCGATTCGAATACAAGGCACTCTTGCAGTACATTATCATTTACATATTATATATAATAATTACATATACAATTAATTTATGTAAATTTATGTATAAAGAATAGGATATGTGCATACCCAGTTTAAAGTAAATTGTGTAGCCTAACAAAACAAACTAACCATAACAGCCTTGACAAAAAGTGGATTGCCTAGGTTGTACTTGTAAATTTACTCGATTACGACGTGAATTATTACAGAAATACAGAAGCTGTATTCAAGTATGAAAATTCACAGGATAATTTTGGGACTGATAGTTTTTACAACGCGGTTCCCCATTTGGTTTTGACTGACTTTCGGAAAGTATCGTTTTGAAAAACAGAATATTACAATTGTAAGGTATCCGAAAACGGCCCAATTATCGTTTACGTAAGACAGGAGCGTCTTCAATATTAAATTATTTTCTTCAATCTACTCTTACTTCATCTGTCGAAGCATCGTGGGTTACGAAAGCGAAGCTGCTAGATGAGGAAGAGGATAACGGACCTACAAAAAATCACTCTAATGTTTATTTGTAGTATTTTTTAATGTGGCAACTGAAGTTAAAATCCATAATCATGTAATTTTTGGCTTACCACTAGAACGACGGGAATTGCGGCCTGAGTCTTCGTCACATTTCTTCATTTCTTCTTCATACTCAGCTAACAAACGTTTTTGATCTTCTTCGGAAATCTCGACCAGTCCACTGTCACCTCCTTAAAAATACATAAGATAAACTGTCAACTGGAAGAAATGTAATCATATGCATGAAAATTGTAAATAGAACTCCACTCGAAATGGGTGATTTTAAACAGCTAATCCAACCTATAGCTATCGTAAGTTCAGACGAATTGGTCACCATCATTTGTTTGTGGCCATAGCAATTTATGAATATAAATAATAATTTTAAACGAATGAGGAGTGTAACCTGACAAATAGTAATATTTTGCAAGAAGGAAAAGGATGAAGCCGCGGTTTAGGCTTCAAATGTGTTTTCGTTACTTACTACTGAATAAAATTACACCATCAACTATACACGGACATGTAAAAACGAAGAGAGTTTGGGAAACGCAAGAAACCTCAAACCTACTAATACAAGAAATAGAGGTGTGGGAGCACTGAATCATTCCCTGCGGTTTTACAGTGTAAGCTGTCACTACCTGATTCTAAACAAGCAATATAGTTATGGGGAGTTGCGCTTACAGTGAGAATTGGGCTGTTCTCTCCAAATACGCAATACACATAGATCCAAGTTTATACAACCAACAAACATCAGATTATTGAGATCGACAAACCTCAAACCCTTTCTCTTGAGACCAACAAAGTCCAATAAAATAATTACAATTGCACTAAAATGTGTAAACTTTTGCCGCAGGGTCATTTAAAAAGGCTCAATACTTCAAGAAAGTCAATATAACGTTATGAATGGCTGATGGCTGACCACATGATACTTTGACCTAACTGAAAGTTAAACGGCCTATTGGATGCTAGTTTTTATGAGCGCAAATCAATACTTCAAGGTTGCTGCAAATCTGCGCACCATACTTCCTTCGAACTACTCAAGAGCAGCCTTTGTAAAGACAAAGGAATAGATCGAATGTTGCACTAGCATCAATTTTTAATATATAAACAATATACACATAGATTACGTGTATGTTCTGAAAAGTTAAGTAGATGTGAGTACCTATCTTTCAGAGCAGAGCTGCATATAAATCTAATTTTCCAATATCTCTACTTTACCGATTTGGGAAACATTGGTCCAAATTGTTTAACACGATAGAAGTGTAAAGAAGTAATGCAATAAAAACAAGAAGGATTTCAGTGGCTACCGAGGGCATCAGGCTGGATGTTAACATCGGTTTCGGATGAAGCGGAGGCGGCTACGGGTTGATTATTTGTACACATGGCGACAGATTTCTTTTCTGCTTCAAGCATAAGATGAACCAAGTAATAAAATCTGTGCCAGAAGACCAAGTGTGAAACTTTACTTGGAACGAGTTTCGTATACTGTTCTTGAAGGTTTGAATTGTGGGCCAGCAGATTAACAGTTTCTTCATTTTCCTCCTCCAAATCAAAATGTGACATCCATCTTTCATAGTCGTCAATATCCTTGGGATCTTCCAGGAATAAAGATTCGTCGTAACTCATAGTGTAGATTTTAGCCTAAGCAACATAAAAACACTTGTAATTTCATGACATTAAATTAAAATAATCACAAGCTATTATGTGAAAACATACTCGAACACGAGTGCGTGCAGTTGGGCGACCCATTACTAGTTCTTCATCTTCATCATCAGGTCCAATCCCGAATATTGTAGACATTTGTTCCAAAACGAGGTTGGCTTTTGTCCCTACGGAGGTTACAGCTGTTTTGACAGTATCCTCCAGCTTCAGTTTGTCCTTGATTTCTCTCCCAGCTTCTTGGACCGTTTCTGTGAATTCGGAGAGGTCCTGTTTCAGATAATTGAACATTTCCGATGATTTTTCTTTGGCTGACACCAGTGTGCTACTCAGCCATCCTCCCCAGCCACCGACAGCCCCTTCCCCAAGATCTTCTTTATTTTCCTCGGGTTTCATTGCAGTAGGGCTGACCTTTTCGGGAACTTCTTGCGGCGATTTCGTAGGAGAAGTTACCTTTTTGGGTGAAGATGGTGCCTTGGTGGGTGAAGATGATGTCTTGGTAGGTGAAGATTTTGCCTTCGTGGGTGAAGACGCTGCTTCCCTGAAAGGGTTAAGACAAGACAGTTATTCCTACTGTTACTTTTACAAATGACACCAATTGAGGAAAGTCTGTCATATCCAACATTCACAATCTGTACTTTTAATATCCCTGCATCAGCAGAATCTCTGCAGTGCTGACTCTCTAGCCTGCTACTACGCTTTAGATTTTTGCATACTTTGCGAATAAATTGTCAACAAACCAGTATGTTTACATTGTACTGCAGCTGATTCACACTCACATAACCAAACAAAAACCCCCTTCCTCACAAAGACTACAATGGTGTCTATTGTCTGCAGTTTAATTTGACTTTCAAAACTTGTCTTGTCTCAACAGAAAGGGAACTCACACTTACTCCAATTTATGAATCTTCCAAATACAATTTACAAATGATCAAGTTCAAACAAAGCTTTTTTTTTTGTTTGCCCATCACCCAAGTGCATTACAATAATTCTCAACCACACTTCCCCAATGTCATCCCCCCTCCCAATTCCTTGCACCACCACTGCAACTAAAAAATTATCCCATGCCCTCATCCTCCTATCTAAATCCCCATAATCTACGTGACAATCCAACTACCACCAAACATTCTCCCATAAAAACCAAATGACTCAAAACCCGTCAACTTCCCACAAATACACACCAGTCACAAACCCCAGTCAAAGGCTCTCATCATCAATCTCAAACCTACCATCATAAATCCCTAATCCCCTGTTCCACCACTTCCAAAGTCAGCTTTTACCTCCTAATCATACCCAGTATCCCATCATATCCCCCCTTCCAAAAATCTATCCTCCTCAAGTGTATTTCTCCCGAACTTCGTACTGTCCCCCCCTTTGACATTAATGCTCCCACACAATTACCCACCCCTACACCCATAACTCACAAAACTATCAATACGTCACAAAAACCAATTGATCCCAAAAAAAACAGGCGCAAGCACGTCATTAAAAGATTTTGTCTCCTTCATCAACATTCTCCCAAGTCTACTACAGGCTCCCGTTAATCCCTTAATCATCGAAGTTTCGAAGGTAGCCCTTACTCATCCGCATCAAAAAATCCTTCTCATAGATATACACACCAGCTGCTAATTACTCCTCCTACTATAAAACAAAAAGTACATGATTAGTCCCTCTATCCCATCCTTCACTATCACATCAACCCAGACAGAAGAATTACCAAAGATCCTCCAAACAAACCACTAGCTTCAAATCTCCAACAGCTGATGAAATAATCCCCATCCATCCACAACTAATAACAAGCTACGCAGTAACATCTAACAACAATAATGGTGGTTGAAAATCTTTCACTACTATATCCAGACTCAAGAGAGGAATCCCTCATCTCTTAGATACTCCAACTTCCTCTCAAACCTAATTAAACCCAACAATTACTCACACCTGACAGACCAATCCTCCATAATAATGAACTTACTTTTCAGCCATGACTTCTGTCCGGTTCGTGTCTTGTCAAATGGAAAAATTTACTCCGAATTTTTTTGTTTCTTGGCACTGAATTACAGAATAGATCAGATGTGTGTGTGTGTGTACTGTGTAGTAGTAAAGTGAGTATAAGTAATACTTTCCTATACGATTAATAAATCATGAATGATTTTTAGTTAAAGACTGACTACTGACTGTAGATAGATGTAGACTGCACTATTATGAGTGAGCGAATGAATGCCCTTGTGAATTATTATTTGCGATGAGTTCATACCCTCTGGAGTTACTCGGCGAAAGCTGGGCCCACTCCCACGTGCTCCCGCTAGATGGTAAGTCAGGAGTGATCCAGTGACGTTGACTACCGGTACGTGTAACATAGCGTGTACCTACTACTAAGCACTAAGCACAAGCACTAAAAAGCACTAGGTCCACTCTACACTCTACGTCTACAGTCTACGGCTACGACTACGGTACGGTATACTCTTGAATGGTAATCCCTTTGGACGGAGGAGCATATGGAGGAGACCTGCATACGATATCGTAGTGTATGAGAAGTAATATGGCAGTAGTAGTGACAGTCAGTCAAGACTTAACATAACAGTGAAAATTGGCGTGATAGAGAGAGAAAAACTGGTAAATTGAAATTTTTAGCATACGTCAGATAAAGATTTCAGATTTGTGACCATTCCCCATAGTTGCGTTCCTCCCAACGAAATTGACTTGACTCCCAGGTAAGGACAGTGTTTCGGACAGGAGAGTGTCCGCTGCATACAGACTGATAATATAAAAGTTTTTTGACAAAAGTGATGGTGTCCCAGAGCTGACCATAAGTAATCGTTCATTATTGTGTTGTAGTTTTCTTTCAGGATGAGAGGCAGTTCAGAGTTGTTGCTAATTGTGTTTTTTTCCGTTCTTCGTTTCTGTCTTCCGTACTTCATCACGGTAGACGCCCATGCCGAAGAATGTTTTTTCGATAAAGTTCAAAATGGAACAAAATTAGGTAAGCCGGTTCGGGGGGAATTGACATTTATGACATGATGGCCTGGCGTAGGTTGAGGGTTAATATTTGAGAGAAATATGGGGCAGAAGGGGATATGTGCATGGTGTACTTGAATGGTGTGACAATGAAGTGAAACTTGATGAGTTGTCAAGACATTGGAGAGGAGTTGGATGGTGGAGTGTTTTAATGTGTAGGGAAATCTTGTGGGGATGATTGTGTGGGAGATATTTAATGTGATGTCTAATCTGGTGTGTTTTTTTTTGTTTTCTGGTAGGGTTAACATTTGAGGTTATTGAAGGCGGATTCCTGGATATTGATGTTAAAGTCACGGGACCGGACCAAGAGGAAATTATAACGAGGGAAAGGGAGAGTAATGGGAAAATTACTTTTGCCGCAAGTAAAACTGGGGCCTACCACTATTGTTTCAGTAACAAAATGTCAACTATGACCCCTAAAGGAGTTATGTTTTCCATGGATATCGGGGAGCCACAGGCGGTCCCTGCTGCTACGGGTGCTGATGGTGAAGGTATGAGACATTCTTGGTGCTTAGGGATGTAAGGGCTTGTGTAAGTCTGCTGTGACTATGGGTATAGTTGAGGGATGGAAATTGAGCTTGTGACTGGAGTAGGTTGAAGTAGGGGCGGCTGGGGGAATGGAAGATTTCGTGGGTTTTTTTTTCAGTTTAAAAGCATTTTAGAAAAGTTTGTAGAAGTTTTAACTTGGGGGAAGTATTTTTGGATGATTTTGTTGTAGCCTTTCGGTAGAATAGGATAATGGATAGAAGAGATGATTTGGAGTCTTTAAGGTCTTACTTTTGTTTGGAGGATGATTGTATGTTTATTTTGAGATCTAAATGAGATTCTCGTTTACGTTTTCTATGTAGTAAATATTATTTAGTGTAGCTTCGGGCATTTTGTGCTGGAATTGCCATGCAGTTGTTGTCAGAGTTGAAGATTAATGAGGTAGCGTAAAGGTTTGAACATTCGAGCACTTTGAGAAGCATAAACACGTAGTCTGGATTTGTAGGCTTTAGATATGAATACTATGTAAATAACTTTGATCTTAATGAAGCGCTACGTGTATCGTCCACAGAGTGGGACTATTCAGGTTTTCCCGATTGTTTGATGAGAAACGGTTTAGATTCGTTGTCACGCAGGTTAAAATTATGCAGCATGGGCTGGTTTCGTAAATGCTGGGGGATTCATTTAAGTAAGGAAGTAATCACATAAGCTTCTGTTATATTTTTACTTTCCAGCTCATCCTAACAAATTAGCCGATATGATTAAAGAATTGTCAACTGCCTTGGTGGGTGTGAAGCATGAACAAGAGTACATGGAGGTACGAGACAAAATTCATCGGAAAATAAATGAATCGACGAACTCACGTGTTGTCATGTGGTCTTTCTTTGAGGCCATAGTTTTGGTTGCAATGACTCTGGGCCAAGTGTACTATCTGAAGAGATTCTTTGAAGTACGCCGTGTTGTTTAGAAATCTCACCCTTCCAAGTCTTCTTAACGGTCTTATTTATTGAGTGAATGGAAGAAATAAAGCAAATTTCATGCTAATTCGGCCGATATTATTGTCATTAACCAATAGTGTGTATTCTTTTAAATCTTCACTCCCTCTAAATGTTCGGGTTTTTGTTCAATCACCGTTTCATAATTAGCAACTGTTCTTGTATTTGTAAAATGTTTTGCGGGAAGAAAGGAATACTGTGTGACAGATGCATACATGCTGGACTTTGTAAATTTTTCACTTCTGAGTCAAAATGTGTAATCATATTATTTCGTGTGAATAAATATGCTGAAGAAATAAGACTATAAATTGTTCTCACATTTCATCGTTTTTTTCCTCAGTTTATTTTAGTACATTTTCTAACACATTTTTTTTAGAACACTTCACTATTATTATTTCTGTCTGGGAGCAAAACAAAAACAAGTGTCAGGTCCTTTCACACGAAAGGTTTGGAGGTATAAGTGTTTATGTAAATGAGGAGTAAGGAAGTACTGACTGACGTGTGGGTTCTATATGCATGAAGGTTAAGAATTTTTAGGATCTTCAGACGGCCAGCTTATCTTATCCAGAGTTGAACCCACGACGAAAACAAGGGGAATAAATAGGCCAGGAAAATACCAGCTGAAGGGTTTAAGCCTGTTCATGAAGAGGACTGACGTTTGATGCACACCCTTGAAAGTTAAAGGCTCCCTGGAGAGGGTTGTCGACACGATCCTTATTTTTAACAGGTAGTTTGGAATTTTTTACCCCATGTGAAAAGCTTTCACACCTTCCGTGTCAGGATTGTCGGTTGGAAATAGTTTTGTGGGTTATCCCAAGCATACTTCAGTTCTTTAGTAAATAGTGGCCCTGTTGAGTAAACTCGACCAGAAGTAATCGAAGTGGTAAAGAGTGAACTTGTTTCTGAAACAAAATTGTTTAAAAAAATATATATCATGGCTTCGTTCTGCAGACAGTTTTGGGTTTTGATTTTTTTGATTCTTCCTTCTGTTATAACATCGATGCCAGCAACTTCCAAGTAAGTTTTACCTATTAATTTCTTGCGTTTTTACTACTGTTAATAATTTTTTATAGTTGTTTATTAATGTTCCAATAACTGGTTTACATAATACATGCACCCCTACTCAGTTCGAGTGAATCCCGAACTTTCCCTTTTAGTATTGCTTTGTGCAAATTTATTTTCTCTCTGAACTAACTTCTTTATACAAGTGTCATCGTACCCCAGGGTCTGTATAAACAGTGTCACTATACTGTATGTACATTCATTTTTTAAGGATGAAGAAGCACTTAATGGCGAACTGAGGAAGGGTGTCCAATAAAATTGTTGAAGACTATATAAAGGATCATTGATATAACAGTATTCAATGGTTATATCGATTTTTAAAATTTATTTATTTTATACTCAGATCAGTCACCGAGAAGAGCGAGAAGACTTCGTCCGTGTTTGCGTTGGATATCGAATCTTGCACATGTAAAGCAGCATCGAGAGATTGTGAAGTTGCCATCTCTAGCTCCATCTTTTCCGTAAGTCGTGATATGATAAACATATCTTATGTATTTCTATACTTACCCATAAAGAGTAAAGGCAGGTAGCAACAAGGGAGCAGTAGGAATTAAATGAAACTATTCCATATTTCATTATGTCTCATTTTATTATAAGAGAACAATTTTATTTCAGGAAATAAAATGTCCGGAAAACCAGCATTTCTGCTGCTCAGTTGCAAAAAAGCATGCTAAAGACGATGAAGCATTGAAAGCAAATGATAGTACCCGAGCAGAAGTAAAAGTGAAGATTGTATCCACAGAAGATGCGGTAAAGCTGGATCCGCTTGTGCCAGCATATAACATGACAACAAAAACTGAAACAAGATGCAAATGCAAGTTGCGAGAAAAATGCTCCGAGAAGAACACTGACTATTCCTTTGGATTTCATTGTTCATACGACAAAGTGAGATGCTGCGAACCTGTCGACAGCGCTGATTCTGGAGAAGGAGACAATTCAGGAGTTGGTGGTCGCGTTATAAATGTTTTTACGAATCCTGCAAACGAAAAATTAAGCAAGAGCTGTAGGTGTCTACCGGAATCGCAGTGCAATATCTCTCCCGATCAAGTTTTAAAGCGGAAAGATACTGCCTGTCCGGATAATTTAATTCAGTGTTGTGGAGAAGCAATAGCTGAGAAGAAAAGCGACGAAGATGCTTCTGCCCTTGTTGGGCCCGAAATATCTACACGTTTGTTCACCCCAAGTGCCAGTTCAGCTGCAATTACGAAAGCTAATGAAAGTGAAAATGGTAATTTTGACAACCTTAATGCTTATATTTTCTCTCTTGCTACATGATTGTATGAATATATTTAACGCTCAGGTTAATACTTATTTTAATATTCCAAATGCTACATTCATTATTTATTATATTTTACAGGTCACTCTGCTTTGCATCAGCCCGTGCCTATTCCTTTGGTAAAAATACCATCTATAAGAGAGCCCCAGGTGGATTTAATGTCGATGACAACTACAATACCTCCACCGAATCTTCCCAACCAGTACTTCTTCACCCCGGCCATTTCTCAGTCTTATCATAAATATTACTCGGCTCCACAGAAACCTCTACTACCGAGTCAGTATTTGAATCCAAGTCGACCGTTTGTCTACCGAGTTGGAAACAGATACGCTATAAACCAAAACGGCCGAGGACTGGCGGAATCAGAGAGATCCTCAGGATCCTTCTTGAGCAATTTAGCTAGTATGTTGGGTTAGCAGTCATAAACCAGAATCATCTTTGCAAAAAGTATAGGAATCATGCTTGCTTTACAATTATTCTCACTTGTAATTTCTTGTAATGTATCAATACAGACTTGAAAGTTAGAATTTCGTATACTGTACCTACTGCTTTACCTACTTGATTGTGTACAACACAGTTTTGTTAAATTATTTTTATTAAAGGATGACAGAGGGCTATAAATAAATAATATAAAAATATTATAAAATATAAACATACAAAATAATAATTATAATGGCGAGCTCATTAAAGCTTTGTATACTTTTCAAGAGACCGTTTTATTCATTTTTCAGATAATAACAATCCATCTAGTATTTTTTGCTACGTCGGAAAATTTTGTGCATTTTAGATATATTAAGTTGAATAACATTTTGTACTTAAGTTACTTCATCGTCATTATTACCGTAATTATTGAGGTGCTGAATTGATTATTGTGGGAGTGCAACCTGGGTTCATTGTTCAATGTTTAATTCGTATTATCAGTGCTAGTTTGAAGGCTCTTCAGTCGACGAAGTCATAATTTTTAATATACAAAGGCATAAAGAATTATTGAGAAAACCCATTCTTCGCGCACTATTATGACCAGGAATGGTAGTACTGAAGTACAACAAATTTTATACTTATAATTAGCTACTACTATAATTATTATGCTTGTCTATAACTGTTTATGTCAAGATAAGTAGCAAAATCAGGCCACTTCAGGATATTCCAGGTATATAAAATCAAGACCAAAGAAAATACTTGCGAATACTTTTCAACTTTCCAAGCAAAATGTATAAAATGGTAATATCATCACAACTTAACGTAGCACATAATCGTATATATAGCACATCTGACGCTCGTCGGTACTAAGGATTTTACCTGGAAAAAGTGTTGCTAATTAAAATTAAATTCAACAGTGATTAGTTTAAAGCTATAGCCAATTCATCCGGCGTAATAAGTCCTATGAAACAGGCAAATTGAATCTTAAGTAATATAAACTCCTACAGAGTAAATGTCGGAAACACTATCTATTTTTCGAAAAGTAAGCCTATGGAGTGAAATTAGAGAGGAGGGACGGCAACGCACAACCGTAGTATGTACAAAACAGTGGAGCAATGCAGTAAACACAGTAAAAACGAATACCTAGTGACTCTTATCCTAGCCAAGGTAAATAATGATTGTCAGTTTGTCAACTAATTAGAAGAAAAGTAGTTACATGCGTCAATCTCTGTGTTGATGTAAATTAATCTCGAAAATAACCCTTATTAGTACAAGTTTCACTGAATTTAAAACCACATTAGTTGGTTAATAATGAAAAATAATTTAAATGCATAACATTTAATATTTTTAGTGATCACATTCAAATCAAAAGCAACATTCTAGAAACGATTGTTGGAAGGAAAAGCCATATGATACGTACTCTTTTGGAAGAACGGATTAGTTGATATTGCTACATAAATAGGTCTAAAGAAAAAATCACAACATCTGGAGTGTAGAAACTTGGCTCAAAAATTAAAGCTATTTCCTCATCTATTCAGGAGGTACACAACTATCAGATTTTAGATCACAGTTTGGATAAGGACGGATTCTTGGATCATTGAGCATGTTTTCGTGGACACATGCACATCTGGGTTCCTTATTTGTCTCAAAGAATTGTCGAGGGTAACCAGTCCAGTCTCGCTTAATTCCACCGCTAAAACAACACAAATAGGAGTATACAGATTTTATTCTAGTTGTGTTTCAATTGTAGAACGCTGCTTCTTGTAAAATTCAATACCTTTGCTTGGTGCACCACACTCGAGACCCTGCATTTTGACTCCACGAAATGTTGCAAGGCGGAAATATTTTCAAAATATCATTTGCTACATCAGCAGCCAATTCAGCTTGAACTACAGAATTATGGAATTTCTTGAAATAATCAGTCTGCTTCCCTTCTTGGTCAAAAAAGCGCCCTGCGTGATAGCCTATAGAAAGAATACGCTACATGTAACACCTCATTACCACGAGAAGCACATGTGGTAATATTTGAGAAACATAACCATACCCACGAATTTGTATTTTTCGAAATAAAACTTTATCCAATTGGCAAGTCCTAAGTAGTCGGAATTGCTGAGATCATTGATATTATCCACCAGCCCTTTTTCATTAAATTCACCTGTTACGAAAGCTCGAGACCCATCTTGTCCTATAGTTGAGAGTATGGGTAATTAGATATTGATATTATCCCCGTGATTTCATACAACTATTTTGCACAACCAGGAAATGCAACATACCTATGAAGCCAAAGTACCCACTTCCAGGCTTATAGTATTCACTTCCTGTAGTAACATCGAAAACATGTCCTACAATGACAAGAAGAAATGGTTTCCCCTCTTGATACTTAATTTCTTCACTAGAGAAGACTCGAGCGTTGGGAATTGTCTTTTTCATCCAGGATAGTGTCGACAACCGGGCTTCTACCTCTTCGGGTGGTTCGGAAGTACTATGGCTGCCAGAAGCTGGTTTTAACGTCGGGCTGTGACTACCTTGTCTTTTACCTACGCATTCGACTCCAGGAGCCACTGAGCGAAGCATTGTGCGAAAAGTTGTACAAACGAAGGAATCTCCAGTGGAGCATATCTGATGCATTATTATCATGACAGGAATGGAGGAAGACATGAGGAATAAAAGGAACAAATAAACACTCCTTGGATATCGTGTGTCATCGTCCAAAGTTTTCAAATTTGACTCATTTTTACGGCTGGGTGATTTCTTCATAACTTTAGTGTGCCTTTTAGGACTAGGTTTTTTAGCAGGCTTTTCCTCATTGCTAGTCCAACCCGAATCTTCTGTCAGTAAATCGCTGTCTTCAGATTTTTTTGTTCGCACCATCTTTCTTTCTATTAAAAATAAAATACAATGAGTATTAATATACTTATATTCTTGTATCTAGGGGGGGGGTGCAGATGTTGCTAAAATAGCACCACCTGATGGTGCTCAAGCCTGCACTGCTGCAGTAAGTACTTGTACTCAAGTCCGTAATTTTTACTACAGAATAGAATGAGCAGCTCGTACACGATTTTATCTCACAATCAGCGTCTACCCTTATTGTTAGCAGCTACGTAAAACAACAAACAATGAAATTTTAATTCTGCTTTTTACAACTATAAAAGAATTGAAAGAACTATAGCTGCCCATGAAACTTAAGATAACAATAGTTTCCAAATCAGACAGCTCATTAAACCTTCAAAGAGACGGGAACAGTAAACATTAAATTTCAATATTCTAAAAGAAAGGTGTACATACTTATTGTTTTAGCATGTGTACAATGAAAGTGCAAGCGTTGCAAATTTTTATTTCTTAATAAACACCCTAAATCAGCCGATCTATTATTTCTACAGCACTATACCTCACACGGAACCCCTCACTATCGGAAGTCAGGGATGGCTAACAACAACTACCAAAACGAGCTATCATCTATAATTGACAATGCTGCAGCAGCTCTAAGTAAATTACATAGCTTTGCTCCATATTCTAAATCTGTAAGCTAGTTCTAGCAAAGTATTGGGGTTTCCAGCAACCACTTACCATTACCACTTGCCCGTACTACCACCCCAATCTCCAACACTGAACTGATGATGGATATATCTCTTCAACCCAGAAAAGCAAAAATTCAAAATAATTCAAATCAAATAACTGAACTACATAATCACCCCAACTCTTCATTTTACAAAACTATAAATAATTTCCGAAAACATGGCAACTCCTACAAATACCCTAACCCCTAAACAACAACTGCAACATCAGTTCCACACACACACACATATTATATTCCCCAACGTAATAATAATTATTTCAAAACAGGGGAAATTAAACCCAGAACAACTAACATACACAGCGTCGCTATTTCTACGTGACTCGAACAGTCAGCAAAAAAAAAAATGAATCATAGACAGTGAACATGTTTCCTCTAAATTGAGACTCTGTTTACATCCCGTCTCCTTCCCATACAGCCATAGGCCCTATACAAAATACATAAAAGTGACAACTCCGACGTAATATTATTTCAACAATTTCTGTCAACAACAACATTAGCGCAATGCACATACACACAATAGATATGTAAACAAATAAAAATACTTACTCATCTGCTCAACTAGACCTTTACTGGACTACGACCCCAAACCCCAAGAGGCTTCCTCTATATATCAAAATCCAGCACGCCAAGAATAATATTTTGGGAATCCAAACCCAACAATCCTGGAAACCTCTCTCTCTCTCTCTCTCTCAAAAACTGTATTTGACCCTCAACTCTAAATATACTCCTCACAATAATTCCTCACCCTTCCAACTTTGCAATACCCACAACGGCACGGAGTGAGAGTGAAGTAATACAGTGAGTTACTCTATTAACCCAATTTACTAACACATTTCAAGTACAGGCAGGTGACAAGTTCGTTATCAGGAATCACACAACAACCCATGACACAACAGATTTATTTGTCATGTCTTACCTGCACAACATGCCTGATTGTTCCTGCTATTTAGTGATACGAGTAACTCACTCCGACATAAGTCACATCAGGACAGATCATCTACCCATTATGTAAAGTGTCTTCACCATTAACTCCGTATGTATGGGAGCACGCACTCAAATTAACACTATCCCAAATAAATTACTAGTTTACAAATAACACGAGTCACACTCACGGTAATTATTTCAGTCCCAGTCCGACTGTCCCCAAAAAATATAGAAATAAAAATAAATATAATTATATAGCCTTCACCCTCAAACCTATAACTGGTAAATCAATCTGTGTACGTATTGACGACAACACTTTTACCTTTCAGTAAGATTTCGAAAGTAAATCTATCAAAATATACCTTCACATTATTCTTGTATACACACGAAGGGGGAAAAAACTCGGAAATATATTTAGACTTCGTACTGTCTGCACAAATGCTCAACAACTGACTTTAATTTTATGCGAAAGACAATCAACGTCCTATTCCTACGTGTATTATATGAACGTCAAAACATCGGCCAAAGGTCTATCGGCCAAAGACTTAGAAATATTTTTCTCATCGGCCAAGGACCACATAATATTTCTCACGTTCATTTATTTAATAGGTACTTTATCATTAACACGTTGCGACGTCTGCAGCTACGCTCGTAGTTAGGCATTCCTTTATAGCTTTAAGATACTTAATGCACGGCAAAGGAAATTATTACCAAAGTTCGGAAAAAATGACTTATTTGACAATGAGAGCAGCCGATTCAAAAGTTGTCAACGGATTTCAAAATGGATTGTATAATCCAAAAGAACATGAAATTCTGCTCTGTAACTTCTCTTCGTTTCGCAAAATTCCAAATTTTCTAGTTTTGAGGAAGTTACTATCGGCCAAAGACTTAGAATAATTTTTCTCATCGGCCAACAACAAAAAATATTTCCCTCCTTCGTCTACTTAATGGACATTATTATAATTAAAACTTTAGGAGCATGAAGGATTTATCTCTGGGATTAGAGAAATTCCAATTTTTAATTTTTTGGTTGGACAGAGAATTATTTTCAAAAAATGCTGGTAAATGGACAATAAGTTTCCGTCTCGAGATGTTAATGGATATCAAAATGAATTGAATATTCGGAAAGAGCATGACAAACTGCTCTGATACTTCTCTGGGGCTAGTTAAATTCCAACTCTAAATTTTTTGTTGAACATAGAATAATTTCCAAAAAATCCAAAAGTAACACAATGAGAGCCGCAGATTCCAAAGTTGTCGATACATCTCAAAATAGATTGCATAATCGGAAAGAGCATTACACACCCCTCTGATACTTCTCTAGGATTAGTTAAATTACAAGTTTTAATTTCTTGTTGAACATAGGATAAGTTCCCAAAAATCCAAAAGAATTACAATGAGGGCCGCAGATTCCAAAATTGCCAATGGATCTCAAAAATAACTGATGAGAAATATTCCTTATCGGCAAACGATATGCAAAACAACTTCCAAAAGTTACGAAGAACACTGAGTCCGGGTAATAGGGATTTGGTCCTGCAGGTATTGTTGATCGACGGGAAGAAGGAACACAATTTTTGTAATGCTACGTATTATCAAGTAGTCAATAAAAAAATTGATATACCACCCTCCCACCCCTGATACCCTCCTGTAACTTTAAAAATCTACATTTCAGCATACTTAATGTTTGTAAAACTTGAATGTGACAAAGATTATACTCTTACAACACTTACACACTTAGATTACACAAACAAACGGTTTGGAAATCAGTTACATCTTATTTCTTTTGATCTCTTTTCCGCGGCCGATGCTCACTCCTCTTCTTCTCCCTGAAACGTTTCATCTTCAGTTTTCCTTTCTCCGTCTTTCTGCTTTCACGTTGGATCCTAGATCGCCTCTCGGTCCTAGTCTCCTACAAATCACCGCATAAACTTATCGACAACTTAAAACCTCAGAAATTTGACAATATAATACCTCACTTGACAATAATGCATCATTCGTAGTAAGAGGTCGTTATAGCAATTAGTAATAACATTACAGATCAAAAAAAATCAATAATACCTCCCGCTGTGGAATCACTTCTTCATAGTGTTGCTGCAGAACAACATAAATTGTTATTCAGAATCAATTCATAATATGTAATAAGCAAACTATGTATTAAACCTTACCAGAAATGATTCATGCTCAACACTCTCGTCTTGATCTTGTTGACTTGACGAGCCGGCATCCATTGGTTGCACATGCAGCTTAAAGTAATGGAAGTAAAGACATAATTTTATTATAATCTTCAACGGTTGTATAGCGGAACTACTTCCGAAACTTAGCAAGTAATAATGAAATTACCTTAGCCTGTAAATCCTCGACATCTTTCTGGAGAAACCCATTATCAACGACAAGAGCGTCGTGGTGTGGCTTCAGGCTTAGATACCCATCGGCTTGTCCCTATTATAAAAACGTGCCATAAAAATGTTTCAGTACAAAATGTAACATTCAATAACTAAAACGCTGCTTACCATGATCTTCACAAACTCTTTCGTCGGAACCGAAACATAACTCTTCCCGAACGTCGGACCAAACCTCTTGTGGATGTCTCCCTGAATCTTATATTTTTGGACTCGATCAGGAGACATCGGTTTTGGTAGGATAGGGGGTTTTAATATGCTTTCCCGATCCATAACTAAAATAGAAACAAACGTCAAGATACACAAAAATGATAAAAAAAGATTGCAAAATTATTATAAATACAGTGCATTTTTTGTGGGCAAAAAATTCCGGTATAATTACAATAAGAGCAGCCAAAAATCTGAAAAAAAGACGATGTGAGTCGCCGATTGGAAAGTTGCCTACTGATCTCAAAATGAGTAGCAGATTCGGAAAGAGCATGACATTCTGCTCTGGAACTTCTCTGGGTTTAGGAAAATTCCGACTTTTTTTGTTTAAGTTGGACTTAGAAAAATTTCCAAAAATCTGAAAAAAAAGACGATGTGAGTCGCCGATTGGAAAGTTTCCTAGTTTTTTCTGGAACGTGACAGAGCATGAAATCCGGTGGCTGATGTATCGTTGAATGTCTTCCTTGTCGACCAGGACAGATCTTGCAAGTAGGGCTGATAGAAAGGCAGGAAGAACACAATTTTTTTATTGCTACGTATTTTCATGTAGTCAAAGAAAAAATTGATATCCCACCCACCCACCCATTGTACCTTCCTGGAACTTTAAGATTTTGAATTTTAGCACATGGGTTTGTTTAAGTTCGTTCTTTATAATGCTAATGCAATGGTCAAACTTACATTCATAAGGCCACGTCAATTTCGGCGCAAGTGTGTTGCAGGAAAGATATAAATTAATATGATTTTTTTAGAAACACTGAAAATTGATACAAGACACAAGTAAATATGAATTGCTGGCTGATTTTATGTGTAAACATGACGGCACACATCTTAGGCGTTTGGGGTACTGCTTTGACGCTGAACCTAAACGAAGTGGAAATAATACAAACATGAAAAAACAGTATTTACAATATAGATACAAACACGTCATACAAAAAGCTGCACTACATTAAGCTGATTTACACATGTTATTTCTCCAAGTACCAAGAAGAGGATATATGGTCATATGCGGGTACATTTTCCTTTATGATTCTATTCAAACCGTCATAAACATACCAGCGATTACGGGAAAGAAATAAGGTGAAGAAATGGTCAATTCGGAACACGGTAAGCGCAAACAACACATACTCTTTACCAAGCACGACAATCTCCTTGGGAATGTTACCGTGCAGTTGTTGATTGCAGAAATCCTCTTCAGCCGCACCATATTTAACCTGCCGGGCCGTGAACACTAATAATGGAAGGTCGTAACCAGGTCGTATTGAATGTTTGGAAGTCGAGCTGCCTCTGCAGTTACCATAATTGATCCATGGACATTCAACTACTTTCTCACTGTTGAGCCTACTAACAATTTCCTCCACTGTGGGAGATGCAAGTAGCGCAGTTGCTATATTACTACTGGAAAAAACACCATGTGATGGACAACACTTTATCTTCTGTATTTTATCCAAAACTACGTTCAGAGGAAATATTCCATTTAAATCTTCGTGGCCTTTTAAATCAAGATTATCGTTTACTGATTTTTTCATAACTTGTGAAACCCATATTACTCGCGCTTCATTGAATTTTGAAGTTTTTATAAAATTAACAGCTTCAATTACTGCACCACTAACTGTGCAACCGTTTTGCGTACACATCGTTAAAAAATTTCGAAAAGAAATACTTTGGTCATGTAAAATATTTAAAATCATCATTACATTGTCAACTGTACATGTGTTTACGAATCTATAAGGAGTATTTTCCTCTGAACGAGTTCCCCAGGGTATGAGAGGTACATCAAAAAAACTACCGTTCGGCTTTCTACTTGCCACTTTCTCGTAACATTTTCCCCATTGTTCTTCCCATACATTACTCGGTTGCTCGCACTTCGGAAAAGACAGTTTGGGCTTTTTTGCTGGTGTATGCGTACGTTTAGATACACATTTCTTTTCTGGTTTCACTCCTTTGGATCGGTAGTGCGAAGTGAACGTACCCTCGTATTCATTATACCTTCCTACAAGCACATTCGTTACATTACGGTTTAGCAAAATCGTCTGTCCTTATTAACCTATGTGCAAACCCCATAATTACTAATTACCTTCCAACATTTTTTTACTTGCCCGTAAGAACCTCCCAGCTTTCACTTTCTTCATCCGTCCATGCTCATCATGCTTGATATGGCGATTCCAATTTTCGACAGGGTTCTGATGATCCTCATCACCGTTGTCTCTGTATTTATGCATCATCATATGGGTTAGAATCGGAGTGTAAGGTAACACGTGAACCAATAAATATTTTCTAAATTTAAGATTATAATAAGGATTTCTCTCAAGTACACAATCCGAAACATTGGTTACACGACTACTTTCCCGAATTTCCGATAACAAATGATAAAAATACCGACCAAAGGCAGATGACTTATGAATTGTTTTTGATAAGTTATGTGCTTGCACGTTGAAATCAACCCAATCAGTTGCTTGATCTAAACAGATAACAAAAGTTTGAAAAAACACGAACTTTGAATTAATTTCGAGAAATATCGTATTGCTTTCACCTGTCGGCCATACGATACGGTCTTTACAAGTGTCGATGTCATGCTGTACATCTGTTGTAATATGTTTGGAGGATATAAGCCGAAGAAGTACTGTTATGCGACGAACTATGGACTCCATTTTGTAGGACAGGAGATAACCGGATAACATTGACATCAAAGACGAAATGCATTCTTCATCTTGGTAGTATTGCTTAACGCAGTCAGAAAACCTTTTCATTACATGTGCCCGACAAACATGAATGCAAAACTCCTCATAAATTTCTCCCTTAAATAAAACATTCCAACATCGTGTTAAATAGTCAATCATACGAACTCAAAAGTTATACCACAACATAGGTCTCTCATCGATCCCAAAGAATTTTCAAACTTTTTTAAAAAATTCAAAATTCAAAATTTTGACAAGGTGAGTGGATGTCGGAGTGGAGTTTGGCTTGCTCTTCCCAAATCAGGTCTCAGAAATAAAATCCGACTACGAACTCAAAAGTTATACCACAACATAGGTCTCTCATCGATCCCAAAGAATTTTCAAACTTTTTTAAAAATTCAAAATTTAAAATTTTGACAAGGTGAGTGGATGTCGGAGTGGAGTTTTGCTTGCTCTTCCCAAATCAGGTCTCAGAAATAAAATCCGACTACGAACTCAAAAGTTATACCACAACATAGGTCTCTCATCGATCCCAAAACATTTTCAAACTTTTTTAAAAAATTCAAAATTCAAAATTTTGACAAGGTGAGTGGATGTCGGAGTGGATTTTGGCTTGCTCTTCCCAAATCAGGTCTCAGAAATAAAATCCGACTACGAACTCAAAAGTTATACCACAACATAGGTCTCTCATCGATCCCAAAACATTTTCAAACTTTTTTAAAAAATTCAAAATTCAAAATTTTGACAAGGTGAGTGGATGTCGGAGTGGAGTTTGGCTTGCTCTTCCCAAATCAGGTCTCAGAAATAAAATCCGACTACGAACTCAAAAGTTATACCACAACATAGGTCTCTCATCGATCCCAAAGAATTTTCAAACTTTTTTAAAAATTCAAAATTTAAAATTTTGACAAGGTGAGTGGATGTCGGAGTGGAGTTTGGCTTGCTCTTCCCAAATCAGGTCTCAGAAATAAAATCCGACTACGAACTCAAAAGTTATACCACAACATAGGTCTCTCATCGATCCCAAAACATTTTCAAACTTTTTTAAAAAATTCAAAATTCAAAATTTTGACAAGGTGAGTGGATGTCGGAGTGGATTTTGGCTTGCTCTTCCCAAATCAGGTCTCAGAAATAAAATCCGACTACGAACTCAAAAGTTATACCACAACATAGGTCTCTCATCGATCCCAAAACATTTTCAAACTTTTTTAAAAAATTCAAAATTCAAAATTTTGACAAGGTGAGTGGATGTCGGAGTGGAGTTTGGCTTGCTCTTCCCAAATCAGGTCTCAGAAATAAAATCCGACTACGAACTCAAAAGTTATACCACAACATAGGTCTCTCATCGATCCCAAAGAATTTTCAAACTTTTTTAAAAATTCAAAATTTAAAATTTTGACAAGGTGAGTGGATGTCGGAGTGGAGTTTTGCTTGCTCTTCCCAAATCAGGTCTCAGAAATAAAATCCGACTACGAACTCAAAAGTTATACCACAACATAGGTCTCTCATCGATCCCAAAACATTTTCAAACTTTTTTAAAAAATTCAAAATTCAAAATTTTGACAAGGTGAGTGGATGTCGGAGTGGATTTTGGCTTGCTCTTCCCAAATCAGGTCTCAGAAATAAAATCCGACTACGAACTCAAAAGTTATACCACAACATAGGTCTCTCATCGATCCCAAAACATTTTCAAACTTTTTTAAAAAATTCAAAATTCAAAATTTTGACAAGGTGAGTGGATGTCGGAGTGGAGTTTGGCTTGCTCTTCCCAAATCAGGTCTCAGAAATAAAATCCGACTACGAACTCAAAAGTTATACCACAACATAGGTCTCTCATCGATCCCAAAGAATTTTCAAACTTTTTTAAAAATTCAAAATTTAAAATTTTGACAAGGTGAGTGGATGTCGGAGTGGAGTTTGGCTTGCTCTTCCCAAATCAGGTCTCAGAAATAAAATCCGACTACGAACTCAAAAGTTATACCACAACATAGGTCTCTCATCGATCCCAAAACATTTTCAAACTTTTTTAAAAAATTCAAAATTCAAAATTTTGACAAGGTGAGTGGATGTCGGAGTGGATTTTGGCTTGCTCTTCCCAAATCAGGTCTCAGAAATAAAATCCGACTACGAACTCAAAAGTTATACCACAACATAGGTCTCT
Source organism: Allacma fusca (assembly GCA_947179485.1). Classification (NCBI taxonomy): domain Eukaryota; kingdom Metazoa; phylum Arthropoda; class Collembola; order Symphypleona; family Sminthuridae; genus Allacma; species Allacma fusca. The sequence goes on along the minus strand of OX359249.1, from coordinate 19,027,072 downwards.
CATCGATCCCAAAACATTTTCAAACTTTTTTAAAAAATTCAAAATTCAAAATTTTGACAAGGTGAGTGGATGTCGGAGTGGAGTTTGGCTTGCTCTTCCCAAATCAGGTCTCAGAAATAAAATCCGACTACGAACTCAAAAGTTATACCACAACATAGGTCTCTCATCGATCCCAAAGAATTTTCAAACTTTTTTAAAAATTCAAAATTTAAAATTTTGACAAGGTGAGTGGATGTCGGAGTGGAGTTTGGCTTGCTCTTCCCAAATCAGGTCTCAGAAATAAAATCCGACTACGAACTCAAAAGTTATACCACAACATAGGTCTCTCATCGATCCCAAAACATTTTCAAACTTTTTTAAAAAATTCAAAATTCAAAATTTTGACAAGGTGAGTGGATGTCGGAGTGGATTTTGGCTTGCTCTTCCCAAATCAGGTCTCAGAAATAAAATCCGACTACGAACTCAAAAGTTATACCACAACATAGGTCTCTCATCGATCCCAAAACATTTTCAAACTTTTTTAAAAAATTCAAAATTCAAAATTTTGACAAGGTGAGTGGATGTCGGAGTGGAGTTTGGCTTGCTCTTCCCAAATCAGGTCTCAGAAATAAAATCCGACTACGAACTCAAAAGTTATACCACAACATAGGTCTCTCATCGATCCCAAAGAATTTTCAAACTTTTTTAAAAATTCAAAATTTAAAATTTTGACAAGGTGAGTGGATGTCGGAGTGGAGTTTTGCTTGCTCTTCCCAAATCAGGTCTCAGAAATAAAATCCGACTACGAACTCAAAAGTTATACCACAACATAGGTCTCTCATCGATCCCAAAACATTTTCAAACTTTTTTAAAAAATTCAAAATTCAAAATTTTGACAAGGTGAGTGGATGTCGGAGTGGATTTTGGCTTGCTCTTCCCAAATCAGGTCTCAGAAATAAAATCCGACTACGAACTCAAAAGTTATACCACAACATAGGTCTCTCATCGATCCCAAAACATTTTCAAACTTTTTTAAAAAATTCAAAATTCAAAATTTTGACAAGGTGAGTGAATGTCGGAGTGGAGTTTGGCTTGCTCTTCCCAAATCAGGTCTCAGAAATAAAATCCGACTACCAACTCAAAAGTTATACCACAACATAGGTCTCTCATCGATCCCAAAGAATTTTCAAACTTTTTTAAAAAATTCAAAATTCAAAATTTTGACAAGAAGAGCGGATGTCGGAGACGAGGTTTGCTTGCTCTTCCCAAATCAGGTCTCAGAAATAAAATCCGACTACGAACTCAAAAGTTATACCACAACATAGGTCTCTCATCGATCCCAAAGAATTTTCAAACGTTTTTAAAAAATTCAAAATTCAAAATTTTGACAAGGTGAGTGGATGTCGGAGTGGATTTTGGCTTGCTCTTCCCAAATCAGGTCTCAGAAATAAAATCCGACTACGAACTCAAAAGTTATACCACAACATAGGTCTCTCATCGATCCCAAAGAATTTTCAAACTTTTTTAAAAAATTCAAAATTCAAAATTTTGACAAGGTGAGTGGATGTCGGAGTGGAGTTTGGCTTGCTCTTCCCAAATCAGGTCTCAGAAATAAAATCCGACTACGAACTCAAAAGTTATACCACAACATAGGTCTCTCATCGATCCCAAAGAATTTTCAAACTTTTTTAAAAAATTCAAAATTTAAAATTTTGACAAGGTGAGTGGATGTCGGAGTGGAGTTTGGCTTGCTCTTCCCAAATCAGGTCTCAGAAATAAAATCCGACTACGAACTCAAAAGTTATACCACAACATAGGTCTCTCATCGATCCCAAAAAAATTTTCAAACGTTTTTAAAAAATTCAAAATTCAAAATTTTGACAAGGTGAGAGGTGATCGGAGTGGAATTTCGCTTGCTCTGTCAGTGCGGGTCTCAGATTTAAAATCGGACCACAAACTCAAAAGTTATAATGAAATATTAATCTTGCATCGGTCTCAAAATATATTATGGCTGGTGCTCGTTGCGTATGGGTAATCCCTGCGCATTGAGTTTTAGTTGTGAGATTGCGTTGGAAATCACTCATGACACTTATGAGACTTTTAGAATGTAAAAATTCAAAATGATGTCTCTCCGGTAAGCGTAGAACTTATGGCTTCTGCTTCGTGACTCGCAACCTTTGGGAAATCCCTGGGCTTTGAGTTGTTAGTACATTGTTATTTCAATAGAATATATCTAATACATATAAGCAGCATGCACAGAAAAATGAAACTTAGGTGGCTATATAGAAAAGTGTTTATTGAGTGTGCACATATTGTTTTTTCACGATTAGGATCATCTATCGTCGTCCTAAAGTCATTTTTCCGTGACCCCCTGCCGGCAAACGTCATCAAAGCAGTGACACAAAAACTCATTATAAATTTGTGTATGTACAGCTCCTTTGTGAGAATTCATTTTTGCTAACAAAATAGTGGCATCAAAAATGGCAGGTTTGGCTTACAATGTTTTCCTGAATGATGGGACAGTAGTAGACATATGTTATAGTTTCCAGTTTTCTGTCAACTGCATTTAACATGACACGATGGGAGAAACCAAAGTACGCAGTTGCATCTTCCCGGTTACGAATACGAACTTCAGGACCATCCTGTTTAAAGAAAACCGGAGCTGGGAGAAACTTCGATATTAAAATTTTTTCCAAGTTGCTTCGTTAGGGAAGACAACATCTGGGATCATGACACTGAATTATTTTCAAAAATAATGTTAGCTCTTGCGTAAGCCAAGGGTTTCGAAATGCTCATGGTTGTCATTGAGATTAGGCCTAATGTGTGAGTTACGGATGTTTATAAAATGTATCAGTGGTCTTTCAACGATACATTGTTTCTACAGAAAACATTGGAGTCTAAAAGTAAGCCGTTTATTTCAACAATACTATTTGGCTACAGAAAACATTGAGTCCAAAAGTAAGCCCTGTTTATTCCTTACATTTTTATGAGAACAGATGAAATATCATCAGTTTGGTTACCCCCACCCCCTTTGTGTATACACAAAATCATCAGCTTCAAACCCCCCTCTCTCCCCCAAAAATGAAACGTAATATGTGCACACTCCCTTAATCAGAAGAAAAATGGATGAGGAAATAACTAACGTTATAAGGAAGAAATAAGTCCGAGTGATGCTCCTCGTTTTGGGCTTTGCTTCGTTTCCGATGCGGCTCCTGCGTCTAGTCCTGAATCCTGCAACTCAAAATAAAAAAGCAGCAACAAGCAAGTCTCTAAACAAAACCTCGACAACAACAATCTCCCAACAGTCTAAAATCGTATTAAAAAAAGCCTCAACAAAATCCCTGCAGTATCTGTCACAACTATTTATTTTCGCGAGTAACTCTACGAAACAAAAAGCTGATCTGGATGTAAAAAAACACGCAAAACAATCTGAAAAAAATCCCTGAAAATTGGTCACAATATTTTATTTTCTCGAAAAACAACAACAACAATCAACAAAAAATCTCAAAACAATCCCTGTAAACCGGTCACAAGTTTATTTTCGCGAGTATCTCTGCAAAAAAAACGTTGCTCTGGAGGTAGGATTAATTAAGGTGAACGCTAAAAAGTCTCAACAAAAACACTGAAAAATTGGTCAAAACAAATAATTTTCGCGAGTAACTCTGCAAAAAATATGAATTGATTTGGAGGAAGAAAAAACACGAGTGTATGCTTCTTGAAATCGTAACGCGCTTGTAAGTTTTGAAGTGCATCATTCGTTCGTACGCTGTAGATATTGCCATCGCAAGCTTTAGCTTCACGGTACAAGCCGATGGCCGACGAATTCTCATAGGTCTTTGGCCGATGTTTTGTCCTCCTTGTGTATTATCACTCCACTGCTCATCATTTGCTGTTTGCTCCCTTACATGCTTAAAAGCCTTTAGTACAGAGACGCTACTTGGGCTATGCAGCTGCAGCTGTGTAATAATAGTCTCCTGAGTGGTTGTCGTTGAGTCTGGAGATATACTCAAGCTCAAGTTAGTTTCTTGTACTTAATAACACAGAGCGATAGCGAATTACACTAAACTCAAAACTGGAGATTAAGGATTAATTTAAATTTACCTCCTTCCTTTACCATAGATCAGCGATCAGCCCTTGCAAAGTCAATGCCAAAGCCCAAGCAACAGGTACTTGGTGTACAGTACGAGTACAGTGTGAGTACACGTGAGTGTGAGCATTCAAAAATAAAACTCAATAGGGCTATAACTTATCTCAATTTTTAAACCTTTGAGTAGTGTCCCTATTACAAGCATGTAAACCTCAAAAAATCCTGATAAATCTTCGTATTTAATTTTAACGAGGCTCAGTGTAATTTTAAGAAATAGGGGGACGCTAAACCCCTCAAAAACCATTGAGGCCAATGTATTTCAAATGGGCCTCTTCTCGTGTGGAAGGGGTTGTACTATTCAAGGCTACAAAAATAAAAGCCTGTAAATAAAAAGGTTTTTCGAGAATGGAGCTCACTTTGCCCCCTCATTTTAAAAATTTACTGGCACACTATAGCTCTGTCTGTATAGTACAAACATATAGCTGTATACATTCAATACACTGTAGCTGTGCACACTGCACGCACAGTGCATGAGTGCACGAAGTCAACACACTATAGCTGTATACAGTCAAGAATGTATATAATTGATTGCATAACGGATATTATGCATTTTTAACGTAGGGCTTTGAAATGAATGTCCCAAGTGACATGTACTTAATGCTTAAGGAGTATGAGTGCATATAATGGATTTTTTTTTATTGTGTAAAAATTGGCCGTCCACTGAACATACTTGATAGAGAGATTTGACTGCCATACGTCAAAGGTACAGTGTGTGCTAAAATAAATTGTACAGGTACCTCTTGATATTAAGTACTCCTTGGGATTTTTATTCGGGGTAAAAACTAATTGTTATATGTCTTTTGGCATTGGCTGGGGACTGCGGCGGGGCAATGTCAGTCTGTTTTGTAGGGAAATGTGCTCAAGGGCCATCCGTGATGGGGAGAGGTCCCTGTAGATAGGATTTAATGTCCGGATAATAAAAAAGGAACTACTCTTATTAAATAGTGAGGACGACAGTATGGGGTTGGGTATTGGGCTGTGGTGTCAGGTGTCGTATGTAATATTTAAATATTCTTTGAGCACTTGGGTTCGCTGGGTATTTTAATGGGGGTTGTAGACGAGGTAATAATAATAGGAGCTTGGAGAATGCTTTTAGTGGATTCTTAGTACTTGGGCTGTTTGTATGCCGTAGAACTTGTAGTCCTTGGCCATCCATCGACCTTCAGTGTAACAGCAAGCGCCTGACTACGTGAACGTTCATAGGAAAAATGTGAAGCTTGTGAAGCCAGGAGCGATTTCCTTCGTTAAATGTGTTGTCAAACTGACATAGGACAAGGTATGCCTGTAGTTGTAATTATTACGTATGAGCACTGACAATGAGAGAAAAACTTGTCTGTGCTGGGAATATGATTTTTTTCTTCTGGAATATGAAAACGAATTAGAACACGGCCATTGGAACATTTTGCTTTATTCAGCGGAAAGTCGTATTTTTCATGCGTTTACAAAATCCAGGAAGTATATATGTACAGTATGCAGGGGTAATTATAAATGTGGGATGATTTAAAAATGTATATCATATATAATTATTATAGTTTGACGTAACCTTTATTGGTTTTATTACCTTTCGGGTGACCTTTATGTGAAGCCTATTGTTTCTTCAGAGCTTTATTTTACTCTTCTATTCATTTAATATATAACTTCTCTCTCTCTATCATACAGGTATAAAAGTGAGGTTCAGAGTTTTTTTCCTTGGATGGGAGCCATTCGATGGAAATCAGCCCTTTAATAAGCTTTGTCTTCCATGTATCACAACTGATGATCTTTTGAAGCTGTCAGTTTTTTATTTTTGTTGTAAGGATTTTTCATTTAGGTTGTGTGTACTTAGTAATTACTGTTTATTTGGGGATAGTACACAAGGGTCATATGTCATACCCACAGGGGTAATGAAGGAATTGGGGAGATGTGGGCTCCTTCAAGGAATTCTTGTGGATGTGGAATTTCAGTCAGAATGATGAGATAAAATTAATTAATTGCACGAAGAGGAGGAACTCCAACATTATTTCTACCATGGGGTGGATCGAATCAAATATCGCGTGACGAGTTAATAGACTATAGTATTGAATCGATAGTGTCAACTTTTTAATATATAAGCGTATATTAAGCCTGACGTCGTGCTAAATCCTTCTGAAATCAATTTTTACTCTAAGTCTTTTTAATTTCCTAAATCTAAATTTCTTATTCGTATGGGCATTGTGATAATTCTTATGTCTATAGAATATTATATAATTAGTGTGGAAAGGGATCTGCTGAGATGCACTTGTAGAAATTCTGTTATTATTCGAGTAGGCGGTACTTTGTGCTGATTACTTGATTAAAAGCTTCAAAAGTTTCATTAGAGAAAGAGCACAAGCTATAAAAATGTTTCAAGTTAATTTTTCCAACCCATCATCATGCTGATGTGTGGAGTGAACTAGTTTTTAAAAAAGCTTTGCTTGGAGGTTTAGTTTTAAATCTACAGGGGCTGTATATGATTCTAGACAAGATATGGAATCATTTCCTTGTAAGCTTCAGCTTGAGTCTATCCGGCAGTGGCAGTACGTATGGCTCTACTGTATTTTCTTTGAAATAATGTTTGCATGTGGAAAAAATAATCTGGACTTTCTTTGAGATGAGCTAGAGAAAGCAATATTTGTGGGAACCTACCCCACGATTAGTGGCTACATTGTAGCTTGGAGTGTTCCAGAAATAATGCATAGCTTCCTGTAAACTAAATTCCCACAAGAATAATTGGCGAAGGAATTTATTTACTTCGTAATTTTAATTGCACTAATAAAAAATGATTTGCGATACAAATTATATTCCATTAGAAATGCTATATAAATACTACTTTACTCATAATAGTACAGTACATGTTTACGCTAGAAAAAACATAATCGTGAAGCTACAAAGCGTGTTTCTGTACGGGAACGTGCACGTATTTATCTACTCATACTTTTCAGGTTTTGTAGGATTCTGATTGAGATTCTAACAACATGGCATGGCATCTTCTGAAATAAATTTCAATTAGAGCCAATTTACCTAGGATTCTGCGACACGAAACCCCAGGATTTACTATAAATATTCTAAATCACCTTATTATTATCTTTTTGAAAGCTCAACATGTCCATGGCTATAGCTAGTTGTAATAACTGGATTGGAATCAGTTTTGTACGGAATTGTATAGTACTAATAATTATTTATACATAGATAATATTAGAATAGGACGCGGAGTGAGATGGACTCGGACTCAGTAATTTACTTAAAAAACTTGGGAAAAATCTTCTCTCTTTTTTTGAGTAACGGTTTCAAAGATTTCAGCAAGAAATGACCTCAAGATCTGCAGACGTGCACGTTTCGACCTAGTTGGGTCATGTCAGTGCAGAGCAACTTTTTCGATGATGTTGACCCAAGACTCATTTTCCGACCGAAGATAGTAATGGAATTCAATGAAACCGATACTGAAACATAACGTGATAAATGAATTGTGTACTGATATAATCCCGTTTGTCATAATCCCGCCGGCTATTTTCTCCGGACCTTAATCTCGCAGAGTAATATTCCCGCTGATAACAATCCCGCTGGACGTGTTCATCGGTTAATGGGAACCAAAATCGTGACTAATTTTAGGATTACGTTAGCGCTAAAGCTAACTTTCCTAGTTATTCAATGAATTCGATAAACACTACAGAGGAACAATTTCAAGAGGAGATTAAGGATCTTTTAGGATTATAATCTCCCTCTACACACAAGTATTAACTCAGACCTTCACACATGGGTCGTCGACTCCTTTTATAATAGTACAATTTGATTTCCAAATTTGTGTCCAGGTTAGGTAAAAAATGGAAATTACGGGTTACAACCTTCATTTGTTACTGCCATTTGAATGATGACATTATGGCATGATTTTTAAGTCTTCCCGTTATCGGTTAAGTTAATGGAAAATACTGATTACAGTCATAGACTGATTGCATCTCTTTGAAATCTATTTATTTTCAGTTAGGTAAGGTTCAGTTAGGTTAGTACAATTTTGGCTAGAGTCACTACTTGCTACTATAATAATTTGTTTTATGACTTGCTATTATGATATTTTAAAATCTACCTATTTTCGGTTACGTTAGGTGAAAATTGCTAAATACTGGTTAAGTCCCCCATTTGTTTCTACCATTTGGACTGATTTCATCCCCTCAAAATATTTCTATTTTTAGCTAGATTAGGTTAAAAAATGAGAAATTCTGGCTGGAACCATTATTTGTTACTGCCATTGAACTGACAATAATATTTTTAAAATACCTATTTTAAGTTGAAAATGTTGTAGTCATTCAATCTTCATGCAGCGCTTGTACAGGAATAATTGTAGGAATATACATCCAATCATATCGGACTTAGTCAAATGAGACCGGCGGGATTATATCTGACGGGATAACGTCCGGCGAAAATATGCCGGCTGGATTATGTTCTGACTCCAAATGAATTAGTTACATAGATACAACCATCTCGAGGAGATAGTGTGGGAGACAGTAACTGCTACTTATTCTATGTCCTTAGTTCCTATCACTCGTCTTATTTACAACGTAATATTTCGAGGGGCATATTTTCTGTAATAATATAAATTATTGACTGCATAAACACTCCTGCTACACTCCTCGAGCTTTAAATATACCTTTACAGTACGTAAAGATTTATCATGAGTCACAGTGCCCCAGGAGACAATATACATATAAAAATCATATCTACTTAATTACAATAAATCTAGTGCCTGAAACAAAATTTCGATAAATTAAGGAGGCATTGGATTTTGTAATATAATAAATCAGGCTTACACAGTTATTTTTAAAATTATTTGCTTATATACTCAAAAATACCCAGTCCATATACTTAAATATTTCACCTTTAAAATTTCTCAGTTCAAAAAACTTGAAAATTCAAAATACCAGGCCACAAGTTTTGCTCAAGTTTCTTCTTAAGCACTACACTTAATTACACCTGTCTACTTTACATGCTTAAGTATTATCACGTTTCCAGCGACTCTACAGTTTTAATGTTCCTAACTCCCGATACTAGATTTCGTCAACAATTAACAAAATGAAAATAGAGCCGAAGAGCACCAAAAAGTAAAACGGTAGATGAATATAAAACTGGTAGATGTAGTACAGTCCGACATGATGAGGAGGTTGAAGTGTCCCCAGTCCTGGGTTTCCCCTTTGGAATTGGCTCACTCGTACATCCCATCCAAAATGGAGCCGACAAAGTTGGTACTTCACTTGCAACTTGCATCCGACGGTCATCAAATTTCCAATAGACTTTGCCTTTAAAAAAGTAGACGTGATTGTCCGTCCATCTGAGGACCGAGTCGATGTTATAGGGAACTCCCTTCCAAACATACATATCTCGAGGGTAGTCCGGTTCAACCTCAAAGTTACGATGATTAGAGTCGTCAAGCCTGTCAAATTTAATTCATATTAATGATGAATTCAATTAAACGGCTCTAGAAAAAAATGCATCCCTTTCTAGAAGATCCACAATCCATTCTTTATAGTTTCATTACATTGAATTGTCAAAAAACTCAATAATTACACAATAGGAGCTATTAGTAAACTCCCCAACTTAAAACGAAACTTAAAATTCAGATTTTGATTGGCAAAAAATGTGCACATGGAATTCATGGGATATATTAAAAGCAATCTGAAATACCATTGGATTTGAGACAAAATTCATGCACACATCCTATTTTATTATTGACTGTGTTCAGCATATGTACCTCCAATACTGCGACCCGGAGAAAAGGTATGTTTTATCATTGTGACCCCACGTCATGGCGCCATCTATTTTATCGATAGTTTCCGAAATTTTCATTCTAGTCAGCGGTATTGGTCCGGCCTTTTTCTTATTGGCATTAAATATCCAATAATTTTTGCCTGCAGATGGAGCGAAGAAAAGTGAATTATCGTGTCTCGTAACTCAAGATGCTAGAGACTAAAAATATCTCCCTAACAAAATATTTAAGTACTTACCGATGAAAAATACAACGATCTCACCACGCTCATACACTGCATCAACATGCGTGAGATCCTCCGGTAAACCTTTCCAAAATGAATGTGTTTCACTGGGAAGTATGTTTTCAGATTTTACAGCTTTATTCTTGTTTAGCTCGTTATTTGGAAACCGCCAGAAGTAACGTCCTTTGAAAATAAACAGGTCTTGGCGAATGAGTGAAATTGCATCATAGGAGGTATCACAAGTTTTCGGCCTGCCGTATTTGTCTTCATGGGTAGGAGGGTATATGGGAGGTGGATTCGGATCAGGGGCAGGTACTTCTTTTACTGGTGGTTTGTATTGTGGAGTTCTGTCTCCTTTAGGGGATTTTTTCCAGCCTGCAAAATCAATCAAAGCATTTATTTTCTTGCACTCATCCATGTTTTCCCAAGAAAATAAAAACGAATTACTTTCCCACTTCTGTGTCAACAGTGCAGTCAAGTTGCGTAACAACTCAGAGTGCCCCATCCACAAGATCTTACTCTATGAAGAAATAATTTAACTACTGGATTACTGCCCATGCAGGAGACAGCACAAATAGGATATGAATAATAGACGCTGCTTTTTTTTTTATAAAACTGATGGAAAAATCCAAGTAGATTTGTACACGAGAAAAAACATAAGTCGGGAACAAAGCGGGAAAGAATGTGTGTCAAGCTGAAAATTATTTGCAGATGTATTCACCATAAATTGCTTCGATGCCACGTTCATCATCTTGTGGGAGACGAGTATTCTCATCAAAAGTTTGGTACCAAGGATACATCAACGAACCCTCCACATCGGAATGAGACAGTCCTAAAGAGTGTCCAAATTCATGGGCTGCGACAGCAAACAGTCTAGTCCCTTTTGACTCTAAAGATCGAGCAATAATAAAACTTAAATTTAGTTTACGACTTTTTCCCTCCATCCTCTTTCACTAGTGTTTGAGCAAATGTGACTACATACAGTACACGTTGTGTGAGTACGTGTCTTACACATTGGAGTTTCACTCAGAATAGGTATGACACTATTGGCAACTTCTAGTCAGGCAAAGAAAGACAAACATACGATTTCCCATTTCCATCTAATACTGTACAATCCCGCTTTGTACCAATACACGTCCAACTTTACACACTAATCAAAAAACCTACCAGTCTGGGCAAGTCTACAAATTCATTCTGCCATAGCATAACCTCGAAATTCTCCCTGTCTCTTTATCCATCAACTGAACTGGGTAAAGTTATGGTATGTGAACGGCGGTGCCTAATATCTAGAGGCCATAATCTCGCAAGAGGGATTCACGAAAAGAAATTCTCAAATATAGACAGATTTTTTCACGTCGAAATCCCACACCCAATTTAATTATAATCCGTCTACGATTCTATTATTGATTATACAGTTCATTAGATTTTTTCCCTCGTGCTAGGTTAGTAATTTCTTCTTTTATTCCGGATACGGACTTGTATACCGTACCCTGGATTTCTAACCCGGGGCATCTATTTACTTATCTTTTTTTTTACAACTTCGAAAGATCAGTAAAATACGGGACTGGAGATAATCAGGAGTTTTTATTTGCCAAATACCCATTCAAAGATTTCAGGGAACATAAAAAATTTACACAGCTACAAGAAAAGATGAAATGGGGTTCTGTAGGTACACTTGTATTTAAAAACTGTTTAGGCTTCCATGGTCATCCTCAGTATTTTCTACCTACTAATATAATATACAGAATTGAATACGGGATATTACTGGTATAACATATTTTTATACTGGGATTTAAAAAAAATCTATTTGTCTGGTCATGGTCAGTAAGTGGTTGTTGGGCTTTATAATTATTGAATAGGTCGATACAACCCGCTGCGCTGGAATACCTCAATAATTTTTGTATCATCATATTCGGAAGCCTGTCTAATTATTAGTAAACTAATCAACGTCACGACGTAGATTACAGTATCAAATTTTGCACTTGCTTGGTAGCGAATAAATCAGAAACGTTCTTGTGATGACTATGGATGCTTTGTGGGGATGAAATTCAAACGGTTTTATAAAATACAAGATGCAAACTATATAATCATAGCGTGTCACGGAGGACAACCTAAAATACATAGGGCAGAGGAAGACTTAGTTTCCGCTGGCCTCCGATAACATATGATGATTCCGTGGATATAATCAGGAGAAAAGTGCCAGAGTTGATATGACGGACAGCCAAATGACGAGATAGTCCCACTTCGAGGACGACGGGGAAATGTGTTTACTGATAAGAATTACTCGAACCTGAAGGAAATTTTCCAGCGAAATGCTTTAACTATAGACTAGTGATTGCTTAGCACTCTCTCGTATGTACATAGATTAGATACATGGAGTTACACAAACATTCAAATATTCCATACCCAGAAAATCCGTATCATCCAGAAGACAGTATCTCCTTTCATTAATCCCATTCTCTTCCCCACTTCTCCCTCCACCAAATGTTCTCATCTTACAAGAAAATATTCATTCACTCTTAGACCACCGTAATCATTTCTCTATTTGGCACTCTAAAATCTAATTTCAGCGTATGTAAATCCAAGGGGATAAATATTTTCCGACAAATTAGATGTAACCTCGACTTAGGTCCCTCATACCCTTAACTTCCCAGTCTCCTGCTTTTGTTTTAGTCTTATGTTTACTGTGCAAGGAGGTCGGATATCTATACATAATTACATGACCATCAAAACTGATGAAAGTAAAAATAACAAATAACCTGTGTCTCTTGAATCTACTTGCCAGATCTCATCATCGTCAAAATGAACATCACCGCCTTGACCGGAACCAGGGAAGAAAGCATGGGCAAGGATAGAGCCCTTCCCATCAAAGGGATATAAGTCATTATGCTGACCTCTGTACGAAAGATAAATACGTTAAAATCAGTTCAAGATGAGAACTGAGAACAAGGAAGCCATTGTGGGGCAACAAAACAATATACTAAGGGACATTTTTTTTTTCAAAGTTGACACTTACTTTTCAAAAATAATTTGAATGTGGGCCTTATCGGCATCACGATAGGGCAGCTCACGAAAGGTTAGACGACTTGCTCCTTCCCAAATATTAAAGGCATTTCTCAACTCTCGAATGATGTCACCCTCAGATATTCTTGGATCGGCTGAGCGCTTCTTTAAGCTAAGTCAGTGGGAAAGGTTTCATTAAATTTGGCAAGTTTAGCCTGACATGCATAAATAGAAAATGTCAATCCAAAACTTGGAACAATAAAGTTTGGTCACATTTGCTTTTGAAATGAGATTAAATTGATTTATCCGGGAGTTATGACAGGAGGCGGAAGAACTTCTGGGAGTCGTTCCACTCCTCCCATGTGAATAAATTACTGTCAAATAATTAGACAATATTAGCAAAGCCACACTCAAGTCGGCATCAATTTGAGCTGAAATCAGTGTTATCATTACGACGACAAAGTCAAAGCTGCCCAGGAGAAAGGAAATCCTGACTTGGAAGTAAAAATATGATTAAAGAGCATATAATAAGAACGACACTGAACATAATCTACTATTTTCGGCCAGAGCATATGTATCTGTGCACGTAGTGTTGTCAAGTTGCCTTCCAAATCCTCGCACAGCCCAGGCTTGTTTTTATTACCCTTCTTTACAGCTCTGGAGCTATAAAGGAAACGAACTTGTAAGTTGGGACATTCCTTTAACTGGAATTGTAAAAGGTTTAAGCAACATGTGATACTTGATCCGACAATACAGAGAAACACAGCATGTACAAACTCCACACAACTTCACACATAGAGTCAGTCTACAACTCATACATGTAGGAATATTACACACACACACACACACACACACCCAAATGAAAGAGTACACATGGGAACTACGATTACACATGAGAAAGGCAGAGCTGAAGACATGAACAAAGATCCATATATTATTGCATGCATAAAAATACACACTCACAAGTATGTACGCAGAACGCAGATGGTAAGAGCAAATTATAAAAGGACTGAGGAAGGAGGTATAGGTCGGAGAAGAAAGTTAACACTGTGCACATGTTTAATAACAAGTAAATCACACTAAGTGCAGAGGCAATCCGTTGGTGGCATTGGAATGATTAATACATGTGACGGGTACGATGACAAATGTAATTACAATATTGTGCATACACTTCCAGTAGTGCATACTTCGCCCAGGGAAGATGGGTCAGTTTACATCTTATTCTTTTTCCTTGAGTTCCTATTAAATTATGATAAAAAAATTTCCCAACATGTTTCTCGAATCCCTACTACTGGCGACATTCTGGTTAGTTTTTCTTTCAGTTGTAGAATTTTTCCTGTAGAGGCAACGTATGATCTGTAGATTACAATAACCATATGTGTACATAGGGTTGAGCGGAATTCATTCGATATTTCTGGAGTGCGGAGGATTTGTGTACATATTTTTAGTCCTAACTCGTCAATAAATACTATTTCGGAATGTTATAACTACTCAGACATTATGGATGTATGGGACTGTAACCAGGGACTATGCAACTTTTTGCTTTTCATTTGACACCGCATGGTGTACATGATGCACGGATGAGTACATACACAACACAAACGGATCAAATTCTAAGGGTGTATCAAATATTCCATGGGATCGTCACACTTTTCGCTCATCTCTTCCAAGGTATGGGAGCAGTAATACTTGAGCAGGAAATTTTTCTACACATTAATTTCCTCCACAATGACCACTACCACTGCAGTGGTTCTGTGATTAAGCAATCTGGTCTGGTAACATTGACCTTATTGCGTTCGACCGTCCCTAAAATAGGCTAAAATGTTGTTCACAAATATTTTTAACATCTGGTTTGAGTAAGTTATTGATTTACTAAGACCAGTATCTATAACTTGTAGTATGTGGTGAACTTTGAAACTTCAAGTTCTGTGAACTACAGTACTCAATTAATTTCACCGTTACCAAGTTTACCCCACCAAACTTACTACTATCCTTACGGTTCTTACATTTAGCAAAGGCACATACAAACATCCCCATCTTATTACCTGTATTTATTTCCTATTAAATAGAAGGACAAAAATTGAGCATCTCATATTACTGTAAATAAATCCATAATTATTATTATTATACCTTCAGGCTTAGCGTCAGTTCATGAGGAAAGACAATCTTGAATTCACTCTGTGGACTGAAGGAGTCGTTCTCGGCGTCACGACATAAAAGAATATAAATCCCACATACTGTTCGAAATTGATTTAAGGTTACCGCACAAAGCATAAAGTCATAAAATAAATAAACAAGTACCAATAAAATAAGAATAAGATCTAATCCTCTCTTTAAATTTCTCTCCAGCTATAAAAACTCAATTTATATAGATAGTCTATATACAACTAAATTTATTAGATTCGAAGACAAATGACACTATGCCAAGAATATACTTTTTTAATTTGGCTACCGAAAAAAGTTCATACATGTAGAATGCTTTATTTGTAAGCACGATAGGACTGAGCAGTTTAAATTACACAATTTTCTTGTATACGTAGAATTATTGACAAAAAGCTGGGGAAAGATGTACTTACTCTACTCCCAAATTCGGCTTGTACATAATTTATTATATATAGTTACATATAATTACTTATATCAGAGGGAGGAAATAATAGAGAAACTAGAGACTATAAGATACATCGGAAGTATGCCCTACAAACATTCTATGGAGTAGATAAATTAAGACAAAACAAATATTTTCCCAAGAATAATTACAACATAGTCCAAATCTGAATATTTTTCTAGTCTAAGAGCTCCTCGCTTCAAGTAATTATTCTTGAATAGCTGGAAGAAAACAGACTCGGAATTTTAGTAAGCAAAAAACTGAGGGTTCATAAAAGGAAGTAAAAAGCTCCACGTACGTAATTCTGTCATTTATCAATAAGCAAAAAAGTTAAACCGAACCGTTACGAGCCTTAAAGTAGCCGTTACTTGTTCACTGTTATCACACCAAACCCGAAGCTCTATTACGATGAGTCATACATTGTGAAATAAAAAAAACTACATTCATACATATTCCAAATTATAGGCACATTTTGAAGAACCCTTATATTGTGACAAAAACTCCTAGCATCCTGTAGCCTTTCAAGATAGTTGGAGTACAGGCCTAAAATAACGTACGTACGGAAAGTTGATGCATATGATACGGTTCTTGCCTTACAGAGAGAGAGAGAGAAATATTTTTTACGCAAGTTTATACATATTTCTACAGCACATGCAGTAAACATAAGTACCAAGACTTGTCTCTCGAAGTACACACATTACAAGTGTGTTCCAAGACTTGATGGCAATACAAGAGGATAAACCAAGGCTGAAACCGTTTATGATCCCTTCAATCCTGAACGCTCTCCTACTGTATATTTGTGAGCTCCAATCTCCGGGTAGTGTTCCAGCCCTGCACACTGTAACTAATTATATATGTGGATACAGTTTGCAATGCATACATTATCCCGACGAGGGAACTACCATAAGGTTAAATATGGGAGAATGATCCATATGAGAAGAGTCCTTCAACGCTAATACATTCCGGAGGGTAGAGAGAGACGTACAGAGTCTGGGCGCGTTTTCAGTCCAGCCAGATGTAAGACCGAAGAGGATAGACAGAGACATGGACGAAGGACAGAGAAGCCAAAAAAGTTAAGACTCTTCAATGACTCACTCAAGGAGGTTGTGACGACTGTGAGAAACCATCACCACCAAGTTGAGTGAGTCGTCGTTAAATCTTTTGTCTATCGTCATAATGACGGGTACAGTCCTAAGTATTTTCTGGACCGTTTGTTGATTGACCTTTGACCACTCACTCTTACCCTCTTCATCTGTCGACATTAAAACGTCTCTACATAATTACACAAATAAGAATATCAACTCTGAGAAATTAGTACCGTGGGACACGACTGAGGTGAAAGCCTCAATTGTCTCCTTCCATACAGCTCCTACACCACGTCCCTTTTCTTCCACTTGCTGTTTCCACACTCTCATAATTTTTGCATGGAATTTTAAAGTCTCATTTCCATAAAAAAATAAATAACCGACACTCAGTTTCGGAGGGATTTGAAAGAGATGAAAAACAATTGAGTATTTAAGATAGTGAAGCGAGCATGGCTCTCTATTTATGTACCAACGATCCAAGCACACGCTTTCTCCATGGACAGAGTCGGGCAGGTAGCATTTGTTAGAGTAATGTCTTTCTCAATTAGCCTAATTCAGCAATTAGCCAAATACCTTGGAGATATCTACAGGGGAAGGAATCCCTCAAAAGATGTCTCAAATAGTTGAGTATATATTGGCAAGGAATAGGGTCTAATAAATTAGCCTAAATTGTAAGAGTCGGAGTGTCAATGTAGATACAGGGGGATTGAAAGGATGATATGGAGAGAAAAGCTTATTTCCCCTGCTTTTCTTTTACTTGGGTTGGAGTTAACCTGTCGTGAGACTTTTCAAAGTTTTAGTTCGTGTGTGCTATGTTGCTCACTAATTCCTGCGAAACGCCTTCCTCTATATAGCCCTATCTTTATCCTGATAAGATCCTGGTTTAGGAGCAACATGTAAAAGCTTTTGAGGCGTAGACTCCTGGTTGGAGGGAGTTGGACAAAGTGACTAATAATTACCACTGTGGCTACTCTTGAGTGGCTATTGAGAGGAGGCAATCTCAGATCTTCCCTTTGATGGTATGCTGTCGACAGTAAATTGTAAGTAACACGGAGGAAATTCCAAGATTTACTGAGAATTGAATTGTTTCTTGTACAAACGATAGGCATGTCCTCTTTTTCATACACAACTACATACGTGAGTGTATGTTCTGCATCCAGAAGTAAGGCGGAAGCTATCAGCTCCTTTGATATTATTCAAGATAACAACTCCCTTTTTTCAATGTAAATCTGGTCGTACTTCAATCAATCTTGAAAAAATTCCGTCACTCTTCCAATTCTAGTAACCTACTCTGTCTCTCTCTCTCTCTCTCTCTTGCTCTCGCTCTCGCTCTACCCTTGTGATTTGTTTTTTGAAAAAAAAAACCGTTTGTAATGCTAAATCGCCTGATGGACGTTACGATAAGCAGAACCTACGAGAGCAAGGGAAATTGAAGCAAATCCAGGTTACGTGGTACAAATTAATATACTTATCAGATTTAAATGTTTTGAATGATTTCAAATTTTAAATACCAGATACAAGACTGCTGGAAATTTTCCTAAATTTTTTATAATGTACGAGCACAGATTTACTTTTAAAAAAATCATAAATTAACATGTAAATATTTCAGGTGTACCTGAAAGCTGTTGAAAAGTATTGCGCAAAATAGCAAATATAAAAAAAAATCAGGGTAGTTTTTTTTTTGGAGTAAAACAAATTCACGCAAAATCCATTCAGCTAACAACAACTGTCACCTGGCTCATTTAACCTTGTAATAAGGTGGGCATGAATAAGGGAGTTATTCTAAAGTAAGAGACGGAAAACTTTAGACGTGTCAAAATCAACAATAGATAATATTCAAGGAAAGAAGAACATCTGTTTTAGAGGGAACTTTACACATAGTAACTTTTGCTTTTAAAATTTATAGCAACTCTTACTACCTTGCATTTCCAAGAATATTATTTTTGCAAATTCTCACGTTTCATATGAGACTTAAGCTACTGGGGAAAACTCAGTCAGAGAGTAAACAAAATGAAGGAGACTGATAAAGGCTTAGGGGTTTTATGTACAATGTGACTCTTATTGGAGCATAAAGTCAAAGTAAAACATTGCATGGAAAATTTTGGTGAAACTACCCCATGCCGAGTTACACGCAATTTCCGAGAAAGATGATGAGGAGAGATAACCACAAACTACACCACAGTGATCGGCGTCAAAATTTCACGTGAAATTAACTGCTAATAAATGTTAGCTTTGTCACATAGACCAGAGGGGAGGGACGGTAATCCCACCGAATGGAGAATTCGCTTGGAATCATAAAAATGAAATGGAAAAGAGGAATAGGGATCTCACTACTGTGACTTTACTGTAGTTACGAGGGTTAACACAGGATTTTATTACAGTGGAAACTCTTTATAATCACCCCCGTTAGACATAGTCAAATACTCCTGGTAAATCTCACTGTAAATACGTCCCACCAATACCAAATATATAAAAAACAGATATATATATCTATATCTATCTATACACGTGCTAAAAACTCCTGAAACGTCAATACTCCCTAATGTGTACTTATTTTTTTTACCATCCCCCCCGATCTGACTCTAACGAGTTTCCCTGTATTACTATTCTGCCGCCCAACAAGCCAGACACTCCTGGTTGACATTTCCGTCTACTGCTCCTACTTTCACGACATTTTTTTTTGTATGCACGATTACTACCGCTACGTCAGCCTTGCCATTTCCAATCAGTCTTGTCGAATTCACACTTTTATCTTGCACAACTAAAAGAATCTAGCCTTTTGAAAATTCGTATTTCTTAAAACATCTGAAGATTCAAAACTCCGTGTAAATAACCCACGATAATAATTACTAAAATGGAAACGATATTTTTTAAATATCAATAACAATAAAACATAGTTTACTGTATTTGTCACCTGAAAAGACTATTTCCCCCTAATTACAGCTTTTGCAGGGCTATGGCTACTAATAGGATTTTTATAGATGAATATCCCAGGAATGATTGAGGGTTTTGGAAAAGACAGTTCCTATCGTTCAATGTGTAGACACTATGAGAATTGCCTACGTTGTGAGACCACGACAAATATATTGATACATGGAAACTCACGTGGGTACCGTCTCCGATCTAATATGTACTTACTGCAGGGCGGTGTGGAAAAGTTGGTGTATTTCGTAGAACTGAGTGAACGGTTATTTCATTATGAGAGTATCGTTGGAATGATTCCCTTTAAAGAATACGCCTTTTGTAAATTCTTATTAAGATATTTACAAAAGTCTTGCAAACAATTATTAAGAAAGCTACTTTTTCAAACAGTGGCTAAAAATTGTAAGTAAATTCAGCCTGGAAATTATAATTAATTCTTTGAAGGTGAAACTGAAGTTTACGCTGATGAGGGATCCAACAATGGAACAACAAGTAAATACAAATGTTCTTGAAAAGAAAACGTGGTATATGAATTTTTGTAAAATACCCTCACTCAATATTTTTGTATTCCAACTCAATGCTTTAAAAAAAACTTAGAAAAAAATAGTACCTTGGGTAAAACTATAAAGCGGACTTACGACACCACTCCCAGTCTAGGACTTAGACGGAAATTTGAAGTGCTACTGAGAAACATGGATGACTGTCTTGCTGAAGTTGATATTCACGATTGTTAGATAGAGTGGGAATGAAGATAGGGTCACTTCACATAAATCTACTGGCTCTGACTCAGACGCTCATGGAAGTTGTGAAAATGAGACAGGAAATTTTCCTTGATTATCATTTCAGTGAGTAGAATAAATATAGTGAGTGAGTGATAATAAAAGAGGGAAAAGACGGAAAGTACATAGAAATGTGTTGGTTCGCGGTTCCAGTTCTCTGTCGGGTGAATGCAAGAGTAAGGGTATAATAACCGGATGTAGAAACGAGGATCTTGATGAATACAGTACAATGGAGGATACAGAAGCCTCGTAATTGCTTAAGAATGGGACGGAAAATTGAATACTCGACGAGAGGCTTAACTGGATAGATATTATGGGGATGCTGGGGCTCCATGTTCAGTACATACTGGAGTCTCTGCAAAAATCACTCGATTTGACAGGAACAGGGACAGAGAGATGAGGCTATTATGCGAGTGTTAGGATTATATAAGATAAAGGGGACAGGATAACCATGTGACGTAAAGAAACCCATAGGACTTGTTTGTAACTCAGTTTGCTAGAGGACTATCAAAGAACTGTTGCTCAACTCTCTCTCTCTCCCTCTCTCTCTCTCTCTCTCCCTCCCTCTCACTTGGTACGTAAATCAACTCTGAATATGTCTTCAATAAAAGAATATATATGAAATTGAGCTAAATTAAAAGCTTGAGTCAAGACTCAGACTCACCCGAGGAATATGTACGTACAAAATATATTCCAGGGTTTTGAATACATTTTATCTTTTTCTGGACCCTTGAAAGTCAAATAAAGGCAGGACATAAACAAAGTACTATATAAAAAAATATATTTCAGGAAGAAGGGATATATGGTACTGGGGACAGAGTGAGAGTGAGAGAGAGAGAGAGAGAGAGAGAGAGAGAGAGAGAGCGAAAAAACGTCGAGGAAAGTTATCCTCTCAATGAGAAGCTAGTATTTGTATTTTTTATATAAGAGTTTGTTGATTGCAACTGAACAACTACTATTCTGTAGGGAACTAATTTTAATGCGTGTATGTAGTCCCGTACTAAAATTGTAGCTGGGTGTAGTTGAGGAGAGAGAGAGCGTGTGAGACATAAAGAGTTAAGATTCCTCGGGTTCACAAGTAGGGTCTCTACGAGGAATTCAGAGGGAACACGAGGAAGACTTTGGTAGATGTCTAGTGTTTACTTTACGATTATGATAAATGGGGAAAAATATTCTGGAATGAATGATACGCTGCAGAATTTAAAATTTGTTCAGATTTCTTCAACGTCTCAATCTCTGGACGACGGAGAGTCTCAGCTAAATATGTGAAGTTGAGGAGAGCCAGATTTTGAACGAACTGTCACAGGAGCAAGCTGATGTTTGACTGAGCGCTTAGCTCGGGTCAGCCGGTGCCTAAATGGGCTCAAACTGAAATTTAACCCTGCTTTCAGCCCTCCTACTTCTTCAACGTGCACATACACACACACACACACACTCACACACACTCACAGTCTCGTCTCTGATATTTATCCCTCGTCTTCAGTTAACTGGAATCTGGAGCAGCAAACATTCTGTACCCATCATAGGGTCTAGTGTGTCTATCAATATCACTGTACAGGAAAGTACCAAATACAAAGTATAAGTCAGACATGCATATGGCCATTTCGTTTCATGAACCTCCTTAGTCCTTGCATTAGCAATCAAAGCCCGTGGTTATAGTGATCCCCATATGTTTCACAATACTTATCTACCCAGCCACATGTATGTTGTAATCTATGCATTACGAATCTCCCAACAAAATATCTAACTACAGTTTAAATCCATTTGGTAAGAATATATGATGTAGCAAATCCACTCCTCCTCCTCCTCCTTGAAAATAAAGCAATGCTAAAATTGAATATTGTAATAATTATGTCTACACTGCATAAGAAAAGTTTCAATAGATACTCCAAATATCTCTACAGATAAATATTTCAAGAGAATCAAATTTTTTTCGTAGTAAAACCTATAATTATTCCAATTACAACTCGAGCAATTTCCTCACTAATGTAGATATCAAATATCTACATGTGAACACCTATCTCCTCCAGATAGGAATTTTTCAAGGAGTCTTCGTAATAACATTGCAGTAGGCATAGCATATGTCACACATTTCATTACAAAACAAAGCCACGTTTTTGTCTTTTATTCTCAGAGCACGCGACACGTGAGGAGTCTTGCACTAATCTCAATTGTCAAATAAATTAATAGCAATGGTGCAATGGAGCAATGTTCACATTATGAACAAATCCTTCTCTCTTTGAGGATTATTCATTAAAAGACCAAATAATTGTATCATCAATTCGAGATGAGGGAGCAAGTACCGTGGTAAAAGTCCCGCTACAAGTTAAGTGCATGTAAGTATCCATCTAAAAAAGAGAAATCCATTAAGGAATTTCCAAACCAGAAGACAAGGGAGAGAGAGAGAGAGAAATAATCAGACGGAAGGATTATTACAGATGGGAAAAAAACTCGAGGGGATATGTATTTAGCTCAGCTTTGAAAACCACCGACTTTCGGGTTATTTCAATAGCTACTCATATGCAACTCTTCCTCAATGGCCAATAGCATATTGCCACCCACCCCCTACAACATGGCTAATTTCAAATCAGACGTCAAAAGTAAACTGATCACAGTTGCACAAACCTCCACAAACATACGACCATAATGTAGTGTAAAATGAAACATTGTTTTTGTACTGCAAGAAAATAGACGCTTATGTAGACACTATGACGGTACGAAGTACTTACTAGCATTTATGTACATTAGATTTCCACAATGCCCTAGATTTAATAGTAGCATATAGCTATATCCGTCCGGTAGTATTAGTAGTACCTTTACATCACAGTGTTTTAAACTGTACGTGGGTTTCACATGAGTGAGGGAACTACGGAGTAAAGTAGCAGATTCCCAGAAGTCAGAGCAGACATATGCAAAGAATCATGAATATAATTGCTCGGTATCGATGGAAAACCCTCAATACCGCCCCATTTTTATTTTATACGCCCTCACAAATAATTTCACAAAAATATCTAATTTCAATTCCCTCTCCTCCGATATCGCATTTCACACTAAGTCTGTAATAATTCTTTCTGTTGACTACACTTCCCTGATGGACACGCTGTGCCTGCATTTTTTCCCTCAACTCAGAACTTCTACCTATAGAGTAACCGAACATGACCAGAACCTTTGCATCAGATGACGGGCCATCTGAAATCCCAAGGCAAGACTCCCAGTTCTCAATCTGATTGATTCTGTGAGCGCATCCAGCCACGCAGGTAACATCATCTCGTCCAACACCTCACAAATACAAAAGTACATGTTGGATGTGAGTACCCATTTGGAGAAGTAACCTCATAACCTCATAGATTCCTTTGAGTCAATATGGAAGTAATTATGTACTAGGATGACAAGAGCCTGTAATTGAATCACATGCCAATAAATGGCCAGCTTGTTTCATCTCATAAACTCAACATGTGGGGAATCATCATAAAATTGAGGGGTAGTGTTAGCATTGTTGTACAACTCATCCTCTGAGCCAAAAATCTGCTCTATTTGCAGTATTGCAGTATCTATAGATAGATAGATACATGCATCCTAACGACACTTCCCCCGTCCAAATCTTAAGCATTAAAGTATAAGTGCTGTACTCAGTTCTTCCCAACGTGGTGAAGGATATGTGTTGGTCTGTATCTCTTGTGTCCTATGTCTTCCGTATCCGCTTTGATTTGTTACCTCTAACGGACCGACGTGAACCACGTCCCCTATAAACCAATTGAGAGTACTTGGAGAGATCAGTGTTGGGGGGACAAAAGTAAACAAGAGGAATCAAAAGCCACTATAGAGACGTAAATAATTGAAAAAGCATTTCATGGGCCTAAGAAGGAGTTGTAAATTAAAGATTTGAAATCGCACAATTCTTATTGTATCTATACAGATACATCCTCCCTTTGCACTCCACATCTACGATACACCTAGGATAGTTGCAGGGCTGCACATGGATCTCTGAATCATCTCCATCCGAAACTATCTGTTGAATGCCAGCTTTCTAATCCATTCAAGAGCTATATACTCCCAGTACAGAGATGACATGCAGGGATACATGGAGGAATTCTAAATTAAGATTACATGTTGGCCTTGTTTAAACAGATGAAGCTAAGGAATGCTTTCAGTGTTATGACTTGTGAGAAGAAATCCAGGGAAAAATTCAAGGAGAGTAGTGTAATAGGAAATGAATTAGAAATTTAGAACCGTATCAAATTTTATTTTCAGCTCACTTCCCTCATTTTTCCTAACAATGGAATGGTTCGGTTTGTTTTTTCCAACTTCAAAAGTAGTCACAATTTGTTGGAAATTTCCTCACTGGGAATTTTCGAGTTTACAAGGGATGAATATTATATTGTTTTCACGTCACCACGTGTTATTTATACATTATGAACTCTGGATAGGGGATTTAATGATGATGTACCTTAAATTCCGATATGACCATCCATGCATATTTTGTGGGTGCAAGGGGGAAAAAATAGAACCATAGTTGAGAATCCTGATTGAATTCAACTTTCGTTTGTAAAATCCTCCTTGTTGGTAATCATTGACCACACAGTGTACACCACATGTACACGACTGCAGTCTCCGTGTGAGCTTCAGTTCTTCCTCCAATACTGCAAGGAGTCTAGGTACATTCGTACTAGTCCTACAAAACTAATAGTTTTCACAGGCTGCCAAGTTGCTTGTGTTTATGTCAATTTGTCTAATTCAGACGGGGGAAAAGGCAAACGCGATGCTCGAACATAGTTTTGACATTTTCTGAACCAGACATATGACTCTTATAGAAAGTACATAAGAGTAACAAGCCATTCCAACTTGTACTATAACCTCAACAACTCCCCTCAATCTGTCATATACTTATAGATTATATGGTTTTGTGTGCGCAGATGATAGACCAAGGGTGTTGCAGTGACAGAAGGTCGGTGATATTGTGATGAGAGTATGTATATGGATACGGCCTGGTCTTACTTAGTAAGTGTGAGTTGCGGGATTAAATGATATTGTGCTAAAAATGATACCCCAACAAGAAAAATATTCTCGTCACATTAAACTTTTTGAAATATCAAGCCTAGATAGGATTTGTACTTAAAAAATCTTTAAAAATTCACTAGCCTGAAATGTAAATAATTCCATGCCTTTTCGAAAATTCTCCTTGTGTGTGAGACCTCTCTGGTACGACAGATCTGTGCTCCACTTCATGCTGAAGGTGGGCCGTACATTTGATAATTTGTGGAAAAACTCACTCCAAATAGGGAACTATCTATCTCCTACCATTCTTTTTTGTATTTTACTTCTTAAAATGAGGTGATAACATCTTTGCTAAGATGTGAAAAATTCAGAAGCTGTACCCAAAAGGATCAGTAGTAAATAATCCTTGAAGAAAATATTCCACGCTTGTAGAATCGAGATTTGGAAAATATGTCACAAATCTAAAATAATGATTTCTGGTCTTACTCTGACACTTTTCCATGACACCCAACCACAAAACTACATGACACTTGAGAGAGCATCCATGTAGTGTAAATAATGTAAATATGCAAGCACCTTTGCTTTTTACATTATTTTAAGTGCGCGCTGCTTTATAAAATATCGTACCAGGGGAAAGTTGGGAAATATTTTCAGGTATGTACTGCCGGCAGTAATTGATACAAGGCTACACATCAGTGAAGACTCACACACACACACACATACAAGTGAGTCAATTTACTTATACACACTGATTTACTTATATTTACACTGTAAAATGATAAAATTCATTTTAAGAAAATCTTTTCCAATGCAAAAATCTTCTGTGGAAGACTCTCCATGCACGAGCATGTGATCGGCTCAAAAACTGACATGAAGTATTTGTATAAAAAAAATTGCATGAACTACTTCCTTAAATCCCCTTTACCTTTTGCTACACTCCTGTATTTGAAATTCTAAATTTTTTTTAAAACCAGGATAACATATTTTGGCAAACGGTTCTCTTAGAGATAAAAAAAATCTTGTTCTTGTTGTTTCTATAAACTCGAGATAATGGACAGTGTGTCGTAAGAGATAGGACTGAGGAAGTGTCATTCAGAGGAGAACTACGAGAGGAAGCGAAGGACCCAATTCAGATTAAAATTTTGTGGAATTTAGGAAGCATGAATACGTGAAAACTTGGAAGGAGGAGAGTCTCAGGAAAATTTAGAAATAGCCGTGAAATCAGGCCGAAATGAACTCTTGACTGTAATAGATATATCTACTTGTTCCTTCCCGAGTATTTTCAAGCAAGGAAGGTTTCTCTGGTTATAAAATGCAGACGAATCTCCCTGCAAACCCTATAATGACATACATAGCTATGACCCAATACCAACTCCAGTGCAGTTCACACCACGAACAGATATCTATGTGTATGCGTTTTTCGGACGAAAGAGTCCCGTGCGCTCCTCATGGTTCATGGTTGTGCAGTGTACAGAGGATACGAATGTTTATTTTTTCAACTTGAATGTCTCAAACCCATCACCATGTTTCTCATGACTTCCTCTCCGAAACCTTCATGCCACAAAAGTTTAGAGATAAACACGAAAAATTAAGTCAACGGACAAAACTTGACGAATCAATGAGGGTACATACGAGTGGGCTCGTATCATCTCACTCATTGCCACACACTACATACATTTCATTGTAATAAATTTCATACAGATAATATATACTCACGTCCAGTGAGTAACCAGACCCAGTTCTAGTAAAGCTGCTAGACCAAACTGTATGTGTTTCCAATGTATTTTTTCCCGCTTGAAGATATTCTAATCCTCAAGTCTAAAGAACACTTTACAGGCTGATATCCGCTACTAGGCTGGCTTGAGTATCTTTCGTCTATATAGTTCTTTTGGTTCCTTCGTTACAGAAGGATTTCCTATACATAGGAAGAACCAATCTCTCTGCATCTTTCTGTGGAGAAGTCAAAGATACAACACCTACCGATACTACATATGTAAATTACGCCGAGACCCTCAATTCACACTGACTGAATCCTTCAAGAAATGAGTCTCCTATATATGTGGGAAGTCAATTTACACAAGGCATTCTTTTCATATTCCTAAACAGACAGTAGTAAAACGGTAATTTGTTATGTAAGTATCAAGGAATAATAGTGTCTTCTGTATCCTCAACACTTATCCAGTTACACCGAATCAACCTCCTATCTTGACAATTTATACTTGAACGCGACTCACAACGACCACACTACCTCCTCAAGATAGAGATACGAGAGCTTATCTCCAAAGCATTAACGCTCCTAGATGCAGTCACTCAAATCTCCCTTCCCTTGAACACTACTACTAGTCAGAAATTTGTAATCTGTTTTCAAAACCCCAGATACTTGTTCCCATAGGATTGTAGATCAACAATAAAAACTGATCACTCCTCAAAGCATGATTTCAACGGATTACAAAATTACAGAAAAATACTAGATTGCTCATAACAATCGCCCTTATCCACACCTCCTTCCGATGGGACTCCACTGGTAGGGAAAAGGTAGTAGCTCCTCTCAGAAACTAAAGACATCAGCTCGGCATGTATGTACATATGCTTCTGGCACCTATTTGTCATACTATTATTGAAACATCAATGAAAATAATCAGTACGACAGAGACGTGAGTGAGCCTCTGACGCTATAATAACATGCAAAAAAATAAGGATGACTATGTACGCGTCTGGTTGAGTAAACAGAAAGGGCTCTACTAACGCATGCCCTTTCATTAGTCATTAGTAAACAATTAGTGACCATATGTACGCTCTGCTTTGTCCCACTGATTAAGAGCTTGTGCCGTAACATCTCTGTGTTACAAGTACAAAGGATCGTAAAATGTTACACATTTAGAAAATTGTACGGAGACGTTCACATCATTGTAAATATATCCTGTGAGGAGAAACTGTGTTGGAGTTGAGAGCTCAACAGAGAGAGAGAGAGAGAGAGAGAGAGAGAGAGAGAGAGAAAAGAACAAAAAGAAGTGGCCCCATTGAAGATTTTTAGGGGTTGAAATGCTCTGGGAAAAGTCGAGTCAAATGGCCAAACTGGTCTGGAAGGAAGCCTTATGTAATAAATACACTAAAGGTTGAGTACATTGTGTATTTTCCTACAATGAAGTCAAGTAAGTAGCTTGTAAGAAAGATAATCCATAACACCGTAAAAATGTACAGACATTACCTATGTGTTTATATGCGTAAACTGCCCGAAATACAAATAGGCATCCTTCCTCCGCATTAAGAACCTGTCGTTTCATAATTCAACTATGTATGAAGAAACTGCAAGGTACTTGGTGAGAGAAACTAAAAGAAAATCATAACCGCTGTGGGAGTAGTACAAGGAAAAGTTAAATAGCGCCTGGTGTACTTTCCGTCTATATACTGAAAATAGCGTCACAATTAGTACTTACAACTTGTAAGTTACAAGTAAAAGTTTAGCATCTTTCCCAAAGACTTGTGTACAGGAGGGATGCCAAAGTGATTTCCAATTATGGCCTGGACTTTATTAATGCACCTTTCCTTCAGTGTAGTTTGCATCATTTGAATGGGTTTCCGTGTGGATACCGAAATTGAGGAGAGCTTGGAAATTATGAATTTCTCCTAGCAGAACGAACCTCTACTCACTGGATGACATCGATGAATTTTGCTGGTAAGTCTATACCCTGTGAATATTCCTGTGAGTTGAGATATAGGGAGTGTAGCTGGGAGAGTTAGGGCTGATGGAACGTTATGTACCACAGACTCATAGAGACACTTTGATGTGAATAGGTTGGAAATGTCAGCCATATCGATTAAGCATCATGCTCCGGTGATTTCATTCAAATTTTCTAAATGTCACAAGAACTTCTTTTGTACTCAAAATCTCAAATGACGACTCAAAAGGCCATTCGTTTATTCCCATTCGAAATTTCTCAACCTCGGAGATATTCTACATTTTCGGGACCACATCCCAACCCTCAGAAGCCTTCTTGACTACAATAACCGTACAAGCTGGAAATGGACAATCTCGTCGCTAAATTCAATCTCTGTTTTCACAGTTTATTCACTGCCTTAATGCAATTTATTATGCTTTCTTCCTCCCTAAAAAAATCCGACGCTCCTTTCTTCTTGATTAATAAAACTTTCCTCTCAAATGCTTTATACACACACACACACACACACACACACACACACACACACACACACACACACATACCCAACAAACCCAGGTAACTTACACATTTTATACGAACACATGCAAACTCCTCGCCTGACCGGAATAGCTCTATTTTTCCGTAATTACCGTACACACGCCTACAGTGAACTTTTCAAACCCCATCCAAGTTTAGATCCATTAGGATTTTACGGAGATGCACATAAAAAATAATTCTCATGTAACAAACACAATATTAATAAAACGACAATAATTATTAAGAGATGCTCAAATGTTTGACGACTCCTCAACGCTTAAATGGACAAAGTACGATCAACGTGCTCTTTGAGCCACTTCACCCATGATGATGTTTACAACGAATTAAAACCACATTTGTGCCTCGTAAAGTCGCAATTACATACACCAGATCTGCAAAATGTACTATACACTTACAGCCCCAGAAAAAGAAAGCATCCATTATTTTTAAGTCCTAAAAAATAACAAACCCACAAATTGCTCATTCTAGCCGTTCCTTTGGCTTCAGCTTTGTCAAGTACCATAAACTGCCAACTCTGTTTGCATACGTAGCGGAGTACATTGTAAATAGTCTACTTTTCCAAGAATAGGAGATTCAAAATTTCTTGTAATAAAGTTCGTTAAACAAAAACACCTTAGTCTCGAAATAAGTTCTTTCCCCTCCGTTTTAATCTGATGGAGTTCTGCGTAGAATCCCAAACTTCCTCCTTATTTGCAATTATACTTCGTGTACGGATTTGTAAGTGAGTATTGAATTCTCGAGGGGATTTTGGCTCGGTGAAAGCATTATAAATAGAGGCTAATACAGTTACAGTATCTATACAATAGGGGTTGAGCCACTTTCACAGTTTCAAGAACAGTAGCAATAATTTAGAGAGGAAAGAGTTGGAGCTGACAGCTCTATCCAGTACACACGTAAAAACAAAAGTAATAAAAAAAATCCTCTTCAATTATGGAATCCTGCCACAAACTTGAACAAGGGATTGGTTCCGCCATCTAGTGACAATTGTGGAAATGGTGTGGAAGGAAAACCCACAGATGGTTCTGACGACTCTTGAAAAACCTTCACGCTTCTCCGGAGAATTGTTAGTTTGGAATGATTTCCTCGAGCATAGTCGACTCCGCCAGAGTTGAATACACGGAGTAAGTAATTAGTTTTAGCAGAACATTTGTAGACAGATATGAATGGGTAAAGTTTTGGAAACATTGGAGAATAATAAATTGTTGTGCACACAAAGTAGGGAACTCCTCAGAGAGCCCTTAAATCTTTTCAAGTATAGGACTGACAATGAGCGGAAGAAGAAACAAACAAAGTTTGTTTCCTTGTTTCGTTGATTATATTTGTACTTGTCAGCAAGGAGATTTGTCAGAATAATTGAAGCGTCAGCATTTATTAAGAACATAAAGAGTTTAAAATACTTTGTTCCATATAGCATCCCGAATCACGATATCTGTCATAAATGATGGTGACAAGTTTCCTCGCCTCTCTGTCCAAACATTACTTAATGCACGTCACATTTTGGGAAATAAAAACCTACAATTACACTTGTGGCATATTTACAAGCTGAAGAGACTTTTATCGTGCTGGGAAAATTCCAGCGCACCTTTTTTTTTTAAATTGTTATGTCAAATTTTTTTTTGACAGAATGAAAAGGTGGATTGAGGTAGTCAAAAGATATTGTTCCAAGTTTTTCTGGAGAGACATGATTGATGTGCATACGTTATTTGAGAGTAAAGCCTTAACAACATTTTGAAGTACTTTGTAATGTACTTATTTGGTTGTACGGATTTCCTTCTCAAAGAACTTGAATAATTGAAAAAGAGCAGTGAACTAACCTCCAGGTAATATCAGTAACGTCCCACTTCTGACCTTGCACAGTGTATCTCTTCATCCGATGTCGTCGGGAGTTAAATTGTCCGGCAAGACGATCGGGAACCCCACATCGGGGCTTGGCCATCAAGCGACGCGTATCCTCATCAATCACACCGGTTACGTTAATGTGACCGAATCTCTGTAAATAGAAGATGCCATCGTATCGGGTCATTTGACTTGAGCTCCACATAAAAACTAAATATATAAGTTATATGCATTTATTTGGTTCAAAATCCTGGGCAGTACATATAAAAAAAAACGTAATGACACAAAGTATAGACTGCAACATATATCAACATTACATAATTAAAGTTGGGAACATTTCCGTAACAGGGCATTTCAAATAAGTAATGAATTTTCCTATTTGGTGGATTTATGTTTGTGTATATTGAAAATGTTACAGTTCTAATTTTGTCCGGATAAGGTAATGTTGAATGCATTGGTTCCTGATTTAGGGGCTAAATGTGCACCATTTACAGTATAGGGCTTACGAGTAGACAATTGCAAGTTTTTGTAGTAATTCCTAAAAAGCCAATGCCTCCTACAATACTGTTATGACTCCGGTTGGATTACACGAATGCATATATCCATTCCCCCGAAAAAAAGTTTCCTTATTTTTGGAGCATGAAAAGTTTGCCAAGTGAATAACAAGCTCTGAGGAGCACTATCGTTAATAGCTACTAAACAAAAGTTCACAGATTATAATTTCGAGGAGCCGGAACATTAATTTCAATCAAGGACATTTTATTACTCGATCTATTCCCAACTTTAAACTCAGTTTGATAGCTGGCCGAAAGCGTTTCGTAATAGGTTATATTAAAAATAATTATTACTTGACATATGTATCTACCTACCTCATATACATATACATGTACTTAATCTAATCGTGGAACTCATGGGAGGACAAGGGAAATCGTCGTGACTTTTGATGAAAAGTACAAAAATGTTTCCCTGTCAACAAGTCTCTCTAGCTGAAGTAATTTTCCGAAGGGTCTATTATTATACCTGTAAAGCATATATATATATGACGAGGCGTCAAAGCAGCATTTCATCTAACTCTGAAGATATCCCAGAATTTTGAAACAACCTGTCCCAACTACTTCCGACATGATTATCCTTTCACACGTGATCACGAACATCGGACTGAACATGACTTTGAACATCTTTGTACAAAGTTACATAAAATAGCGTGCTCAAAACTACTTGGTCGAATCTTGTTTTAAAACGCGATGATCAATTATTATTATTGTGCCGTGATGCTCACATAAAATAGAATACTAAAAGAGGGAGAGAGAGAGAGAGAGAGAGAGAGAGGAGAGAGAGAGCCAAGATGCAAAGGAGTTAAGAATAAAAAGTGAGTATGTTGCACAATGTTGGTGTATACCTGCTCCAAGATACTGTCATACAGACATTCTCTCCCATACATTCTCATACATTGGAAGTCAGGGTCTTTAGATGCTATATGGCTGCTTGTTTTTTGTCCCGTTGCCAAATAAGTGCAAAGCATGAAATTTAAAATTAAGTAGTGACATTCCCAGCTCCCAGACAATTGGTATTGATTTGGTCTGTCTGATTAAGCAATGTTCATAAATACCAGTAAGTCAAGATGCAAGCCTGCATGAACACAGTAAGTTTTAGTGCAGGCGTCGTCGGCCAAAACTATCACGAAGAGGGCCGAACACATTAAATATTATTTGTTCGCATGAATGTAAATCATTACAGGAAAGAGGCGCACGCCTTGGATTTATATTAAAAGTCATGTTCACACCAATCCCCTATCCCTCGACTAACACATGTGTAATTGTATATATCTCATAACAAATGTAGGGATCTATATATTGTAGAGAACACAACTATATTGGGAATATTGCAGTCATGAGAGTATCTATAGCTTCAATAATATCGAACTTCCAGTGGAGTATTTATATTAGGAAGTAATTGCTACGATGACAAGTAAATGGCTTCATGTCAAATAAATACAAGAGGTTAAAAACCGTGGAAAATGTTAACCTTAGAACATCCTCTCTTTCATCTCTGCTGACCGCCAGCTCAATGAATCCTAAGAATTTGTCGGAAAAACATTTCTCATCATCATTAAGATTTTTTATAGTTCGGCTTTGATCAGAGGTCTCAGAGTAGATGACTATCTACTGGAGGCATTGAAATCTACCATCGGCAAAGTGTTGAGGTTGAGAGAACAAAGTAGGACGTTGCAAATTGCCAAGAGTTGATTGAATGGATTATACATCTACGGGTATACAAACTTAACTGTATGCAGTTCATAAGACACTCTTACAAATAGATCTGGAATTTTGCAGGAGCTCCCCTAAGGCAGACTACTAATACCTTGAATTTTGGCTCCAATACCAGTATAAATAATTGATATTTTATAAGCCTAGCTGGAAGCAATCTCCTCAGGAATTGAAACCTTCCGAGATTTTAATATGTGCTGAGAGGATAATATGCTCGACGTGGTCACGGTTACGAACCTTGCCAATAAAAAATGCTAATTACTTGAATATTTCTCTGTCGCTTGATGAAATGCTCAATACTAATTGTATGCCATAACTTGGGAAGAACTGTTACAAAGTTTCCTCTCAGCTGCGGTTCAGGTCTGGGAAGCTCAATTTTAATACTTGATTGCAAAGGATGAACTACGCCTGACTTGCAAAATTGCATGTAATTTGCAACAGCATTTTTGCACGTTTATTTTGACACGTGGCGGGTCTGACTGTAGTACATGACATAACAATCTCCAGGTAGAACAAACTATGTATGCATATAGTATCATCACTTTTAATCAACGTTAATTCATCAAATTATTTTCGGAGGTGGTCCTCGCGGAAACCTGAAAATAATTATGACAAAGTAAACTTACAAATAGATAGTCGGATGACGCTTGCAATCATAATCACCATTTACTCATATGAAGTATCTACCTATTAGCCTCACATTGTACTTCAGCGTGAATAAGTTTCTTTGACATGGCGGCTCGACAAGTTGACAAACGGCATAAATTTATGGCTCAAAATGCAAAGTTACAATAAATGAAAATGACAAAGTGACTCCTCTCATTGTTAGTCAGACTCGCAGACGTCGAGGTGTTTATGACCGACAATTGAACTCAATTGAGTTTTTGTATTTCAATCATTCATCCCCAGACTCAACGAAGAACAAGTTGAACGTTACGTAGTGACTATGGCACAGCACTGAGCCAGACACTACCGTATAATGACATCAGTCTTAAATGAGTCTAAAAGAGACAGAAAAAGTTCTAGGCACTAGAGGAGTTTTTTTTTGCAAGATTTACTTTTTATGCTGGTGTAGCAAAAGAACTATATTTTATCCTTTAGTGAAGAATAATTATTACAAATGAACTCATCATGGGTACAATTGAAGGGGAATTATAACTTGGGAAAAATTGTGAACGTGTGTCTGCCAGACAGAGAGAGAGAGAGAGAGAGAGTCATTCCAGCAATTCTCGAAGCTATAATTTCATTGTGTTTCAACGTAGGTTGCTTGATTCCAAAAGAAATGCTTAAGTTGGAGGATGAATCTCAGTTATGCAATTAAACATTACAGAAAAAGTTTCCTGGTAGTCATTTAGTTCTTCCAAGTTGGGATCGTTCAGTTGGAATTCGCAAGTTTCCACTTGCAAAATGACAATCTCATTGTATGGTTCCTTACAAATTAGAGTTAAATAAGAATACCTTCTCGGATTATAAGCTCTTAAAAATTAGCTACTTCATAAAAGCATACATACACTAGGAGTATTAATTATCAATGGAATTAACTCACTTGAAAATTTTTAATGGCGGCCACCATGGTCGACTCCGAAACTCGGTCCCGAATTTCAATGTTGGACTGAGGCAAGTAGCCGAATTTGAGAAGGTAAGCTTCCTGTGTAGAAAAAAAACAAGAAAATACAAACACATCAGTATTGAGGAGAAATGAGGGTGAGGAGGCACTTGAGTATAAAAATTATCACATTTTTTGACCATTTGTCCACATGCCTTTCCATACATAGTAGCTCCATACATAAAACCAGACCTTCCCTCACTTATTCATTCTATGGGGTGAAGGCATTGCCCTACTTGGGATACAGTATTGATGTATTCAATTTTTTTAAAAATAATTACACGACTTTGCCATTTTTATTATTGATGTCTCCGCACATAAAAACTCATATCTGAGGAGGCAATACCAAAATGAGATATGACTAAGCAATTAAATACAGCGTCTGCCGACGCAGTGCTGAATTTTTATGCCGGCCCAACATGTATTACCTTACTATTACTATTGTTGAGCAAAGGAGAGACACCAGACTAAATCAAAATCAATAATGATAGTACAGAATAAGGTATCGATGACAATCATAAAATTCCGCACTGATTTAATAGCACACTCGTCTCAGTATAATAACCCTACCAAAGACTAAACATTGTAATTAAAAGCCGATACTTGACGCTGAAATAATACGGAACCTCCTGATAGCACCACTGCTAATTGGACTTAAAATGAACAAAATTTACGAAACATTAGAATCCTTTCTAAATGTGAGCCATATATAGAGCAAAAAGCAGTGTGAAAGTCCATAATTTAATGCCATTACATAATAATTAGTTCAGTGCTATAATTTTACATAGGATTAGCGTATAATGACCAAAATCCTTGTAATTTGGAAGCCACACCCAGTGTAACATTCAACTAGTGTTTCCCAGATTAGCTTTACAAAATCCAGCTCAATAATTCATCCCTGGTGTGTATATATCCTTGTATGAGTATCCATTCTAGGTCAAGTTGTACACCACAGCAATTATGTTCTTCACATTAAACGATCCTGAGCAAACCTAAACCAGACCTGAAAATTCGCTAAAGAGGTAAACCATCCTTCCAGAATGGGAACACACACAAGGCTACTTTTAAAAGACTTGTGCGTGTCCCAACTTCTAGAGTGCTACTATAACGACAGGTTTATAGCAGTCCTCATTACAAGTACTTGGGATTCCGATGACCATAGCAGTTTTTGCATGAAAATCTTCATCTATAGATTGCATGATCACTTCCTACCTTATATCCCTGATGAACATTGATCATGAAGAGATGCGAGTGAGAAAGCTACAATAGGAATAATACAATTCAAGTTCGTTTTTTTTTGTTATTTATTCATTTTGGTCTTTTGCGCAAGTTCCAACAAATAAACCATGACTTAACATTATATCCCGGGAGGATAAACCATTTGACACTAAATCCTATTGAATAGATACAATAACCTAGGAAAGGAAGGCAATGACTTGCGCCTACGTCCTAGTCCTATTATTTGTCCGGAATAAATTATACTAATTTTGGTTTTTATGAAATTTTATTTTTCACAAGTTTCCAAGGAACATTCGTACTTTGACACATTACAAATACTACAAGACAGTAAATTGTCCCAGCCCCGTCGTAAAAAAAATACGGAGCTTTAATATTCGATCCATGAAGCAAACATAACTGAGTGGAATGACGGGTCACAAAAACTATGCACTTCATCTTTTAAATGAGGGAAGTGTGCAGAAAAAAGTGAATCTTCTGTATGTAGAAGTCATACTACACCACGCTCATCTTTAACCTTTATGAATATCTGCAGAATGTAAATTGCACATGCACCACCTAACGAACGAAACGCATCTCTCTCTGTGTAAATGATCTTTCGGAATTCCTGGTGTCTACGTCCAATTTATGAGTGGATGTTATTCTTGTTCAGAGAGCATGAAGGGTAGGAGTGAC
The DNA here is from genome assembly GCA_947179485.1 of Allacma fusca. Classification (NCBI taxonomy): domain Eukaryota; kingdom Metazoa; phylum Arthropoda; class Collembola; order Symphypleona; family Sminthuridae; genus Allacma; species Allacma fusca. Next base: position 18,989,745 of record OX359249.1, on the reverse strand, counting down.
TCACCGGATGACATGATGAGGCCCTACAGTCAAGCATATTGAGCCGACGAAATCGGCACCTACACTTTACCCTGGGCACATTTGTCCCTATACCTTGAGGCAGTGTTTAAGTACCTATATACGACTGTCATAGAATAGAGCCAGAAGTGTAAACACAGCGTACAGTCGTTAGAACGATTGCTGATTATTCACGCAGACAGTCCATGAGTATTAGCACAGAGTCTTGGAATTTTTCATTATGACTGTACGTGTCAAAAGAAGTTACGGCGTAATTGGAAAATCCTTAGCATGTCCACATGCAGCTGGAGATTGGCTCACGATTGTTGCCACAGAGCATTTATGACGAGGGTCTCAATAGCCTTAATTCCCATGGAAAATAAACCATAATATTTGCTTCTGCGGCAGAACTTCTACCACGGAAAGTACCCTCAATTGGGTTAACCTTGTCTTTGCCTGTGACGCTCACTCGCATTATTATTTTAATAAGAAAAATGATGGCATCAGTCATGACCTATCTCCGTAAAAAAATCAGACTCAATCTTCTTTGATTGAATCCCCGCTGGGGGGCAGGATTTATCAAATCTATCCTCCGGTCTGTCTCGTGGGGAACAAACCTATGTGATACTTCCAGGAGGTTTTGCGTTATTTCAACACATTTATTGACAATATGCTCCATTCATTTTCCTTCACTGTCAGTGATTACTACGAAATCAAGTGCCACTGAGGTTGAGTATCCTTCATGATTTCTGTCAGGATTTCTCAAAGGAATTGCTCAAACATATTCCAGCAAAAGGAGTAGGAAAATACAAGGAGTGAAAATACGTGCCTCCCACTGCAGAGATCTTCAATTTATGGAAATGAAGAGTTGTGTGCGCTCTTTAGAAGCCTACCTCTCACTGTAACTTTGCTGGATTTTCCTATGCAATCAAAAAAATATATTTTACTTTTGGGAAGCCAGAAGCATTCGTTTCCAAGAACGAAATGAGTGTCTTTTTTTTGCTTATGTCGGTAAGGAGACGCAACAGGATCGTATCTGGAAGATTTTCTATATACCAAGAACGACAAGGTACGGAAACATAATTTGAGCGGATAGAACTACTTGGAATATTTTTATGCTACTTAGTTGTTCCATGCATAAGATCATCTACATAGTACACACAACAGTCCCTGTACGTACTTGTCATATGGGGAAGATTAGCCGACGTGAGATATAGGATACAGAGAATCCAGCATACCAAAAAATCCCATGTGGTTACCCGGTTACCGAAGACTATCCCACTGTATATGAGTAACTTCAAGGAAATTTTCAAGGCAACAAGTCGGATTCCTTTTCTCACAAAACTCCTTCCACGGCTCTTTGTCAAACTTCCGCGGAAAATATGTGGACTGGCTAAAGCTATAAATATGACAAGGAGTATTATATCAAGGGCATAAATATTTAATAGATTACGGTCTAGCAGTTAAAGTAATTGCATGGATAGATCTACATGACTACATGTGCGTGCGGGGGCCATAATATCATAATTCATATCAGATGATTTTTCCAACATATTTTCCCTCCAAAGGGAGTTTTTGTTCCCTCATCGTGTTACATAATCTGTTGGTCGTTTTACAACATTACAGCAATGACGTGGATAGGATGACTGAATTTGCGGGGAAAGAATAAGTCTCTTCTCTGTCCTCTTATGTACAAAAACTTACATGTTTGCCCATACTGTAAATTATTGTGTGAGGAAGTCCAGTAAATTATATTTGTAACTTTGTAGGACGTAATCATTCCAAAAATGTTTTTCCTTTATCTGCCTTGGTGAAATGGAGGAAGGTTGAGAGCAACTTTTACCAGTATTTCCATTCCAAGACAAAGGAGCAACCACTCCAATATAATTTATACTTTCACGGGCAAGTTGACGTAAATATGCATCACAATCCCGGCCCCTCTTTTGTGAGGAGTATTTTGCAACACGAATGTGTCTACACACATGCCTTGACTACTACTAGCTGTTCAAATGCATTTCCACCACACCATGCTTTCTCTACGGTCATATTAATCATCCTAATGGATTCTAATCTTAAGTAAACAAATGGATACTGTTGACACTAAAATCATTTAGATCAGAGTATTTTTTTTCCTATCCTTGCTCTTTTGTCTGCTCAAGATACTTTTGCACAATAGACGGCTGAAATGGAGATATAAAAGCTTCACTCAATGTTATTACAATTTCTTTCATGCCACTAACGCTAAATCATTTTGAAAGCTCTCGGTGTGAATTGAGACAAAAACAAAATCCTGTTTTTTTTTTACGGAGACTCCGAAAGAAGAAACCCATAGTAGTCTTTTTACAGTCGAATATTCTACTCAGACCTGGCTTTGAATTTGTTCAAAGTGGAGTTGTTCGCTGAGACTGGGAGAGTGTCGGGGAGAAGTAACAGGGAACTTCCTGCGTTTATCACACATTGCACACAACTATTAAAAATGAACTTACACTACAACTCTGGGGCACTAACAAGGCTATAGATTCTTTTGTTTGCCACGATCAACATGATTGATGCATTTCCTGACATGCTTTTGTAATGATACTCAGTTTTCAATTTCCTAAAATACGTATCTATTTGTCTTGGTCCGTTTATTTGAGAAAAAAAATTTAACCGGAAACCAAAACACTTGAGCTTTGTAGTAGAGGATCTTCCCAACGATATATTCCTCAGGTTTCTCATCCCGAAATCAATGTGTCGAGTGCATAATAGTATAGGGAGAGATGCTCCGAGGAAAAGTGACAGTAATGCATAGAGACAGACACAGAAGTAATCGTGTGTACTGAACTGACTGTGGAAGCTCGAGAGTGCAAAAAATAGCAAGTCAATTACACTCCTTGCACCAGGAACGAACAGTCATGTTCACAGTTATTTGCAACTAAAAAAAAAAGTAAGCTACGCATAGATATACTTAACCTTGCATTATTGAGGTACTTTGAATATTTACAACATTATTCATGCAATTTCATGGGAAGAAGAAGCATAGTGCATCCCGGATGTGCTTTTAGCAGTTTTTTTCCCTTTACATGGTTAGGCTCTGGTTCGTCTGATCATATTCGAAGTGAGGCTAATGTACAGGATACATATATAAAAACCACAGTTCCATATCTAACGATATTGTTACAGTGCGTCCAACTGTTCATGAAATTTTATGATTATGTATTATTATTAGGAAAAAAAAGTGAATTTGTCGGTGGGCTCCTCTTGCATGTTGGAATGGTGCCTGTAAAATTACCAGGAACAGGACGTAAAAGATATTATGGATTGATAAATATTCTGCATTTAGACCCAAAAGCAACCATAGTTATTCCATTGAATTGTTTGCAATTCCATGCTCCGCTTCCCTTGAGCTTCTGCTCCTCCACACGTAATGTAAATATTCTGTACTATATGGGATTTACTCAACAGTGAAAGTGAAGACTTGAAGAGGGGAAAGAAAGGATAATCCAGTAGGAACAAATGGCGGTTGGGAACTAAAAGAACGTAATTCAAATAAAATCGAAATTGGGAGTAGGAAATCCGCCTTAATGCTTCCACATGTTGGGAAGATGCGTCTGAAAAAAAATTTAAAAGCAAGTACACTCATGTATGATAAGGGGAGGGTGAGAGTTGTACACTTGCTATGGATTTCCCATACGGGAGCTCCAAAGCTGACGGTTCAGTACTGGAAGGCACGAAGGCCGAGATTATCTACATATGTCCCGTATAAGTCTATAATAATTTCCTGTGAATCTCTCTGCTCCAGTAGGCTGGTGAGTGTCCATACATAAGAACATAATATACTGACAGACCCTAATTATTTGAAACTCTGAAATACGTGACCATTAGTAATGCATTATGTAGATGAAAGATACTGTGTGGTATTGTCTTGTACTGTACTGTAGCCCTGCTGAACCTTAGGATGAGTAGATGGGAAATGGATTTTTACTTCCCAAATGGCCACTGCATCCACTAGTATATGCTGGTAGGACGGGGCAACAGCATGGTACACACCAGGATCCACCAGTCCCTACCTTTTTCAGTCCAAGTCAAAATGAGTCTTAAGTTTCTGATCAGTCAGTCAGTCCATAAGTCTCTTTGCCTTTTCCTATGAGTCTCAGTCAGTCCCAGTCATTATCAGAGTCACTGGAATCAGTCACAGTCTCAGAGGGTAGCGTGAAAGTTTCAAAAATGTCTATTTTTTACGATTTTCTTGTGCTGCATTTTAATACGATTGATGACCTGGAATCTGCTTTTGTAAAATACTACGAAAATCTTCAGTATTTTCTCTTTGATGCTTCGAAATATCTCGCTCAGTAATAATGTTTTTGAAACTTATAAGCTAATCAAAGAAGTGAAATGTAAATTTTGATCCACTAGATACGTATGCTTTATGATTTTCTTGTTTCCTACATTGGTTTAAGCATTTGTCTCAGTCTCAGTCAGTCCCGCTGAACCAGAAATAAGTCTAAGTCAGTCAAAGTCTTCAGCTGTAGTTAGATTTATCAGTCGCAGTCTCAGTCAGTCATCAGTCAGTCCCTCAATGTTGCAGTCAGTACTTCAGCATGAGTCTAAGACTGGTCTATCCTGGTACACACACGACGAGCAATATCTTTCTGCATAGAATCGATGCGTGTTGAGTCAATATATTGAACAGAAAACATTAGTTTAATGACTGAAGCTCCTGCCCCCGAGAAGAGTGTAATAAAGAACATAAGTGAATCATTAATAGCATCTTGAGATTTCCATCTCATGTACGACTGAACATAAGCCAACTCTGGATAAATAGCATTTAAGAGGAGTCATAATAAGCAGGAGAGCGCTCACGTGTATCTCTCCAGTCACAAATTATGAACATCAATGTATGCATATCCCTCACATGTAAAATCTATGTAGGGAGAATTCAGAGAATGATCCGTGAATTTATGAATGAATGCACGCTCTCTTGGCAATGCAAACTAAGGAGTGATTTCCTTCCACCACCTCCCTACTACAACACTGATTCAACTCCTGTGCTTCAGGAGCAAAGGAAAACAAACGAATGTGAATATCATTTAGTTTCACGCTCACAAACGGTCCCACGACTACTACTGGCAGATGACTTCCAGCACCAGACACCAACCATGCATACTTGCATATTACTGAACAAATAAAACACTCACAGACACAATTAGGTCCTGCGTGGGTATATACAAAACTACAAGTAGCAAAATAGTTTCTACTTCATTGCATGTTTCTCTTCTACCTCATGAATATTCATTTCTCCCTTAAGTTCCATTATGTACGAATGGGAGTGAGAACGTGGAAAGCTTAGCCGTGTGTGTGTGAGTATGTGCATTATTTCTTGAGGACCCGTCGACGTTTAAGCTCATGCAAACAGAAGCACCTCCTCAGAGTCATTCATCATTGCCATCCCTGTTTCTGCGCTCAACTTGACACAATGCAGAGCAACCAGGGAAACCAAACAGCATGAACGGACTCCTTAATAAGCAAAGGAAATTTTAAACAATCATTTCAGTCAAGCCTGGACGTATTTATTAGAGGTATAGCCTCCTTCCTACAACACTTCCCAGCCAATTTATGACACAAACGCAATAATTAATGTGGAAATATCAAACCTGAAGACATAATTAACGACCGTAAACATGCGAACATATTTTTATAAGATAAGTTTCCAGGCTCTCCCACAGAATTCCCCCTATAAAAATGTATCTACTTATGTAAATACTAAAGTAATAATTTACAGAATAGTTTCTATACTGACGCATGTATAGTTTTAGCATTTGCAAAAATACAACAAGAATATATAGTAGGGGTTGAACCAAAATCCATCTACTCTGGTAAGACGGGAAATCTGAAGTTTCCTTAAGCCGAATCTGAATCGGTTTCAAATTATTAAGTTCGTATCTCAAAAGCACGCTTGACGTAAGGTTCGTGAGAAATTTTCCCCTTCACCACGCACTCTCTCCCTGTTACTTAAAAGTAATTTACTTGCTCAATAATGGGTATAAATTAGTTTCAATCCTTATTGCATTCGCTTCGATTAAATAATTTTTGAAAGTTAAGTGAGGCGTGGTGAAATAGTAATATGTGTTAGAGTCATAGTAGTCAACCGTTTCAAATTAAGTCAAGCTATAGGATCAATATGAAATTAAATACAGTTTCAGCACCTCTTGCCTGGTTGGGTTCAAAGTTCTACCGCAATGATTGTCTCTGGAGGAAAGTCAAAGTGGGAACGCGTGCCGGCTGCGGTTTTGTACAATTTGACTCAGAAAGTTATGAGGAGTCTTATAGAGAAGCATGCATATTTAAAGTGTGGTATAAAATACAAAACAAGTGTGTGAAATGACTTGTTTAATGTTAAAGCCACATGTGAAACTATTAAATTCTGTTTACGTCTCTGCACTGCTAAAATAAACAAAGCGTTGAACACACTAATAGTCATAATATCAGACTTAGCACTATGTCTCAGTCTCCTGTACAGCTACACATACATTGTACATATGTAGGTTCAAAAGTGGAGGAAAAACTCTTCTAAATTTTGAAATAGTAACCTGCAGTTCCAAACTTGCAGCATGCATAGGGAAACACATGACTTAAAAAACTGAACGGTTGAAGTAAAAGTAATTGAGGTAATTCATATGCATCAAGGACGACTGTAACCCAAGCCTCTGTGGAGCAGAGGAATTGAAACTTACTTCAAATTGTCTGGTATTAAGTAAACCCACTACAGCCTAAAGACAGAAGTAGGGAACCATCAGTCAAAAGGATCTTCATTTGTGTTGTAGTAGGTTTATGAGGGCATCCTCGAAAACAGTAACATTAAATACTTGGTATTCATACAGTTTACAATTAGTCCGAAAGTTAATTTACGAATGCTCTCCCAGCCCAGTTCTTACTTCCACTTGAGTGCTCCTGATTCTCATTTCCCAGCGGAACTTACTCCTAGACTAGAAATGCGTGGAGCATCCACAATAGGACGGAATGTGGGGAAAATGGAGGCATAATCAAATCGGCAGAATCTGAACCGGAATCAATGCTGTCATACATATATCCTATTTATGCAAATGTACCATTTAGTACTACTTATGTATACTTTATGGAAAAACTTGTAACTCAGATTTTATGCCTTTCTTTGTGGAGGAAGCTGAATGTTTAAGTTCATTGGCTTCTCAAAGAGAACATTCTTGCCAAGTATTTACACACTCAGTAAACTTCATATGATGCGGCTGCTGTTTTTGGCGGAACGAATTCCCCAACTTAAATATACGGAGAGAAGACGAGGAAGATGAGGAGGGAGAGAGAGAGAGAGAACGAGAGGCTCGCTCGTACTTGAACTACAACTTTTCCCTGGTAGTATCTCACAGAGTTAGTACAATTAGTTACGCACAAAGATGCATATTCATACAAAACAAGGCCTGGCACTGGAGACCAAATTTCGGATGTTGTTGCACTTCTCGCTTCCACTTCTAGTTATCACTTTGCTCCTGAGACCGGCAAAGTGGGTAGAAAAAGTGCCAGCACAATTTATACCCAAGAATTTGAACAGAGACAGAGGAAAATTTGTCGTAACCCCAGTGAACATAAACTTTTTCACCAGATAGTTACATGGGAAGAGTGCACGAGCTCTTGGATCATTCTCACCAACTTATCTCTGTCAGCGCGTACTGCATCCACTACTATGGGAATGCATGTAACATGTAGCAGTGGTACAATTTAGAGGCCGAACACATGTAGGTACTTAGTACTTACCTACCCATTATTTTTGTTCCGCTTTTGATTGTTATTTTTCCGTTGAGCATCAACAACACACACACACACACACAAATCCCTAACAGTCCTGACAGGGACGTGCGGAACCATATGGAAAATGATGAACTATCAATTACTTTATCCAGTTTGAACAAAGCAGGTGATAGGGCTATTGTTGAGAGCGATTGTACATTCCAATTCCCTTGTCTTTTAAATTTGGTTCGGGAATAATAATCCTACGTCTGATTCCCAGATTAACAGATTCATCATTCTCTGGGACTGTCTGGACTGTGGACCCGTAGCATCAAAAAGGACAGGAGTTATGCGGAGGATGTAAGCACAAATGCAAGTGTATCAGCATCAGGGACTGTGTGAGCACAAGTGAATTCCACAGACTATTATCGATGAAGGTCAGCAGAAAGTTGTGATGGGGCGGTGAGGAATACATTGAACCTGTTTAGGATTCATAACACATAACATTATTTCCATAGTGGTAAATACAATTTAATCAACTCTTCTATTATTGAATGTTCTGGCAAGAGCAACACAACTCCTAACACAATGGCCTAAGATCCCAAGGTACGGTATGGTGATGGTGCTGTTGCCCAATGCTATGAATATGTAGTTTCAAATCCTGCGTCCTCTCTGCTGCCGAACAATTATTATTGTTCTATTTAGCAAATGCTAATTCCTCAGCAACATCATTTTAGATCTGTAATAATTACATTTTTACGGTGTGACTACAGTATCCTCAACCATTGGAGGCTTACCATGTACTGTGAGTTACCGAAAAGTAACTCAATTATAAATGCTTAATTATAAATATCTACTTAGAGTGAGTCGATGTTTTCACGATTACTTTGATGTCGTAACTCCGGCACTCTACTTGTAGTACAAGTTTCTGTACCTAATTCCTGACGTGATTTGATAGCCACTCCCAATTTATGAATGAGGACTGCATTAATCTGAATTATTTGACGACACCTTTCCATTATTAACGTCAAAGTTTTACGGGCCTAAGGAGTCAACACATAGAATGTTAAATGTATGTATTAGCATACACAGTTCTGGGGCTTTCCGATTACTGGCAGTGATCTCCTTGATTTTATTATTGTTATTGTTTTTGATCTGTGAACTATTCATATGGAATTATTCATACTTTCAATTCCACTCCGAAAGCATGTGGGCAGGTAAGTACCGCATGCTACCGTTTGAGAGATAACTTATTCCTTTGCGAAGATTGACAGGGTTTCTGTGAGCAAGTACATACAGTATGTGTGAGTTAATTTCCGTGCGAAAGGCACAAACGATTAACTGATAGAAAGGATCTATCTCAAATCTGAGGAAAAGTAACAGACCCCCATTTGGAAGGAGTGAATTGCTTGTGGAAATAAATTGTTTATTTCATAGCAATAACATCACGCACTTCAGTTAACCAAAAGATAAATTGTGCCGAGACCACGAAACAAGAAACCTTATATTGCCCTGTGCACTTATGCATGTTTCCAGCAGCTGTGATTTACTTGATTCCTTTCGACATAAATATAACCATTCAGATATACATACAAAAAAAAAGAGAGAAGATCAGTAGTTCTCAATCAGAACCACTTGGTAGTGTAGTCATTCATTGGTAATTCCAGATCCAGAGCAGTCGACGTACTAAAAAGGATTCCTTCATGCAGTGCACTCCAAAACATCCACCAGCATCTTAAGTTCAAAGTAACAGAGGCATATATACAAGTCCAAGTTCAATTCTCAGCTCCTATACTTGAGTAATTACTATATATTTTATCTCTATGTAGATGTATGTAATGTACGCAGGCCCTATTCAGTATTTCACGCACACTTTCGGCTCATATTTATTTAGACAATTCGAGGAGCCTAAACACACATCTCTTCTGTAGTAGTACAAAACACACATGTAGTCTCTTCTCGGCTGGCCAAAAAACACATTTCAGTAATAACCCCCTTGTCAAGTAATTGATAAGCTGAATTTCTTCGTAAAGTTCCCAGAGTACGAGGAAACTCATCAGCATTAGAGATCATAACCCCTTGAAACCGTTTTCCAGCTGATTGGGTTAGAGATATTCAACCCCAAAACTGATTCATGAAAGTTTACTTTTTTTTTTTGAAAATTTTAAAGTTCTTGTCCTCGAATTTGAACTACGCCCAACCATTTTGCATAAAACATGTTCAATAACCCCAGACTATAGTGTAACGTTACAATATTGTCCTGGTAAAGTATTGAATTTCCATGTCACTCGGGAATATGAATGTATATTTTAATCCTGAGGCTCTTACTCGTTGGTGACTATTTTTCAGGGCTTTATCAAATTTCAACAAGGACAACAACCTGACCACAAATAAAAAGTGGTGGGGATAAAGTGACCAAGATCATATTGTTGGTTATTAATAAAACCAATGCTGCTTGAAATTATTGTAATTAGCTTCTAATTTGTAGCTAAGTGTGCTGACAATCTGTTGTAAAAGATAAGTAATGAATAACCATACAGGCGGATAGTTGACATGTATGAAAGGCTGGGAACCCCAACCTGTCACGACAATGGGTAACCCAATAACTTGACACCCAAGCCAAGGTAGTTTAAATCATATCTCCTCAAGTTTTAAAAATAAACCATAACAAGAGAGCAGACACATGAAATGATAAAAATGACCAGTATTTTCCTATTGACTACAAAAGGCAAGAGTTGGAGGTGCAAGTAAGGAAAAGGGCCAGGACGTGGAATACCTACAATTTAAACGAAATGAGAATCCCAAATTGGGGCTAGACCATAATGCCATGGAATGTAATTCGAAATATGTAAATTGCTGTATCAGAGGAGCATACATAGTACGCTCTTTCAACGATTACTTCTCCACACACACATCCCATGCGAGGAACCTACTTGTCCCTATCTTGATCTTGTTCATGGTCATACCATGGTGCAACTACTACGAAACACATCAATAGAGAGAAGTTCATTGAAATTCAAATTACAGATCCAACCAACTTCTCTTTTTACAGGATTTCATTCGCAATCTACCCACACAGTTTGACTTCACTTGTCAAACTTTACCAGTTTAAATATTATCAAGCTCTTTATCTCAATCACTCTAGAGTATACTTTCTGGGAGGAAATAAAACTTCACCTTTTTTATGACGCTCGATTTCTAGATAATTATGTGTAATTTTGTTATTTATTCTTGTTACGGGAAAGTAGTATCATTAAAAGTGCTCCTCCAAATCATCTAATTCGTTCAGCTCTGTGTAGTAGTGGAGGGAGAGGATTCATCCATACGGGGGTTGACAAACACCTACAGCTCTAAAGACCTTATTCTCGACAGATCTCAAGAGATTTCATCATGACGACCAGGATAATTAATTGACAGTACGAATTAGGAATGGGACTCAAGAAACCAATAATTTTTAGAGACATTTCATCCAAATCCTCCTGCTTTCAACCGCCAACAAAAAAAAATGTCAGCCACGTCTCTGTATACTTCACTTGTGAATTTCAATCGCTAAATCAATGTTTTAAATTGGCAGCAGACTAAGCTTTCAAAGCATCAGAAACGCATAAATGTGGTTGAATGCGTTGTTCTCTCAAGAAGGAGGCTTTGAGGCATGTAATTGTGTTTACTTGAAAACAGAGTCAAGCGTCGTAATAGATGCCTTGACACTGAAATTGACTTCACACTTTTTATTGCTTCCAGCCACCTTTTCCCATACGAATCCTCTTTGTCACGATCAAATGATATATCACCCAGAAGAGGATGCATCTTCGTATAAAAAACCCTCATAGTTACTCTCATATTGACATTCGAACTTGGACTACGCGAATAACATAAATCTTAGGCTTACTCTCAGGGACTTTTCAGCTTCGTAACGAAAATCCCTCCAGAAAATACTCTCCACCAGACAACAATAGCTCCAGCTCTGTGTCATTCAAACGTTGTAAATAAAGCTCTTCACCAAGTCTTTATCCAGTCTGTCAAACAATTTTGCGGGCTTTTTAGTCTACATTTAATTTATTATGTAACGTACCCATCATATGCACGTGAAGGAGTGCCCCTATCCTACATGACTCGTCGATAATGGAAGGCTGACAATAGTGCAAAGCTGGAAAGTAGGTAAAGAGCTCTGCTAAAATGGAGGAATGATAGCATTCCTGAAAATCCCAGCTGTAAACCTAAGCCTGCCTTAATCTGATCAGCTGATTTACAGAAGAATCCATCAGCTCTCACATCACCCTTGCTCAACTTGTCATTTAGATATTTTTAATTACATCCATCACATTTTGAATGAATGTAAATAGTAATAATTACAGTAAAATCCCTAAAGGTCAAGGACTGCACACAGCAATCGTCAGTTGCACGCCATACCAATGTTTACAGTCACAATCCACGGCACGGTAGCAAAACAATTATGACAGAAATTAGTTTGAACCTGTTTTGAAATGCTGACGGATTTTTTAATGACTGTATAGCATGTATCACAAATCAATACCCTCAAACCCAGACGGTCATTACAGACTTCTATGTTGAGATAGCCAAGGCATAGCTAAAATACAGGGATTTTAAAACCTGAAATTCAAGCTGTTCCTTCTGAGGAACATTTAAGCTGTAGTATGTGAGCCGGGGTGAAAGAGGGTAAACTGGGTAATTATATGCACATAATGCTACGTCTGGAAATGTAATTGATACGATTAGAATGATGCCATGAGGAAAATGGTAATCCAGGGCTCCAACAGGTTGTCTGAGGGAGAGGAGATGGGTCAAGTTACATGGCGTAGGTCAGCGAAAGCTGCTGGTACTGCCTGCTGACTCCGAGCTCATAAGTTGAGTTCCTCAGGATGTGAACGAGTCTGGACGTATGGGTGCATGTCTACAGTGAGTTTAAAGGGATTATCTACGCTTCTATTAATTCTTCTTCCAGTTTCCTCATTATGTACAATTCCATATTCCCCGTGCCAAATTGAGGGGAGGAGGTAAAGAAAATAATGGCCTATATAATAATTGTGCTTGTACAATAATGGTAACTTACAAACGAGTGATTTCTGGTAACACTGTCAATGACTATTCAGCTAGTCTATACATCCAGCACCCATGAGTGGATAAATGTGTATACCATTGTTATACTCTCTCCCAACTCTGTGCTGAACAAAGCTATTCGAATTTTATTACAAGGGTTTGAGTGGTGGAATAACAATGATTACATAGAAACAAATTGGCGAATTGTGAAGGCTTAAAAAGAAATAGTAACAAAATAGTTCCATTGAATTCCTGAGATCCAAAGGAACGTCTTATGTGTAATATCTCGGACGCAACAGAATAGACAGAATCCTTATGTCAGAATTTATTTTACGACTTGTCCAATAACACCAAATGGTGTTTTCAAAGAATCCTCCTCGTCTGTTTTATTTTTACTGTGGTTCAATTCTCCAGTAATTTTAATGTTCCACAAGGTTCCTTTTAACAGTAAATCTCGGAACTAAATGGGAAGAGTGCAAGCTACAGACTTTATTTTAACTGTGGAGTCAGCACAAGAGGGATTTTTACGAAAGTCACATCATCGCATCGTTAAAGCTCATGGAGTCATAACGAGGGAAATGCCCTGCTTTCTTACTCGGTCCGTTTTCGTCGAGTCTGGTTGTAGCACTGTAAGCATTTCCTTGTATAACCAACTACAGAGATAGAGATGTATGGGTCTACTGTACATAGACTGTCTTTGAAAGAAACCTAATCCCACGTCTGGCTCTCTGGCAGTAATACAGTCTTCCAATGACACACCTAACTAGGATTTAAACCAATGTTCGTATAGCACATATGAAAACCCCAGAAAAAAACATTTGTGTTTATACAAGTACTTATTTGGAAGCTTTTACTGATTTCTGATAACATGATATTTGTTACGTTTACGTGGAGTTCATCTCCTTTCCAGGATAAATGACTGTTTCAAATGGAAGATATCAAATACGTACAAGTAAGTTTGCTGTACCGGACTGACTGTACTCCACTCTCAAGACGTGTATCTCTACAACAGTATCTTTGTAAACAACGTATTTCTACACTAGCAGAAAATCCATGATTTCTGTACTTACTCCTTGAGGTAGTGAAAAAGTCAAGTAATTTCTCCCCGAGAAGAGTCGAAATCTTAGAGTGAATTCAAAGGAACTTAAACGCTGGTAAATAATTCCCTGACATAATAATGGACAGCAGCTCACCCTTTCATGAGTTGTCTGCATCATGAATTTTATCGGTTTTGTTGTGCAGCTCTATATCTGTATTCTTTGGATAGAAATGCTGACAGAGAAAAAGTGACAACGTGTCTCGGGAAAGGAAGGATGCTTTCATGGATCTGCACGTATCATGACATGACGTCGATGAGAGCGTAACAACTTGGAGCCACAACCTGGATTATTGGCATTAGTACACTAACTAGAAAATAACACGCGAGTCTCACGTTTCAGTTCCCTTCCTTTGCTCCTTTTCTGTGTATATTTTTATATATGCATACACATACATATGTATGTACAGTGTATATTTCCATCACTCAAATGTAGCATTCACTATGTACTGTAAGTAACAGTGCGCTAGCCCGATTGAACTTCCAGAACAAAATATTCTTCTGTGGGTGCGATATTGAATCCCCTTAATTATGAAGTATCAGAACTTCCCTCCCATTACAATTTCGAAACAGAAAGTATACAAACAGGAAACAGTATGAGCAGCATACTAAATTGTTTTCCTTTAAAAAAGGGGATTATTTTGTACGCTGGGAAGTAACCATACTGCTTTTTCCTATCTGCCGGAAAATTAAACTGTCCACAGACTGTTTGAATTCCCAAGTCTTAGTAAATTTCGAGGAAACATTTCCTTATGTATGCAAAAAAAATACGGGACAGTTACTATAATTAATGACAACAATGTATAAGTAAATACGTAGGTACATGTAAAATTATTGTAGTGTCTAGTTATAATTCACACATCATTTTAATGTTGTTATCTTGTTGTTCGAAAGTAAAGTATGATGTATGAAAATGAATTCGCAGAAAGATTACTGCGACTAAATTTTTTAGAATTGAATCTAATCTGGAAAGCCCTCTAAGGTTGGAAGAATGCGAAATGTTTTTGCAATTCTAAATTAACCACTGAAATTTAATACAGATATCAATGCGTAGTTGTATTGGCAGTGATGATTCCTCTGTTTGTGTATTGCGTACATTTAAATTTTTAAGGTGTCAATTTGGTTTCAACATTCCCATGATTCACAATGATTGGGTGGAGTATGTTTACTGCCTACTATAGCGGGTTACCTCACACTTTGATTTAAAATATCTAATAGAATTGGGAAATTGCCAGTTCTAAAATCTTTGGTGACAGAGTCTTGAGCCTTAACAAGCAAGAAAATCATAAAGCGTTTCAAGGCGTCAGAAATAACTTCCTGGTCATACATCATGATCCCCAGAAAAGACTTGATGCAAGTCAAATAAATTCCACCAAACTGCATAAAATTAGTGGGCTTCTGACATCGCTAAATGCTTTCAGACTCCAACTCCCACAAAAAAATCAAAACAATCAATTCCTACGAAACCGGCATATTGAAAACATACATTTTTTAGCATCTTCGATTCAAATGAATTACAACAAGCGAATAATTATTTCAAGCATTTACATGCACGTCAACAAAAGACTTGGTAACGGACTGAATTACGCAAAATATGGAAAAAAAAGCAAAAGTGACGACAAAAAAAAATGCCCGCCAGGTCGGTGCAAGGTTGGTATTTGGTATCTATTAAGACCACATTCATCTCAAGTGAGAAACCTCCTCCAATCCACAGAAGCCTTGAATGGAACTTGGGTAACGAATAACCAGTACTGATAATATGCACACATGCTCTTGCATATTCTTTCTAACCAATTCAGTTGACATCAGGCAGACTCTTGGCTTTGATTAAGTACTATCTCATTTTACGCCTGTCCATATACATACAAATCTTTTATATCAAGTTCAAATAACTTCATATTATATTAGACCAAAGCATTACATGTCTTGCTTCTGAAGTTCAGAGTCTGAACATACAGTTCTCACAATCAGTCTAAATATAATTTTGAGTGGTACGTAAGTATGGGTGTATGATACTGCAGCAGGAATGCGTGTAAACACAGGAATTGAGAAGTAATGTCACAGGAATTAAAAACCACTTGTAGAAAAAAGTTATAGAAAACATTATCTGCTGTACATACTTGCCATGAAGCATTAATGACTACGACTGTGTACACAAACATTACGGCAACAAATCGTCACCAGGGAATGCAAAACCCGTGGATGGTATGTATCTTTGTATCCTCCCATATGAGAGAACTAACTTATTTCCAGCGGAGTTGTTCCAACATCCTGGGTTTTTGGCCTTTGAATGAAAACACAAGTATAATTTCTCTGCCAGCTGATGACGAGGCAAACATGGAGAGGTCCACGTTTCAAGTCTTTATGCACATTCTTACTTTCCATACTTGGATTATCCATTATGGACTAAAACATCTTCATTCACAACAGAAAATTCACATTGCCACCTAATCTAACTTGCTGTTGACTGATGGAGGAACATCGTTAAGGCTTGAGTATTTCTGAATGCAAAAAAAAACAAGAAGATTTTTCCTGAAAGATAACTTTTGTGTTACAAAAGTAACCTACCCTCCTGAAGGCAATTTCCTGCACATTCAAAGTTCCTCCTTAGAAAGCACTCAAGAAATTCGCCATGATAAAGTGGGAACATGTGAGTAAAGTAAAGATAACTTCTATATACACATATAAGTACATATATCTAGTCATACCCACGATGAGAATAACTGAGGGATAGGCACATATCTATTAAAGCAGGTAAAGGTTAAATACCTAAAACTATAGGTATTCGACTAGAGGTCGACGATACTTTTGAAAAAATTGAGGGTACTTTGATACACCAAAGATAAAAGGAACGGGTTATTAATTAAGAAGAAAATTGAACTGATACTATCCTAAAAGCAGAGCTCGTGTACTATCCCAGGTAAAGCACCACACCTATCGATTTAGATGAGAATGGGGCCGAGGAGATGAGTCATCCTGGAGAATGAGGGCTCGAAGGTGCAGTTTTGTTCCTGGCCTAAAATTGTCTGAAACTCATGTCAACTAGTTGAAACTCTGCTTCCCGTTATCGGTATCTGATGGACTTGTGGAAGTAGCCTTGCCTTGAGGGAGACAGACGTAAGGGAGTAGCTACCAATCCCGAATGTAACAATGACAGCAGAAGGAAATGAAAATTGTAAGCTATTGTGAGATTTTTTCTGTGTCTGTGTCATCTGGCAGGGTGGCTTACTATGTACAGGGTAACACTCAACCAATAGTAACCCTGGAAAGTGTCAGCTGCAAAATACATATACTTGATGGCCGGGTCAGGTAACAAAAATTGTGAGTCAAGTCGTAAAACCACGAGAGATCTCTAACAAACTGTAAACCATTCAGTACCGAGGTGGTTGTTGAAAGAGAATCTAATTTACATGGCTTCATGACATACAGTACGTAGTATGGAAACGGAGGCTGTAAAATCCAGACGTCAATACAATGGTCAAAGTATGTACATAAGTATGCTTAGTAGTACAATACATTTTGAGTCTTGCATGGTATAGATATTTTTCTAGTAAAAATAATAATATTATTATGTATCAACTTACCGACGAAAACTTTTTGGCTGGAGCACAGTTTACATGAACATCACACGCAGAATAAATAAAGACTAGATAATAGAATAAAACATGGCAGAGTTTATAAGAACTGAATTGGGGGTAGACGTGGACGGACGAGTGGTCCTCTCTGCATAGTAACTTTTTCAAGTATTTCTTTGTTCTTTTGGTTAATTCTCCCCAAAGATTTTTTTCTTTTTCCTCTTCTTCCCGCACCATGTCCACATCATGAGACCAGTCACCGTACCATTGACTATCCGACAAGACCCAGAGCACATCATATATCATTTTCATTAATCAATCCGATCAGATCAAGACTACGTGCTTCTCCGTCTTCGTCATGTCACAGATTCATCTCGTGTCGTGGCAAGAGTTACTTGGACGTTTTCACTGGAGACACTGCCTCAGCCACCTCTGCCTTCTCATTTAGACTATAACCATAAAACCACATTACAGGGAGATCTCTTTACGCAGATTAAGCTTTGCGGTTATCATCAATAACCAACAAATGAAGAGATTCTCGAATTTGGCAGAAGGACACCACTCCGTCAGTTTATTACAGTTCTAAATCTTTTTTTATAGTAACTCGTTCTTTGACTGTATGCACGCAATAAGTATGTAGCATTCAGTTCCTTCCTGAGACTTCAACACTGTAATTGTTCCCAGTAACTTTCTTCGTCAAGTGTGCAAGTACACGTCCTCACTCTCTCCCTCTCTCTCTCTCTCTCTCTCAATCAGATCCAGTCACTTTATTTGAGGTAGTTATTGAATCAAGAGTCAATTCACCATGAAACATACAAACGACCAGGAAGGTTAATATGCTCCAATCCACCGCACAAAATCAGTCAGTCTAGCCACGAAGAAGGACTTAAGTACATACACTTTAAGCTTCATCCAATAAGCTTCCCTTTCACCCGGCTTTCAATTTCAATCAAGTCACTATGGGTTCTTAAGACGTCCAGGTGTGACTTGAATCCAAACCAAGGCATCAAATACCTTCCGTTTCACCTCCAGATAGCCCTCGCCTTTATACTTACAAGAGATTTTCCCCTGGAATAAAAAAGAAACAGATTTCGCACTTATAACCCTTCCTATTGTATTCTTGTCTGGATGTACACACACACACACACACACACACACTAACACAATCCCACAATCACAATTCCTCTTAACTCTATGGATTTTTCACGTTAGTCTCACAATATTCAACTGTATTTCTTATTCATGTCAAAATCTGGACGTGCCAGATGCAACACCCTTGCAGTTTAATTCTTAAGGTATATATGTACATGTGTTTAAACAACAAATGTGTGTCGCTTGATCACAATAACTGAGCAACTCCTTCGGGTGACACTTAGGAAAAAATATGCAATAGATTCGGATTCGCGGGTAGATTGGGGACATTCAAGCATTACACAATGTTATGCAATTCCAGCCATCATCTATTATGCGACACAGCTGTTTGACAAAATGATGTTGTGTAATATTCCATAAGCTCCCCCCAGTATTTAATTTTATGTTATGTCACACTCTTGAGTGAAGTAGCATACAGTTACCAGGAGCTTAGTATCAAACTACAGAGTATCAACATAGGCATGAATTATACTTTCCCCCCCATTAACATAATAATATAAATATAGCTATTATTATTTTCCTATTTACTATAAGACATTTTGGTATTTGCAGAAATTAGTGACGGTGAGCTGTGATTAAAACAAAATAATTATAAAAATCCCCTTGAAGAAATACTATTCCTTGAATGGACCCATTATAACACATATTGCGAACATGAACATTCTGAAATATTAGTCTGCCTGTACCGTACTCAGCATGTAAGGATCCATATGTATGGGGTATTATTTGCACGACGATAAGAGCCATGAAAGCGGATACTGGCAAGGACTAAGGAGTAAGGAGCAGGAGCACAAATTTGCAGAGTAGCATACTCTCCCAAGTAGATGCAACCAACCCGGGGTTCAGGACGAATTGAACGCATACAGTTGGCAACATGCAAAGGATATATCTCTTTCCTACTCCCGGGTGAGTCACAGTATAAGTTGACATAGGCGAAGTGCATATAAACATCCGATACCGGGGTTTTCGAACTTTCACAGTGTCCTGTATCTATTCCTGATCTGACTGAGGTTTTATTGTCGTGTATGAGTTACTAAACAGGACTCCGTTAATAAAACCCTGACACACACATAGGTGAGAAAAACTGCGACAGAAACTCACTCCATTTAGCCACTTTTCTTGTCAAGAGTCTTTGTCAAGAGATATCAAGGGCTCAGGAAAATTTCTATTTCTTGTGAAAACTTATTTCAATGGGTATTTCCTTTTGCTATTTATTCCGAGGGCTTTTAGTAGAGCTTTTATGAGGGGGAGAGTGTAACTTTTATACGTAAAAAAAAGTGTAGCAATATTATTTGATTTTCCCAAGCTTGATAAAAACAAATCCCTAGCAATGGTTATTCTAATCAACTCAAGCCCAAAATAAAGTCTGACAGGATGGAAGGAGACTTACCTAACTAGTCAGCTGTCAGACGGATTGTGGGTTAGTGTACATCGTACATGGGATTTTTCACAGAGTTAATTCACGAAACGTCCCGCAAAAATATCTCGGAGTCTCGCTCACACACAGCGGTTAGTTGAGAAAGGGCTCAAGTTACAAAAATGGTCCCATTCTTCCCCTTCCTTCGTCAACTTATACTGCAGACCCTTAAGAAATAGAAGTGCAGTTGTGAATGGCCAGGTTGCAACTAATTCAAGTGCGAAAACCATGAAAATGTTCTCAGAGAGAGGCATGTTGTGCAGCCGTAGAAATTACAGCGTCTCCAGGCAGTGAGTCATAAGAAAGCCCGGTTAATAAAAACGTCGATAAAATGTAGGCCGGCGAGCCGAGAAAGAGCAAAACCATGTGAAATTGCTGACTTCGTGAAAGAGTGTATTAAAGATACATATATATACAAAGAGGCAGTAACAACTTGTATGCAAGGGTTACACAACTTCTCGAAGAAAGTCTGTGGAACCAAAATATAACAAAAACTCTGGAGACAGTCCCCACTTAATGAGTCAAATACTGTAATCCATTACAATAATAACAAAATGGAAAGCTATAAAATTCCCACGTGGTACATCCATACCAAAACATTTGATAGGCTCAGCTAGGGTAACGTCTAAACAAAAATGTATAAAATTATAATAGCATTTACATTATCTATAGGTATATATCGTTGGCTAAATTCGAAAAAGTACCATTTTCAACTCACAACCTATGCTTTTTAAACGGGTTCGCAAATGAAAATGGTACCTTTTAGAATTTATCCGACGATATGTACCTATGTATATTCAAAATTAAAAAAAGAATTAATCATTCAAAAAATAGTCATGTCAAAAACTCTCTCAAGTTAAACACGCTAAGAGCTTTTGAATTTACAATTAGCTGGAGACTGGAGAGTGCTCAAAGTCGACATTTGTGGTAGGAAAAAATGGTTATACCCTGGCAATGGCAACCAGAAGTATCTAATTATATGCATGTACATAATATCCTACTCATTTCACTGGAAAGGCTCATTTTGGGAATGTCAGCTGGAAATTCAGAGCCATAACATCCATCGTTTGTTACAGGGAGCAGAGTAAATGATAGAGTAAATATGGTTTCCTCAACTCTCTCGGGGTTAATCAATTTCTCTCGAATGCATTCATGCTGCATGCCTGAGTCTCACATCCGATACTTATTGCTGGTTGAATACGTCACGTGATGCAGTCCGCAGTACGGCAGCAAGTTTTAGGTTGTGTCAAACTTATAAAAGCCATAATCATTGAGTTGGTCACAAAACTATCCTTCCTCAATTCCCGTCAAATGTCTGTCTCTTGGAGTGATTCTGTCGGTGGCTTTGTTTTATGTATCTATGAGAATATATATGTATCTAAATTTGTAATCGTAGGGCTTACTTTTCTATCCAATTATTGGGGAGCTACTGGACGTTGTAAGGCATATTACGTGTATACCCGGGCCGGCTAGTCAGCCATGCCTGATAATAAAAGGGGTAGCTGTTGAAATTACTGATTCGAGGAATGGTGTCAAAATGATAGATATATAGCAAAGCTGTAAAAAAAAAGCAATCCACGCCCTCCTTCAAACAATTATTCTCTATGAGTCTGATGAACTTCGCAAGATATTGCACACTAACTTTTTGTTCAACTTCCTGTCTCAAATTATAAATATGTCTGGGGTACTTCAGTTCCCTGGAAAATAAATTCAGTCTATGTGCCTGGTTCCACCAACCTAATGAAAATGTTTATGCATAATAATTACCACATGATAAGTAACACCACTACTGCACAAGTAAGAAGAACTAATTCAATGAGTCAAATCGTGCGAAGTCAATGGTTTTAAATTATCATAATTTCCTTGAAAAAAAATAAGAGGAGTTCCAACCAAGGAGAAAAAGTTTACCCAGAACGACAAAAAGTTTTTATTTGGAAGAATGAGTGAATCATGTCTTGGCGGATATTGTTTCTTTAAAGAAAAATCGTTATTTATTTTGCGTTTCCTTTTTATTTCTCACTACTCCTATTACTACTTTACCATTGAGATGCTAAAGCAGGAGCAAAATAGTGGTTGGGAGGAAATTTGCCCCGGCTTCCCTACTACTACGAGTCATTTACAGTCAAGTATACGGAAAGGTAAGTACATAGTTTACAACTCATTCATCACTAATAGCATGAGATCAAGGGCAAAAAAAGCCGAAAAATCGATAAATCAATGTGTGCTTCAAATTACGAACGCAGCTGTCTTGTAAATGACTATGCCATATCACTCCGACTTTCAGTCTCTTCTTGCCCAAACTTTCGAATAGTTCTGTCTCTCTCTCATCTCAGGTCTCTGTCAGTTTCAAGCCTTTAGCACTCGGTAATTTACAGGCTGACTTCCAATTATGTTCACTCCTGTCACTGAGTCTATAGAGTCTTGGGAGATAATTACTGGAGAAGAAGGAGTCGTCCCTTCCCTCATGAGTGTATATCATGTTATTCCGGAAGATACTGCCACATAATGCAATTATGTGCTCTCTGACTGTCCTTAATCAAGGAACAGAAAGATTTTATTTGTCCCTGTAGACACTCCTTCAAGCCAGTCACCAAGTTACACCCGAGACATATTTTAGATTTAATAAGATTCCCCCCGTCCCATGGGCTCATAATGAATAGAACTATTTCCACGAGATTAAATAACAGGCATAAATCCCGCACAGTCAATTTACTCAAGTAAGTGGGAATTTAATCCTGATGTAAACAAACGCTCAAGTTACTCCTGTTAATTCCATGAGCATAGAGCCAAGTGGGTCATAACTACAGGAAAAATTTGTATACCGTTTTGGTCATCTCCCTGAAAATCCTTCTGAAGATTAGATCGTCTAATCACGCCTCTCCCGTCATAAATAAGGGCATGCTAATATTTCATGCAAACATAGATACTGTTATCCAGCCTTGCCATATTACAGTGCTGTGGTGGTGGTGGTGGTTGGGTATATACATATATCAATAATCAATACCAAATCTGGGGAAATTGTGCAAAGGATCTTCCTTCCTGCCGTAAAGGTGAGCTCTTTTAACAAATTCGGTGGTAAATTATGGTTCATTCTATTATACTCCTCGAATCCTCTAATTTAGTTTACTGCCATACGAGTGCTGGCTTGGGCAATCCTCAAAGAATGGAATTGATCCTATTACTCCATAAAACTCAAACCGTATTTCAGCAGTATCATGTGGTAATGTCACCCAATTAATTTTATATTTCTCAATTTCCTGGCTACCCCTACCACTATTGAATGGCTGGCTCTAACAAGGAACAATAACTAGAGGAAAAATTCTATAAAGTATTAGATGCAATTTTCCACGACCTCCTCACAGCTTGTGGGTACACATCCAGAAAAAAAAAATGGTTAGCGTTAGGCCATCATTTTTATTCGTTCATAAAGAACGCGTCTGTCACATAAATACGTCGGATATGCAATTATTTAATGAAAGTGTCAGTCCCTGCATCCTTAAGAGGTACTCGGAACGCTCTCAACTAGCCGAAAATGGTATGTAGAGAATTTCCCATCCTAAACATTATCGATGAACAGAACATTCTTTGTAAGAGTATATAAAATAGAGTACGTTACTGGATATCATCCTACTAATTTTGTATTCAAGTGATAATTGTACGTTTCGGAAATGAAATGAGCTCCCAATTTATTGCTAACGCTGTTGTAACAATTTGAAGTCATCTTTACGAGGTGAGAATTCGAAAGATGTACTTGGGATGGAAGAGCTAAGAATTCTACTGTGTATAAAATTAAGAGCGTATTAAAGTCCCTGGAGAACTGTGTAACAACGCTTGTTACTACACAGTGACCATAAAATACAGAGCTCTATATGGATCATCCTTGTACTACAACAGTAATCAGACATGACAAGACAGAATAAGGCGGTCAAACATCCGTTGACAGTTTTTGAACTTTCACAAATACTCAACACGTACATACATACATGCAACAGATTAGATAATGGTTGTATTTTCACAACTATGATTTCTAGGGGGGTGATCATTTGGAGGGATTGAGTTGTACACAGAATCTCATATTTCTCTTGTCATATCCATGATTTGAGTATACACTCAGGGATTTAAACCAATGGTAAACACACGAGAAAATATTATGAAACACACCAATACGCTTTACCATTTTACAGTACAATACTATACTTGGGAGTAAAAATAAAACATTCAAAATACAGTACTTTCCTAAATGCAGCTCCCATTGAAGGATCGATACATCCGATTTTTTTAATATCTGGGAGATTATTTATCACGACCATACATAGTATAAGTATCTACATACATATAATTATATGTATACAACTTACTATATAAGTTTTATTAATACTATTTAACTATAGATAATTATTAATGACCTGTAACCAGGACCTGAAAAAGTTCCTCAGACTGGAAATGTATTTTCCTACTACTAACCAAATGCCTAATTATAAAAGGTCTATATATATATAAATATTTGATATAGCCTGGTGGAATTATGCATCTCAGCATGAGTGTATCGGAAAAGTTGGTAAACAAAATATGAGCACTTGCTCCTTGCTATATATACAGCCCTGTGGATCGGAAGTCTCTGGGGATATAAGTTGGAGAAAAATAAAAAGTACACTTTTAATGCAAACTTGATGCTCTAGAGGTTATTTATGTGCATTATTGTAGGCCCTAATAAGATTGGAGAATGTACACAAATTTAAGGCTTGAGCACGTGTCCAAAAGCTAATGTTAATAAGATCATAATAGGTACTGGAAATAGAAAACAAAGTGAAAAACGTCAAGCTCATTACATAATGTGGAACGTGGGTTACCTAATATCAGCTGGTATATCTCGAAGTTGTTTCTTTTCCGTTCAATACCCCAAGCAGAGTCAAGCTGATGGATTCTGTTCGCGAACCAAGAAGAAACCAGCAAACATGCTTGGATCCATCACTTTTTGGAGCTGAGTGGCAACAGTTTGGATATATCTCCCAACGTGCATCTACACTTGCACACACACAAGTTTATAGACACAAACAAAAACTGCTCACATGAACTTTTTGTTATAGAAAATCTCTTGTATCTCCACTACACATGACTTACTCGCCCAGGCATCTAGCTACGAGTGATTCAAATTTGAAAAACACAGCCTCCTAAATACAGCTCATACCATACTCTCTCTCTCTCTCTTTCTCTCATAACATTACCACTATGAACACACAGTCACACAGTACAGCAACCCATACACCTAAAAGTCCTTAACTCTTGCATATGGACGCACCAGTCCGTCCCTCGTAAGCATTCTACTGCTAATAAAACTGAATAAGCAGTATGTCGACAGTACACAGGTTTACAACCAACCGTACACAATATGCGTGCATGTATTTTCAGATTGTCTTTCCCTTCGCTTCAAGTTTAGGTAATAAAAATGCGAAAATGTCTGGGGAGTGTTGTTACTTTTCAAAAAATTGCCCTTTTTCATTTTTCTCATTCCTTCCTCCTCCTGGTTAGACACTGGCTTGTCACTATAGTTAGCGACGATTTCATGCTTCCTCCTGCACACATATGAAACCAAAACCAGTTGACACACAGGAGTTGGAAATAACTTATAGCCAGAATAGGACCCCAGGTACAAGAACTTCCTTCTCCTCAACCATATGAGTCAAAGAATTTACCACTAGTCTCATTGCGGTGGAAGTGTAGCAAGAGCAAGGAGATAACTTATTGTTCTTTTTATTTTATAGCGTAATACAAACCGTACGTAATCAATATGACTTACATGGAAATTAGCATACGTCCGTCATTTTTGCATAGTATTTAATCCTGAGAGATCAGGGTTTTTTATTTCAAAAAAAAAAAATATATACCTAACACGGGGATGGAATCAAGTGACATCAGGTTGAAGAGAATTGAAAATCTTAAAAAATCTTATCGATAGGGGACCGTAAATACGTCTAGACATTCCCGAGTTAAAAGTATGCATTTGTGTGCATCCATCCATGAACTTGACATTATCAATGGCAGTAGTAAACTTTAAGAAAAAATTAGAGTGTAGGACGAAATAGGATCAACGTCTACTAAAATAGCTTAAAGTTGTCTAACACCGTAGACATACACCTGAATGTTTGTCATGGAAGGCAGCAATTACGCCTGCCCATGGAGGTCTTGGAAGTCCATTACCAACTCTCCTCGTTCCAATTTCTCCAGATTTTCTGAAAAATATGTCAAGATCATTTGTTTTATTAGCGTAAATCATTCTACCGCTATCGCGACTTTAATCCAGCCGTATGGACAAAGATGAATTTATTTTTCCGTTCACTGCCCCATAAAACCTTCCACCTTCCAGGACTAGGTATGTACGTGAGTTGGAAGAACAATACCCATTTTTTTTTAGAATTTTTCGTTAATTTATTGAACTAGGTCTGACCACTTCATTGTGACAAGTGACAACACAAGGCAACGATCCGAAATAAAAGGATGAAAATTATTTTTACCCGAGGAAATTTTTTACACTTGATTGTAAATTCAAATTGAATAAAAACTAAGTTTTGGTTTGCGGAAAAATATTTCTAACAAGATATTTTAAGACCTCTGTGATTATATACGACAGATTAACGAATTAACAGAATTCATTTGAAAGTACAATCGAAGCCAAGGCAAGTGAGATCTTAACAAGATCTGAAGTCTCTCTATTTTAAAAGCTCAAGACATGGGCATTGTGTTAAATGTGAAAAAAGTTTTCCTTCACGTAATTTATTTACAGCTTTCTCAAACCAAATCCTAACTTGTTTTCACACTTTAGACACTTCGTGACCACACTGACCAAGGTCAAGTCGGCTTCTCGAAAATTTCCAAACGACCGGGGAAATTAATTGCTACTAAGACCATTTCCACTTAAAGGTTAGAGGGGGAGGTTTTCTGGCATCGAGGTTGTTCCAACGTGTGGTCATAAAATGATTAAAAGAACCAACCTGGATGCAACAGGGCCTTCTTGACCTTTGCAGGATTCCTTTGTGACCATTTGCGGATTTCATCATCGAATTTCCTTTTCATCGCCGGGTTAACCATCCACCAATTCCCCGTTCGCTTGGTGTACCCAGGTGTTTTGCGCTTTTCGAAGTATTTTGTTTTTAAGTAGCTCCTGATCTGCTCCTTCCAGCCTTTTGGCGCTGATTGAAAGTATGGGAAATGGTTGCTGCAAAAATATAAGAATTGACAGGATGAAATATTTCCCGTCTTTAGCGTGTCAATATTTACATTCGGTAATAACTAGAACGGACGCCTCGGATCACCGGGAGTAGAAATACAAGTACTGACTTACCACAAGAACTGATAAATCCCTGAAACAGGCAGCCCTCCACTCTTTGAGTTTTTTAAGGACATGGCTATGAGGCAGGCATAAGAGTACGGAGGCTTCGGGAAGGTTTTCACGGGGGCCTCCTGCTTACATCCATTCTCCCTACTATGCTTTCTATTAACCAACTTCAAATGCTCTTTCGGATGGATAGATTCCACCTTCGTAATAACGAACGGCAAGCTTTCATCGTGATTGTCAATGTAAATAACATGCGGAACTGCTCCGATGGACTTCCTGTCAGGTCTGGGTCTCATCTTGTCTCCGTACTTCCGTGTAGTAGTGGTCGTTTCTTTTTAAAAGCTAACAATAGGCACAAGGGTTAACGGTAAATATTACTCAGAGTGTAATATTACTTGGAATCACGTCTTTAGCACATTACAACATTTGGCAATGGCACCACACAAATGACAAAAACCACGCGGTTGATGTGGGTCTCATTCGATGGACAAACACGTCTTGAAGTGAAGATGAACTGTCGACGAAGAAACGGTTGAGGCCTAGGCCGAAGTCCACACACGCATACACATTCCATGCAATGCATACATTGTAACTTCGTAGTTCAACTTTGTCCTCCTGCCTCCTGTTATATACCAAATCTTTGTTTTGTGTTTTTAAGCTTTAAGCATAACACTAACCGCGACCTATGACGAATATCAATTTATATGTACATGCGTTATGTACATAAATAATTACATGTTTGTCAATACCAAGGCGGAGAAATCAGACTAATAAGAGGTCGTGTAGTAAAAATCACATGATGAGGATCATCAAATATGGAACGCCCCTGTCCTTAAAAACCCGCAAACAAAACATTTTAATCCGGCGGCTCACATAGTCACACATTGCCAGTCTGACTGACTGTCTTTTTGCCACCTATTTTTAACGAAAAACCCTTCTCACGCCGACGCTGTGATGTGTCGTGGACTCGAAGGGTGAAAAATGAACAATGAGGTGGATTGTTGAAGATATTAAATACTTCTGTTTGTTGACGCAGGGTGGAGGCTCTGAGGACCAATAGGCAGTGGATGGTACTGACAAAAGCTGCAGTGAGATTTGTGAAGCTGAATGTATGTCATTTTCCGATGTACTTACTACATATGACTTCCTTAATTCGTTGAGATCTCACCGAATCGAGCTGACTGTGTACGTAACAAATGTTTTTGCAAGGAGATTTGTTGTCAACCAGTTGTAAAAATATCCACATAGTTTTACTGGAGTGAGGGAAACTATTTTTATGTTTTGCGTAAAAATTACAATGAAAGTTTGGAATTGCTGTTCCGAAAAATCCCATTCATTGGCTTTTATTCAGTCCTTACATTAGAGATTTTCGGTTGACTTGAGACAGCTAGGATTTACAGTTAAATATAAACCGATTTGGACACTACTGAAATCTGTTCCAGTAGAAATAACCCAATTCTAGGAGTGGCCCCTTTGGCAAGCAAAGGTTTTTTCTCGATCTGGTAGCATTGAATTAATCCAGTATGTGTAACATAAATGGGTATATTATATCCCTGCCTATTTCCTGTTATCTAATAAATTCCCCATATTGACTTATATTGATAACTTTGGCTTAACCGATTAGATAATTTTAGTTTCAATATTTTAAGACAAATGCACGTATATAAAATATTCTAAATTTATTGTAACTTGTAACTATTGTAAGACATTCCAAGTTTATTTAAGTGAATGCTAATTGTTAGTTAGGCAACGAAATGCATATGTAAGCACCTTCAAGCGTTCAAACAACACTTATCGTCATAATAATTACAATCAAGGGAATTATATAGATATGTAAGTATGCACTGTTGCCCAAGTCCCAAGTATTCGGCCTGTAGCTAGTAAGCAAATACATATAGACCCTAGGCCCTACAACTACACTAGTTAGAATATGGGCAAGAGCAAAAATCTTTTTCTGTCAATTGCTCAAGTGATTGCTGAAAACGCAAATCATTAAAACGAAGTATTTATGCAGGCTTCGTAATTAGGCTAATATTGAAAATCTTATTCAATTAAGACATTATCACGAATTAAAATCTTGATGTGACTGGATGTTTACATACACGCATTTATTATTGGGTAATCTTCAGTACTCACAACGTACTCACATGGCTAGATGATACATTTATTACTTACTTAACATCAGACAAACATACAAATGTCTAACATTCGCACTGGCAATCAAACGGCTGACTGCTTGAAGTTAAAACTTATGAGCATCAGAAACTTGTGTAGCTCTCTAGAAGACGCTGTCTACTCAGAAGATAAGTCAAGAATTATTGTGTAGTTCTCTGTGGAGGTATCGTTTTCTGGTCAGAAGTCAAAGATTATTTCTGGTCCTGGAGAATCATAAAATAAGTTGTAAAAGGAAAAGCCTCCGAAATTATTTTATAGTTCTACAGGACGGCAAAAATAATCTTTGACTTTTGACTGAATAACAAAACTACCAGAGAACTGCAAAATAATCAGGTTTTTAACTTTCAGAAGGCAGACAAATGATTGATTGAGAACCTTACGTGTTTTTGTTTGATTTTAAGTTCATAATGTTTTTGGTGAGTTCGTAGTGCATGCATATTTATGCTTAATTTTTATTGCATATTCATTTTCAGGTTCCCAATCTCTAAATTTTTACTGGAGCATGCAACTCATGTTTTCAAACACAATAGCTGCCTAGAAATATTTACTTGCTCCTCAAAGTTCTATGAATCACATTTTTTCTACCTTCCTGCTTACAAATAGAACCTTCTAGACCTATACTTATATAACCTGCCATGTAATGTTAGCAACTTTAAAAAAACTAGCTTATGTATCCCAACTGCATTCCAATTAGTACTATTTGTTCCTGTCAAGATCCTATGTTAGCTATAGGGTATACTTAAGGCCTAAGAAGAGTATGTTGAATTAGTTCGGTTTGTTTGTGGAACAGCTAGTTACATCAGCATTATCTTTCTGTAGTAGATGTTGAAATTGAACACACAACAGACGCTCATAACCTCTAAAGGTTATGATATTGCAATAAGAATTATAAATTAGAAACCTTTAAATATGAAAACGGTGGGCAACTTCTAGAAAATATGAAGCCCACTTAAATAGCATTGGAAAAACCTGATTGTTTGGGTAATTGTAACTTGATCCGGTAAAAGCAGGGTTTTTATTAAATAAGTCTCCAGATTTCCAACCCAAAATCTAACCATTATATTAGCGATGAGCAGGCGTGCTATTAATCCATGCAACATGTTCCAGATTTCCCCAAAGGTAACAACCTGTGTATGCAAGTAAGCAATTGTGAATACTAGAAATCACTGTAAGTGTTGTAAGATGGCAAGACTTAAGTGTCATCAAATAGAACCACTTACATTTACCTACATATATTCAGATATTCCTGAAGACATTTAATAATTAGTTTGATACTTCCTGTGATCAGGCACTCTGGAACGGGAATATTATGTCCAGCAAATAATTAGGGCGGGACAATCTATGCGAGTTTCTCCCACTTTTTCAGGAATTATATTCGGAATTTCGAGGAAGTAGGGAATCGTGGAAACACGTTAATTCTAAAAAATATTCCATGAAATAGTATAGTTTGTGTTTAATAAAAACCTGAAGCAGTGGTTGTTCTACACAACTATACAGATGTTCAGACGCATTTCCCCTCCTAGCTCATACACGTCAGTAGTAATTACGTCCGAAGGATGCTGGAAGACTAGTACTGTCAGGCAAATGGTCTGGTCTGAAACGATTAGCCGATACAGATCAGTTGGGTAAATTACTGGAATTTCGTATATGACTCGGCATGCAGAAAACTCCAATTTTCCAGAATTTCTGGGAGAATCGACCAGATGGGATCGTTGGTCAATGCGCTATCATGTTTGTGGGAAGGGCGAAATCAGAGCCGCCCAGTTAGACAAATGCCGGGGAATACTAACAAACTTCGGTCCTTGTTGACCTCGTTTACCTAAACCTATACTGATTTTGTATTGCTCTGCTTTTATTTGTCACTATTTTTTGAAGGTGTCAACGAGTTGAAAGATAATTTAAATAATAAAAATTGAATCCAAGAACAATTTCAACCCGCCTTGCTTTGTGAACTAAATTAATCAACCATTAATGCTCATCTACCCTCTCCTGTTAGACTTGCCCCGTAATTTCCAAACCATATTTGCTGTTACATTTTTTTTACTTGGTGTCCAGAAGGTGCTTTACAATGAAATGATTGCTTACATTTAAACAAAAATTCTCTCCAAAATAGGGATATCTAAACATTTTCAGCCCGCCTGCGCTGACGTAAGCTAGAGGGAAGAAAGCATTCTTTGCAGAAGGCTCTACAAATGTACTATACAGGTAAGCTTAGAGTTTGCTCCTTTTAATTAAACAATTTTGTCCCCCCCCCCCCGACCTTTTTAGAGGTCCAGGAGGGGTTGACTGTAATGTTCAGAATATGATAGGTGATAAATATTTCAAGTTTTTAAAATTGCCTTTGGTCTCGTTGTATTACTGTAATCCTGGATGTTGTCCATTGGAAATCATTGATTAAATTCGATATACGATTTGTAATTAAATCTAAATAAATAAAATCATTTTTTATTTTGGCATCATTTGTTGCTGAAAACGTTCTCAAACAAATTCATATCTTCGAGCTCCGTGTACATCTCGCTCCTGCATTCATGATTTGTGCGATGGGGAATGAAATAAATTAACGATTTCTCATTAAATTCCCTGCATTTCCAGCACTAAATCTTTGTTTACAACGTCCAGTTCTTGCGTAATAAAATGGTAACATTAGAAGTTCCTTCTCATTCGCATCTTCTTCACCTTCACTCCGGACGAGGATTTCTCCCAATCTTGTTCCTTTTTTTTTTGCTTGCCGTGGTCACATTTTCCATCGCAGTGACCTGCCGAATACCTTCTAGAAAATTCCATAAAATGTCTTACAAGCAAGCATCCAAAAGAAAGGTGCACAAATAAAAAACTGCTCCTTTTGAAACACTTAAAAATCCGAGACGTTTCGGATCCCTGTGACAGGAAATCTTTACCCAGGACAATGAACCTAAACTTAAAAAAACTGGAAGACAATTCACAAAAATTGTGTACATTAAATATTTGATACGTGCCCCTTATGTGGGCTACACTGATGACCCACCTCGTATAGTAAGAAATGTTTGAACAGAAATATATATTGCCCTACGAGAAGCGGAACTGAAATATTTAGACACCCGGATTACGAGATCGTATATAAAGGCAGCATTGTACACCAAAAAGTGTCACACGAAAATCAATAACTACAAAATTCGTGTTTCAATTCACAAATAAATACCATTCATTCCATGAAAGCAACTTAGTTCTCTTGGGAGGAATATATTGTATTATATTGTGTGTACACATATATTATGTAGGTCATTTATAACTACAAACTTTGAACAACCAAAGACCACTAAAGCCACAACCATTTACAAATATTACAGAGTGACACTTTTGGCAATGCTTTTGGTATTTTTCAAATTTGAAGTTAGTGAAACTCTCCTAGTTTCCCGTGACGGGTAAGCCAGTTCCAAACTATAAGTAAGCAGTAAATCCTGAAAACCTAAAGACAACCAAATTGAATGCTACGAACTCATCCGTCGAAATCTAAGCTGACTTCAAAATATTTCCACAATTTAACACTATTCTAGTCTTCCTTAAATCAATAACACCTCCTAATCCCAACAGGTACATGCGTATTATTATTTTTCCGATGTGGACTTTTTTTTAAATGGTCCAACAAGAAGATAATGAACTCCAGATCAGGGTCTATCGCCACTCAGTATAACTCCCGTGCTCATTTGATACAGTCAGTCACAAAGGTGAACACTTCTCATTCAACCAAATCTGTAAATAACCACACACACAAAATTAAAAAATCAATACAAAAAAATTCTTAAAAGTTGTTTCACACAAATCTTTCTAATTTCTTTGATTTTTACATAATTTTGGTCTTACATTTATCTCCAAAAGTTTCAAGTATAATCTTGCCCGGTCTTGCACGCTCAACAGGACTGACCGCCTGACTAGTGTACCTGCAAAATAAATATAATTTTAAATGACACAGGGAAGTACATAATCTCAAAGGTCATCACTCTGAAAAATCCTGACACACAAGAACAGAGGATTAATTTCGAATCAATATAACCAATCACGAAGGAAATCATACTTTCGCGGGATTTGTGTCGCACGTTCTATACTTTATAGATCCCCAGCCTTCCATATTTATTTTTTAATGCATTACCTCTTCTGTTCTGGGTCGCACTGTAAATCATCTAACGGAATAAATAAAAAAGGTCAAAGGTTAGAAAATTCAAAATGTAATAAATAACTCAATTCAAGTCAATGGAAAAATAAACAGTTAAATTATGTTGGGTTCCAAACCTCCAATAAATATTCATTACCCCTGAAATTGACGTATGGTCTTTCCCGGATCGGATTTTTCTGCTCCTTGCCCCTCGTAATTTTTAATCCGTCATGACATGTAAAATAGATGTGCTCTCGTTACAAGAGTCCCTTTCATAAAAAAGGAGTCAGATCTCACAATCTCCGGAAAAATATTCGGGAGCACTTACATTTTAACGGCTGTGCTTTTGGCTGTAATTTCTTAGTAGAGCACGCCACTATCAACGTTTTGGCTCCATTAGCTGCTTTTATGAAGAGAGGTCAGAGTAATTATTATATGGTTACAATAAATACACCGTTAAAAATCTATGCCCAATTAAGTGATAAAAAAATAATAATCCTTGATAATGAGCAGGTTAATTAAATATAAAGAGGAAATAAAGAAAGTCAAGAGTGTTATCAAAATAAATGTAATTACTTAAAAATTAAAGTGTTATAATTTAATTTAATTTATTTATCTGATCAAATTCGCTATATAAGTACAATGTTTAGGGTCTTCCGTCACCCCGAGGATCTTGGAGCAAACGGACAAAAGGGTGATAGGAAAATAGTAAGAAATAATTTCAGGATGTATTTGTGACAGTAGCTAGAAACGGCTACAGTTACAATAATTCGTAATGTGGCACAATGTATGACAGAGAGAGTGTTATTGAGCATTATTTTTCCTGGTGAATTTTGAATGTTTACGAATGGGAAAGGAACATGGGTCTGTAGGGGTCCTACTCGCGTTCTTCCTCTAATGTTTCAACCCCGTCAACTTCAGCTGGCTCGGGAGTTTTTGCCAGGTATTTTTCCACATTGTCCAAAATGTGAACAAACCGCTCGTGCTTTCTTAAGTAGGTGTGCAAATTGGCGCTAATAAATGGACGGGGGTTGAGATGAGCACTTTGTCCAAATTTATTCTGGGCTTGGGAAAGGTTCGAGGCTGGTTTGGGAAGATCAGGAGGCGCTTCATCATCCCCAGCAAGTTCCTCGGATGAAGACCCACGCAGTAATTTCTGAACTTGCTCCTCTGGAGAGGCGGTCTTGTTCAGCCAATTACTCGCTTGTTCGTAAATTCTAGGAGGTATAATTTTTTGCAAACTTTCATCGATAACGCTGGGCCCGATGTGACGACGTAACTGTCTCAGTATATCTCGATAAAAACTGCATTTCTAAAACAAGAAATTTCCTCCATGCACTCCAACCCAGCTATCTTTCTTTTTGTGAAATATAATTTTACTAGGGGATTCAATTATCATTTTTACTGAATTTACCTTCCGATAGCGATCGATTTCTTCCATTACACTCGTTTTTTGCTCCGTTTGGAACTGTTCCAGCTGTGTCACTCGTTCCCGAAGTCGTTTTTTCTGGAGTTCGAATTGTCGACTCCAGAAGATGACTCGTTTGAGAAGTTCTTTCATGTGAATCTTCGTGTCAATGGCGTAGGTATGAGCCATGTCACAGTCCTCGTCAATAGAATTGATAATATTGTCAGACAGGACGATGTAAGGTAGTGTCCGTAGTTCACAAACCTCATTATGGGAGTCTCCGGGAGGAATCGATAGCACTTGGTATATGTGGGTAATGAATCGCGAAGCCGTAACCCGTTGACGCCGAGCCTCTTCTGTCAACTCCCGGATAACCTTGCTGGCACGAAGGAGGGAGTCTTCCACCTTGGCCTTCTCCTCAATCGTGCTCTTAAGCCTTTCTTCAAGGAGCTGTTTTAGGTTAATCAATACTATTTAAGAACCTATAGTCATTAATAGGTAATGTAAGTGCATTGTGCACCGCGTACATGTTGTGCATACAGTAGCAGTTGCATCTTTCCCCTGGTAGCCTTCAAGAGGATCAACTGAATGAATAATACTCACCTTCAAAGTTTGCTCTGTTTCTTGAGCAACCTGAGTTGCAAAGTTCTGAACTTGCTTTGAGATTTCATGATTCTCTTCCACCCGCTCATTCACAAATTTGTCCAAATCTTCTATGTACGCCTGTTGAATCTGGAGATGCTGTAGTGCTTCTGAAAGAATTTTTTAATTTTATAGTGCGTCCATTTAAGTCCTGCATTCTTTAATAGGATGTACGGAGTGAGTATATATATATATAATAATTGTGGCTAAAGCATCCATGTAGCATCTGTGTACTTATGATAAAGCAACTCTTATATAAGAAACGTGAAATGTTTAATAGATTTCTCTGAGCAGTGAGCAGGCACTGATATACTGTGAAATTCCCCATTAACCCATACAAGCATTCCAGACCAAGGAATCTCCTGTAATACCCAATATATGTAGGAACTGACCCGTTCATGTGGTTGCACACAGCACGCAGCAAACTAAAGAGGATATGAGAGGTGATGTTCCAAAGCCTGAAACGGGGCCAAAAGGGTTAATGGAGACTTAAACTATAGCATGACAACCAAAGCTTTGAAATCTATCAGCACCTCTCTCCAGAGTTCCATTGTAAACGTGCATATTGTTAGATGTATGTAATTACCTTCTCGCTGACTTTGTAAACCCATCCTTTCTTTCTCTGCAAATTCCTCCGTTCCTGTAAGGGCATCACGGAGAGTGGAAATCTCCTTCGTACTCTGCTGGATTATATTGAGTATCTTGTCCTGGAGTTTCACATTCTTGTCATTTATCTCGGAAATCTCCTCTTGCAAAAACTGTACTCTGGTCTCGGCAGCATGTAGATTGTTCTGAATCTCAGAGTGGGCTGGGATCTCACAGCGCTTCTGAGATGTAGAAACAGAAACAAATGTAACATACCATTTCACCTCCAAAAATGTGGTTGTATATAATGTACATATATACATATGTTGGCTGATCTGAACAAAGCTATCTTTCCATCTTCTAAAGGGGTTTTACTTGGGGTAGACAAGTTGCGAATGTTCGTAACTCGATTTCGGTGACGCTTGAAATGATTAAAAATTTTCAGAGTAATTGTGGGTTTTGAAAGAAAATACTTGGAGACATGAAATATTGATTGTAATATAAGTTTGGAAAGAAAAACTACATTAGAGACTGTGTCGTGCAAGGGAATAAGCACCGAAGGGATTAGACTCGTGTTTGAATAAAGTATCAGTTCCTTTTAGTAAATTCTGTCTGTTTAAAAATTCATGGAAAAGTCATTGTTAAATTGAGGATAAAAATCCTTGTCAGGCAAGGGAGATGAAGAATCGTATCATGTGCTAGAACTGAGGGAGTGTATCATCCGAACATTATATAGAGGTTAGAAAAAAGAGGACAAAGACGATTTTTCCCAGCCCGCATCTCCAGCTACAGAACATGTGAGTTCAAGATCTGTTGTCCAGGTGGGTGCACATAGGTTGAGTGCAGTTGAGATATTTCCGTACGTATGATGTGGTTTTGTTAATATAGGGAAACAGGCACGATGAAAAATGAGAGGTCTTATCTAAGATTTAAACTTGCCTCAAGAGAAGAACCCATGGTATGCTCATCAATCTGCCTTTGAAGAGCTTCACAAAGAACGGTCTTTTCCTGGAGTTTTGCACTCATCTCTGCCAATTGCTCACGAATCGCCTGTCATATCAAATTATAATGTTTTCAGCTATCAGTTGCAACGTTTCTGTCCGTAGCTCTCTTGGACTGCCGTTTAGGATATGTATTCAGATAAATAAATTATGACCGAGCTATTTTTCATTCGTCTTATCTGGGCTTCACTATGAGCAGAGAATTCTCACTTAATCTTTCATAACGCCGCATTGCTCAACTTTATTTCCCTGTTTTGGTTTCCTCCAAACAGACAGTTCTCGACTGCCTTTGTGGACTTACACGGCTGTACATATGTATCATGTGTGTGAGGCAAAACGTCCGTATACACAGTGACATGCTCATTCATCATAATTTGCAAACAAACTCGCGGAGAAAAGGTAATCAAGTGATGTTTAGTAACGAACAGAGCCCAGACCTGAATTTCTGTTTGCAGAATCATTTTATCCCGTATCACAGTATCCACCTTGTATGTGAGTTTCTCTACTCTGATATCCTGCTCCGCCCTGATCTTGTCAAGCTCTTGGGTAGCCTCATGTACCTACAATGTTCCAGAATTTTGTTGCAGATGAAAGAATACAATTTCTATTTTGCACCACTTTCATCTCCCCATGTATACATATAATTGGTACATTTTACGACGAGAGGGTAGCATTCTTCGAGAAAATTGTTTTAAGACCTTTTCAGTAACTGCCTCCTTGTTGCTCAGGATGAGTGCATCCGTGCTGTATTTGTAGTGTTGGAACTCGTCCAGGAGATTCACATACAGCTCTTTCCAACGACTGCACTGTCTCAAAATTTCATTATGTGGAACGGCTGTCATGCCAGGGATTACGTCTTCCATCCTGTCATCCATCTGAAGTAATATTTTGGAACAATAGGTTTACACGCGAATCTTGTATAGATATAAAACAGCCTCTAATTAGCTAAAATAAAATGAATTAGCTCCCCTACGTTAATTATTGACAATATGGCTAGTCAAAGTCTAATTAGAACTCTGGCTACTGTAGCAACTCGTAAACACTAAACACCCCGTCCTCCCGATTTGTGTATCTCCACATCAATTTGTACAAAGAACTTACGAGGTAGGTCACAGAGGTTGGGTTCCGTATGAAACTATTACTGGCTGCCATGCTCAAATAATTCTGTGATGGAGTCTCAGCAGAGCCCAGTTGTGTACTTCCAGGATCCTGGGACTTTACTGGAAATTTTGTTACATCTGATTTTACGCAAGGCTGATCTTCATCCATCTGCATGTCCGCATCTTTACCCTTTGACTCTTCTTCTAAATCATTTGTGGTGCGGTTACTCAAGTCATGCTGCAACCTTCAGGAAACGTTTAAATCATTGAAGCTGTGCACATCCGGCTAAGGGTTCACCACATGTGTGCATGTTGTGAAAGCCAGACACAAACAAGACCTTCAACCCAACTTTCTTTGTGAATGTCTAAGGCCCGAACGTTGGATTTCTTTATGTGTCCATGTTTGTCGTAGTCTTAAATTTCTTTTATATGTTTCGTTTTTGGATGGCAAAACTATTTACCATCCTTTCTATGGTGAAGACTAGGTCTTTGTATTTATATAAAAATGCATACACACTATAGTAGTCAAAAGCTTACAATTTAGTTAAATACGTTACCATTATTTACATTACAGCAAAACAACACCTCAATTTTTAGTACTTGGTTTTTTGTCTCTCAACTTCAGGGCTAATAAACTGAATGGTTCGACTATTGTACGAATTACGGTCTAATACAGATCAACTGAATCTAACAATAAGTATGGCAGTACACACACATTGAA
Organism: Allacma fusca; assembly: GCA_947179485.1. Classification (NCBI taxonomy): domain Eukaryota; kingdom Metazoa; phylum Arthropoda; class Collembola; order Symphypleona; family Sminthuridae; genus Allacma; species Allacma fusca. The sequence goes on along the minus strand of OX359249.1, from coordinate 18,950,616 downwards.
GCACTGCTCCGCCGTCTGCCGACATCTTTTTTTACTTTGTACTAAATATTCCATTACCATGTAGGTACATATATACTTGCACCAAATTATTTATACGTAATTACGTAATCATGTCTATATCAATTTACTTGAAATAGGAAGCCCACTTATCGGAAGACCCGTATCATAGAACTATTAATCACAGGCATGTCCACATGATTGAATTAGTTCCGTCGTGGTTTCGCCTTCTTACTACTAAGTAGCATTATAAAGGTAAAATCATTTTAGGAAGTAATATGTGTGGAAATCCCGTCTGGTAGCTGTCTCACAAATCACCATTCCGGAGGTGACGTGCGGTATATGTGACACGAGCAAATTAATAATCATATTAGACACAGAGTACCGAAAAACCAGTTAGAAAAGTATACGGATGGATATAGTGCTCATGTAAGTTGTAGCTTTTAATTTGGGAACACTACGTCGCATCTTTCATCATTCCTTTTTTCAGAATGATTTTTTCCAGATTTACTCCTAATAGTTTCTTCCTTTATGTGGTGCGCATACTTTCTCTAATTGGAAATTATGAAAATTTAATTTATATTATGACGGTGAAAGAAGCATTTCATGTCATGTGACGAACTCGAGTATCGGATATGCATATAAAATAGCCTCTTACATAATTACGGGTATTATATATTTTTAAGAGTTTTGGAAATTTGTAAATATGTAGATACATGCACGCAATATTAATATTTGCCAAGCAAACGCTGAAACAAATGCAAACATGGCTCATTATGTTACCATACTGGCAAACATAACATAACATCTTCATCGTCTGTGAAGAGGCACAACCGACTAAATACTTTTTCAATTGAAAGCAAAATGATCTACATGCAGTGCATATATACTACTTGTATCATATCCATCAGTAATTTATATACTTTATTCGTTTTGCATTTAGCCAAAAAAAAAGTAACGTAGACGTATTTAGCTTTTGTACGAAAATGAATTCAGTTTTTTTCACTCGTCACAGACGCGTCGATATGAAACTTTAAATGTCAGTCCTGGTAATAGTCGTAGCAATTTGAAAATATTAAAATAATTATTGTATTTCGTGTGTGGCTGATCCTGGATGCTTTCATATGCTTTTGCTAAGCTACCCAACTCCTTCAAATGTATATCAGTTTTGTGGTCTCATTTATTTTTATTATTAAATTAAGATGATGACTAATTTCTATTAAACTAATTTAAAATTACTACTAATCCCATTTCCCTGCAAGCTATTTATTCCGAGAAAACTAGAAACGTCTCTATTAATTGGAAATTGGGTATTCCTCCAGGTGTGATTACATTCAGTTAGGAATTCTAGTGAGAAAGTGTGAGGTACAAACAATAGCTCCTTTGAATTGAGAAATATTGTATGTATATTGTTATGGCATGCAATAAAGAGGCAGAAACATCTCCAACCTTCTCCTACCTATTGTAAGGTGCAAAGTTTTGCCAGGAAAAATTATTTGGGAAGACTTTTTTACTTTTGCGATAGAGAAGTAAAACTTTTGGGTCATAGATGTTACTGGAACAGCAAGTATGAGGATTTGCGTTGGCATACCATTCCGTGTGTGTGTGTGTGTTCTATTGTGTAAGTGGGACAAAGTCTATGCAGCTTGCTCCTTAAGGGATGAAAATTATTGATCAAAACTAAAATACAAACAATATTGGCATGCTTTCAGTAATTTACTTCCCGTGGAGCGATTTTACCCAGCAGGGAAGCAATACATAGGTATCTTGTGTGTCCTAAATAAATTAAGTTAATTAATTTAAAGATCGTTTCAGCACAAGCGTCAAACAACTTACTTGACATAAAGACTCCGAAGTCTTTCGTAATTGAGTCGATGTTGTTCCGACTTGATCCGTTCATTTACAAGACTCTCCGACAGCTGCTGATTAGACATGACACTAGTATGACCGTCAGAGTTAGTTCGAAGTAACTCCTCACTCATACGAGAAACTTAAAAATAAAAATCAATCTCCAATGTAGAATGCTCCAACTGAGGTCTTCCGTGAAGCAACTTCCGACTAAAATGTGACAGAATTTTTGAGGGTTTCAGAGTGAATTTAAGACCTAAGAAATTATTGTTACTGGCTGACCTCGCATTTCGAATGACCCGTGTGTGGACTGAATCCACAAACACATCATCAGACCCTCCACTCCACACCAACTATCCCAAATTCAAACCCAACAAAGCTAACTTCATTATTGATTATTTTGAAAAGCACAACGACGAGGTCTTACCAATGCAATGCAATGCTCGAGATATACATAGAATATTTGAAATTTGAAGGCACTATTTAAGCGAAAACCTCTTCCCAATCAATTCACAACTGGAGGGAGTGTGTGAGCTGAATTGTTTTACTGAAGTCTCCATGACAACTTCGCGAGGCGGGTATGGGACTATTCACGTGTGTGCTACAGCATGAAATGCAGTATTCTCGAAGGGACTTTTAGATTTTCTGTAAATGTAGAATATATTTATGTACAAATTCACTCAGAAGCATCAGTAAGCAATGCGTGGAAATTATGCAATTCACAGCCTTCACGTATTTACGCAATATGGTTAACCAAATGCTTAAATGGAGGATTGCATCATCAAGTATTTGCACGGAGTCAACATCACGGAGACATTAATTAATGTTTGGATCCTTTAATAAGATCCAAATGTCAATACCTCTCAAGTGCTTCACCACGGAGCGAGGCTCTGGTCTATATACCTATAAGTATGTATCTACAGGTACTACGAAAATGTGCACTTAGTTTGGGAATTGGCACCCGAATTGCAACAGTTAGGAAACCATTTACATTAGGATAAATTTTCCTGTGACTACTCTTGCCAAATTTGCTGGTATTTGGGGCTTCGTATTTTAGTGGTATTATGGACTGGAAAGCGATCTACACAAGTATTTACAATCTTGCAGCCTTGTTGACTTGTACTCATTAGCAAATACAGCGTCAAAGCATGAATAAACAATAATTAAGCAGCCATTCCATGGATTCCAGGTTGGAAATCCTAGGCTCTCCTGTCGGTTTGGTGCATGTTGTGCCTCTATTCTAGCAAATGTAAGTCATAACGATTCACATGAATGCACGTCCTCATTCACTACAAATTTAAAGCTTAATCATGTTTTCATAGAATAATCCCTCAAGTGAGTAGTGCCGAGGAAATATGGGATGAGATTGTGGTCCAAATGCTACTATACACAACTTTAGGGAGCTTTCAAAAACAGTCAAATTTCAATTAGGTGGCATAAAAACTAAACCTAGGTTTTAATTTACATATTACACAACTAATTATTACAGAAACATTTCCCTCTCATCCCTCACCCAATCAAGCTCACGTCAGAGGGTAACTCATACAATATTTGATTCCCCTAGTTTATAGGAAATTCAAGCCCAGATTTTATAAAATTTGTTTCATTGATTTAAATTTTAAGTGGTTGTAGAGTAATTATACGGATCACAACATGTTGCACAGTCAAATTCTTTTAGGGATCTTGTATCCAACATTTTTTGTCACTCCCACTTATTTATTTTTTAAGAATATGCTTTGTCTCTCGTTTGCACGTAATTTTATGAGCTTTCCAGAGAGCTATCAGAGAGCCAGAGTCACTACTTTGAGAACTGTGGGATTGAACATTAGTAGTAGGGAGCAAGGTTAGGAGTTTGGGAGAAATTCAGTTTAAGGAGTAAAAACGTGAGAAAGACTCGAAGAAGGAGGGATTTCTGGTAGGGTCATTTTTATCAGGGGAGATATGGCAGTTGTAAAGATATTTCAAAACACTGGACTTGGAGCAAATTTCAAGAGGATTCAATCATGTTATATAGATATCATCAGCCCCAGACAAACATCTGACGCAAGATTTAAATAGTGCAAAAATTATTGTTCCTTATGAGAACTTTTTGAATAACCTACGTCAGACACTAGATTTGCACTTTTCCTACAAGGTGATTCAAATATTTGATGAGTTACTCACTTACTGTGTGGGCTAGAGGGAAGCAAATGCTTCTGAGAGCCCCGTACAATGGATTTATTCCTTTTAACTCTGACGAATCTAATGCAAGAAAGATGAGTCCTAGTGTGCACAAATGTATAACGATATGCAATGGTAATTCTATATTATTAAAATAAAAAACTTTTACTGGGATTTCACGGTGAACATAGTTACTGTGCTTGGAGTGCGTCATTGAAGGTCATCTAAGAAGGTTTAGAGAATATTTGGGAGTTCACTGGAAAAATGAATCACTATAGCTATTTGCATTCATTATACAGTAGTAACTGTCGGGAACATATCTGGGGGTGCATGTATCTAGTTGAATTGAAGAATCACACATTTATTAGAACATCGTCCAGTCCGAGGGCTGCATGGTGAGTTGGTGTGAGAAGTAGTTCACATTTAACGCCCTCTCAGACAAATAGCTAAGATTTCTGTGAGAATGGAAGGATTTATTCTATTTTATAGTATATACTTCCAGACTACTGCAGTATCTGGAAGCGTTTCCCGAATTGACCTTTTATTCTCATTAGGAAAACAGAACACGGTGGGGCTCTATGAGACAATCCAAAGGACCTCCTCGAAACATCTTATCAGCACGGCTGTGTAAAAGTGAAATGCTACCGGTCCGTGAGTCAAGTCCTCTTACACTTGTCTTGCGTGTGGAAGCTTATATAGAACACTGGAACTCCTTTCACAGAAACTGGAGAAGCTTGTCCATGAATCCTTCCATAAGAGTTGGTACTCCGACTCGGCTCCAGGAGTAGAAGTGGAAGCTATCGTATAAAGTGTGGCTGCTGTTCCTTTTACCACGACAGCCACAAGAGAGTAATTAACTTTATAGAATCGAGGCAGCGAAATAAACAAGCATTTTCTGCTACCCACTTCATCCTTAACGAAAGTCCAGGAAATCAGAGGAGCAAACAAACCGCTCCATTCTATTTGATCATCTTTTGCTTCAATTATAATGCCAATCAATGTTTCTCTTCTAATGCAGATTAGTTGCAGTTACCACCCCAGCGGAGAAATAATACTGAGAGGTTATCCGAGCTTTCACATTCAGTGTATTTATTCTGAAATTGCAGAAATTGCATTATGGTTTTGAACACGTCGGTCTACCAGTCATTGAGCGTATCAAACATGGCCAGAAGACCCTCATACCCTGGATTTTTCCACCTTCTCATTCTCATGACTAATATTGACACACTCATATAGTTTGACATGTACATATGTGAGAATCTGCCATATCCAGTGTACTAAAGGATGTAGTATCTGGAATGGATATGGAGCTCCAGGGCTGTCAATTCTGCTGAATCTGACAGTTCCACAAACTTTTCTCCTCTCTCATCACTTACATTTTTGCCCAGTTGTATTAATTAAAACCAATAGTTTATCCACCACTAATAAGATCTGCAGCCAAACAATGTGACCAACTTGTAAGGATTCTCGATAAGAAAGTTTCGCCAACTATAGATATTTGAGTAAACTTTATACGATTACTGAGTAAGTTGGTGGGTGGATTGAAGGGGCTGAGCGGCGTGATTATGTATGTATGTAATTTACAGATACGTATACGGAAAAGTAGAAAAGTTCCCACAGAAGCAGGATATTCTATTTAGGAATTTTCCTCAATAAATCAAAATCTGCAAAAACTGGGAACTTGGGTATGGAGTAAAAATCGTTTTCGTGCAGATTCGAAATTAGTACTGAAAATCCTGGGCTTTGGTATTATCATATTTTTTATAGTTCTCCACAGAGGACCTTGATATGTCGTCAGCAATAATAATTTCCCATTCATGAACTTTAGAGTAGAAATTTCCATTTTAGAATTCACGGATTTTACAGGACCAGCATGTGTGCCATAATGTCATCATATGTAGTCAGTCCCAAAAGAGCACTCGTGATAGCTATAAAGGATAAGAGGATATACGAGAATCTTCTTTTTTTTTTGCACAGAAATGTTCCTAGTCAGGCTGAGCCTGTAAAACAAAAAAGTAGCATTTTGTCGTCTGCCAAAATTATACATTATTCATCAAGTACATTGGTTTCACCTGGAGTGCGTCTGTACAATGTACAAAGAGATACGAAAGTGCTAATATCAAAGGAAAGGTAAATGTTTACTGCAGCTCTGTCATGGGACTATCATTTAATTTCATAATAAATCTCAATTCAAAACCCTATGCTGAATTATTTGTTACTCTGGTGATGATTATGCTCAAACCGCTTATGCGGAACTATACATAACCCTTGGATCCTCTTGGGTACGGGGCGGGGTGGAGGTTAATACTCAGATCCGCCCCAACTAGTACCTAATTTTTTTAATAAGCTGGTTCTTCCAAAAAGTTCAAAGTTGTTTCCAAGTGTTGAGGATAAGCCTGTATGTAATCTCGTATTATTATTAATACTTGAGTAAATACTAATAAAGTATCTACATTTTCCTCCCCTGTGAAGGTAGTGACAATGCTCATCTCTGGAAAGGAGGATTATGTGGCATGCAAAAGTTCTAGCTTACTTGCAAATCTGTTTTTCTGAATCTGTTTCAGTTCCAAGATAGAAGTTACAAAGAATCTTTTGGGGAGAATTGGTTTTTGCATAGGATTACTGAAGCTTGTAGAAACTGCGGAGAAGTCAAAAGGATGCAGAGTGATTGTGCAGCGAACCGTAGATGCGCGAATGATAAATGAGTTATTTTAACTCAAGTGAAATAAACTTATGGAACATCTTCTGGTTTTGTTCAACACCAAAGTGAGAGCATATTATTGCCAATTTGGAAGTTGAGCATGAAATTGCAGAATCACCATGCATGTTATTAACGTTGTATCTGTATGCTCTGACGTGACGGTCTTACGTGTGTACACCTCCGGTCTACGTCGTTGATTGCATCATTTGAATCCCAAGTACGCTTTGATTGCTATTAATATGAGATGTGCACGCTCAGAGGAATAATTTTGATTCTGATTTTTTTTTCCTGAAGTCTATTTTTTTCTTTACAAAAAGAGCAAGGCTGATAGTAATCTTAAGAAATGTGCGCAACTAGCTTCCACCTTCCACCCTCACCGTCCTCATTATTGGTAAAAACAGTCTTAAAACATGTTCTCCTCGTTTAATGTAATCGAGAAGGAAAACAAGAAAGAAATACTAACAAAACAAATGCAAATGACTGAGGCTGTTCCTTACTGTCGGACGTAAACCATTCCCAAAGAGTCTTGTTGAGCTCTTGTTTTTCCAAGATATTTTATCATCGCAACCTTCCACAAGCTTGTCACCGCATGGACATTACTGGTTGTGTGTGGTTGGAATTTATAGGATGTTATCCCTTCTCTAGGATGGGAATACCCATGGATTTCCTTGTAGTATTATTATTATGAAGATTAGTTGTTTGCGTGGATGCTACATGTATGTGGCTCCGTCCCTAATGGACTCAACGCACCTATGTTATAGTTACTGTATGCCATATACAGTGTGTGGTATGATTGAAGAAAAATTTGAGGAGGAAAACAGAGGCTCAAACTATGCTTGAATAGTACTTATTCATGGTGATAAGAAAAAGTGACTTCACTTCCTACTCCCCCACAAAAGAAGGATGTTTTGGAGCTTGGGAGACGAAGGAGTGAGACGAGCAGGTAATAACAAGTATGACGATAATGTATCCATATGTGTGTATGTGTACATGTGGACTCACCAGAAATCTGACATTCACCTTCACTTTTCTTGCATAAATCGCGCATGAAATAGCTGTGACTTGAGGTAGCCACATTATTACTAGTCAGTCACCGACAGGGTAAAAACTTTCATAATCTCGTACTCATCTTTTCGCACACTATAAAATCATAAGAGATGCAAAGTCTGGAGTACTATTTGAGAAAAACTTTTCGCTCGGGTATCACGTCAACGTTGACACACACACACACGCTACATAGGCTCATCTGTGTAGTGAAGGAACTTTTTTTTCCCATCCCTCGTGCCTCATCTGTACGGACGACTACACCCCGTAGTTGCGCTACATAGCCCATTCTTTTTCATACTTTTCTCAACTTTTCCCGGAGTATTGAAGAACAACTTTACATACACTTTTGTGTCTGGACCCATATGTTCACTTTGTAGTTGGCTTTGGATTCACACGTACTAGAGACTCACAGTGCAGTATCATAAAATCTGTCCGAGGCACATTCCCTAAATTGAGAATTATACGAAGAGTGACGGTGAGATAACAAAATAAACTCAATTCCTGTGACATCTTAAGTTCTCCATTGCAGTTGAGTATTGAAGCGGGTGGAAAGGCTCTGCCATTATGAATAACTTAGCTGAATTATTATGTGCAACTGCTGTGATCCTCTTCGCCCTGGAAGGAGCCTGGAGTTTACCCAAGTCAAGGAACCCATCAGCCTCTTATTTGTCATCCTTGGAGACACAAGAGGACCAGAATTCTATTGAGCCTCTCAATAAAATGTGCTTAACCAGGGACGACTGCTCAGCCTCATCTTGCTGTACTGTCGGTAAGTCGTTTGCACTTCAAGGAAATTCCAAATTTTCGTACATCCACGTCCGTGTGCATTAAGCAACCTGGCAAGGAAATTAAGCTTGACCTTTCCATAGTTTGTTACAGAATTTGTGCAGCCAGGGCTAAAAGCCTGCTGGCACTAAAACTTTACTCTGTAGTTATATTCACTATTTAGAAAGTATTTAGCCTCGGCAAGGTATGCGGTAAGGCTTTTAAAATTCCATTTCAAGTTGTGTACGGGCCCGCGAGTGCATTTGAGAGAGTATATGGTAACGTATTTCAAATACAAACACACGAATGCATTTATATACATGCACCCTATATTCATCATATGAGGTCGAGAGAGGAGTGAGAGGACATGTCCGATATAATATAACGCAGTAGATGATGATATTTAGCTGTAATAACTCAGTATCAGGCCGCATCCAGCAAGTATTTATCGGATAACTATTTTACAACACGAGTTGGGATGAGGATGAAAACCCCCAGCGGAAGTCATACATCTTTGGGAAAATAGCACATACATACATGGCAAATTCATCAGTGAACTTTTGAAGGTAGGCTTAAAAATTCATGAGCACTGACAGAGAGGGATGATGGAAATTCGCGGGTTCACCAAGAGAAAATAATTTGGAAAAGTGAGGGATAGAGAGTTGAAGAGACTGAGAGCTGTTTAACGTCGGAAATTAATTATATTTTCTACCATTTACATTTATTCCAAGATGAGGAAAGGACATAGCTATTAATCTGACTGTCGACTAATCATCAAATCAAATGGGAAGTTGTTTCATCCCAGTCATACTACTGTAATGGTGCTGTAACGGAGTGGGGAATGAGCATCCAAAATACTATTAGGGGCTGAGAATGAAAACTTTTCGAGTCATAAGCCATGGGATACTCGACGTTGTATATTTTACTATGCACCATAATGTCCTGTGTCTCGTGTGTCTTGGAAACCGTAAATACAGTTTCCTATCCATTTACGTTTCAACTTACATGATTCACAGTAGAAATTATATCAAAATACTAATCGTGAGGCAAATAAGTAAAGTTCTTTTCCCCGGTCCACATTTTCCCAACGTCATTAAGAAGATACTGGAAATGAAAGTTTTTCCACTTCTCTGAATTTGTCAACGTCTCTTGAGTTTCTATTTAACTTTGCATTAAATGAGTTGCCGTCATTCCATTAAAACTCAATTATTATCTCAGATAGTCACAACCCACTCTTCCACTATACTGTAGCTCGAGCGGAACGTACATGTGCGATGTGTATAGGGCTGGTGATAAAACCAAGAATATCCCAAGAATATCCGAGGCTTGAAAGTTTCACAAGTTGCTCTGTATATATCCATAATTATTATGACTGTGCATACCTCACCACAATAGGTATCTGGTGTCTTGTGTCTTCATAGTATACTGTAGTATGCATTCCCGGGATAGATACACATACACAGAATGACACGCATACATTGTGCACATCTATTTTAATATCACTGGTTCCGGAGGTATAACCTAAAGGAGGCAAGGGCTTTTAAATTTTTCATCCAGGATTTAATTAATTATGTTAAACCATTAAAATGCAGTATGGAAGCATATCTCCGGGAAATTTGCATTCTTTAATGTAATCAAAATATGAAATCTTAATTCTAATATCATAAATCTCATGCTATGTACGAGCTCAATGTGGACTGGGGAGATAAGAGCAGAAAGTATTCCAGTTATCCAGTCACTTTATTCTGGGCTGGCGTGAGTTGTATTGTAAGAAATAAGGTGACCCTCAGAGTAACCTCGAGCTCCAAGACAAAAAGCTGGGATGAGTGACTCACCTATTTGCCCATTGTTATATCTCCACTAAAAATACACCCTGTCCTTAATGTATCTATTCTTATATCATAATAATATATAATAATGCATAATCATACACTCTGTCCATTACAGAGCTACAGCACTGCCACGGATGGAGAATTACATACTAGTAGATCCCCTGTGAAATAAAAATTGAGGCAGAGGGTGTAAAAGTATGTATATATATTTGTGAATGTTTCAAGACTCATTGGGAAAAAAAAAGTAATTTCTTTCTAAATTATTTAAGGAATGATGCGCTACAGCATTCCAACATGTCTTCCCATGGGTCAGTTAGGAGATTCCTGCATTCCTGAAAACAGTCCGAGAAATTTCACACTAAGTTACCCAAACGGAGAAAAACTGTCGACCATCGATTCCTTCAGCCTCCTCTGTCCATGTGCTCCGGGTTTGCACTGTGACGAGAACATCAATTCCTGTATTGAACGGGACTCAGCGGAGGGAAACTAGTAAATAAATAATGGTTATACACTTTGAATCCTCTCCCCGTTACATGACAAGGCGCTTTTCCATCACATCCTTGAATTCCCACATATCTCCACACTACTACTACTGGAACCTGGACCACGGAGAACTCCACTTCTATTTCACCAACAGCATACATTTATTTTTCATTGACGTAAAAACTTCCCAGCGCCAGTCCCTAGAGGAATTTATGCAACTCGGAAACCACCTTGTAATATCATTAGTGAATGGACAGAACTTCAAACTTGAACTAACAACTTTTAACTTTTCAGTTTCCCCCTCCCCCCCTCTCTCTCTCTCTCTCTCTCTCTCTCTCCCTCCATGTATAAACACGGGCTTGGTCAATGTTTTTGCTAAAAGCATCCTTTACTTGTTCCCTACATTACAACAAACTTTTGAAAAATTCCTCGAACACTTATGTGGCGTCTAGTTATTCTACTCTTGCTATCAATTCCCTAACCCCATGGAGTTATTCTGCAAAGTGCTTCATAGTGTGAGATGGAATTCTGAGTAAAACGTCACACTGCGATCTTGTTTTAACATGACTCTTTGGTTTCGTTTGATGTTTAAAGTTACTACTTTTGTTCCCAATTTACATTATTCTACTAGCAACACTGTTTAAGGAAGGGACTCTCTCTCTGTACATATTTCTATTCAAGAAATATCCGTGCATATGTAGCCATTTGTGCAAGTTCAAGAACTGTGTCAACTTGCCCCTGAGGAGTCCTCCTGTCAACAAGCGTGTGACTTTATGACAGAGCAAATGGAGTCATGAACGGTTGATGGGAGCTGCGTACGATGTAGTTTTTAGTACCGTGACAACGTCGAATACGAAATGAAGCAAAATTTGATTTTACTGCAGAAAAGTGAATTTCTATTGTAACTTTAGACTGTGTTGTACCAGTTTGACTATTATAAGTAAATTGTAGACAAGACATCCCAGAGATGCAGAAGTTCATCCGCCCCATGGAAATCAATGCATTATTGCGACAAGAACATGACAGGAAATTTCCTTTGAATTTACTCGCGAAAATCTATTTATTGACATACACATTGTGTAATTGTATGCACGTATGTCCGTGTATGTGTCTATTACGTAAATTAACTGGTATTAAATATTTGTACAAATCTCATAAGAGGAGGGTAAAATCTCTGAAAATAAACGTGTACAAAACAGATAATTACAACACAATTGATTGCAAAATCTACTCTTAAATTACTTTACAATGGTTTTCATTAGCCTACTTAATTGGAGTCCTATGTACATAATTACATATGTATGCAATAATAATCAAAATAATACAATTAACGATACACTGTAGCACGCGACAATAATATTAATTTAATAAAAACATGCGAAAAATATTCATTAAAAAAAAACAACCACGATATAAGAAGATGCTGGAACTCATATATTTATAAAGTCGCATATATCGCATATACTTACTTTTACATATAGTTTTTAGTAACTCACTCAGCTTTTTTCACAAGAACGACCACAAATACCATCAGTACATTTGATAAATTCATTCACACAGACACACATTACATTTCCCCCTTAATAACATCATTTAGTAAAGTTTAGGTTGGTGAGGTGATACAATAAAATATTCTGAGTACGTATCAGCCATTATATTTTTTTTTTGTAGGGAGGAGAAGGTTCACCAGAGACTTAGAGCTAGGATATATTTTATGTTTATAGTTCAAAGTACACTCACACACACACGCACACACACACTCACAAACAACTGTGAAGTCAGTCACACAAACAGGAAATTGGAGAGGAAAACAATAAATTCTTCGAGGACAACACGTTCTGACAAATTCCAAAATTCAATAATATAATCAGCATATATTCAGCTTTTTGGTGGGACAATGAAATACAAGTTGTTATTATTGGCAAGATATTTTCAATTACGTAAATTTGTCTTTCCTGTACGTGTGAGAAAAAAAAGGACTTATAAACTACACACTTATGAGTCCGGAGTAGGATAATTCTTCTAATTTTTTCGCTTTTCAAAACTCTCAATCACATAAAAACGTCAATGGAGGTATATGTAGGTATGTATAAGTAATCAAGATTTTAGTAAGTTCCTATTAGTAACACGCCCAAGCATATAGTCAGGTCACTTATCAGAATCCACACAAAATATTTATTTGAGGATAGATGCTAAAACCTAAAAGCTTAGAGGGTTGATAGTCAACTCCAAGCAATATTTTTTTTATCTGAAACAATCCTTTCAGAGGAAAACGTGCCGAAATATTGTAAAATCCGCGTTGAAATTAAAAGCATGGCATGATTTCAAGATCGTGACTCAATAGATCGTCCCAAAATAATAAAATCTGAAAGCACACACTCAAGATACTATAAATAGCTACATTTGAGTAGATGGTACACTGAGGCTAACACTAAGTAATGTAGATATATAGGTGTGTTGTACCGTGCTGAGTTGCCGTCATAAAGACTACCTAATTTTTTTTTTTTGAATACATTTCAACTCCCTAAAAAATACAGCGTTCTCATAGATAGATATAGTTATATGATTAGACTGCGTTTAAATTCCCTAGAGTATTATAATAATAATTATGGAAAACGTTTTGAGTTAAATGTAACTTTAATTGCCTAGGTTTGTTTTTCCCTTCCACACACACACACACACACACACACACATTATTTACGTATATTATGTAATTATATGCATGTACATACATAGATACATACATTGCGGCATAGAGCCGCCGAAGTCCCTTAGCATGTAAATTGTATAAAAAACTGTATTACAGCATCAGTCTAGTTTTGAAATGAAGATCCATCCTTAGAATTTCCCACTCAAGAAACTTAAAATGTGTGAGTCAGAAAATCAGGAATATGTTAAAAAGGCTCAAATTAACTCCAACAAGTTCCCACTATACTGTCTCACAAGGTTGAGGAGATGCCCCGCAAGGGAAAGAGAATATAAGAGTAGTCGTAAATAGGTATCTGTAGGATAAGAGGGCAATTTGTGACCACAATTTGGAGCAGTCTGTAGAGTATAATGATGTACAACTATTAAAATTCCCTTGAATGAAAAAAAAGTTAATGGTAGCCTCTAGAGACGTATATTTTGTCCTAAATGTCATATAACAGGATAGTTAAATGGTTGGAGAAGTAATAGGTCCATTCTATTGTTTAGCTTTTAATTATAATTACTTGAATAACTAACAATGCAAATGCTAATGGCTGAGTGATAATGATTTTCACTGCTAATCATAATAATAATACTCACTAATGTCCAAAGACCTGATACTCCTTTGCAACAATAATGATGATGCATTAAATGACGGTAGAGGCAAAAGCTACTGACAGCCCTACAGAATTATACACGGGGAACAAACAGGTAAGGACAGATACTACGCTCCTTATGCATGCATCCATGGGGAGTGTGTATAGTTTCTCAAGATTTTCAGAGTACCCCATGAGCGCGGACATGTCTTACATGAAAGAAGCTAAACTCCTGGCTTAATGAATCCAACTTCCATATTGACGGCCATACACAGCTAAACATAGGTTTTTACTTTGACAGTTATTAGGACCTACATTGAGGGGTGCTAAGTAGAAAAGCTAATACACACATTTTTTTTAGGCATTAGAAACGAAGATGGCATCAACGAAGCCCCCAACTACATGGTACGGTAAGCTTCTCATTTTTTCTTATTAATACCGTTTCGGAGAGAGCCACAGTGGTAGTGACAACCGTAATTACTACACTGTACCGAGTCTTGAAGTTTGGTCGGGAAAAGTGAGTATTTCGCACATCCACCAAACTTCTGAGCAATTTCATCCTATCCATCATTCCTGTACCGCTCCCAGGGTCTCTAGATATCACAATAACTTCACAGATAAAAAAAAAACTTTTGTACAGGCTCTAACTTCACGACTATCCCCTCCAGCTGCGGGTGCTCTTGGTGTGTGTGTACAAAAGTGTGTGTATACGTAGATACTGTTGGAGCTTCAGAAAACGTAACCGATTCCCTGTAACGCTCAGCCTCTTAACTACCTTGTAAAATGTTGATGCTCTGCAATTAACATGGATTCGCAAAGATGATGAGTGATCTTTTACTGCGAATTAACCAAACATGTTTGTTTAGCATTAGCATTTTGCCTCATTATCCCAAGTCCTCTTCTCAATCTCATTTTGAAAGGGGAATCGGCCCCAAGTTTAAGAGGATGTGAGTAGTAAGAGCTGCTCTTTAGGGGAAGTTTAACGGTTGAGTTTTGGACACACTGCTCTGTATACACTTTATAGGATGAGACTGGTTGAGTACTGATAGGATCCTGGGCCTGGTTATGTGCTTAGACTCGCATTTAAGTGCGGCAATACGGCTCTGTGACGGAGCTATTTGTGCCGCGCTATGCATTACTTATGTGCAAAAATGAGAGGATGACAGATACGGAATTGCTCTCAAGTCGGCTCAACCTCAACCAATTTAAAAACATAACCATATCAGAGTTGTACAATGCATCAAGGCATACATTTGTTTATAGATAGGTAGATGTTGTGGGTCTTGGGACAGCCTGTTAAGCTGTACAAAGCAAACGCATCCCGGACTATCGTTCCTTCTATCAGATGCTAATCTTGAAAACAAGAAACTCAAAAAAGATGGCTTGCTATATTGTTGGCATTGAAACGTCAAAATTTCGCCTACTTCTTCAGCAACATTTTTTTTTAAATGTATGCGTCATAGAGAAATAATCAAGAAAAAAAAAAGCCTAGTTCATACTAAGACCGGAGTTCCGCTCATACAAGTATACATACACACATTTATAGGTAACTCCCAGGCGGAAAATGTAAAGTGAAAAGAAGTATTTCACAAGTTGCAGACTCCGCAGAGAGTCCACACACACACATAAAGTGCAATCAGTAAATATCTCCACCCATATGATGAGCCAACAGAAGTGTATATATGCCTTATGAGAGGGTGTACCTTGAGAGAGAAAAAAAGGGTTGAAATCGTGCAAAATCAGATGCAAGTTTCATGACATTTCTAAATTTTTCTTTGCTATTTGCAAAGGGAGTTTTCTCCTGATATCGTGACTCCAGCATGATTTGTTATGACAGCTAGAGCCAGAGGAAGCCTAAACTTGCCTACACCAAAGAGATTTAAGTGAATCTACAAGACCTAAAAGGTTGATCTCATTCATACATGGGACTCTGTGTGAGAACTCGGGTTATTTTCTTCGTCACCAAACACTCCTCTAACCCTCTCGCATGCAAAAAAAAAATATATGGCTCGGAAGAATACGCAATAAAATTCAAAGTGTGAGAAACGTGACAGCGTCAAAAAAAAATCAAGTGTTTTTGACACGATGGCACTTCTGTAAGTCCGTGTACATACATAAAACGATGATAAAATTACGCAGTCCCAACATGCCACCAAACATTTCAGCACAATCACTAACAATATAATGAAATTAGATGATTTAACATTAATAATACTGGGGTTGTTACACTACGCATCCTCCCGAGTCATTGAACTTGTTGACACCCATCGGGCTAAGTAATGCTCAACTCAGCAGGAAAAAAAGACACGAGTTCATAAATGTAATTTAGTACTAATTGCACCAATCCTAATGCTTTCCAAGCCAAATGAAACGAAACATTAAAAATGGCTCAAGAGCCCCCAACTCCCAATTTATGTAGGTTACGCGTTGTTGTTAAGAAAGACACCTACTCACCCTGATTTGAAGTGCTCACACCTGAAAATAAAATTATGCAAAATAAAATTCTACTTGCGCTCATCGTTCAAAAGACTCACATCCACTATCAAGTCCATTTTTATATTAGCATTTTTATAATCCTAAATATAATGATTTATATGGCTAAATAGAATGAAACCGGTCTCTTCAGGAACACTAAATCATATAGCTCTTCACCAAGGAATTCCTCTCATATTCTCAATACAGTTCAAAAGTCGAAAGGAAACAAGATAAGAATTTCAGAACAATAATGAAACAAAAAAAATGCAGAAAGCAGGTTGAGGTGAAACCATTCCTACTACCTAAGCCCGTTATTACGTGAAGAGGCCATTACAGTTCTGTGTGAATCAGAGAATAGCTGAAAAGACCCTCGAGTATATATTAAGTACGGAGTTGGAGGAAGCAGCATGTTTCTCTTTAGTCTCGACGCAGACGAGTTTCAGTAACTTCTATGGATGGAAAATGTAAAATCGAATTAACCAAGTATACAATGGTATTATTATCTGTGTACCGTGTGGAAACGGAAGCAGCAGTCCTGCTACATGAATTCGGCCACACAGTAAAATGATATTATGGAGAGTATAAAATAAACTTAAGTGATTAGTAAATACCTCTTGAATTTGCCATGCAAAGGTTCGAGCCTATATATACATACTTACCCTCTTACAGAGAATATAAAGTTTCAGTGTGTGTGTGTGTGTGTATACATACGGTTACAGTTTTTGGAACAAAGTATAGGGAGAATCTCCGAGGTGCAATCTCCTCTATCACACCATAGTTACACATTCAAGTATTAAAGTACCATGAGTTAATGCTAATATATGAATATTGTTTTCCCTTACGAGTGGACTGTCAGAAGGGCTCTACAAACTGGCCCGATTTCAGTAAATATTGCACACAGATCTCAATTCAAGTTTCATTATAAAAATTATTTACGTATTACTTAAGTATACATATAGAATAGATACACATACACAATAATATTAGGTATGTCACTAACAATACATTTTATAAGGTATATCCTTTCCATATATGAGCTACTCAGAGAATAATTGTGGAAAAAGGGCTATAGGCAAAAAATAACAGAAAGTCAGTGGGAAAAAAAAAGAGTGGGATACATACAATTGTATGCATTGAGTTGACGTAGAGAATACTGAGCAACACACAACAACAGTATGTAATTAAATGTCAACTGAGTAACAACTAACGCTGTGGTAATTTATCAACAGCATTTGAGACTACGGCAAGTAAGTCGCATTGTGCCAAGTTTGTTTGTATCATAAATATAATAATAAGTCAAGTACCACAACATCTTCGAACAACAAGGTACTTCCTTCGTACCTCCTATATGTGTATACTTGGAAGCGTGTATACGACCATAAATTAATATGCATAATAAATATAAAAAAAAACATGATCGAGCCAAGTACAGTATAAAAACTTAAATACACCCATATATTTTATGTCAACATAACAATGATAACTGATGATAGGAATAATATAAAAAACAGGTTGAAGCCTTCAAAAAAAAACACGACTTCTAAAAAAGGAGAAAATTTTGGGATTTCAATTGATCAAGTAATTAGTTCGTCATTGTATATTGTAATACTCTCAAGGGAAACGGTAAATACAAATTAGTTTTCTCTGAGTTGAGTATTAGCTGATTAACTATGCTGTGTAAAAAAAAAATTGAGGAGTTCCTTATTGTTATTTTGCTTTTGGGCTCATTGCAACAACGCATAGAAGGACTTATTCTAATAATAATAATTAATGGTAGTTTATGCAGATTAGGTAGGTTGGTAGGTAATAGGTAGAACAGAACATAGACGGCTTGCTCTCTTGAGAGATGTATTTTGATTGCATATGGCTCAAGAGACGATACAATAATTAACTAGTACATTCTACTTGGAATAATTTAAATAATGAGTATTTGGCGATCAACAATAATAAATATTAACTTTAACGAACTCTGGTTAAAAAATCATTGTTTCCGGTAAAAGTAGTCATCACATTCAGAGCTAACGAATATTATCTCGTTAGGTCGAAGCATATCATACCATCTTAATTAAAATGGAATACAAAACATAAATACCTACATACGTTAATGGTTATGCATAAAATCAAATATAGTCATCATATGTATGTTGTTGTTGCCAGTAAAAAGTCCGCACCTCATCCATTCGACATTAATAATTTGAGTAGGAATCCTCCAATGTAGTAATACTATTCATACCATGCATGATGGTGGAAATACTTTTTTTCCTTCTCAAGGATGTGTTCCCTACACGTGTATCTATAAGCCAGCACTGGGAGTCTGCAAGCGTGCCATTACTCCTTATTACATATACATTACATGCTGGTCTAAATTTCATCAATAATTAATATTACAATTCTGAAGATGTACAGGGGTAAAAGTAGTGGAAAATCTTCCCAGTTCCCACGTACACTTGATACATAAATAAGGAGATGTGAGTATAGATAATAAAACTAGGGAAGGCATAACCCTACTTAATGTGTATTTTCTGATGGATCATCTTCCATGAACTAGTAGAGCATACTGGAGGTTTGTCTGTGTACGTGAATGGCTGTAGTAGAATAATAATCAGGAATTCCAAGAATGTGCGGCTATGCCTGGTAAGTTTGCAAGGAGTACATAACCAGCTTTGTGTCCGGATCCCCAACGGGGGACGAACAATGCATATGAGTTAATTATTAGAACGTCAAAGATTTTCTAATTAACACAACCCGGTGTAATAGAAGGAGCAGACAAACATCTGAGACTTGTTGGAAAACCTCGAGAAATGTCATTATGGATGCTGTCATTTCTTTTATATCAAGAGTTTAAATAAAAAAAATAGGAGATACAACATAGGAAACATGTCTAAAACTCGATGAAAAGGAGATGTCAGCTGCTTCATCAATGGTAAGAAAAGTTTTTAGCCAAAACTTTCTTAAACAGAGCTACCATATACAGGGACGGGGATGTAGGTATAGCATCCAGCAGGGAGTAGACAACTACCGTGGAACTTACATATGATACTTTTCCATAAAGGAATTCATCCCTTCAGAGTAGTTCTGCTACTTGGTAAAGCACTCGTCTGAGAAATAACTCAAAAGCTCTGGTCGAAAAGAGACAGAGAGAAAGGAAACTCATCTTGTGCTGTCTGCCATGCATGTGTAGCTGTGTGTGTGTGTGTGTGTATGGGTATGTGCGGAGATGAAGTATTGACGTGAATTCGACTGAGGAAAGAAGAAAAAAACCAGGTTTCAATGTGGAAGATGAGCTGATAGGTTTTAGTAGTACTTATTGTTAGACGAACTTTCTTGTGTGTGACGACCACGAGTAACGAAGGTACTATCTGTACATACAACATACTACTTACTACTACACCACACTCTCTTCTTCCAGATTCTTGGAGATTTTCTTAGCGTAGTGGCTACTATTGACACCCCCATTGTGATTGTTACTCGTACTTAAGTTGTTGCTGGTTGATGACGAACTAGTCGAATTATTCGCTGAATTACTATTGCAGTGAGTTTTCACAACCATCGAAGAGGAGTTACTAGTACAGTTTTCTTTACACAAGGATTGAACAGGATTGGCACTATTGGCACTATTATGTTGCGGGAATGACGAGGCGGCATTCACATTCTGTGCAGCAGCAGATGAGGGTAAAATGGCATTTTCCGTCGGTCCTGGACTGTACACATATGAACACGGAGACTCGGCGGGACTCAACTGACTAACTTGCTGCGCACAATTTCTTTTCTCTAACCAAATAGCATACTCAGCCTGAGCTAAAAGTCTTTCGACATGCTCGAGTTGCTCTTTATGTGATAAAAGTCTCTGCAATCCTGCCGAGTTCGAGTTACTGTCCAATGACTCAGTTCTTGACAGAATATGTTCTGTTTGATTCAGTAGATGCTCAACACGGCCTACTATTGAATTATTTGGTGAAGGAGTGGGAATGAATTGTGGTGAGTTTCCAGTATGCATAGTTGGTGACGATGCGGACGATGGATTTGTGGGGGATGTAGGTGTCCTATCGTACAATGGTGTTGAGCCTGGAGTGTTTGAACGATGTTGTTTTGGTACAGGGATAAGTGGTAACCGTCGCACATCTTCTACGGAATTCCGTCTATACTCTCTACATGTACACGTAATCCAAAATAAACAAAAATAATCAGAGGGTACAAAAAACTGAATTCAATGTGGTAAAAAAAAAACAGAGAGGAGGCACGAAAAGAACGTATTGTCAACTGAAAACTCATTTAT
This sequence comes from Allacma fusca, assembly GCA_947179485.1. Lineage (NCBI taxonomy): Eukaryota > Metazoa > Arthropoda > Collembola > Symphypleona > Sminthuridae > Allacma > Allacma fusca. The sequence goes on along the minus strand of OX359249.1, from coordinate 18,929,748 downwards.
GTATGAGAGAACTCATCAAGAAAATGCTTATCAGGTTGACTCTACTTTACAGCCATGGTATAAACTTTAAGTGTTCCCTGGACCAATAAAAGGAGTTTACCTTGCATAGACAACTTCAGGAATATCCATTCGGCCTGATTTTGAATGGATGTCAGACACGATGCCTGAATCAGGTGTAACATCGTGACTGGATTCACTGGAGCAGTAAGGAGGTGGGTTACCCATGCCGGGTAAGTGTGTTGTGCCGGGAGTTCCGAGTTGCAACACGAAGTTTCGGCCAGGGTGACTATTATTTGTGGGAGTTGTTAAAGCATTTGGGGGGATAGAGGATGCGGCATAGCGTATCCTGTCTATCGTCCGTGCTAAATCAGTCCTTGCTGGGGTTAGCCCAGTCATATTACCACTACCCCCATTATTTTGATGATGAAAACTATGAGTATGAAAGTTCATCTGTCCGCTCCGATTATTATGACTTCCATTTAAATTTGGTATTGACCCTATTTGCTCTATAGTATGAGCCAATGGTGGGCATAAAGCTTCTAGAAAACCAATAAAATATCCAAATATTCTTACCGCATCTTCAAAAACATCATTTTCTACTATATTTCCTACAATCTACATCTTTCCTACCATAGCCAACTTTTCCAACTACAAGATCCTTCTACATGTAACATGCTACATCAAAAATCAAAAGAAAGGCGAAACTTGTTTTTAACATATGTACAGAGAAATTAAATCAAATTGAATCCAATAAAGTCAAAAGAATTGTAAGTTCAAAAACAACCTCTCCTGTGAAGTAAAGTCAAGTGACCGTACATGCAAAAATAAAAATAAACTTGAATATTTAAATTAATTTCATCACAATATACATACATCCATTACTGATGAGTTGTTAAGAGGCTATCAGATTAAAATGATTTTGTGTCAAGTGAAAGCTTGTAGGAAAAACTATATTTACTTGTTTAAATTTAAACAAACCAAAAAGAGTAATAAATTCTTAAAAGAAGTAGAAAAAAAAACCAAATAAGAAAAAAAAACAATCTAACCTATAGTATGAGCAAGGTTATTACTTCGAGGTCTGGAAGTATCGTAAATTGAATCAATAGTCTTTGTTAAATCTCTAGAAATGGAGTAAATGTAGTCTCTTGGCGCTGATAAGAGAACACGGTCGGAGCCACTGTGGTTTGAACCCGTTGACGAACCCGCATTAACCATTGACGCTATCTTAACACTTTCAAGACTCGCATAAATATTGTTGGTCTCGCGATCTTCCTTAGATGAGTCAGGCTCGCCCGTGCATAATAGCGGATTTTCATGCTGGTGATTTAAATTCACCTCTCGGGAAACAGCAGGCGTTCCAAAAACTACTTTGGTTACGAGAAGACTTGCTGGAGCGGGCTCGGGGAGTCTTAACCCTTGAGGAAATCCATCCAATGGAGTTCCGGGTAGTGACTGAGATGGTCCATTTCCTAGCCTCAGTGGTAAACCTCGGCCAACACTAGACCGGTACTCTCCTAATCTCTCACCTGAACATTAAAAATGCACCTTTCAATCATCCTTCCGCTCCTAATACGGTACAGAAAAATTTATAGGAAAAATAGGGAGAGAAAGTGAGAGATTGAATCCACTTGGGAATACAAAAAAAAAGCGGGGAAGTCATACATTGATGCAATAAATCTCAACGTATCTCCATACATACACACAATAGCCTCCCTACATAGAATTCTCTGGCTGTATCTCCCATATGCCCAAAAAGAAAACGACAAACGTAAGCAAACGCATTCCATTGCAAAAGAAACAATTTCAATAAGACTATTCACCACTTACCCGGTAGTGCACGTTCCCCAAACGTTTTCCCCCGTAGAGAAGATCGACTCTCTGTCGGACCCAACATCATCACATCCGCCCGGGTATTTGAACTAGAGTTTGAATGAGAGAACCACATCCAATGAATACTTACTACTATTCCGCATCAGAAAATTCAATTACTTTAACTCTATTTTCACTCTGTTGAATGTTCCTTTTCCTACTTACTTCCTACTTTCTTTCTTCCATCCCTACCTCATCTCCCCTTTCTCAACTTCCTAATAATACACTCACCTGTACATTGGGATGCACCTTTGAACTGCTGTATTGGAGGACACCATCGTGGGGAAGATATCCGCGTTGATCAGCCCAACGTTACTTTTATTGATTGGAACGCGAGTGAGCCTACTGCAGAAGAACATAAAAACCATTCAACGAGGCTCACTTGTATTACCATGCGGTTACTATACATACTCCCCTCCTCTCTTCCTCTGTGTATGTATCCCTCTCATGAACATAAAAATATCTGTGCAAATACCACATATGTGTGTAATTACATGTCGTACACACATAAGTATCCCAATTCTATACATAAGCACACACACACACCCAGACTCAATCATCAGAAACACAAAGAGGTGGAATGAAGTACTGCTGATCCAGCTTTACTCCTCAATGTTCCCATACTAAAGGTATACTCAGAAGAAGAGAGGGGCTTTCGCATGGTAAAAAAAAAAAAGAATTATCAGTTGAATGAGTAGGATTTACCTCAAAAATCGGACGTCAGCGGAAGATATAGTAACGAGAAGAAGTAATATGACTATGGCAAATTCTAGCATCCTAGCACACAAACTAAGGACCCAGCCTGTCCATGTGGACGAAGATTCACATTCTCCACGACTCTGTTGGTGAATCAACATTATATAAGTAAGTATACGCAGGTATAATAAACATTAAGAACTCCTGTAATACCATATTTTAGAAGAAAGAACCCCATAGAAAATTATTTTCGGCCATATTAACCGTTACATATGACACATCACTATGGAAACGTCCATAACAACTTCACATCCAAGGATACGACAAATTTGTGACAGAGGGAAAGATAAAGCTCTATTTTCTCTGTGGTTTTCATCTCATGTTGGGCTCATGGAACTAGACTATTCAGCTCCCTTAAAATGCTTTATCAAAACATCAAATACTACTGTTAAAACTGTACCACGCAACTGTGACACTGCAATGGATTTGCATTGCTTGCGTGTACAATTTGTTTGATATTCGAAAATACTGTCCTAGCATGTGCAGAAGGGGGAAAAGTCATAACACGAATCCGCTAGGCCGACGATACATATGTAACATGTTTATATACAAAGTGGCTGTATCGAAGAAAAAAAAAAGTAATGGTAAAGCAAGAGAGAGAGAGAGAGAGAGAAAAAAAAAACGGTATCAAAATAAACATACCATTGCAACGGAGATAATTATCATGGTAGATAGACTAAGAACGAAGAGAGCAACTCCAAACATGGCTCGAGCTTGCAGACAACCCCAATTGACGATGAAGCCTCGTTTCTTCAGCGCTGTGCTCAAATGGTTGCTATCAGGCGAGATCCCAAAATTACCATTCGAGGAACCATTGAGGCCCGCAATACAGGATGTTGGAGCACCATTGCTCATGTTGGCAGTCCCTCGCTCATTTGACAGTCGATTATAAAAAGGGCGAAATTTAAAAAGGTATGCTAATGACACAAGGGCCACTACTACATGAGAGGTAATCCAAGCGACTTGGGACAGAATCGCATGGCTTGGTGGATGAAAATGTGCTCCTAGTGAGAGACCTAATGGAGGTAGGAGAGCTACCAAGGAGATTACAAGTATGGAATAACATGAAATCGTGTACGATTTAATGAAAGGAAATGGGAATCGGGCTAGACGGAGAGCCACTAGTATGGAGATGGTGAAGAAAGCGGGTGGGAGTGTTGAGACTATGGGAAGCCATGTGGGTCTCGACACGGGTGAACAAAATGATTCTGACAGAAGGATAAAAGCTCGAGATGCGGAGGTTGCGAACAAGAACAATAGGATTACCGAGAACGGAGCAAAATCTGTCAAAAAAATTGAAGACCTTTGAGTAGGCTCGCCTATTTTCATTTTCATCTCGATTTTCTTCATCTAAATTCGTTTCCAGGCCCGTAAGCTCTCCGAAATTCTGTGTACTCACAGTCTTCATAAGTATTCTCACAAATTTATACCCCATCGGAACGGTCGGGCCTCAGATGCATGTTCCGAACAGTCAAACTCAAATACACAGAAGATCTACCCTACAGGTGTACACCAACAACTTTCTTCTTTGTGATTATGTAAGCAGTACTTCGGAGCCGCATCAAATGCTCACTTACAGAGCCAGGTTTTCTTTTACTACTCCATTATCACAGTGAGAGCTTACAGGCCGTAAAGTCCTATGAGTATATAAATATGTGAGTATATAATAAGTTAAGAGTAAAATATTCTTACCTCGTAGTTGGAACTGTAAGGAGTACAAGACGGCAAAGGCAAATAAAAGGCAGAGGACACTTGTAATAGAAAAGAGGATGCCCATCAATTTGCACTGGTGTTTCCATGCACCACACAGAGCGTCACAAACTATGTATTTCAGCCCTCCTGAAATAATCATATTTTTTATGATAATGTACACAAGCACAAATACATACATATCTACTCCTGGATAGCCTTACATCCCTGTCTCTGCCATATATTATAAGGTACATCCTAGCTATTTACGTCGTTACAGACAGTCAAAATTTGCCTCACACTTCTTCCCATAAATTCTCTGGAAAAACTCTTTTATTCCCTCCAACTCTCCTCTCGTCCTGTCATTTCTTTTAACTTACCTCCCGGTAATAGTCACATTCAAAGTAATCCCAAAAAAAATGCACACAAACATCTACAGTTTAGTAGAGCGACCCTAAACTTTACTATTGTAAACCTCCAACGTGCATGCTGATGACCTCGAGCAACCCTGCTTGTTTTAGTTTCGAGCTCAATTTGTACATACCTACAGATGTAATAAAACCTTTCCTGAACCTATTGGTGTTTATCATGTATTTGCCCACGTGGTGCTACATACGGGTCTGCACTAGCAGCTAGACAGCTACCAAAGACCACCGGATATTCCAAATGCACGGTGCAATGTGAACTATAGTGTGATAAGTTGTACGACACATAAAATCTACCATAAATGTCCCCCTATTCATGTATCCCACATTATTGCGAGTGCAGTCCCACGAACTCCCCAAAGTATTGCAATGCATGTCAACACATAATAAGAATCAGTGTGTGTACATAATCATACACATAGATATATACATATTGGTGATGGTAAACAAGAACATATTTTGTTGGTACATTGGTCTCTTACAACAAACCAACTCAACGTTTCTTGTATTAAACATGCGTCATTATCATTTTACAATATGTGTCTATTTGTTGTCTCTTCCTGTTACTCACAGTGGGTCCCATCCATATTAATGGGGATTCGTGTGTGAGGGTGAGTGAAATAGAGAGAGAAGGAAAAAATATACTTCTCCTTACCATTCTCGTGGCGGGAGTCGGAATTATCTTGACCATTTGGACCACTCTCGCCTTTCCAGATCCCCCTCTTCCCTTGAGCATCACCAGGGTTGGAGGAACCCAAATAATTCCTTCCAGAGCCTTCATTGACTCCTGAGTCGTCCTCGTCATAAACATAGGGATTGGCTCCATCCCCTCGGCTTTCGTCCAAATGGTTCGAAGAGCCACTATTCCCCGGATTCGGACTGAAACGATCATGATGGTTGTCTCTATCTTCGACCACACCACCATGACCAGCCTCTCCATAGAAATCACCATTGTCCTCTGTGATTGTAGTCCGGGAAGTAGCCAGATTACTCGGGTTTGGCAGCGTATGTTTGGGAATGGCTATATTATTTGTCATCTGATCCATATTGTACATGGTCGACGAGCCTTTTGAGCTCACGGGTGATGGAACAAAAACGGGATTTTTAGGATTATGTCGTTGCACTACTTGTCCATTTCCAGAAGTCCCAGCAGCAGCCGCTGCCATGGAATTCCCAGCCGTTCCTCCATTCGAAGAACTACCCTGTTGCTGTGTAGTAGGATTGAATGAGTTACTACTGCTGCCATAGCCCCGACTATGTGCAGTATCTGCAGTGTAGTTAACTTCCGGTCCGTGTGAACTCTCTGTTGCATGCACGCCATGATGAGGAGGGAGACCAGGATGGGGAAGAAGAACCATTCGAGAAAAAAAAATAAATGATCCCCTTTAGTATTTTTCAAGCAGGAATTAAAAAACAAGGGGAATGTAACGACGGGGGAATGGATTTTCCTAACGATACATATTATGAAATGCCTCTTCAATAAAAATGTTCTGTCGCTTGAATAAAAAAATGCACACTACTGAATGTAATTACATATGTATGTCAGAATGGAGCATCGGATAAGGTAGTAATAATAATGTACGGCAAAAAAAAGACATATGAACCAAAGAAAGATACAGAGAAGGCATACACACACACACACACACATACACACACAGTCTCCTTCCAATAAATCCTGAAAAACTCATTTCGCCCGCATACACTCCGTTTCAACTCCCTTAGTGACTTCGACTCATCTAAATATGGAGAGCGAGTCGAGGAAATCTCTTGTGTGTAAAAACTCGAGTATTTTCATACATTTTTTTCCCTCCTCTCTATAGGCCCAAGTCTCTACTACTTGAAACTCCTATTCCTCCGCATCCCTCCATTGCATTATTCTTCTGCATGCCATCACTTTTCCACATATCGTATTCAAGCGACCAAGTTTTACTTTGTATTAACATGAATGGCGGGTGTAGCAAGAAACATATTCATTAGACCATTACCATGAAAATCAGACATCGTGGGTTCCCATTGGGGCATTCTCCCGGAACTTCCTGCTAAAATACGTGTGACAGCAGGGTTCGAAAGAATAGGATTGAAGTCGAATGCTTCTCCTGGAGCAGCTGGAGTTATTCCAAGTAAAGGATGCGCGTCGGAATCAGTCCCCGAGTCACCAGCTCCATTATTTGTTCCTCCTGGAGATACCTTTGAGAACACGGCATTCACATCTTTCTCTAAAGGCTTCCCGCCACTTCCCAGCTGACCACCTGGGTTACTTGCCGTCAAAGGTCCTCCACCGCTTAAACCCCCTTCTCGACCATGATCTTCCTCCGCTGACGACCCCTGACCACTTGGGAGAACTCCACTTCCACCCGAATTCACTAGAGTTCGATTTAGTTGATTGTTATTTAGAATATTTAAAGTTTTATCGCCGCTAAGATTGGGATCCGGCCTCGACGAACTGGGGGATGATGGAGATTTGACCTTGTCTTTGAGATGAGGTGAAGGTGTTTGGAAATGTCTTGGTGGTTGCGTCGACAAATGGGGTGGATTCAGAATTAGCGGTGGTGGCGGTGGTCGTCGACCGAAAGCTTCTCCGCCTCGTGACATACGGAGGAAACCCTCATCTGAAAATAAAATTAAAACATAATGCATTATTCATCCGTCCTCATGATCAATTTTAAAAGCCCAACCTCTCTTTCTGTTCCTCGACACGGACTCTTTAACATGGTTTAGCTCGAAATGTACCAACACCTTTGGCATCGGTTTACATACATACATGTGAGTGCATGTAATTATGTTATTTATAATGACGTTACAGAGCTACTTTCACAGACCGTATATTTCATCTAGGTATCTATGTGCATTGACGTAAATTCTCCATAAATGCCACATTCTTTTCCCATTTAGTCCTCACTCCTCACCCCTTTCCTTTCCCAACTGCTGTTTGCATGTAGAACTTTTTGGGAACTGAGAGCATTATTATAGGACCATTAGTACAAATCAAATCTCACGATTATAACCTTTAGAAAATATTCCTCTCTCCTCTCACATATCCTCATGATCCATCCCTTCCTTTGAAAAAAATGAATTTGAATTTTACATTTAAGGATGTGAATTACACATGGTGTACATAAAAATTTCTCAAGTAATCATATTATCCTTCATTGAGGATACAATCATATGTCTAGAGTTACATTGCGTGTGAAAAGATTAAAAGGACGCCCTCGTTCCCAAATTGAACATATACGGTATCTTAATCTACAGCGTCACCTACACACATTAGAGAAGAATGGAGCACACACTCCATAAAATCCACGATTAAATAGGAAAATTTTTGAGAGAAAACCCGATCCGCACGAAATGTATTACCAAATACTAAAACCTACATAGATATACATATTGTAGATACTCACACAAGGTTAGAGTGTGATGAGCTGCAACCCATCATACCCAAATACCAGAGTAAGACAGAGAAAAAAAAATCCTGCATAAAATTGTTCATTGTTACATATATGCAAAGACATATAATGCTACAAAACATGAAATAACTTTTTGAAACAACTCATACAAATGCAACGAGCACGGCCATCCATCTGTAACATATGCAAGGAGAAGAAGAGAAGACCTTCTAAAACAGCCGAATCAACAACAACCAAATGTTCAAGAATGTAGCAGAAGGTACCTTCATTTTAGGTACTCGGAATGAAATCATAACTATGAATTGTGTAACCCCACAGGGATGAACAGGTTGCTGCAATGTCATACATTATGATTATGACATTCATACAAATGGCAAAACGAAGAGACCTGATACAATGCCATATTGAGGGGATAAGTGAAACCGGGGGAAATGTCTTTTTATCCTATGATTTATCGGGAAAAATGTCGAGATGGAATGTGGTTCAGATTGCTCAAACAATCAATTTTTTATCGATGGGAAAAACTCTCCTCATATGACTCGCGTCTCGCTTCTTCCCTCTCTGTCTACCGCACATACAGAATAATATTTTGCCTCGTGTTTGACTCTAGTAGCTTCAGTCCTAGCCGAGTAATAGCATCCAACTTAAAAAGAGCCTCAGTGAATCAAGTGGAACAAGAAAGAGGGAGAGGAAAACGGAGAAATGCGGAAAAGGAGTAAAAGGACCACGGCATAAGTAAGCAAAATAGCAACTATGTATATAGTTACATAGCCATACATAAAAATCTTTCTCCTTCAATTTCTTCAGCCAGACTCGATCAAACATGCCCTTAATATCCCCGCTTCCCGAGTCGAAGAAGGTAGTTCCTGAAAGGGAGGAAAATTTTTGAGAAATATTGCCACACCAAACCGAAACTGGTACCAGAAGCTATTTATGAAGGAGCCATTTAATACAACAAGGGAATGTCGGGAGCGGACCGGTCAAAGATGATCGCTTCAATAATCCCAACATCCCACTAGCACGTGTAGTACTTACCTACACACGTATGTATACATACACTGCACATGCTTAAAACTGTCCTGTAAACTTATGTATATTCTAACATCGGCGGACTCCACACTCATGTTTCAGCTACCGCACCGCATACTCTTTGTTGTTAGAACTTTAGAACACCCTAGCCCTTTCCCAAGTTCACAAAGCTGACCGCAAGGTCCTCAACTAACTAGCAGTCGACAGACATAGCTTTCTATAAAATTAAAGACTATATTAGAGCTGTTGAAAAACAGTAAGGTCCTCAAGAGGACGCACTTCTGGCGAAGTTGTCACAAAAGAGTAAACAAACACTCCTTGAGTTGATTTCGTTTCTTTGGGTTGAAAACTAAAAAAAAAAATCTTTTGATTTCATACGATCTAGAAGGCGGGAGATCGACAGAAGGCATGAGAGAGACACAGAGAGGGAGAGAGAGAGAGCGAGAGAAAAGCCCATTTCATCCTCGATTTTTCAACAGTGAAAGTGTGGATCTCGTACCCCCAGTGGGAACCGCCTCCTCAGCCTATTGTCATTTCAAGGCAGTCACCATTCAAAATAGAGCCGAAAGACAATCGACAAATCTGAGATTTCGTCTCGCTCCACCTACAACAATCTCATGTGTGTGTGTGTGTGTGTGTGTGTGTGTCTTCCCCTCATGTATTAGAATGTGTATAGATGTTACGTCCACAAGTAGTGTATCTAAAAATACATAATAAATTCCATTTCTTCGTCGTCTCCATCTTCCAACCCTTCTCAACCGTGATTGTTCTCTTGGTTTCATTTATGTGTGTACAGGAGCAAGTTCTTGTCTTTCCTCACTAATGCCCCTCCGATCAAGAGGAATAGGGAATTGTGAGCGTGCATACTCTGTAGCCCCGACATTGTTCTGCATCTTATGCATTGGAGTCTCCCAATGAAACATAACTTAGGTGAAAAACGTACTCACGATCAAATGCAGTAGTCACAGTCTGAGGGGAAAATACCGAAGAACATATACAGTTCCTGGGAATATGGTAAAGGCACGAGGAGTGGGGAATCCATGTGTGGAATAAAAGTATCCACCGACCATACCATTCCTGAATCTTTTGCCTCACAGTTTTGAAATCTGAATATAAATGTATGGCGTTCGTTGGAGTGTAAAAATGGCGATAAAATAAAATGGGGGAAAGTATCCTTGCTTCTTTCACCACACTATAAATACAATTGCTACCCCCCTAGCCAGGTATAAAATACAATGAGATGTAACTCGTGTCGTACTCTCCATTTATCACTTTTATGGATTTTGGATGAAAAATCTATTCTTCCATTACAAGAGTTACGAGTTATGACGACTCCAACAGCAGTAGCAGCAGCAGCCTCTCAAAGCCACTCTTTCCCCCCTTGTGGATATCTCTTCACTTCTATCCCTCTCTCTCTCTCTCTCTCCCTCGCTCATTCTCTTCTTGTTCTCAGGACCATTTTTTAACTCCAATATCTGCATGTAGCGGAGCTGTGTGGTTCCACCAGAAGTATTATACACTTAAGTGGAACGGCTTCTTCTATTTAGAATAACAATATATGAGTATGCATAAAATCTTAAACACTTGAGGGGGGAAGAGCTAAGGTTAGCCTTCCAGGGCAGGCAGGTGCGATCCATATATTTAGAAAGCATACTTACTTATACCACTCCTCCAGAAATGATACCTTTTAGCTCTTCAGCTATAATAATCATAATAATATCTACCGGGAGCATCTTCGTACCTATGAGCCCCTCGTTTCCTTTCGCGTTCGGCATGGCCCATGTAAAGAACTCAAAAGGATCAGTTCCGCTGATGGTGCATATAATACCATGTTGGGTGAGTCCTTTGCATTGTACTTGTGCATTTGTAATTTTGTGTACATACATATTACTGGAGGAAAAAGCACAACCTTTAAATTCTCCCTTTTGAATTCATTTGCACAACTATAAATGTGATCATTAACTTTAGTAAAAGTAACGGTGGTGATATCAAAGGCGAGTCAAAAACTACTTGAGAACACGGGCTTAAAAAGGCATATTTCGGCTGGCTCAGCCTTGCTCGTACAGGTTGTATGTACTTGACTGGTTACAGATAAGTTATAATTGCTTTATGCTCATGCACTTACACAGAAGAGGATTGCACAAGCCCATTGCATATTAAATTAACTTTTATAATTCCCATTCCATGTTTGGACTCTTACTATCTCCCACAAGTATTGCAACTACATACCAGCTACTACTTAATCCCCGTCCCATCAATAAAACGGACGCGCGTGGTCCTAGCCCAGAGTATTAATTCATTTGGCAGCTCTCCTTTCTCTCCAAATTATAATATCATACTGGAGCTCTTAAATCTTTCACAATCCTATCTTCTCCCCATCTTTTATCTTGTCAAAAATACAACAAATCACTTTCCTGTCGAATTTACAAAAGTTTTGTTACTCCGACCAAGCCTGTCTAGTGAGTGTCAAAATCATTAAATCAAACCTGTCATCTTCCCTCTCCTTTCCTATTCCATCCCAATGCAACATTGTAATCAGATTGGGGTTACTTTTGTTAGTAAGCCGTCCAGTCTCAGATCTCCTGTCTTTCTTGTCAGTATCCGTGTTATATGTATGTATGTCTTGGCAGAGACTTGGCGTGCAGTGCACGGCATTGTGTAGGAATGTTCAAGCACAGCACTAAATTCTATCACGTAAGATTTACCGCTACTACAAATTACATTAACATCAGAGCAGTATCCTTTCAAAAACAACAATAACAAATAATAACAGGGGTATTGGAAAGTTTACGTGCACAAATCCCATTTTTTACGGACGCATGAGTATCAGGATCAGTAAAACCTATCTACAAAAACAAATGTTAAACAAGTATTTATACAGAAAAAAAAAACCCTTCGCTCCTACAAATTGTTCATTAGGACGGAGTGTAAACTGCAGGAGAAGATAAATCTGTTGAAAATTTATCATTGCTATTTACCCATATTCCAGCTTTTTTTTCCAGCTCAACCAACAATCTATTCTATAATAGCTGGGACTGACTCACTATGCATACCCATCATAAATTCATAATGCTGGGACTCTTTCCTGTGTAATTGAAATATCTATACATATGCATAGATAGCTTTGAATTTCATTACGAGGTATAGTACCAATGTAGTAATCCCTGCAATAGAAGGGAGCTCTATAGTAAGTGGAGGCAAGAAAAAGAAATGCATTTCTCCCTCTCGGAGCACAAAAAAACGCTCAAGTTCGAGTACACAGAGAAAAACCAATGCAAACATACCCAAATGTTTGCAATTGAGAAAAGCTCCTCATTTCTCATTTCTTGATACGTGCGTAAACACATACATAGGAAGAGTTTGCATTTCATTCACATTTTTGCTACTCCTCCTGCTGTTGTTGTTGTTGTTAAAATGAGAACTGAATCCAGACAAGTATTCATCTGAGTTTGTACGTATAGACGTGAGTGACTCATATTAACAGGGGAGAGAGAGAGAGAAAAAAAAAGAAGAAAAATTCATTTCCTTAGAGCTGGAGTGATGTGAGACAGAGAGGATTGGAATAAATAGTAGAGAAAAACATTTCTCCAGTTATCCAACATAACTCCGTCATATATCTTTTGATGTCTACATGTGTCCAAGCCGCAACCTTAAAACTCACATTTATGCTATGCAAGATCCTTTTTATACATTTTTTTCGTCTTCGTCTCTCCAGCAGCCCAATGCAAAGCATTTTCTCCATCTCTCGTCATGTCTAACTGAATATATGTTTCTTACTGGTTTTCTGGTTCTGGTTCGGTCATGCAAACACCCACATATCAAGAATATTTTATTCTGCAAGTATTTTATTTATTTGGCAGGATCTCGACCTACATATACCTACAAGATCCAAATGCAATGTCTATGGGATGAGAGAGCCTTGGGAAAACACAGACACATAGAAATATAATAAGATGGCATGCACTCAAATGGTTTCTGTATACCTATGTGTATGTGTAAAAGGTTACTTCTATACGACCACATTTATATTACTGTACCACCAACACCAGTACAAATAATGCGACTACCAAGACCCAGAGGATCAACTTGAATGTTCAGTCAGTTGAACTCAACTTCAGCGTCTCTACTTTCTACTACTTGAGTATTGAAAGATACGACGTCCGTAAGGTTACTTCAGACTCCCAGCAAAAGCAATTGCGGCATCAACCAAAACCCACGAACCAAATTCACAGATATTCCATGTAAAAATATATAATAATATTTTTACTTGCTTGTGCATTTTTTTCCCCTCTCGCTTCCTATCAGGGTGCATTAGCTAAAAAATATACATTGAAGGAATTGCCGTGACATGGCTCCTCCGGATACAACTTACAAATATACACTTGTTCTCATCCTTAGACATACACGCATCACGGCAAAAATGTTCAACTTATATCAAATTCCAGCCAAGACTATTGTGAGAATGCTCAGCCAACCTTAAACGTCATGGTTATGTAAAAGGCAGAAAGAGACTGGGACTGGTGGTTGGACCCACTGTCTTGCATACATATATATTCAATACTGACTCTCTTAAGTATATATCTATCTACAGGAAAACGCATGCATTAAACTAAGCTTGTACTAACTTTACTTCTCTTGTGAGTCCTGTCCCTGTATCACCCCATCCCCATATCTATATCATGCAAAATTTCGAAGGCATATCTTTGACTTTGAAAATACATGTTATTACTAACTACTTATCCTTAGGAAGGACGGAGCGAAACATACACACATGCAACAATCCAACCCAATGGGTTACGCACATACACCCTTCTGCCAGAAAACTACCTCATTTCCATTTACTCTTTAACATGGACATAATTTATGTTTCATTTATTCATATCCACAGAAAGGAGAAGAAATATCTCGCACCCTGACTCTCTCTCTCTCTCTCTCTCTCTCTCTCTCTCTCTCTCTCTCTCTCTCTCTCTCTCTCTCTGCAGTACATACTGAGGCACTGGATAGTGGTCGTGGTGAGTCCTATGTGTCTTTGAGCTCTCACTGCTCGTTACTACATGATCATCAGAGTACCCATCATTCCATCCTAAATCCTATTTTTCCAATTCATTAACTTGTCACCCTGCCACCAAGTCCCACAACCTTTTCCCAGATATATACAATCAAAATCACTGCAACTTTCACACACTACTGGCCTATTCCTACGTGGAGATGGATAGATTATTACTCCATAGACTCGAACACACGTTCAGTCCACACACATGGAAATCATCGGGTTGCTTGACTCCATCCGTGCTCTTCCACACGTTGGCTGACTCAACCCCAATGGCAACAACACGGAATAATAAAATGACACACAAAGTGGAACCAGATATGCACAGTTAGCATTCTGATCTGTATCGGAACAGACACCCTCCAAATCATTCGGGTACAGTCTGCTACGCATACTATTGCTACACAAATAACACTATCTGTATCTATACATAAGGAAATACTTCATGAAGTCACAAAGATACCGTTTATCCTGATGTTAAACCCTGCCTCGTCCTCCTCTCCTCCTCTCCTCTCTCACTCTCTCATCCCCTCTCTCATGCACACATACATAGAAAATACCATTTGTCAGACTCATGTTACATTCCGTTCCTGTTTTTTTTTTCTGCAGTGTTATCGCATAGTAAAAATCATAATGTAGACATTCAATCGAATTAGTTTAAACCCTGGGTAATATGACGCAACCACATTTAAGTAGAAGTTGAACTTGACAAATAAATGGAGTTTGAGCCTATCCTCTCTCGCCTTGCTGAAGTTACACAGTAATAATCCAGTAAGCACGGAAAACTTGCAAAAGTTGCTAATGTCATGCAGTCATTATAATAATGCATACCTCCAAATAATCCAAGTGGTGCGTGTGCCCATACGTGTGAGCTGAAAAGGCAGAAATTACTATCTAAGCACTACTAAGCCGTCATAGTCTGTGCAAACAAAATCGATTGTGTGAGAAAGTTAATGGATACTGGCACAACAAGGGAGAGATGGGAATGGGTTGAAAAATACATCTGTAACGGTTAACATAAAGAGTAATGTGTAATGCTGTCATGTAAAATAATTTTCCCTTGTTGGTCCATGTGCTACCATAACAATAGTAATAGTAGTTAGTAATAGTCTTTGTTATTACCATACTACCAACTTTCCGTCTGTTCAAATTAAGTTGCATGCATAGAGCCAAATCATCTCCCTCCCCCATTGTAGTGCACCATGCATGACTATAGGGATGACGGTCAAGTAATCGGAAGCAATAGAAAGACACTTCTCTAAGTTCAAGGGAATTGATACCCAAACAAATATCCTCTTTAACCAAATCAAGAAGAAAGGAGGGCTGCAGCTTTTTTTTTTTTTTGTTACATAAAGTACATTAAAAGTGTGGAGACACACCAATACACACACTCACACGAGCAGAACCAAACGGTACCTTTTCCTACAGTGGAAAAAATTAAAGGGACGACAGAGAGAATGCAATTCGATGAAGTTACATTGACTTAATGGTACGACGTCAGACAATCAATTACATGGCACATAGCAAGCTCAAACTATCTCATCTCCCCTAAAACCCTCCTAAGTTCCATTCCCTTATTCAATTGGAATGCTCAAAAAAACGACAGCATGGACAAAGTTGAAATCTTGGGCTACATATCTAAATTTCTAACGATAGCACTCCCAGGATTTACTACAAAAGAATGCGACGATGAGATGAGAACGGTATGGGATTCGATTGCATTGGGTATGGGATGTTTTACTATCGCTGGGGAATTTGGTGTCCGTAGTGTTTTCCCTGGTTCATCCCCAGAAGTATGTATGGAGCATTGGGTCTCTTATGAAGCGGGGTCTCTGGATGTCTTTGGGAAGGAGAGAGAGAGAGAGAGAGAGAACTAGGAGACACCAGGAGAGAGAGAGAGAGTCAGGAAGGAGACAGACGAAAAGATGAACGTACACTACTAGCAAGAGTGCTAATAGCATCAGCACTCGCGAGGGTTTCCAAAATCCAAAGGCACAGCCAGCAATACTATGGAGTTGAGTGAAGCGACAGAGGAACGATTCGTTTACGAAGGGGTGAAGTGCACTCAATAAATCCTAATAGTTCCATCAGCTGGAGTGAAATCAAACATGAGGATGGAGTCATTGAAGCTGTAGGGAAGTCTCCAGGTCCTTTGGCTCAACTATGTATGGTCTGGTCGTGTGGTGGGTTCAGCTATGTGTGTTGTGCCCAGCTGTCAGTACAGGTCAGAGAGTCGCGTCAACTGATATGAACAGAAAGGCAATGGCAATCTCAGCCCATTAAGGTGATTCTCAGGGGTACCATTCCTGACTTTGGGAAACTCTTTAGTTATGAGTCCAACGGAGTATAAGATTGGCTGATCAGTCGACTTGAACAACATATCTAATCTTGGGTGCCTTCTCTCTCTCTCTCTCTCTCTCTCTCTCTCTCTCTCTCTCTCTCTCTCTCTCTCTCTCCTTGTATAAGGCAAGACGGGATATTATATATCTATAAATGTATACGGGTAAGTGTATGAATCCCTAAACTATAGCCCAACGTAAATATCTATGACCTTTCCCTTGTTCCCCTTCTCTCTCTCGTCTCTCTCTCTCTCTCTTTCTCAATGTATCCTCTTCCCCAAATTCTTTTCTTCTGTTTCACAGAATATTTCTGTACTACAAAAGTAAGTAAGTAATAAACATGGAGGAAGGTTTCCATTCCTATACAATGAGTCTTATCCGGCTGCCTCTTTCCTCTGCACATTAGTGTACTTGTACTTATCTGCTTCCTACTGCTTTTTGTCCCTTAAGGAATGACTGGCATGCAGAAGAGAGGAAACATTCATTTGTTGTGAAGGAATACCCTGCCATTATACATCAGTCTCAATCTCCATGAATCGAAATGATTTCTCCCGTGTGCCGCAACAACATTTGCATTCATTTCTCCTGTGCACTGTCACGAGGAGCAGCCAACGTGCTGGGAATGGAGCTAAATTAGTGCTTAGCGTAGTACAAAAAAAAAGAGGAATATAAAAGTGAAACAAAATCAAATCTGGCAATTTAAACTGCCTCCTTCCTTCCCTTCTGCCTAGAAACTATAAAAAAGTCTAAGTTTCACTATCCCCAAAGACGCATCATCGAGAACCAAATAAAGTCCTTAATATATATTTTTTCCCTTCCCTTCCCCTCCATGCACACTTTATAATTCCATAATGTGCAGTCGTCTTTCTCCCTTTCTTCTTCTATAGAGACACTCGCACACACACAAGAAAATAATAGAAAAAACTCCTGCAAAACTGCTCACACAATGCAAAAACCTTTAATACAATAAATTCTTATGGAGCTCCCCAGAAATGCTGAAATATAAGTTGTCTGGTATTTATACATAAATAGTTATAAATATAAACAAATATATAGCTGGGAAAGGGGAGAAAGGGCATAAAAAACCATTTATCTTGGAGCCAAAATTCCTTTAAAACTTTGGTTTAAACGCCGGTTTTAACGAAGAAACGAACCTTCATGTAATTACATACGGACCAGCCATATTTCCCCCCTTATACAGACCCCTCCTGCCCTCATATATTTTTGATAGGCATGTATGGGGGGAATCTGTATTTGATGCTCGCAGGAGTTGCATATGTAGTTGGGTAAATATGTTGGTAACCGAGAGCCAGACAGGGTACACAGTTGAATGAGTTAAGCTTGAATTCATTCAACTTTTTTTCCCTTTTCCCCTAAAATCTCGTATTCTCCCTGGTCGCATTCTCTTCTTGCCTCTGTGAACTTCAGTCAAAGTATCTTAAATAAGAGCATTCGCTTTTATTTCCCACTTCTTTACTTACTACTACACAAAATGCCAATAGAGTTTCTATGTTCTTTAAATCCAGTGTGTAGTTAGTCGACTTGGAAGTAGTTACACAAAGGAGGAGAAAGAATGGGAGAGAATTAGAAGGAAAAGAGAACACTACAGTACACATAAACAATACGTAATGTACACCTCAATCCTTAGGGATCCTCTGTCCGTGAGAGAGAGTCGGGAAATAAATCAACTGGAAGTACATATATATGTACGTTACTTCAGTCGGAGTAGTCGAGAACCTTCAAATTAACACAAAATTAAGTGCATACCTTTGAAGAGATCTTCCACATCTGCGACAGGAGGACTGGAGTCGGCTTCTGCGGATGAATCCAGGAATCCAAACATGAGGGCGAGGAGGTAAAGTGACCATAGCTGAACCCGACACTTTTTAGGCCTCCCTTTTGAATGGTAAGTGAATGGCCAATCCATTCCACTTCTAGTAGTAGTAGTCAATCTAAAATTCCCAAAGACATTGTTATTAGATGGGGTTGCTCAAGCGAGGACAAACACGGACACATGATATTAGTGTAAACATCACCATTTGTAAACCTAATTGTGAGGATGATGAAGTATAATATATCTATATGACATCCTTAATTATTATAAACTGATAACCAATATACTGATGTTTCATATCGATTTTCTCCGCTCCATAGCCAGTCTAGGCTCTGGGATTACATAGAATATTTGCATAAAACACAATTCAAGCACATCCTAACCCTAACCTACATAGCAATCAACCGCAATGAGCAAATATACACAATGATTATTGATATTCGTCCATAATCACGTGAAAACATTTCCATAACAATAATTTATTTCCTGTCAGACCGACAATATTCATTAAGCAGCGATCAGCAAAACAAAGACTGAGAATGCAAGTGTGCGCGGAGCAATGAGAATCAATTAAAAGCAAATATCTCCCCGGTGATAACTGATGGACGTGCTAAAGTGTATCAAGTACATAAGGAGCTGATTGAGCTGATAACACCCTGTTGTACCACCAAAGCAATGTAATTATTATGATTACTAGACAGAGAGCCTAGACAAGAGGAAACGGATTAGGAAGTGAATTATACCAGACCCCTATTTTTCAGTCATGTTTATCCTCATAATGAGAAATTTTAGTACAGCTGATAGAAAAGATAATCACAAGAGCTAATCCCCCATTCCCTAGTTTAGCACACATTTTCAATTCGGCATCAAGTACGAACGTCCGTCCTAATCACGGAATCTAAATACGTGCACAAGGAGTGCACCACCCAAAGGAAAGCCTTACTGCTACTTATGCTCAATGGCCCTATTTCAACATTTACATGCACTCCCTGCAAAAGTGGAGAGGAAGAGATTTACGTCTGATCATATGCACCAGCAATGATAGGAAATGAAGGTATCTCGATACCTTCATGTTCGATTGTCTATGTTTGCCTGCCACTATGTGTGTACTGAAGAGTAAGTGAAAAATTATTCTACCCACAGAACAAATCCTTTCTGCTCTCTTGTGGACCAAAGGCTACCCCCCACATGCAGTAGAACTGCGTGTGAGTGAACATGTTCACTAGCTAGCAGAGGGATTAAGTTCGCCCTACTTTACAATCACCAATGTAAACGAAATGGTTGCTGGTCTGAGGGCAAAAAAGACTATGAGTGTGGATATAATATTGCTAGAGCTGTTCAAGAGCAAGAGCGAGAGAAAGAGATGACAGTTGCTTGTTGTCACAAGAAATCTCAGAGAATCATACACATGTTCGTTTCCCCTTTTGTTTTCCTTTAGGTTTTCTCCATTTCATGCAACTAACCTCCACTTCGACGAGGATAGGGAATCAAGGCAAAGGACCTCAATGAGGAGACGAGGCAAAACACAACAACAGTTGAGAGTACGTGGTACATACAACAGTTGTACACATTTTCTATACGGCAAGATGACAAAACCTGCACGGTGGTGTGAGTTGCTTGTTTGTCTCTGAGAGTTGATCTCATTCACCACATTCAACACACAGACACAGACAGAGATGTAAAGAGAAGCGAGAGAGAGAGAGAGAGAGAAGATCTGAACATCCATGTGGCTTGTATGAGGTTGACTGAGTAAAATTCAACTGTCCATCCTCAAACTAGCAATGAATCTACCAATACGTTCTCAAAACTGAATCTCGTTTCGCTCTTTTGTCTTCGCTGCTGTAGCTTTTGCTCTTTCGCTGGTTTATTCGCTTTACTCGCTGTATGGTTCTTTCCCTAAACAGTTGCATGCTCTACAAAGTTCTCCTTCGACTAGACTCTCTTGAATAATTAAAACCTGTGGGACATGCAAATAGGAAATGGGAATTGCACACTCGACAGCCACTAAAATCTCTACTCACCCTAACTCGCTCTGCATGGTTTCTATCTATAGAGAAAATCCTCGACAAGAAATTGAGTTTGAGGGATGATCGTGTTTTAAGAGCAGGACTTGTTGTACACACAAACACAAGTGCGTATCCACAAAACTCTTGATGCTCCCATGGTAAGAATAACTCTCGGATTGTTGCCTTATGTATTCTGTCTTCAACGACTACTAGTTAATACAACCGCATGCATCCTCCTAAGACAAAATCTTCACATGGCTTTACATGGAAAAATAACAAAAAGGCTAGGGAACCAAAATCATCCTATGGTAGAATGACATGTCTGTGTATATATATGTATGTAGATAGTTACAGGCAGTGCCAACCAGCAAACAGCCTTTGCCTTCACACACAAATAAATATCTGAGAACTTGTCTTACCATGTCTTTTACTATCTCCAGAAGCCTATGTGTTTATGTGTATTTCTTCAGCGGGAAGGCAAGAGATTGAGCTTTTGGATCATCTCAATCTCAAGGTATGTGATACAGACGCAGAAATGACGTCCTCATGGATTTAAGTATGCATGTGAGGCTGTATACATTCAATAGAGTGCGAGTTCATGGATAGATGAAATGCTGGTGAAACAGGAGCGGAAAAAGCAAACATTCCAAAAGGGCCAAAACTGAAATGCAACAGTCAGTACAGGAGCAGATACACCTCAAAATTCTATTCTATTCTCAGAACTATTCTCTCCAGCAGATCTTTCCCTCTCTCCCTCCGATGCAACTCATATGGAACGAGAGAATGAATTTGTGAGCAACATTTATGCTCCTCATCTTGCCTTCCTTTTGGCTTTTTACACGCACTCACATATATTATAAGTTACTGCAAGCATGTCTTTTGTAGTGGAGCTCAGAGGTTTGTGAATGTGTGCGGCGTTTGCCTTGAGTCCTGCATTATTTCACAAAATATTTAGAATCCGGTAGCTGTACTAGGATCCAAGTACCGGCATGCTACCGTAACCATTTGAACCTGGTATGTTGTCGTACTACATGGGAGATAGTCAAGCGAGAGAAAAGGAACAAGCCGGCATCAAACTCATTGCTTAAAACAAAGCTTCAACACATTCTTGGAGTCAATAAAATTTCACTGCCATCTCCTTGTAGAACATATGCAAAGAGTGGAAAAGTTCAACCATCCATGGACAAAAGGCTCTTTGGAGAGACGACTCACATGCACTCAAACGTTCCTTGCAGTTCTTCGAGTCTTAAGTCCCGTCGTCCCATGGACGTGCATACCAGGAGAAGTAAAGGGTAAAAAAATGAAGAAATTCCACCATCAACCCGTTCCTTTTCCCCGCGTCTCCCATCATTACATCACATCCAACTAATAGCAGTCACAACTCTTCGAGTCTGTTACAGCAAGCAATTATTGTTGTTGTTGTTGATGAACCTAGACCATAAGTGTACATACGGACATGCAGTAGTTACTAGTGTCTTGCTCAATTTACAACTAGTTGTAGCTACATATGTACGTCCCGCAGTTACTCACACACAGCACACGACCGACTGTGTACAACAGTGTGTGAAGTTAAGAACCTCCTTAGATTCTATGTCCCTAACATAATATAGAGGATTTGCTCCAAAATCTTGGCCTGTCTTTGACGCCTTACCCCAGAATGGCAAATGATGGTTGGTAAAATATACTTTTTACACCGCAGTCCCAACTGCAACTAATACTAAAACACAAGTGACATAAGCTCCTCATGTATCTTTTTACACTAAAAAATATCTACAGGGCTTTAAAAGGAATGTTTGCGGACGAGATATCTGAAAGAGAAGTTGACTGGAGTATAGCCGAAGATCTTGTCAAGAGTTGGAAGGCACACAGAGAGACAGAGAGAGAGAGAGAGAGAGAGAGCAAAACAACAGGGTAAGGAAGAGTTAAGGCATAAGCATTTGGTAGCCACGTTCTTACTAACACCAGGCAGGACGGTTCGTGACCACGTTATATCGGGAGTGAGTAGGATGGTTGGAAAAGACAACTATGGATGGTAAAAATAACACATGCATCCATGCACATCCTGGAAATCCGGATTGTGAGAATCCCCGGATCTTGAAGAGTGATTTTAACTTTTGCCATCCATCCATAACACGACCCCATAGACATTTCTCTTCAAGTTTCTACGTGAATCCTAGTAAGAAACCCTTGTGGATTGTCTGTCTGTATGCAGTGAGAGTATCAAGCAGCAGTAGCTATTCTCCTACCTCCAGCAAGTCTGCAAAAGTAGATGTGTCGGTGTCAGGCAGCAAGCAACGTGTACCACACTAGTGTAGTAGCAAAAGTGGTGTTGCTACTAGCGGCAGCGTGTCATAATAATAGAGAGAGAGAGAGAGAGAGAGAGAGAGAGAGAGAGAGAGAGAGAGAGAGAGTAAGACCAAGAAGGATAACGGGGAAAAGAGTCCCACAGACTTGGATTTTTAGAGCCCTAGCTTTAACTTTGCTCAGAGATGACACCGACGATGACGACTACTTGGTTCGTGAAGACAGGAACACAGGACCTGGAGGAAATCATCTCCTTTGCCCATACTCTGTACATGCTTACATAGCATATAAAATATACATAGACACTCGAAAAAGGAGAAAAAAACTTTCCACAAAAATCATTTCAAGTGACTTTTAATGCACTGCAAGCTGATATGCATAATGCATACACTTTTCTGTACTACAGTTGTGTGCTAGAGTAGAAAAGTCGTCTTTGAGATCTCTCTCTCTCTCTCTCTCTCTCTCTCTCTCTCATTCTTCTTCCACTTCTCCTTCTTCATCTTTTCCTTCAATAGCCATAGCCCAACCCAAACCGCGACACATTTTTCGTCTTAACAGCCACATCACATGGTATTTTACTTTTTACATCTCTCTGGTCGTAAAGTGATATGCATAAAAAACCTCCGAGAGCACTCATCCTGTTCCTTGTATGCATGCAGGCATGTCTTGTCCCGATATTATTATTATTCACTGTACAAAGCCTCAGTCTTGTCATAGTGGCTTTATCACCGTACAAATACATACAGACTTTGTTTCTTGCATACGCACTAACACATCCACACAGAATAGGCAATACAAACCACTTGAGTCGCGGGTTCTTCCCCCTTCAACTCGTCTCTTTTCACGTTCAACTTCTTAATTTGACTTTATTGACTAGAGTCAAACTCCCTACTCGAGACTCCTCCATGCAAACATGTATTTACTTTAGCGAACAAGCAACGTCAGCGGGGCTGTTGTAAGTGTACGCAAATACAAGTAAAATACTTATATATCCCGCTATAGTATCTACTTATGTACATGTGGACGTAGTATATATAGATACATACTTACATTAACACATATCAGGAACAAGGGAAGTTGAGAAGTGCAGTACTTTTTTTTCGACACTGCTATGTCCGTCTGTATGTACATCTCGTTCAAAGTCTAAATTTTTAATGTCACAATCGAAACTACCCTACATTTTCAACAACTATCCACCACCACCACCAACAACAACAACAACACAACCACCACCTCCGTCCTACTACACACTCGTCTCCTGAAGCCATTAGATTCACTTCTAAAACCAAACCATTTACAGTTCACGGCAAGTCCTTAGCTTCGTAAGTGCCCACAGGCCTCAAATTGTTAAGTCAGGTAGGTACTAATAAGTCCAAATACATACATACTCGGACCCAACCTTTAGAAATTTACTAAAACATCTTGATTACGTATATATAGATACAGCGCAAAAAGATTCTCCTATCATTTTTACCCTCGATCCTTTCCCTCGCCCTCACTATCTCCCTCCATATATTAAAGAACCGAAGTATTTGTGCATAATAGCAGCCTAACAAAACCGACCCATACCTCTTCCCAGGTCCTATAACCTCCATACATACGAAATCAGCATCTGTGTACAAATACACACGTTCGTTCGTTTGTTCGCTCATCCGATCCTCGTCAAGTGGAAGAGGCAACAGAAAGCCACATCATCCCAACAGCAAATCAGTCGAGTTGAACAACAACCAGTTCCAGATAAGCCACCTCAAGCCAACGCGCATATAATTGTATGGACATACGTATTCTATTATGTATATATATGTACATAGTAAAAACCAATAGCCAACATTTTAACTCAAACTTGCTCTCAGGATATCCTTCTTGATCTACCTCATTCCGAGGCCTCAACTTTACCAGTCAAGTATCTCATGTTCTTCGACTATGGATCTTTGATACATTTAACTCTTGCTATACCCACATGCACTCATGTAAATAGGAATTGTTCAGATAGGTACTACTGTACCCACGGACTCACTCACTCACTCTCTCTCTCTCTCTCTCTCTCTGCGCCCCTCCTGCAGACGACACTCCGAATGGTAAATCTAATGCAAATATAATATTTGATGGTGCACTGTTAAAAATCTAATAGAAAAACTTACTGTCATATTACTATAATGATGGAGGAGAACAACCGACTGCATCAACACGAGAAATACACCCAGGCCTGGCCTGGATACGTTACAGTATGTACATGAGCCCTGGCCGAGCTACAAATACATACAGGGGAGGCTCACGAGCAACATTCTAAAGCTACATCAATTTTCCTCTCACACACAACAATGCATGGTTTTTTTTCCTCCTGCAGCATTTTTACGATAGCGTCCTGTACATACAGACGTACATACTACCCAAAGTGACATGACTAATACCCTTCGGAATATTATGGCGTACTTGTACTTACGATTAGCTCCAAGCTTTTCCTTCCGTCCTATCCCATCCCTTTATCCACGCAAGTGAGTTTTTCATATCAAGGGTAAGTATATATGTACATGTATGGGAACTGCTTAGTTTATAGCACTGTGTGAAACACCACTCAGATTCTATTTCATTTTGTAACTTTTCAAGTGTGTATATGTGTGTGTGTGTGTGTGTGCAGGGGAGAGAGAGACAGAGTCATGAAAAACTTCATCAGTCTGCATACTAATTCTTTTTGCCTCTTTGCGTAATCAAGTTTTCAAGAAAATATGAGTCCCTCTGCTCTATAATACATACGACGAGTCGGAAAAATATTTGCATCACTCCACTCAGTCAACCATTAACGTTGATTCTCAGTCCCATAAGAGTATTATATCAACTTTTAAACTTTTTTCTCTCTTTTGCCTCTTTGCCTTCCCCGTGCGCTCACAATTTAAAATGAGAGAGAGATTGGAAGAAAGAGTGGAAAAAATTAAAGAGATGAGCAAAGACGTAGTGCAAGTGGAGAGTGTGAGGGTAATAATATAATGGCTATCTAAAGAGGAGGATGAAGAGGAGAGGAGGCTGAAAGCATGCGAGTGCATACTCACTTTACATGCCCTTTCATACAGTAAAAGCAACTTATTATGACAGCTTTGTAAGCATTCCCTCAACTCAGCACTCAAACATTGTTCAGTCCATCAGCTTCATAAAGTAATGAGATGAACACTTAATGAGTCCCACTCTCTGTGCTCAGAAAGTATGAAAGACCAGTGCAGGAGTGAGCGGCTGAGAGAGAGAGAGAGAGAGAGAGACAGTACAGAGAGACTACATTACGACTTCACTAAGTACACCCTAAAAATAAATTTTTATGGAAGGTTTGCTTCTTTTTAGCTCCTTTCCTCTTACATATCCTCCCAGGCTGCCCATCATCGAGAGCCACACCATTTGGGTTACTTATCCGCCTTCTCTTCACTCCTGCCCCGTTACACATATCCACATCCACTCATCATCATCCTCATCTCTCTTCTCATACTTCCCTTGTCTTTAAAAGCTAGTAAGTAGGGAGTAAGTGCCCACAGACAGTATTAAACTTCATACAATATATCAACAGTCACCGTCACCACAACTTTTTAAGCTCACAGGAGAAACAGGCAGGGAAATAATGTTTTTAATACTCTGCATGTATCTATGTATGCATATTTCAACCAAAGTCACTTCCTTCCGACCCAAAACATGAAAAGTCTCTCTGTATAACATAGTGCTGAAAAGTAACAATAACTCTTGTAACTCAAACCTTCAACTGTGTATCAAGTAAGTAACCCTATAGGTAGTAACTAACAAGACCGTAACATCAACAGAGTGTGGGACTATTCACGCAGGTTCCTCTCCAACTGTACCTTCTCCTTCTCCATACACGCCTTGACCACGAAACTATTTAGCTATTTCAGCTACGTAGGATTATGACATTTGTCATGATAGCTCCTACTTCTCAAGGTATGCACATACATACTGGATACTTGAGAATAACCCAGAAGAACAGCGACAGGAGTGGTCGCCCATATTCCACCACACCACTAAACAGTAAGTATATAAAGTCTAGCACAGCCGACGACTGAAGATCGGAGACCACGTAAAATGCCGTCATCCGTCATTAAAGTAATAGATTCTCATCTGAGGACGAGCCCGGGATACTTAAGTTAAGTCCCAGCATCCATGTGCTGAAAATCTGTGAGGATATTGGGCCCATTACAGATGCATCCACACACGCACTTCCAACCAAATACAGGCATGAACCGTACACACCGAGGCACAGAGACATACATAGCTGTAGTGTTACTTGAGATGAAAAGAACAAGGTCTGGTGGAAACGAAGTAATTGCATTCATACCTAAGTACATTCCATAGTCCATTAACTGTGTACATAACGAGTTTCCGCTTCAGTACTAAAAGCTATAGTGCAGTTCCTAATACTGCTTCTTGAATTCCGTTTATAACTGCTTCTTCCCTTTTGAAAACACTTTGTCGTTCTGGTGTCAAGTAATGTCAAATGGGAATATGTGCTAGTAGGCTTCTGTGGGTCTCGGATCTCTTGTTGAGTCTATCTCGTCATTAGACTTGTTCTCAGGCGCACTTAATTGCATAAATAAATTCCCCATCGCACTTATAAAGTCATTTGAGTAATTTAAAATCCCTTCTGTTCTACAAAAGCGCTATTAAGAATCTGAAATCTAAATTGGGATGAGAGGTGAAGGTAGACAACGAAGTAGGGAAATGAATGGGAGGGAGTGTGTGAGAGTTGAAGGTAATAGGGAAAGAGTGAGAGATTGAATTTTGTCCCTCTGGACAATATCACAGAAGATTCTAATACTTTCAGACTTGTCATTACGATGGAAAGCCTCCATTCGGCTCGCATTTGTTCATTTTGCTTCATAAAATCTCTGACACTCTTTCCTTCATGGAGACGTCAAAATCTTTAATAATAACTCCTCTCTCACCTCTCCATACATAGCTGGAGGTTCATTCTGTGCAATCATCGCCATACTTCCAGTCTTTTTATCCATTTCATTTCCGCTACTCTCTCCACCATCATCTCTATAATATGTAGGTATGTATGTACCCCCCTTTTTTTGCGAACGACGACTTTGCTCCACAGAAATAATAATGGGATGCTTACTTATGATAATATCCCATTCTTAGTCTAACAGTAATTACAAACGCCGGCGAGCTGACGTCACTTAACGCTCCGGTTTAATTCTGTCTCACGTCCAAGACATAACCTTCTCTAGACTCACTCACTCATTCGCAGGCAGAGAGTCATTCAAACCATTCGTTTCTTTCTAACAATCTGAATGCACAGTACATTACTGGGTTACTTTGGGACCTGCATATGAATTTCACATTTTGCATTAAACTCTCGTAGCAGTAAGTCTTGGAGCTTTATTCTCTGCATTCATCTGTCTAGGAGACTTGAAAGCATAGCAGTGGTTCCACCAGCCGTCACTGTGTGTACACCGTGCAGATACAGCAGCAAAGAAATTAAAATCACGATACAGAAGATATCTGTCCTATCCTCAGAGAAGCAATGTTATTAGAAGGAGTAAGCAAGAGAAGAAAAGGGTTACAGAAGAACCTCTAAACGAGAACAGCAAGTTAATTCTTGATGTCATCAATGTTACAGGATAGGAAACACCGCTCTCATTTTATTTGAGGATTTGTGCAAGAACTCGACCCAAACCCGAAAAGTCTATAAGAGAGTCAAGAAAACTACCACTGCTCATCAAGTTTTACCCGGTAATTCGAAACATTCTACCTCCTACAGTTTTACACACTACACTCTTACTCCTGAAAGCTTCCAAATGGTGTAACTAGTATTTCGGGTACGATTTGGTCGTTAAAATCGGAAAACCATTGAAAACGTACAGACGCTTCCCTCGTTTTCGCTCACTCTCTCTCTCTCTCTCTCTCTCTCTCTCTCTCTCTCTCTCTCTCTCTCTCTCTCTCTCTCTCTCTCTCTCTCTCTCTCTCTCTCTCTCTCTCTCTCTCTCTCTCTCTCTCTCTCTCTCTCTCTCTCTCTCTCTCTCTGTTCCGTAATAATCGAGAAAGATCTGTTCGATTTGAACCCTGCAAAACCGCTATATGCGGGTCTATATACATACGTTGTATTGGAGTTTGTGCTTGCCAGTACGTATGTATTCGCAAGTGTGCTTGCGTGTGCATATGCGACCAATCCAGACGTTAGTGTCACTGTTGCATCCAATAATACTATTACTTCTTGCCGAATAAACGAGCTTTCGCCCCTTATCGTGACATACAAGAAAGTACTGCAAGAGGACGGTAGGAGAGAAAGCATAAGCAAGTACAGACAGCAGCCAGCTGTAGCTACACAAAATGAACAGAGTAGAAAGAGGAGGCAATCCTTGTCTTTTCTCCTTGTCTCCTTCCTTTACAGAAACTCTACGTACTTTTATAAGTTACATCCAGATGCTCACGGAATTGAGAAAGGCTGCACAAGTACAATATAGAAAGGAGATGAAGAGAGGGAGAGAGAGAGAGAGAGAGAGAGAGAGAGAGCGCGAAAGAAATGAATTTTACAGGCGCTTGCGGAAAGGTAGATCTTACATAGCTGATAATTTCATAGGAGCCATTTGAGACTGCCGTGAAGAAAAGGTCGTTAAGTCTACTCAAATCTACTCAACAAAGTTTTCCCTCTACAGAAATTTCGCACATGAACCATATGTACACATGTACTTTGAGTGTGAGAAATCCCGGAGTCAAGTATGACTAAATTCACAACTAAGCTTTACTATTTTAGAGACACTACCACACATGAGGAGTTCGGTGAAAATCTTTCTCATATGTAAGTGGACGTACATAGTGCCACCCGGCAAAGTATATGAGACCGTGAGTGTGTGAAAGAGAACCCCGAATGAATTAATGCTAATACACGCGTGAGCATACAAACATACCCCGGCAATGGCACACATGTAACGGAAAACTCTTCACTATCTCTTCCACATAGATTTCAAAATTATAACTAGCATTCCCTCTAACTCAAACCTCTTTACTTTTGACTCTTCCTCCAAGTAAGCTCCTTCCTCATCCCCATGAATATACATCATAGGAGATACTTATAATGTTGAAAAACTCCTGCATTTTATACACAAAGTGGATTTCTACATATAAGTATATATTTTAACCTAAAATACTTGCATTCCACTTGGCTTCGCTTCCCGCACAAACTAAAATTATGAGACACTTTGGTAAAAGTCGACTCTTTGCCTGACTTGACTTGCTCTCAAAAGGGAACACACATACAAGGCAGGAGAAGAACAAGGAAGAGAGAGAGAGAGAGACAGAGACAGAGAGAAAGGCCATCACAAGAAAAGAAGAGAACCGGAGCTACTGAAGAGGAGAAATTCTCTCCCCATCCGAGTTAAACAGCGTACCAAAAGGGAGGCAAGTACTCCGGCACAAGTATAAATGCTTGAGAAAGCTGACGTACACACACACTTTTCTGTGGGTATAACTAAAGTGCATGCAGTTGTAGTTTTGGTCCCTTCTCCCTGTTATTCTCTAACGCATACCATTTCAAGTCTTGGTCATAAATATATCTAACCATAGTTAACCTCACATATTTATAGAAGCGGGAGCGCAATCCATAGTTGTGCATGTTCATACATCAAGAAGAACAACTACTGGAAGGGTACGGCACTCGCTCTCTTTGTGTGTAATGTGGATGTATGTACGTATGTGTGGGGAACTTGGGCTAGATGGACATGGGGAAAGTTTGCACAACTCCACTCATTCCTCTCCGTCGACCATAACAACCTCAACCCTTCGTTTTCTTTCCTTTCACTGACTACTCGCCAATCCCTCCAGACTCAAACAAATTCAGACAAACAGAAAAATATAACTGTAGATTCACATCTATGTACAAATATCTCGCCTCTCTTGGAGTACCCTAAAAACCTTAGTAGGAGTACCACGTTCACTGCCATAGTAGGTTCCTCCAGCCTGTGCACAGTACAGTATGTGAGGAAGTGGATCCGTCTGCATCCAACTTCCAACTGACTCCCCCCACCCCTTTACTGTACTTACATAAGTAATTGAATGTAGAAAAAGAAGGGAAATTTCAGACTTTTCTTTTCCATTTCTCTCTTCTTTCACAATTTTATTACATCTATAGATTCCCATCTGAAGACCTCAGAACTGATTTCCTTTACTATTCACTTACTTAGTTAGTGAACTGTCTCTTTTTTTTTTCTCCATGTGAATGTGAATATGTGAAGGCGAGGAGGACTGACACAAAGGACTTCAAAAGATCCATGTTGTAATGTGCATGTTTCGTTACCCATGGCAACGCTAAGTAAAGGCTGTATGAGGAGACAGACACAGAGAGATAGAAGACTAATCGCAGGAGAATTCTGTGATAGCCGGCTTAACTCTCCTACCAAGTTGATTATCAAGCTGTTAGGATGCACCCAGTGAATGAGCCAATGAATCCGAGTGCCCTTACCCCTAAATTTTATGTGCTAGTCATAGTTACAGAGAAAAATAGAGGATAGAAAGTGAGACACTAAGGCGAGTCATACCATAAAATGCACGGAGGAGATCAGAGGAACGTCACATCAATGCAGGGAAGAGACCCATGAGCACACGGGGTTGTTATTCCTATAGCTTACATGGGATGCGTATGCCTAGCCAGAGAGCGACAGAGAGGAACGCCGAAAGACACGTAGTGAGAAACTAATAGTTACGAGCCCCCACTCCGTCTCTAATCTCTCCCTTCGTCCTTTTTCAGTTGTGAGTGTATCAGAAGGGAATCTCCTTTCTTATCTGGAAAACAGGCCCGAAGACTAATTGACAAATCTGAATTATCCGCTATCTCATGTATCTCGAAATGATAAGCTAAAATAATGTGACGGTCTCACATTTCGCAAATCAAATAGACAGACACGGAGAGACACACACAGGGAGACATTAGGGAGGGAGCTGATCTTAATGAGCATTTTATGATTTGACACATGAGCATCAATTACCTCAGACACCTTTGACATTATGAATGGAAACAAAGTGATGGCAAAGGATGACTTTGGAATCCCAATTTAAAACATGTTGCTGAAATCATCATCATTTCAGACATATGAATAGCTAGAGATGTTGTTGTTGGAACGACCATCAAAGTGAGATTCCCTCCTTAAAACCTGAGTTTCCTCTGTGAGTAAGTATCTCCACACAAACGCCGAGACACGCAATACTCGTCCCTCACAAAAGGCTGAAGTTCCAGAGGAGAAGGAGATAAAACATAGAGATACAGGGGGAGATCGATCTACTCTGTCAACTAGCAACATAAATAATCATAGGTTGCACAGCAGGAGAAACCACAATGTTGGAAAAACTCTCAGGCATGGAGACACATACACAGTAAGAGCAAAATTTCCAACAAACACATACGCAGACAACCAACCTCCATACCCGTAAACACCAGACCAACCAGTCCAAACTAACCAACCCATAAACAAGCGGCGGCGGCGGCAGCGGCGGCAGCGGCGGCGGCGGCAAGAGTACAAAAATGAGAACAATCATCGTGCTGTGTACATACCTTAGCCAACTTCACCTCAAAAACAATGAGATAAGTGAAAGAACGCTAGGAAACGACCGAAAAATATCAACGAAAAAATAGGAAGCGACAAAGATGGGAGAATTGGTTAGCTGACAAAAACTCTGGTAAAAATGTAGAGAGAGAGAGAGGTCATGAGGAGGGCGAGAGAGAAAGAATGAAAGAAAGGAATCAAGTAATCTGAGATTATTCCAAGAAGCAAAGTTTGCCTTTCGTTACCTCTCCTATCATTTTGAGAATGTCGAGAACGTACCGAGTGAATATACTGCATTCGTAATAATAATAGTAACGCTGGACATTACTGAACCTCTGTTCATAAAGAAAACGGCTTCACTCTCTCGACTCGATAGTCATCGAAGGAATCAGCGACTGGGGGGACGGGGAAGAAGCCAAAGAACAAAATGCACTCGACTATGTAGCTATTTTAGTGCAAACACACGTACAGGAATCCCTATACATAGATATGTGAAACTAAGGAAAGAGAGTTCCTGAATTTTTTTTCGAATATTTCTTACTCAGTCCTGATCGGTCACTCTCTCTCTCTCTCTCTCTCCGACTACTACCACTCTTCGACATGAGATTTCCTGCTCATTTCTCGACAAGTTTTCGACACCATCTCAACAGAATGCATGATGCTTTCAAGGGCTGCAGTTCCATTAGTTAGATCGTTTTTGGAACAGTGAATGAAGGAAACCTCTGGAGAAAATACCCATGTACTTAGCTATCCGGGAGTGTGTCTAGGCACGTACGTACATACATATTATTGTGTATTTAATACAAGTAAAATTTGCTATATACAATCAGTCTCCACTAAAGTCAGGATTGTGCTAGTAGTCACTGCTGTGCAGAATTTTCATCCCTTTCGCTTCGTTTCTTTAAGTTCGTTCCATCACTGAGGCTTGAACCATTGCAGGACGTAATCGGCCCTACACTGTAACCTACTTAAGGAAACGTGGCTGGGACAAATAAAAAGACATGAGAGAAAGAGAGAGATGACAAAAAAAATCCAAGAGGTCTTCAAACTGTTCCAAAATGACACCACAGTTTCCTAAAATGTGACTACTACGACTGCTACAACAATATCTGCCATGTAATAACAATATATTACTAGCTTTGTATTAGCTAAACTACTTGAACATTAGATAGATCAAAAAGCTTGTGCTTCAGAGATTCAATGGAATACTTGTCATCTTCTACTTCTTTGCCTTCTTCTCTCTCATCCTCAAGTCTCCCATTATTTCTTTCATCTAGTTAGCCATAGATTGTTCCGTCGCATCAAAAGGCAGGAACAAGTTGGACAAAGTTGGACCCATCAAACTCTTCCTATCTATCTCAATCTTGATGATTCGACGACAATTCTATTATTTGACTACTACTAAGAGACTGAACGAGGACATATAGATATATACGTGCATTCTTTGTGGTAGACGATCCGACTCCTCCAGTCTCATTTCATCCTTTCAGGGAGCTAATGCTTCAAGAATAGGAATCCACCTTGGCCTCACTAGCAAATAATTTAGATCCTGTAAGATTCGAAATTCCTTAATCCTGTCCAGTCTCACGAGTAAGGGAAACAACTAGGAAATAACAAACTCGACGCAGACACGGTTTACTTTGTAAGTCCACGACGTGTACCAACGGATTCAATAACTAACG
This sequence comes from Allacma fusca, assembly GCA_947179485.1. NCBI lineage: Eukaryota > Metazoa > Arthropoda > Collembola > Symphypleona > Sminthuridae > Allacma > Allacma fusca. The sequence goes on along the minus strand of OX359249.1, from coordinate 18,895,828 downwards.
GATACATAATAGGAAGAGTAACCTCCAACTTGCTTTTAGTTGAACATCGACTCATCCAAGTCAGACAAGAACAGAGGGAAGGATTGGAGGACTCGGAAGAAAAAAGTACGAGGCGAACTAGAAGAACCAAAAAAAATACTTTGTTTTAATAGACAAAGTTGGCAAGAGTCAGTCGACACTTGATTAAGCTGAGGAAACATGGCTTGCTCAAGTCAAAACTCATAACTCAAGACACTTGAGGAAAAATGGGATCCACGGAGAACCCGCCACTCTTCCTCTCGTTAATCACACACACACACACACACACACACACACATGCTGAGCTCAAGAGCAACCGGGTAACAGCCCCAGTTCATAACAAGTTGAACTTAAGATGCACTTTAAGAGCAGCTTGAAAATAGAGTTAGAACGAGAGAGACAAGGCCCACACACGCTAGTACCCTGTCGACTCTTAATATAATCCAGTCACTACTCACTTTTGAGAGGGCCAAGCAATCTTATAGATTTCATAAACGACACTTTTCTTCCTCTCAAAAGAAAACACACTTGTAGTATTAGTGTTAGTAAGAATACATGGAGGAGAGGAAGGAGAAAAAAAAAGTAAGTAAATCCAACCTATCTAATCCCACATCTACCTCACTTCCAATTCCTTGGTCTTTGGCTTGTATAAATTTACCATGTATTTATGACTCTTTATCCCTTTACGTCAGGGTACCAAGGAAGAGCGAAAGAAACTTACAAAAAGTTCAAATGTAAGGATTCCACATAAATATATTTTAGAGGGCAGACATCTTCTGTGCTTTAAAGTAAAAATATATTCCGTAAAAAAAATAGATAGATCCCTCGAAGGATGTAGCTATCTAAAACCATTGTTTTTCCTCTACTCTACTAGTGTTTGCTAAACACAAGAAAGAATCCAGTTTACTATTGTTTTGCTCTTTTTTTACTCCACTTATACACATTCTCAACTGGCGTGGCTATTGTGCATTGTGTGAGAGGGATTACTCCCTCCACTCAGAACAGCTATTACGGCTGGCGTAAAAATGTAGTATTTTCATTGGAGGGATGAACCCCACAAAGGTAGCTGGGTACTATGTTCTCTTTTTGACTCGTTAATTTTTTGACAGAAAACTGCCACCGACAAATCTGCTATTGAAATGTCAAAAAATGTAGACTTTAAGCAGTCATCTACCATTATCTACGGAGCACCCGAGTCGACAAAAAAAGATTATAGACAAGGAGGAGGAGGAGGTTTGGAAACGTCGTGCGTAAAATCTTTTCTTAGGAGAATTCATAAGTTGTTCGTGCTAAATGCCAAGGGATACATACAATTTATGCACACATAGCCCAGTCGTCCACAGATGATACCAAGAGTCTCTGTCTGGGTTGATGAAGAGCGACAGAGAGCCGAGTGAGGGAGAAGACAAGTACTTGAGAGCATCCATCCGTAGTCAAAATTTGTCAACTTTAGTAATGTTGAAGAAAGTGGAGGGAACCAGATGAGATAAATGAAAGAATGTATGAGTTTGGATGGGAAGTTATGTGAATATATGAGGATTCAGAATGGAAGGTGGTTGAGGGAGCGAACAGGAAAAACTTATATTTTCCTACCACACACACACACACACACACATATTCTACGTATGTAAACACTGAGTGGTAAGTAACAACTACTATGTGGAATTTGGAATATATACCATGAACACAAATATGCGGGTGAGCAGAGTCTAAAAGTGTGGACGTACAAATTGGAGTGGTTTCAAATATAGACAAGCATGGGAGAGCGTCTTTTCACCCGTTTTTGTATAATCAGTAAGTACAATACTGTCATCACAGAACCACCGTTCCCGTTCGGGGTGACAGTGGAATCCTCCTCCTTCCTTCCTCCTACCTCCACACCATACCGACCACTGACTACTTTTAGATTATTGAAGCTATCCGTTAGTCTCGTGTTGTTAGTAAATGGTATTGCTCCCGTCGGTATTTACATACCATTCAGGAAGATATTTGGGAGAGATATTGTGCGTGAGGAGATAGTAACACTAACGATTCACTTCTTGACTGTCTCATATACACTCGTACAAGGCTGGACTCTTTTCTGAATGAACAGCCGGAGGAGGAAGTGAAATTTATGCATAATGAACGATGCGAACAAATAAAGCAATTAAAGCCTCGTTAACTTCTACTCTATTTCTCACTCACTCACTCACTCACATTAATTTTCTCATCAACTTTGATGCTTCTCCCTCTCTCTCTCTCTCTCTCTCTCTCTCTCTCTCTCTCTCTCTCTCTCTCTCTCTCCTTTTAACTCAACGTTAGTTGGGAAGAGGAACGCGGGAGTGTGAGAGGGTGACTAAAGGTAAGGCTTCAACCAGTTGAGTCCTCGGTTTTTCCTCCACTAACTAAGGTAGCGTCCACAAGTATTAAGTTATGTGTGTGTGTGTATGAGTGTGTGTGTGAGTGTAGAGTGAGGTTTCCATCCATTCTGCTCATTCTAATCGTAAGTCAAGTTGCAAAATTTAATCGCTGGGTCTTATGTATCCCTGTGCGGACAGAATATACTTACAAAATTTCCTCCCTTCCCCCCTCTGATATGTGCTAACTCCTTTCCATGGCAGTAGCTTATCCTTAATTTCTTATTACTCGAAACACTTGCTCTCCTCATGGTTTCGGGAGAGGAGAGGAGAGAGCACAGCCCTTTATTACGCCAACTGAGCCCTTCTCCTAATGGAATAAGTGAAGGAGAATAACAGGGGAAATTATGAATAACAATATGCAGCATTTCAAATGTGCATACGTATGTAGTGGTGTCCTATAAGTACTCTGCACTTGTAGGTATTTACCACATGCATAACCTATAAGGTCGACAGACGATGCGGTTCTGTATCCTGTATCCCAATTGCTCAACACTCAACACACGTGGGAGTTCTCTTCCCAGAAACAACAGCACGTACTTATTAAGCAGATTGCGTATGTACATCCCATGGAACCATGGAGCACTGACAATGGATTCACTTTACACGTCCCTTCCTCTTTATAGACATCACCATTATTTGTTCTATACTGTAGCTTCTTTGGAAGTTGTTGACGTCTCCTTGCCTACAAGGCTTACCCTCTCCATCTTATACATATTTAAAGAGCTGTAGATATGTAAGTGTCCATTTAAAGCACTGGCAGTAAATAGTATACAAAAGGTGGTGTCGTTCTCCCTTCCCATCAAGTGTTACCCTACTTCTGCACCAATATCCTCAGAGGAGGAGAGAGGAGTTGCAATGATTTCCATTCCGAAAGAAAGATGACCATCATGTCTTGGAGAGACTGGACAATAAAAGATGACAGCCTCGTCACGAGAGAGGATCCATTTACGACAAGGTAGTAAGGAACAAGTTATAGTCATAAGGCAAAGGGAAACTGTAATTCCAACAGACTCGCGCTTCCTACAGACGCGTACACTCCTGCTAGAGTAACTGCATTCTATACAAATAATAATAATTATTGCACATTACATCCCAGCAAAAAAACCAGGAACCACACTTTACGAGATCCTTAAGGTTGCTCATGGTCTATTAGTCATGGAGTTACGCTCCCTGTCAAGCTCTCCACGCGTCCATATGTACGGAAGCCGTAGAACAGAAATTGACCCGTACAGTCAAAGTTAAAACAACAAATACCAAAAATGCGGAAAGGGGCATTGGTTACGGACAAAGACAGTGGCATAAAACTCCAGTCAAAGTACCAAAATGACATATGTTCTAGAGCTGAGAGGAATACTGCTCATTGCTGGTACTTGCAGCATCCGAAAAAGACGTAGAGTCATAATTTACAGCACTGGGAGTAAAATCTTGGGGAATAATATTCCCTCGTAGTTTTCATAATAATAATAATTATTATTATTTTCCTTATTATAATCATACATGGCAGTAAAAAAAAAGAATTCCGAGGGAACCGAATAAAAACCGACGCTCGGTTTCACTGGAACAATCCAAAATGAAAACAAGTTTGTGTGATCTTCACGCAAGTTAACAACAAGAGTCCAAATACAGTCACATAAACTAGATTGTTGAAAGGGACTTTTGGCGACTTGTTCGCACACTAGAATTACCCTATTCATTCCGGACAGAGACACGAAGCTATCTATATGAACAGAAAGAAAAGATAGGGAGGGCAGAAAGGAAGTCGTAGATGAGAAGCAAGGAGTATGCAGGAGCCACTCTTTCTCAAACAACCAACAACATTCCTATAGATGTTGACATTATAATGCACAAGAGCGAAGTCGACAAGAGATAGGGTCTGATTCCTAATAAAGGAAAGAATAAAGTTTTCGCTACAATTTCAAACATATCATTATGAAAGTCAGTAACAACTCTTTGGCAACCAAGTAGTTCTAGTCCTTTGCACCCTTGTCTTCCAATGATATGAGTTTCATATTACGGAAGCGGACCAAAGAGACGACGAAGAACAAGGGGGAAAGGAGTAAAAAGAAAAGAAATAAACACTAAAGCCAGTAAGTAAGGGTGCTCTCACCATTTGGCTACATAACAAGACCCAGTTGTAGAGAGAGAGAGAGAGAGGGAGAGAGAGAGAAAGAGTTAGAATGAGGAATGGAAATTGTATTAAGAAAACATCCAAAACGCGTGGCGATAAATCGGGTTAAATCGGAGGAATATATCAGTCCAAGAAGACGTATCCCTTGGAAAATTTATGTCTACAATTTCGCTAATGGAAAACACTTTCCATTCCTGTCACGACAATACAACACAATAACACAAACATTACCCACACGACGAATGGACGAGTTAGTCACACTGAGACCGGTACATATTGAGAAGACTCGACCCTGACGAAATGGACCCAATATTTCCTTCCATTTTCCTCCTTGTATAAAATACCTTTCTTTCTATTATGTCACTCTTATTAGCCTATTTTTCTTCTCAAATTGAAAATACACTCGACATGTATGAACACGACCGACATAGTGCTAACATCATACAGTCAACGTAACAGGAGTAGTGTCACCCTCCTACCCCCTCCTTCCCCCTCCCATACTCATTCCATCTCCACACGTATGTACAAATAGATATCCACTACTACACATGGCTACTTCGGAAGAGGAGATTCCAACGGGCAGAGCCTCCTTTTTTCTATAAGTACACTGTTCCATGAAATGTGCATACTTACTTAGTAGCAAGTCCTCCACAATTCATTCCAACATGAGGGAGAAAATTCTCGCGAGTCACACTGGTATTTACTGCACAAAATTCTTCCGTCTATCTCTATTTCCTCTGGTTCCAGGTCTTTTCACTTGCATCTTTATGTAGGAAAAAGTTCTGGTGTTTCTCCTCTGCCTCTATGTTTCTCTCTCTCTCTCTCGCTCTCTTCTCTTTCATATGTGAGATGGATATGAAACTCGGTTTTTTAAAGACAATCCTTTGCTTAGGAACAGATTCTATCCCACAACCCAAAGCCATTATGACTTGTACACGTCGTCCTTTTTATTGTTTACACATATTGACTCGTGTCTCATTCACTGTCTGCCCCTCCCTCTTCTTAGTCTTCATTCTTTTCTGAATATTTACATTAAATCTGGATATTAAATTTGAGGGTATCCTTAAGCAAACACATATTTACATTCATATATACACATCAACAAGAACATTTCACGTTGATTTTATTTCAGTTTTATACATACACATCTCACATTAGGACAGGATGATTTTTAAAGCCAGGGTTTACAAAATGTAGCACTGGCTCTCAGTTGGTGATGATGACTGCTTGCCGCTTTGAATAACATTCCCTCCGTCTTCCCTGCATTGTTATGTTATACGTAAATCCTAGGGGGGATTCACTTTACCTTATCAAATATCTTGAATTTTAGATTGTGAATATCTGTGGTGGTGTGAGCCTCTGTATCTCTCTCTCTCTCTCTCTCTCTCTTTCAGTGCGTGCTTTTACGCAATCAACAAACTTTGCCTTTCATGTCTTGATAGGAAACAAGGTAAGTACGAAGACGTAGGTTATTATCTTTATTTCTTCAACTTCCCTCGACTTTCACGCTTCACCAATAAACCATAGACGCGTCAGAGGTATTAGTGAATCATTTAGCTATAGTGGTGTTAAAGGGTGAAACCCTTTAACTCCTTTCTGTATGATTTTAACCCAGCAAAGCAAGTTTTGTATATATGGCAGAGCGTGAAGATGAATACGAGAGAAGAGAGAGAGAGAGAGAGAGAGAAGAATTCATGTCATGCCCCGTAGGAGACGAGATATCCGATATTGTCTAAACAAATGAAGAAGAGAGGCATTAAACACGTTTCCCCTTGCGTTCCTCACCATATCCGATGTGTGTACGCGTAAATGTCAATTGTTAGTATTGGTAGTTGACAGTTGAATCAGTGACTACATGCATTAGAATCATTTGTTAGGAGAGGATTGGGGAGGAAACGGAACAACAAAAGTAATGTTTGGAAAAGTGTTCCTCTGACAAAAATCTCATCACATCAACTTATCAGCCCTTATCAGTAATTCAACAGAGTGTAATGGGAGACAGAGACCACCTATTTTTAAACTTGTTCGGGCTGTAGATTTTCTTTCTAGTATACTATATGTCGTGAAAAACGAACGTCCACATAATAAGTGCGTGTGTAAGTGTGTTTATGGTTGTTTGCTGAGTGATGAGCCTACCGGGTACAAACTATTCCGAACACACACACACACACACACTCACACAAGAGACTTACACACCTACACACACTTATGCACCATCCATAGAAAAGACACTAACTCCCACAAATTTAGACACACGGATAAAATTTGAACAGAGGATTGAAAAATGATGTTGATGTAGCCAAGGAGCTAAGGTTAAACATAGTAGAAGTAACAAAACACGAGTTTAAATAATTACATCTGTGAACCCCCCGAAACTACATAATTTTTTTCTTGACCACTCAAAAAACTTGAATGTCTTTAACATACCTTGCATATTTCAACAACAGCAATATATGTACAATACGTACAAATAGATAACTATAAGCTCCATGTAGAAACCCCTCACCACTGTTGAGTAAAACTGTGAGGTCTGAAAATCCTCGAGCGTGTCTCGCGTTATATTATTCTTAGAGTAAATGATGACACATTTCCTCCTTCCTTAAAACTTGCTGCCCTTATGTCATACGAACTAAAAACTCCACTCAAGACTCCTCCGAAGATCCACACAGGGATGAAGACGAGAGGGAGCAACAGAGAGAGAGAGAGAGAAGAGTTTAGAAGCAGTAAAAGGAATTTTACAAACAGTCTCTGGTACTTTGAAGCCAACAAAAACTAGAGATTGATGGACAGGCAGTTAATTATTTTCGAAAGATGCAAACAGATTTGTAGGTACTTGCGGAAGTAAGTACACAGTAGTGAGTGTATACTTTTTTTTGCTGCGAATAGATTCTTAAATTTAGTCAAAGAGAAAAAACTGGGAGAAAAATCTATATGATGGGAGACGATGATGATAGAGCAACAACAAGATGAAATGCATTCTTCTTCCTCCCTTTCTTTTTGCACCCTCTCTCAAATCCACATTAATCTCCGCTGAGAAATATACCTAGTAACGGGACTAATTATTTGGCAACTTACAGGAATGCTGATTTGTCATGTTCTGTCACTCCGGCTCTTCTGCTCTCTTTTTGTCGTCGTCGCCGTCGTCAAAAGAAGAAGAATTGGTGGCTGTTAAAAAAATGTGTAGTTGTCGTCACCGCTGAAATTCCCGTTTTAGTCTTCGTCTCTAGCTGCTCACCTAGTGACTTCGGACTCACAACTGCCGACTGCATTTACCACTGTGTTACAATTGACGCCTCAAACACTTCTGCTCTCGTCGACACAACCAAGCTCCTTCTCACATTTTCCTGGCTTTGGCTCAATATTTTCCAGAGTACACTACTCAGCGAGATTCACGCTCTCTCCTGGTTTCATATGCGCTGCTCATACACATACACCAAACAGGAAGGCTTGCTTTACTTTATACTATTACCAACTTTACTGCTCAAATGGGAAACTTGTGCTCACACAAAATCGCTCGGTCTCTTTAGCTATTCCTCTTCCCTGAAGCCCTACGAGTGTATTTCTGACACTGACTCTTCTCCTGGAACGCACTGAAAAGAAACTGACGACACTCTTGCACTCTTTCAACAGTCCAGCAACAAAACGAGGACAGACACAACAGTATAACCAGGAGCAGCAACAACGGAATGGAGCAAATATAAAAACTTGACAAAACCACGGACTCAAAGAGGAGCAAGAACAGGCGTGAAAAAATCCGTGTATTATTTTCTCATGAGCTTCTGTCTTGTGGTATTCACGTAAATGTCGGAGCAAAGCACCTTGATCTATCTTGTCACTCTATAACTCTGAGACTACTGTTAAAACATGTATGTTCCTTGTGTACATGTGCAAGCAATTGCATAAAAAAAAAATACTTTTTTTTGGCTATTCCTGGGTAACGGGGAAAAATCTTATTCAGTTTCTTCTTCAAAAATTGAGAAAGCCCTTCTCTATTTCAGTGTGATGGAAGAGTGTATGGAGCAAACACACGAATGGAAACAACTATTGCCACAACTTTGAACTCACTGACAGCATTTTCAGTATGTATGAGGAGCACTTGCTGGAAATCGAGTTTAAGTTTCCTAGGATAGAGCTTCCAATCATCCTTATCTACACATCAGGATGAAATGCTAAAAACTTTCCAAAGGATTTCTTTTCTTTCATTCCAGTCTTGTCAAGTTGATCTGGAGGGGGGAAAACAGGGCATCAATGTAACTCTTAGTAAACAATCACCAGAAATATACGTACAGTATTTTTGGAAATCCAAAAAGAAAAACTAAACTATAGGTAAGTTATCTATTTATGTCATTTTTCGCTTGTTTCACAAGCATTGCACTTGGAACTACTCGATGATGTCAAGATGAACTAATCCCTCTGGCAATCTGGTCCTGACTACTAAAATTTTCTACAAGATGGAAAAATCTTTAGTGTCGTCTGGAGTGGTGTGTATGGTAAAATACCTCGAAGGCAAAGAAATCCCCGATGTTTCCACGCCTGGGTATCTAATTCTGAGTATGTCAGACTGAAAATTATAGATGCACTTGAATTCTTTCCTTACTCGAACCTAATTCCCTCATTAAATGCAAACTCATAACTCGGATGATTCGCTCCTCTCAGCTCTTCACGCCAATCAAACTAAAAGTAATATGGTCTGAGTGAGTTACGGAGAGTGAGGCGGCAGTGATAACAACAACCATAAGTTTTCACTATCAAAATCTGAAATAAAATGGAACTTAAAACCTCTCTTCTTTGCTCAGGTTATTCAAGCCGAGTCATTTAAATATATTACGATCCTCTCACAGCTCTCAGTACTACTTCATCGTCCTGAATTACTTGTAACAGGGGAGCAAAAATCTATAAGTAAATTTCGTAACCTCCTATAAGTACCTTTCAGGTCTTTATTCATTATTACACAGCTCAGAAGATAATGCTCTGAGTAATCTTGGAATTCTGAGAGTTCCCATTTCAAACTCAAGTTCGTGAGCGTAGCTTTAAAACATATACTTACTTTTTAGTAAGAGCATTATACTTGCCTACTTAAACCAACTTAGGATATTTTCCTATACGTGCATACCTACATTTCAGTAGCAAATGCAAACATTTGATAACGTCAGTAAAAACAGCGAATGGTACCAGTACAACATCTATCATACATACGCATATATAATGCAATTACATGTATAACTATAGCTATCTCTCCTTTCCTTGCCTTCTCTTCATTCTTCATATTATCTTACTTTATAAATTGACTCAACTCTTTTTAATAACTCTGCTGATAAAGATATGAGTTGCATTAATTTTTCAAATAGTCCTATATGTACATATGAGTAAGTCATACGGTGAATAAACTCTTGGGAGTACTGTAGTCTAGTTTAATGTCTTGTCTCTCTCAAAACCCAGTATCCATTTCAAGTGTAATTAGTTAAATAAATACTGCTGATTCGATTGTACTTTCATCACCACCAATACCATTACAAAAATTATACTGGAGGATTTTTGAGAAAAAAAAACATGGTAATTTAATCCGCTCCTGACAATCCAAACAGAGTACTTACAACCCGGTGGTAACAGAATAATAAATGCTCACTCAATGCTTTCATTAAACTTTGTTATTACTACACAATCCGGGTGGTAGGAATCAGTTCCTGACTTCCATGAGGGAGTGACAAAAATAACTCATGAAAACATTAATGTCCACAAGGTCTAGGAAAGAATTCATCACACGCAACACACAATACTTCACTGGGAATCTTAATCTATTTCACCCGTCATCTATCCTCCATTGAACTGTAAAATGGAGAAGAAATTTGTCTAGGCCAAAGTTGACAACAAATTGACATTTCATACCATCCAGTGAATACATTAAAGTTTACCTTTTTCAGGAAAAAAGTTATCCCTAAATCCTTATTGCATTCATAATTTAAGGCACACAGTTCACCGCACAAAATTCCCTCCAACAAATCTTTTCGGCAGACTGTGAAACCACTTGTACACATACACTCTCATATATGTCATAGACTCTGGCACAAAGTTACATTTTGCTCCACAAAATATTTCCCTACTCAAGAACCATGGGATTTTTACAGAATATATTTGCTTTTGAAGGAGCCTTCTGCTCAGCAAAGGAGAAGAAGCATGTAAACAATTTCAGGGGGGAAAAAATGTTTCAAAACTATTTCACTTTGGAAAAATACATTTTCTAGTAGAGAGGGATGCAAATGGATAAATAGAGTTTTTGATGGTATTAATCGAAGCAAAGGCCCAGGTCACACACTCGTTTGAAAATGGTTGATTGAATAAAATTTTTGAAAATACTTCCATTCAACAATTGGCCATCGGCAAAAGAGTTGGAGCAAAATGGAGGACATAACGAAGAACCCATGAAGCAACCTTTTGTTATACCTGACCAATTTCCTTCTTAACCTCACGCTTCTCCCAACTTCCTCTCTCCGTAGACAAAAATCTTCCCTCTCCGGTTGTTGTACACTAAATGAGTAAAAATTCACTTACCATACTTCAGATCCAATTAAATCTCCATTTGGGGCAACGTTGAAACAATTCTCAGTTAAACACTAAAATCTTGCTTACACTCAAATGACATTATAATAAAAAGCAGCACACGAAAAGGAACAGTGTACAGTCAACAGTTCAGTTCACATTCTGTGTTAAATGAGAGAGTCCTCGACAGCACAGAGCAGACAGGACATAGGTAGGAATCCCTCATTTACTATATTTTTCTTCCAACTTGCTGGCTGTTGTAACATGAAGGAAAGGAAACGAACTGCTGCAGCTATAGCCAAAGGCTGGGCACAGGGTTGGTTGGGGATAAAAGACCAAAGACGAGAGAAATACACAAAGGCTCCACACAAATTCCGCTTGCCGTGTTGCCATCTCCATCCACAAATACCATCTGTCCTGGTTGAAATTTGGGAGGAAAAAAATGCTTCTTGGATGGATCTGTTCAGAAATATCGTCTTATTTTCGAATTATCACTGAAAACTTCATTTAATTTGAGATTAGTGAGGAAATAAATGAGAAATAGGAGAGTTGACTGGATTTGGCAAGGGAACATTCCATCGAGAAATTCGTGGGGGTTTAACCCAATGGGGGTGTCTGCTGAGGGTTAGTTTCTGTCAGGGGAAACCAACAGACTCATACATAGTGTTTTTCAGTACTTTTATATTCCGTACTTACTATATACTTTACTTCCATAGTGCTAGCACTCTGCCGGTGCACATTGCTTCTTATTCTCTCACGGATTTTTATTCAAGTATTCAAACTCTCACACTCTCTTCAGTTGTTGTGCTGCGTGGAGATATAATGCAACTGTGAGGGGTATGCATCCATAGTGGAACATAGGATTATTATTATTACATTGTTAACAACTTCAAGAAATAGTACTTGGAGGCCAGTGGTCGAGCGGATACAGGAGGTATATAGATACAGCCGTGTTTACATGCTTTAAAATCCGATGCGTAAACTGAGTAAAGGTAAAATTGGATGCTGTTACAGGGTGAGGTTTCGTGGATATATCAGCATATTGTCCTTACGGACGTGTATAAATACCCTAGTCAAAATCCGGCCTAAATAAAATGCATTTTAAAATTCAGGACTGCTGGCTGCCAGTACTTTATATCCCAGGGGGTATGCATAAAGGTATACTCATTATTTGGAGGTAGCGTGAAAGGTACATTGTATAGGGACGTCTATATGTGTAGCTAGTTGACTGCACTTCAATATTTCTAAAGTCTGGGAAGTTTTTCCTGGAAGGGAAAATGCATTGTCCATGCATTTTTCCAAGACGACGGACCCGCTCACGTTGTATTATATCGTTTAGGAATACCATTATTTTCCTTTGAGTTCATAATATTTTCGAGATGGTCTTTGAGGCTCAGGCCTCTCCTCATGCTCTATATAGGTGATACGTTGGGCAATCCCTATCTTTGGTATGCATCTCATCTCCGAGCCCTGTTGTGATACCTTGTGATACTCATAACGTAGTTTCCTATTTGTATTATTGTCAAAGTGTAGTAACTGGGTTTGTGGTTGTGTAACTCTTGTCCGAACCTAACTTGCAACCTACCTTGCATCCTCCAGAAGTGAGTCAAGTCAGAGAGATGCAGAGGTATGCACGCCCATGCATACTATCCCTGTTGTGAGGATATGTGTCCGACTCAAGAATTATAATATTTGGGAGTGAGAGAAGCCTGGTTGTTGGAACCACAGTACATAGGACCACATGGCTGATGGATATTTCCCTCAAAGCCTCATACGCTTAACGTGTCTATTCAGTATCTTGGAGCTTGAACATGGAAGATGAAGTGTAACAATGCGAACAAGAGAAAAGAGTTGAGAGAGAGAGAGAGAGAGAGATTAGACTTGGAGCAACAATGCTACAAAGTACAAAATGCATTTTAGAAGTAGGATTGTATGATGGTTGTAAGGAAAATGCAATGCAATGTTCCGCTATTAGGAGCTACAGGCAGAGCCTGTATATTTAACAGTCTTAGCGTTCTTTTGAGTTATTTTCAATGGGATGTTAAATGTGGTGCGCAAAGTGGACGCTTCTTAAGCCTTAGTGCCTAATTGCATCATATTGGGCAAACCTACAAACATGGGAATTTACATTGTCAAAAGAAAAAAAAATGTCATTACTTTGCACATGTATATATCCTTACCCTATTACTGAGCAGTAAAGACCTCTTATAATGTACTAATTCGTATTAGTTTCGGTCATCATACACAAACTTTTTAAAAATGCTGGCTGCTAAAAGTCATGTCTTCACAGAGGTATTTTGAATTTAAGTGCTGGGGTTATTATGGAACTCCTGGCAAGTATGTGAGGTCAACGGAGTTTTGAAGGTGTGCACTCCCTGAAGAACAACGTATATTATTCCGCACATCTCCCATTTTGATCTCTGTTAGTCAACCCTTACGGAGGGAAGGGACAGAGCTATGACATATAAGACTAATGCCTCCATTCACATATGCTCCGTTTAGCTATTGAAGCTATGGAAATGGTCACAAAGTTATGCAGTTATAACCACTTTAATTTTATGCTTTAAATGCCACGCTGACGCTGGTCTTAAATAAAAAAGAGGCACTCATTCGTAATAGCCCTTACAACTTGGTAACAGACAGATTTGACTAACCATTAAGTTATGTATGTAACATTGCCCAGCACAGCAGTTGTTTCTGTATGTGTAGAGGGAAATGGATGGAAAGGGAGAAGAATGCAAGGCTAAAAAAAATTCTGCTCTTATGCACACATAGGTATTGTAGTCGAGTTCACTCACGGCTCTTTTGCAAATTAGTTGAGAGATGGGAGGCTGATAAGAATCGAGCGAGAAATAAAATAATCAACGAGACTAATACAGATATTATCTGGTGCGCAAAGGAGCAGGGAGCAGCCTTTGCTTCATGTAATGCATATTCTAATCAAATCAGCCTCATCTACAATGTCAGATGAAAATGAAACTAATCCACAGAGTGACATTTTATTTTCATTTCACCACCCCGACGCAATACGGTTGATTGTCTCATTATCCATAGAGGACCAACATCAGGATGAAATGAGTTCATGTGAATAAGTGCTTTGCATGGGAACGGAGTGAGTATGGGAGAAATACATTTTATCGTATTTCATTTCTCCGTCCCAATGTAATTCAACATTAAATGCACATGGGATATGTACATTCTCCTATAAATTAATTGAGCCCTGCATGGACTTGCATTCTATGCTGAGGATTTTATCACATTCCATCCACATCGGATGACTTCAACATGCCGTTATAAGTGTCGAAACATTTATCTATATTAGTATTCACACATTACTTTATTATTACTTGGTGTGACGGGACTAAGAGAGGTATTCCCGTGATATATTAACTTTTTGTTTCTAAGTTTTTGACACATTATACAAATTCAACTGATAGGAACATGACAAGTTAGTGTACACTGTAATTTGCAATTTGAATACATTTCATATTTGATGTTTGTATGCAATGGGAAATAATAACTTGGGGAGACTCAACACGTCAGTGGGAAGTTTTTTTTCTAGGGAAAAAATTCAATATCTTTACACAGTTAGTTTACTCGCTGCATAAAATAGTAAATGGATACTTAGACCCATCGTCAATATGGAAATTACAAACTAAAAATTACTTATGCACTCAATCAAGGAAAGAAAGTTATAGGCACGGAATGCTTGTACACCAAAGAGTGACCAATCAAAGGTAAAACTTGAAATTGTGTAAGCTTATGCACAAGTTGAGTACTCGAAGTTGTCTCGCTATTGGAGGTACAAGTTTGAAAAAAGATATGTGCTACAGAGGAAATATCACCTTCTTCCTTGAGCAATGAAAAAAGGTTAGAAAATTGGTGTGAGTTATCACCATGGAAATAATCACGATATTATAAAAGAATGTTTATGTACTTTGCTCAGGAGAAAAATTCACATGCTAATACAATCTGCCATGCCCTCACCCCATACATACATGTCTCAAGAACTCACGTCATTGTGGATATAAAGTGAACACCCCAACAACCAAACCTTACCACCAAAACACCATATATTTTCATGGTACTTTATATTACTGAAAAGTTGAGTTCTTGCCCAAAAGCATATCCAAACCAATTCAGCTTCATAAATATTGTATGTATGCAAGTTCACGCGAAATAAAAAAAAATTGGGAGAGGGAGAATAATATCGCGAATAAAGACAATAACATATACAGAACACATGAACGGACTCATAAAATTAATGCTCCGCCTCAACAGAACACCTACAATATTTGATATTGGATTTTCCTCGCCTTATTTATTGCTTGACTAATATGATAATGTATCACGCGAATTGTTTGTATCTGCACTTCTACGCACATCCCCGTTCTCCCAGGTCTCCAATAAGTGCATACTACACATACATACTAGTGCATGGACATACATAAGCCTGCACTCATTACAATCAGGAACAAGATCTTCACTCAAGTGTTACTCCTCCTTATGTATATGTATCTATTTAGCATGGGATCGAAATATTAATGCATTTTAGGTAGAAATTGGTCAGGTGAAAATAATAATTGTACTCAAGAAATTTGTACATGAAAAATTCAACATGAGATTTTTACTACAAGACGGAAGACCAGTATCCCCAATACCCCAATCCATAATCGGCACTTTCCATTTTAGCTTTCGTCCGTCCGTGCCGTCATCAAGCAAGTAAATCAGCAACCTTCCAAACGCAGGAAAACAGACACACTTGCCCACGACGGTTGTTGGTGCTTCCCAAACGTGCGAAAGAGACAGGAAAGTTGGAGATTTGGGATAATGTACATTGTAATAAATAGGTATGACAAAATGCTAATACAATGCATAGAATTTGTCCCGTGCATTTGCACGGTCAGAGAGGACCATTACATGGAATCATGGCTATTAGGATGACTTATAAGCTTAGTGCTGTGCCATCATCCGTCTGTCGACAATCCATTTCTTCCCTCATAATTCAAAGATATCAAGTAAGCGTATGGGTCTCATACCAGCCTAATTCGTGTGTGCATTTTGTCGTTTCTCTCGCCTTTTCTAAATGTTTTTCTTATTTTTCTCATCTCCTCTCTGTCTTTCTGCTCACTCACTCCTCCTCGAGTCACTTTTTCTATGCATGCCTCTACATCTCCTCTCTTCATTCTCTCTCCGAAGCGTTTCCAATTTTGAATTATCATCGTCACCAGAGGTGCCTTTGATTCTGATTACACTAATGCAGTACATTGCTTCGCATTACGTGGAGCAAGGATGAAGAACCATCTTGATGAGACCATGTGTAGTTTATAGGCAAAAATTGTTAATGCCATTCCGGCTTCCCAACAGTGTCTGTATGTATTTAGCCACACTGGGTTTCTGGAACTACTGAGGAGCCAGGGAGCAGGAGAGAGAGAGAAAGAGAGAGAGAAGGAAAATGCAGGAGGACGTGGTTGCATTCATCACGTAAGTATTCAGCTAATATCCTGTCCTTTTCATCCCAAGCTGCGTTTAGTGTATCATAATTTCGTAGGAGGAGGAGGAGGAGAGGGAAAAAACAATTTTGACGGACACGTATAAATTTTATATAAACTTTTGTATCGCTAAACGTAAGATGGTCTGTGGATGTGTGCGTAATGTGTCACCCTAAAATGAGATGAATCACTTGGCGTAAGAACATGACATACGAACGGCAAATAATTTTCATCACGTTCAGGAAATGGGCTCTGCATCCTCTAGAAGAACGACGGACCGTGAGTCATTAGCACCAAGGCGGTCCTCCCACATCTAAGGATTTACTTATTATTCAGTGCGGTCTGAGCCTATAATCCCACTCCGCGACCGCCACACTCTTCTTCTAACTCACACAGCTCGGTTGGTCCGTCGGTCTTGTGTTTGTCTGCTGGCTTTGTACAATCTATACAGGCATGTATAATGGCTGGAGTCTTTGTTCTGCAGATTCCTCACCTCCCTCATCTTATATTATACTATGTAATACTCAAGAGACTCCTCACACACAACAACGGCAGGAGCAGCGGTATGAAGAACATACCTTTATTTTATCCTCAGCCTCATTGTCAGCCCTCTCTATATAGCTACATTACCCCCACACTTCTACAATACGCTCTCCGCCTGTATTCAGAAACACAAGAGGATCTGTGAGACTTTTCCCCGATTCACAGAATATGCATTTGTATGTACATATTTGATGTACTTGAGCACATCCTCTGTTCACCTTACTTCATGAGTATCGTCTCTGCTCTCAATGTGTATATTAAGGTGTAGTTAGGTAGGGGGGGGACATGTGTAGAGTACATACGTATTACATAGAAAGTACAGGGTATAAGTACATAGCCGAATTATCCGAATACATTCATACTCAACCTCAACCCTTGTAAACCAAGGTAGATTGAGTACAGGAAAAACATTACAAGAAAATATAAAAAAGGAGCAACATTATTGCGGCGTTTCCTTTTTACTCTATTATCTTTGAGGTTTAAAGCTTTATTTTCAATGCACTCACTTCTCCAACTTCACGGCATACCTGAACATATGAAATTTTTTGTACCAGCCCTCGTTCCTAGATAAGCTGAGTAGCTTTACTGATATTAGCTATTAAAATTTTCTACCTCAATTCCATGACAAAATACATACGCAGAAACAAGAATGTGGGAAATTTATTTTTTCACTCCACAGACCGTACCGTATAGTAGAAGAGGAGGAGGGAGAAACATTGGATTCCAGTCTCCTGAGATAATAATAAATTTGTCATATTTTATTTCACAGGAGATGCTGAGGTATTTCAGAGTTATTTTTATTGCCACGTACTATCTTTTACTCACTCGTCATGAGAATGGAAGCCTAAGTTTGAACAATATGGTGTGCCTTAATAAATTACAGAGATGCAGGTAAGTGCCATTACATGTAAGAATTACGTTCAGTCAAGTATCTACCTCTTAGTCTTGGTACATTGTACCCGCATACCAATATCTATGCTTATACAAAGGACAGGGTGACGAGCAAGTATTGAGTCATTCCGACCGCTATTCCCTGCTCGCATTGAGTGACGATGAGTGAGCATGAAACTTTTATGTGAAATATTATCACGTCTGTAGATTTTCACTGAAAAGATCGAAACAAACCGTGATATTGACATAATGTAAGTATATATAGTTATCAAGGAAACGAAAGCTATGCTATGATATCGCAATCAATAATAATTGTAATAATTTATTCATTCATCCTTGTTCAGCTTTTACAATGTATGCAATAATAGGTTATTTCTCAATATATAGGTATATATTTAATATTATGTATACGGAATAAGTTATACCCTAAGCATGGAAGATTTTGTTGTGAAAAGGTGAATTTCGTAGGAAAGAAGGAATTTAATTAGGGAGCTATTATATAGGAGATGATTTTTTCCCGCTGTAAATCTTGAGTTTTTAATCTTAAATTTTAATCCTGGCTTCTTTCCGTCTTGGCGAGAAGATAATGCCAATAACAATATATATTTATATATATATAGTTAAGGTAGTATGTAGTATGAAATATACCTTCAATTAATTGAAAGTATTTCTCTTAACAATTCACCAGAAAGTTTTAGTGAATTATTAAATCATTTTTTGAGCTTTTATCCCAATCGAAAAAAAGTAAAAAAAAATTGAAAGAATCAGTATCATTGAGAACGCAGTTCTTTACCGATGGAATACGATACAATTTTGTTCCAATCTATTTTGGTTCGGGTCACCGGTAAAAGGCGTCTCAAGGCCTTAAAAGTTGTGTCAGACATCGTCTGGTAATTTTCACCTGTAATTAAAATATTTCCCACATTAGTCAACTGGTGACGAATGCTAACTGAGCTTCAAAGCTTATGTGAATAAATAAATTGCTTTACACAATATTCACGCAAACCGAAAAAGAATTAGATTACAAATGCACGTCATCATGGCATGAATTTTTTTGTTAAATTATTTGGCTTGGAAATAATTTTGGGTAAATAAATTTCGTAGGAAAATTGAAAAATGTATTCTGTTCGTATTCACTTGTTAGCTTAAGGCTGGGTTACATTCTGCTTATATAAACTTTTAAACAAATATTCCGGGATACAATTTTATTTATTTGAGCTTCTAATGTTTGTTTAATACTCGGATTATACAAACACGGGGTATTATCATTTAGCTGTTGACTTTCTAGTAGAAAAGTATTGAATAAAACCATTACGACTTTAAATTTTAATTTAGTTAATAATTTGTTTCAAAAGTTTACGAAATCTACAGGACCTGACTGTTATGGGTATGAAACCACATATGGATGGATCACACTAGTCAACGATACAAATTATCTAGTTAATTTCAAAATAACATGCTGGAATATTGAAAGGCCTCAACGCCCACGTACGTAAAGCTTCATATACATTATTAACTACAAAAATGTAATAAAAATCGCCCCCAAGTGCTTCATAGAAATCGGAGGTTAGTAAGAAAAATGGAAACCAACTAAAATACAGTGAAGCGCAGTACGGAAAAAAGAAATTAAAAATGTTTATAACACTTCTGAATCTAGCTACTTCAATGTATTGACTGAACGCTTTCAATTAGGCTTCAAGGGGCTGTTACTTTTCTCTGCGAGTTAATTTCACGCATTTACAACTCGAATTCAAGTATGATATTGAACGGTACAGCAAACAAGGTGTGCCAGAACCGTTAAAGCTTTCAGCTGAACTTGAAATTCCCAGCTCCAAATCTAGGGTTAGGGTACAACATAAAATCTAGTTATCGCTTATATGAGTCAAACAAACTAAACTTACTAAGCGCATTGTGGTACTCACTCTCCGCACTTTCTACGAGTTTCGTAAATTCCAGTGCGAAATCCGTTTCACTCTGCAAATGAAAAATAAATGACAAAATAAGACCTGCTCAAACGCTCCTGCTTACGGTAAAAACAATAAACGGAACTTACTGCAATTTGAATGTTGTGCTTTGCATCTTTGGAGCTGACCAGCTGAACGTTACCATCTTCGTAATAATGAACTTGAACTTTAATGACACCTTTTAATTCTACATTTTCCCCTAACGCACTCGGGTCGAAACTAACAGTCCACTGAGAGCGCCAACGACCATTCCTGCAAAAATAACACTACCTTTAATTCCAAAACTCGGAAATCCACAAAAAATTATCGATGTCAGTTTACAATTAGGGTACAAATCATACTAACTCTCACTGACTATCCCACAAAATTATAATTTGAACATTGCTTGAACAAAAGTTTTCCTCTTTACTTTCCAGCATGATATAACAGTCCCCATAAGGCACCATCATAAAATAATGGATTACAAATGACTAATATATAAAAATAAACAGTATTTGAAAACAGTACCAAAAGTTTTTGGGTTGAAATTGATGATCCTCAATGCAAGCAACTAACGTAATGATATTTCCATTTAATCGCGAAAAAACCGAAAATGCCCCGTGCGGATAATGCTGAAAAACGTAGTTTCCGAATTCAGATTCGAGGGAAGAACGCCATGATTCACTTTTTCTATCACCTTCCCAAGGCTGAAATACACCCAGACAAATGAATTAATCATATAGGATAATCCCCACTCAAATTCCTAACGAAATGAATAATTCTAAATAATTTCATCCACTCAAAAATTATTTCCAAACCTGGAAGTCCGTAGCATCCTTCCTCAAATGATCGTATCGGAAGGACTGCTTTGTCCGGGGGTCGTAGAACCGACCTGTATTTAAGTCATTGTGCTCAGAAATTAGCACGGGGTAGTCAGACCCATTAACCCGACATGGTGTCAACTGGTCCTTATTGTATTGGGCAAAAGCACTGAAACATCCAATGAAACCATCACACACCAGTCATTAAAAACAAGTGCTGACGTAAAGTTAGGTTTGAGCCTGATAACGAATGCCTACAAAACTTTCCTCCTACCAACATTTCCTTACACACACTCTTGACTCTCTACACATCCAAGAGGAAATCCAAGAAAAAAAATTAACATGTCCGGTCAATACTACTAACATCAAAAACCAATTTCCTCACATCAAAATTCCCTTCACTTTTCAAAGTAGCCCCCTTCAAAAATAAATCCCTTCAAAAGTCACTCCCTAACATCAAACAAATTATTACTTCAAATTGATAAGAATTTTTTGCAACGTTTCCAATGGCCAAAAAATGATAACATTTCCACACATTTGTAAATAATACATCTTTCGAAAAAAAAATCAACTTACCTTGAAGCACCTTCTTTAAGCAGGGTATCATTATTCAAGAGTGTCCGAACATCTGAAAAAGTGACACTCAATTAAGAATCATTCTTCTGAAAAATGACAAGCCGTACTTTTAACATCTCGTTACAACGCCCCAACATAGTATTAAAAAGTGTTACGTACCATTAAATACTTCATTGAATTCTCCTGGCGGGGAGTGGAGAATAAAATCCGAAACTATTCGAACCTATGGATAAAACACGGACACAATTTTTTTTTATATGTGACTCTACATTTGACAACAATTACTACAGTCAACATAATCCAATACCAATTACCTTTTCCTGATCAGAAATTGTTTCTTCGGATTCAGACGCCATTGCTCAGCACGTAAGAATCAGACTATACACTATGACTGACTAAGAGAGGCACAGGTTTCAGTGTTTCAGACCGGGGACACTATACACTCACTCACTCTTACTCATACTCCCTATCTCTCTCATTTCCAGGGTTAGACAGTCCCTTCCTCTTCACGGACTCAGTCACACACTTGTCTATACCACTTGTTATATTTAAGACGGCTAACTTCAAAATAGTCTTCCCTTGTAATATGAAGAGGCTGGGAGTAAGGGAAATCTTATTCATTTTTATTTGTAAACATAACCGTTGGAAAAATTTTGGGTTTGTAACAATTTTTAGGGGAATTATTCCCCATTAGTTGTATCATGACCCGTGATGCGTTACAGCTTCAGGGGCTGGAAATGTGACAGGAGTTGAATATTTGTAGGGTTGTTCCGCAAATGGATTTTAAATAATTTATAAATTTCCATCCGATTTTCAGCAACTATAGCCACGTACCTTCTAGTAAGTGAGGGGGAAATAAACGGCGAATATTAAATAGGTTGCAAACCCTTGAATAATCATCAGAATTTGGAATAATGGGTTCAAAAAGAAAAAGTTGCAAGGTTAAAAATTCAGAAGTATTTCCCTTGCTGTAGGGTTTACACTGGCCTGCGTCTCTGATTTTGATTGCCATCAAGTATAAGTTACTTTTGACCACGTTGAAAGCAAGTAATTCGGGTAAGATTAGGGGAAATGATAGCTCTATTTGGGTTGTGAGAAGTTGGATAGCTGTGGGTTGTCATTGGTACAGACACTTTCTGTAAATGTGATTGTTATAGTCTGTGTACTGAATGGCAATAAAGTTGAATTGAATTGAATATTTAAAAAAAAATTAAGGCTGAAGGTACAGGCACTTTTTATTGATTTTAAATCTTTTTTTTAATTAATTAATTTTAAAATTGAGCTGTTCCCTTAAAATCCCGACTGTACCCCAATTATTCTTGACCAGTCTATCGATAGGTTTTGAGCAAACTGGATGAACTAAATTTTGAAAAAAGGAAGAGAATTTCTTTAAAAATTAGGGATAAACATAGCCATTTTTATGAACTATACCGAGACAAACATTTTGTTGACTTGATATACTTCGTCAAAAAATCTATTCACAATCAAGGGGTTAGAGATGACTGGGCACCTCCATTAAAATATTATTTAGGGGCTAATCCAAGGGATTACCTATTTGCAAAATTCTTCAAAATCCAGGACAGCAGACATTACACACTGTGAGGACAAAATTGGAAGCTGTCATATTAACCCCCAGACAATTTCAACTCCGATTCCTGCCAGTCCCAGACAGCTTCACAGTCAGTCTTAACAATAGCTAATTTCGTTTCAGTTCACCCCTAAAAATAGAGATATATGTCAGTCAGTCCAAGTCAGTGGAGTCTTCAATCCGTTCTTTGACTGTCCCACTCATCATCAGTCTTCCCTGGGTGTCTAACACTGTAGAACCCTGTCTCTGTTATTTCTGCTCTTTATAAAGCATATGGCACAGTATAGGTCGCATAATAAAAACATCGTATCTCTATATAGGCGAACTGTTATTTTATAAATAAGGTGGCATATACATACACATTATGCACTTGTGCCGGACAGAGCACTGAGCAGTGCAGTAGTGGTGTGAACTTTCGAGCACTGTGAGCAGTACTATGAGTTCAGCTCCGAGTTCCATCCCCACCAGGGTGACCAATAGATGGCCTTCCGTCCAATTAAATGGACTATCTTCCAACTTTTTAATGTTGACTGAAATAATAGACTGACTTAAAAGTATACGGACTATACATAAGTATAGCTGGATGCTGACTAATAAATAATGTTGATCGTGAGTATACAACAAAAAACACGCTTATCACAATTTTATTATAGTAAGTTGAACAAATTCAACTATTAATTTAATTTATGAATACATACAATATAGGCATACACTATGAGTAAAAAAATTATCTGCTCTTGCATTCAAACTGTGCATGTTAGTAAATACGTCTCTGAATGTTGTCATCAAATCATATCTATTTTTACGGTAGGAGCAAAAAGCCATTATTTATTTTAAGTGTGACTTTACCCTCTTATTTTTATGATGAACAACCACGACAATTATGATTGTTATAGTGGGGTTTAATTGAAATAAACATTCATTTGTATAGAGAGCGCGCGTCCTTAAAAGTACAGGATAATTGTGATGGTATGAAATGAACCAATCTTTTAGCCTTTTTGCAAAACCATGGCTATCGTGTACGTATTCTGACTGGTATTAAGACGTTTAGGGGGAAATATTTTGGAAAGAAAAATTATTTTTTGTAGAAGAATTGGACAATGTTTGTGAGACGCCAGTGGGTTGCTGTTCCTGCACTGGACATGAGGATGAGGATGATTATTAAAAGATGCAAGTAAGTGTACTTATTTGTCAAAAAGCCAAAATATCTTCTGCTGTACACAAACTAAAATAAAGCTGAAAGTTTATGGAATTGTTATGTTGTGCATTTACTGCCTAATGGGCTACTTGATGTCCCGGGTGTTTTATATACTTCCCATCTGCCCTATAGTCATGATGCATAAGCAGGGTGGGTAACAAGGGAAAGGGGTCTCCATTTTCAAGAGAATCCTTTCGAGGAGCTTCCAAGATTGTCAGCATTGACGTAGGTCAACCCATAAGGTCAGAGTGGTCAAAGGAGTGATGCAAAGTCGAGATTTGTCCAGTAAAAGCTCGGATTTTTTTAAAACACAATCGGAAAGAAGGCTAATTTTACAGGCTTCAAAATTTGCTATGGTAGAGTTGACGGCGCTGAGAAGTCTGGGCACAACGACAACTGGGCTGAGACGTTCGGGTAGGTTGCAGGAAAGGTAGTTTCGAAAACTGGAAAAGGCAAGTCTGGTGCGAGTGACTGGAACCGTGGAGGTAATTTTTGTGGCAGGGTGAAGTGGTTGCTGTCATTAAGGTGAATTTAATCCAAATATTGGACCGACTGATTTTTCAAAGTTTTACCGAAATCCTATTATCTGTATTTGCCTAGCTGATTAAAAATATACAACTACAATACCGACCTGCCAAATCATCCACAAGATTTCCTCTGTAGCAGCCATACCGATCTACCCTACCTGGTGACGACCTGAATAGTCAAATGTTCTTAGATTCATGGGTTAAATTTTGAAAGACTCAATCCAGACTAAACTCTTACTTCTTATTACATGCCGTATGTATGCTATGATGCGGGTATGAGGGAGCACAAACATTTGGAGGAACTGAGTTTATAAACAATGACTACAGATAAAAGGTCTTTGTAAATTTTTACGAACTGCAAAAATGGTCTGGAATAAAATTTCATTTATAATTTTGATAATTGCAAAATTCCCTAATTTTTCCGGGTCTCAATAAGATGCGAGATCCCACAAATGCGGAATGGGCGAATTTGTCAATAAATTCGAAATCCTGATGGTGCGGAATGGTATAATTTTTCAGCAAATGAGGTTTTGGCGGATATGGGAGGGAGATGCACTAAAATATAGATATTTTCATTCCGTCTCACCAACTGATCCAACCCCATCATCTCTTGGACTCATAAATCTAGCCCGTCCCAAATTCTGTTAATATGTAACACGTAATCCGACATTGTATGTATAACCTCAACCTACAAAACCCGACTTGTCCGTCATTCCCACATTTTAACAACCGAGCCTGTATCACCCTTCATTTTATTGAAACCATTTTTTCGTACTCCGCCATATTTGTACCACTTCTGAGAAAATTGCATTCAGCTCTCCCTGCCAAGGAGAACAAATTATTACTGTTTTAAATTGTTTACCGTTATACAAATAAGGAAATATTCCTGTATTGATATTTGAAGCTGGCTACGTAGGTCTTGTCTTTGACTGTTTGTCATCTGCAATGGTTTAGTTTAATTTATTCAGCTTTGTTCCAATTGGATCGTCCTGCTGATGTGTTACTTGTGACTATGCCAAAATGCAATTATGTTAGTTTAGCGTAATGACCCTAACGTTTTTGTGCCTGAGAATCATGAAAAGCACAGAAATTTAACTTTTCTATCAACCCTAGTATTACTCTCAACTGACAGACTCCGACCTTAATCTACAGCCTACAAACATAATAACTTTTTTTTCTCAGGACTTTGGAAATTATACTTAAAAACAAAGTTGAATGCTCCAATTGTATACCCTGTGCAAAACTAAGTATTAGCACGGATTAGCTACAAGACCGCTTCACGCCAAGGTTCTTCATCTAGCGTTTTATAAAATCAGGATGGATGGCACCTCAAGTTCTGTAAAAAGTTTGAAACATGCAATGTGAAATTAACCCGTTATATATGTATGTGATCCGATCGGATCTGATTTTTGAGTCAAGCTACTGGAAGAAATTATTTTCTCAATATAAAGTCCCAAATATCGTCACATTACGGAAGTATGTTCTAAAATGGCAATTGATCAAATGAGTTCCAAATAATTTATTTCGAATATTCATTTTCAACTGAAAATTGAACAAGCAGTGTTTCGGGTTTGGTTACAAATGTGCAATGGCCAACTCATTGCAGCATTGGTTACTGTTAATCCTAGAATGGTCAATTCCTAACATTAATGTCGTTAATATACACATTTAGCTGATTATATTGTTGGCAGAAGAAGTAGCAGGGTAGTGGGATACGGAAAACCGGTTGACAAGAATCTTCAACTTTTTGAAGGTGGGGGTACGTGAAACATGTAATTCTCCATGTTAAATGCCATTTAAAAACTCCAGCTTTGAATTTCAGGACAAATTGACTTCGCGCCAATTTTTTTTTAAAGTACGAAGGATTTTTCAGGTGGCAGGTTAGAGTTAAAATTGTACTCAGGGTATAAGCAATCTAGTTTTAGGGGAATTTCGAAAATCTGGAGGGGACACCAAAAAATGTTTACTTGTTAGAGCATGAAATCATTATTCACATACGCTGATTCAATTTATTACTGCAAGGAAAACACACTCAGCTTAAAATTTTATATTTGCAATCACTGAGGTATTTTTTCCAGTTTATAGCAATTAACCTCTCCGCTTATATCATTTACTGAACATGCACATATCTAGTTTTTTAATAGACAGCACTCTAATCACACAAAGCAAACAAAATAGCTGGTTGTTAATTTTGTATGCGAAATTCCTTTTTTTATTGTGAAAAGGTACGCGTTTCGATGTAACGAATCTGTCAGTGGACCTGGTATACCCGCTACATTTAAAAAAACGGGCACTAAATGTTTACCGAAACAAGAATAAAAACACTCATGTGATTGAGTTACGTCTGATGATGTAACTGATGATCAAGCATGATCATGCATTGATAGCGTTCTGGACAGTGCAGACAATTTGACCCTTTCGTTATTAAAAATCAAGTGACGTAATAATCAAGAATCTAAGTATGTTTACATTTTTTTATAGAAATAATCAATTTTTGTAAACCCTGTTTGAATGTTCCACATCCACGTGAACGAAATCTCCAAACAGTAGCCTACACTTATGTTCATACACTTGACTGGCTCGTTTAGCCATACTAATGAATAGCCCACTCGATTTTAAAAATAATTCGGCTCTGGTGGTCGACTTTAGCGAGATAGCCTCTGTCATGAAAATATTGAAATTACATACAATGGAAGACTGGAAATCGTTACAGCCTTTCTTCCAAAGAATACTAATGATATAATGTTAAAACGCTTTTCCTAGAATCAAAGCGTTCAGTCACAAATCTTGTGACCAGTTCTAATAATTTTAGTAAAGTTGTCCGGCATAATACATATTAACAATAATAATTTTAATTCAAAGCTGGCTGACAAACATTTGGTTTGCTTAAATACTAAACTTTAGCGTTTTAAAAGCACCATGCATAGCCTTATTTGTTATTTACCAAAACATTTAATTTTTTTAAAAACATGTATGCATACCCCGCAACAACAGATTAATTTAAAAACAATTCTGAAATTAATTATTTGTCAACCGAACTACAGGAATCCTAACGTAATTTCAAATAAACTGATCCGATATTGACCAACAATTGTGCTAACGATGCTAACATAAAATGGACGAGCTTACTTTTGTTGATGGATTATAAAATTCCATGCCAGTTTCCATACGATTTTTGTTTATTGCAACAATAGATAAAGCCACTCCAGCAATGATGTTGAACAAAAAAGCAATGAAGTTGAACATGTAAAAACAGTAATTAATTAATATTAAGCAATTTCTTAAACAGGTTACAGACAGGGCAAATTGGATAGTTAAGCCCGTTTGGTGAGAAGAGCTGTGTACATTGCTGGGAGACATTCGTGCACTATATTCCAGACGGTCGATTTCCCCATACTGAAGTTAGTCTCAGTTGTTCGCAAGTAATCGCCGGTGGCTAAATATCTTGAAAAATACTAAAGCTGGCCATAATATTGTGCACTTTGTCTGTACTAAAACATGGAACTCAGACACACAAAAGTCAAACCTAAAATTTTAGCGTACCTCAGCGTTTTATAAAGCCATGTCCTGGCTGGAACACTTTCTCTGTAATTTGTATTTTCTTTTGCGATGAATAGAAGAACCCAGTGGAGCAGACTTTCAAACAGTCTTGGAGTTAGTATTGTGTATTCAAAAAATGTATCCGGATAAAAATGATACATCCTGTTAGTTCTCCATCGAACAGTCGTGTCGCGTTGAGTGGGTGCACCCAGAATTGTCCTTTTAATTTTTGGTGCATATAATTGCGGTGCTATGTGGCCACAGCAAATGTTTTTCTTTATGGCATCATGACTACTCGTCTTTGAAATAATGGTTAATTATCTAAACAGAAGGATATTCCCCTACTGAAAATGCTTCCACTGGGTACAACGACTGACATGGAAACACAAAGTTCTTCAGCTATTTACCAGACACACGAGGGTATTGTTAGGGCTTTTTACTTTTCACATGGTTAACTAAAGTTTAATTAGTACTTCTGTGTACATTGTCATTACTTGAAATTTATAAAAATAAACGCATTCATGCTACTCTACTACAGCATCACAGACTTTCTTTTGAAGACGTTTCTTTCAAATCATTATCGTAATTTGTTGGGAAATAATAATTATATGCATATACACACAACATCTTGACGACACGAAAGTTTTAGAAGGGCCCCCACGCAGTTTCCGACAAGTGTGGCAGTGATTTAGGAATGGTAGGAACTTTCCGCAAGTGGCACTGCCACAATGTCGAAATACGAACTCAATTTTGTTGGAGTCAAACTCAACAGGGAAACTAGAAAATAAACCAATTGTGTTATGATATTTGAGTTGCTTTTATCATTTTAGAAAACAATGAATTTACCTTTCCATCCGCAGTTGCAATTCCCGCTGCAATTTTTCGGTTAATAGATTCACAGATTCATTCTGGACCACAAGGTTCTTTTCAAATCCTCAACACCTCAAGCTACTTTGTTGGCTACAAAAGCACGGGCCATGGAGATTGTTTTGTTCGGTAGATATCAGCGAGTTTATTTTGTACGCTTGTGACAACACATACCTTTCGTTCTATAAGTTATTGCAGTTTCTGTAACTGTAAATAAGGGCGTCCCTACGGTGATTGACGACAATCCTTAAATTACTCCATTCCTATGGATTTATCATAGATAGACATGACAAACTTCTGAACTCTGACCGCTTCTACAAATGCTGGAAAATTGTTACGGCTAATTTAGCCTCTTGAAGCCCTTAAAGTATCGATTTTTGCACAAATATGTATCGATCAAGTTCACTCATGGGCCCGTGGTTTCTACTTTGCGCACATAACGCATGATAATCAAAAATGCAATCAGAATTCTTCCACAATTGTATTTTTAAATTACTTACACATGCTCCGACGCTTGTCAGTTCCCTATTATCTGGCAATAAGCTCCTAACAAGGTTTTCCAACCGTTCGATTTCAGTTTTGCTGGATTAAATATATCGATATTAAATATCGATAGTAATATCTGAATTCAAATAGAATTTAATTCAAATCTCTTTCGTGAGCATAATGTGGGAATAAAATCCCTCCCGTACACCAATTTGGCTCTTTGTATTTTCCTTAAACCTGCATTTTTCTAATACGTTCCCAAAACTCCTTGCTAATCCTGCCTTTGCTGACATTGTACTGCATTTCTTCGAGATAGGCTTATTTACATCGCTTACATTCGCTCACTTTCTTCCCGCAGCTCACGGTTTTTTATACACGGTTTGTTTGTCCATACTGCGGCTCTAATTCTGGGTTTCAGAAAACTAAGCTTCCCAGCTAGATTTTAGGGCCCACCACAAAGCAATCGAACATTTGCTCCGGAGATCCGTTCAACTGCGGTGGTTGAGTAGTCTCCAATTATTACTAAAAGAAATTTGCCATATCCGTTAGATTTTACATTCAGATTTGAAAGACATTTATATTCTTTAGGTATGTTCATATTATGTGAGACATCAAATATTTCTTACCACAGGATAGTGATCTGAGTTCCCAGGTTTCATTACTTCAAATAGTTTCACTTCCTGGTTGAGGTTGGTTGGTCTACGGAAGTGCAATGAATGTGTTAAGTTGGGATGGATATTTTATGTAAATAGAATAGAATATGTAAACAAAGGTTTCACCGCGGATTAGATTGTGACTAAAAAGCTGGGTTTTCATCGGGTTTTAAAACCATTTAAAGATCTGGTTATTAGCGGGTTCCCCTCTCTATACCTCCTCTATACTCATGCAAGAGATGAATTGTGTCAAGAGAAACTATTATTTAGCTACACGCCACTTTACCTTAAAGCTAAGCCTTGCATTAACTACTGCATGAACCCCGGCTTCAATTTCAGGCTGGGGTCTAAATCCAACGGTTAGATAAATAGGGATGGAGTCTGTTCGATTGACTGGCTAGGAGGACGGGGTAGAAAAATTGCTGAAATGTGATGTGACAGAGAATGAACGAGCTGTTTGCAATCCTGATTACGTGAGATATGTCACTTATATTGAACAAAGATGCAACAGTTTTCTTTAAATGCAGGTCTCTCGACGACGCGTCGAACCCTTGAGTTTGAAATTTGCATATATGCTGCTGCCCCCTCGCCCCTCCAAGACAGTTGACCATATAGAGCAGGGCTTTCTACTAGTATAAAATAATGGAATAGATTTTCAAATTGTGTACCAGGAAGAGTATCTGAAACTTCAAGGCTCAATCCTAATCCTGTCTCATCTTGCTTAACCGTTTCTATTACCATACACGGACCGACAAGCTATTAATAACAGACACTTGTTGTTTCTTTGTCCTTCTCATGCCCATTGTCTGCATTACATCAGATACTCCGTCTTCCGACTCAGTCTGTTTCATCTCTTTTCTCCATCTAATCTCTCTCTATTCACATATAAATACTTACATTCAGACCTTTCGTCCACTCTTGAATAAATTCAAGCACCTCTTTCTATAACTCATGAATATATGCAGATTATTACGCCTCCTTGGATAATATTCCTAATTACGTTAATTAACGAGATTTTACATTCCAGTTTAAAGGTTTTGCGGGTTTTCAACTCCTTCAGCCCGAGATCAGTTTTCGAATTTTTGAACCTGTCTTTCGGATAATAAAAATTATGTTTCATGTGGAGCATATGTAAGGCTGTTGGTCCCGTTCGTATAGGTGCGGTCAATGAGACCAAGAGATAATCTAATATCATAAATTTGATCAAACATTGAAGCACTTACACGATTTAAATATGTATATTAATTAAATATATTTATTACATTTTATAATTTTCGACTCTTCAACCTGATTTACCCTTTATTTTTAAACCGTGCTTCACTCTCTTGCAGTCGGTGTCTTAATCTAAAGTATTAAATGGAGAGATCGCACCTTGTGCCCAAATTTTATTTTTTCGGGATTTTTTAAATTTGGGTAAACCATTGTTGTCCGTATACCACAGTATAGTTAAAGTTGTCACTTGTCACCCCTATTTCGAAGTATCGCAGGGCACTACAAAGTTTTCTCATCTAAAACTCCGTCAAAACTTAGCGCGTTAAAGAATGTATTTATAGTTTGACTTTTGCGGAGCTTCCGAAAAATTAGGCAAGTTTATAATACTTCGGAATATAATTTAGTTAGGAAAAAAGGCATAATGATATTAGGTCAATAATTGCAAAATATCTGAGAGACAGCAAGCAATGGATGGTGGTCGAAGAAGTACATTGTATTGGAGAGAATGATTCTACTAGACGAATTGACATTTTATGTTTTAATGAAGTAACCAAAGTAGGTTACATAATAGACCCAACTGTTAGATGGGAAAAAGATATAAATCAACCAATGGAAGTGGATCATGAAAAGAAGCAGATTTATCAACCTTGTGTTCCTTTCTTTAAGCAGAAATACAATTTGAAAACTATTGAAGTTATTGGACTATTAATTGGAGCTCGTGGAACTATTTTTGAACATTTTGAACAATTTAGACAACGATTTAATTTATCTAAACAGCTTATAAACGATGTAATTATTACCACAATTCGTGGATCTTACAGGATAGCATTTCATCACTTGTACAATTAGTATGTTTATAACCAAGTTTATAACAAATATTTTTTGTGTTAAAAATGTTTGAAATTATTATGTACTGTGTCGTAAGGCAAATACTATTGTGGTATCAGTGAAATAAATTATTTCTTTCTCTCTCCATATGCCTGTACATACATCTACAAAAATTCTGTGTTAAAATTATAGCGTTTATTTTTTTCATTTATTACAATTAGCTTTACTACAACAATACTTTACATAATTTGCTCCCATGTTAGTTATGGTTTTGGGCTTCGCAGCATTTTCATCCCTACAGATACTTGATTTTGATGTTCTCCTTTAAATCAATTTCTTTCTTGACGCAATCAACTCAATACTGTAACTGTGGAGAAAGTGGAAGTGGAGATCACGTTCTGAAACGTTAGCCCAATGCTTCATTTGTTTCAAGCTGCTGGCCTCCAAATTGAAAATGCATGCAATCAGCAGCAGTTCCTGATCCTGAGCGTCATAGAGAAACAAATGAAATCACGAATCCATAGGTAATAACACATTTGTAAATATATAATTACATATAGAATCCAGGAAAAATGGACTGGAAATCGCATATATGGAATCAGTACTAATTAAACGTTCCGTACTAATTTCCTAAGAAATGGCGTATAGAATGATATGGGAAGGAATACAAAAATTATGACCTGCAGAAATGAACGGCACACAGCCCTCAATGTCGAATCTATCCATCACCATTTTTGAAGCCCAGGTAATCAATATCCAGTGGAACCCTGGATTTAGTTTAGAGAACAAATAATTATCCTCTTTGGAGATTTGTAAGCATCATGTGAATGTGATAAAGATATTCTAAAAAATGGTGATCTAATTCATCTTGTTATATGTATACTTGAACGCATTAAATACCTGTAATTTCTGAAATTACAAGTTAACAGCTGTTAGGATGCAATAATTATTTTGTCACAGTGCCCCTTGGAATGCAAGCCTGTTGAAAGGATAGGAAATTATCCCAGGGTTGTTCCAAACCAAATCAGAGTTTTGTGAGAGAGGTTACAATTTTACTCTTCTTCCACTTTTCGTTAACGTTGAAGTGTGTATGATAAAGGATCAAAACCACAGCTTCATTTATCTTTCGATATTAAAATTATAAGTCAATTTTGATCACATGAAACATGTCATTGGTTATCAAAAATAATAATTGCCAGTTATTAAATTATTGTAGCTTAGACCTTTCGAACTCAATTTTCAGAGGTGAGTATGTAGAACAGATTTACATGGAAAACGAATTAGTTATAATAGGTGAAGTGTTCTAGCAAAAGCAATAGTTCTTGGGAAAACCTTTTTTTAAAAGTCTGAGCTGAAACAAGACTATACGAGGAGCGTAAAGGTATTGACTGTCAGCATGTTGCGGCTATAAATAAAAATACTTATAAATAAGTAAAATGGTATTTCTCCTCCGGCCACAAACCATTCCACAGCATACAGGTTGGATTTACAAATTATGCAAACAACTTTGAGACACGGCTAGGAAATAAGGAAAATTCATTAGAAAAATCAATGCATGGTGCCAGTTAAAAAATGGAACTAGGAATTCAGGGTAACCAGAAACAAACACCGTTTATTATCCCGCTAAAAAGTAGTATCATAGTCATTTTCTAAAACATACAGTACTACTTCAAACATTTTCGTATACATACTAGCACTTATATTTATGTCTTATCCTTAAAATATTTTGATTGACAACTGACATGTCTGTATTGCTAAAGCTATTTAAGTGTATGCACGCTAATAAACATAAACATATTATGCAAGAACAATTTTAGGGAGTAATTTATCTCCACCAGTTTTCCCAAACAAGTTAACATTATAATAGTTATGGATCATAACAGTAATAATAAGTATTATTATTACTTTACTACGGAATTACAATTAATTAATATCGAGCTGCCTTTAAATATGACATGCAAAGTTAGATACTGTCCTTGCTATCGAGTCACGGGGAATAACAATGTCAACTGACATTTTACAAACTTTGTCTCGGAGTGAATCGCACGTTTAAAGGAATATCGGGATTAAGTGCAACGCATGATAGTGGAAGATGATTGGAATTTTCCGGTGCTTCAAGGCTAAATTTGCTAATCATTGTCGTCAGAATACCCTCAAACACATCTTCAACCAACTTGTAACCCATACAAGCTCTTTTCCCCGTTGAAAATGGAAGGAAATGTGAGGGTTTACGAAAGCACCCAGCCTCAGTAAGAAATCGCTCTGGAACGAAATTTTTTGGGCTGCTCCAATACGCTGAGCTAGTATTCAGCTCGTAGTTGTTGAAGATGATCATAGTTCCTTTTTTAATTTCGTATCCTAAGAATACAAAGAAAAGCACCATGTCAAAATAATTCTAACCTTCTAATAACACCTGAGCTGTAGGCACATCAATAGCGGTCTTCATTTAGATTTACAACAACATACCTGCAATTGACGTGTCCTCCGACGCAACATGAGGAACAATAGGTGAAGATGTTTTTCTCAATGTCTCGTACAAAACAGCCTTCATGTAGTCTCCATTACGGGTTTGTACACACTAATAATATTTTCATGGTTAATTTCATACAATCAAGATCTGTTTTAGTCTACAGATAGATTCATTTGTTGGGATGTGTGGGTACCTTTGAGTAAATTTTGTCAGAGAGTCCAGGAACTCTGGCAATTTCCACAATTGCTCTCGCTACCAAGTTTGCAACTGCAGCGTGACCTCCAATGAAGTCTTCTAATTCGAATAGAACTTGATCCATAGTCAGCCTGTCCTCTTCCTTTGCCTCATGAAGGTGCAAAAGTAAGTTATCTACAAGGTCTTCCGGATTTTCAGAGTCCAACTTCTCACTGTTGACAGAAAAAGAAAGGTCGTCATGTACTTTTCAAAAATTCATTTCAGCTGGGAATAGTTTATCAGCCCTAATGTAAATAAACCCAAAGTAGGAATGAGGAACCAAGTATTTAAACTTACCTATGAACAGGAATTATTCGCTGAAGAACGAAGTTCCGAATATACTGGCTCATTCGGGTCATGTTCTGGAAATAGCTTCTGTAGAATGGTGCTAAGAAAGGGAGGACATCTGTTGGATGATTTTGATTGATATCCCAGAAGATATCATCAAAGTAGCGTACCATTTTATTGAATTCCATGTCCTCCGAAGGATCAAAATGTTGAGAGGCAAAGAATTCAAAGAAGATGTTGGCACACGCTTCATGAATGTGTCTCTTTAGTTGACTCTCAACTCCGCCAAGCAGTATGTCCTTTTCAATGGACTCCATTAGGGCATCACTACGTTTTTGAACGGCCTCATCAACACGGTTGGCAAAGATCTTTGTATGGCAAAAACGTCTCGCTAAGGCTCGTCGTATCTTCTGAGTCTCAGACCAGTCACAGAATGCCAGAGCTAAAAGAAAATTGGGTGACGTTGTGAACTGTGATTCGAGCGTAATAATGTTTCTAATTTATTGTTGTAACTGTATTTCGAGTTTTTTTGGGGAAATGGGTGGGTGGTGTAAATAAATCAATAAATTCCTGTCCAGAGAGTATTTCCACCCTTAGACTATGCCGTAGCTTGCATTTCATTGACTCAAACTAAAAAATATTTCCTGTTATAAGTGCTACATTACTCGGACGTGGGACAAGTACATGTTTATTCTGAGAAGCCTGGTCTCATGACATAACATTATCCAAGAATGATGCGCTCCAGACAGGAGTGCGGAATAAAACCAACCATGAGACCTGCTGGTGACAATCAAAAAATAGGGTGGGTCCATATAACGGCGGGCTACTTTGGGCTTGAAGTGGAATTTTATATTTGTACCGTGTCACCATAATTGTCAGCAGACAATAGAGGGACCCGTTAGATATGAAGGTCTTGAAGGTTAAACAGAATGATGTTTTTGTTTTGCAACTGAACCAATTGTAAAAGTTGTTCAAATTATACAATACTATGCAGGTAAGTTTATATCTATCGGTTAGGGATTGAAGGTGGCCCAATAGGACCGTCTACACGGTTAAGGAATTGCATTGGGATCCCTTGAGTCTACTATACTGACACAAGTGAACTTGAATATCTCAACAGCCCTGATATCTCAGACCAAAACCCTTTCAGAGATTACCTTCAAGTCAGCAAGTCTTAAAAATTGTCAAAAATGTTCGTAAAGCCATGAATAACAGACGAGCTATATACGATCAGTGCATCATCTGAGTAACTCTCATAACAGCATGTCACCTACTAATACATATAAGTACATAAACTCAATTCTCTGTAGAATAGTAGACTAGGTTACGCCTTGACTGACCAACTATATCCTACACTGTGGACCAGACTCACTTTACCCCAAGACCATAATTCAGACATGTTTTGGAACTTGTCAACAGGAACAAAATTAGCCTTAAAAATAATGAGAGAAAAATATCAGCATGGTTCCTACTTACAGTTGTCCTTGTCGCCACCGAATAAGACGTGATACCGGAGGAAGTCCGCCCGGTTACCAAATTTTGAGCCCTTTGTTACCAGAATTTCCTTCATCATTTCCAGAGAACTGACCACGACCGTGGAGATGGTTCCAAGTTGCAAGGAATAAATGTCGCCATAAATGGCACTTAAACGTGTCATTTCGACAAAGGGATCACTGGAACAGCCACAACAAACCACATTGTTAGTTATGCATATAATTTTGGTTCACAAGTCTTGGGAAACCATTCGGAGAAAGATACGAACACTTAAATTTAATGGAAAGAAAGGCAGAGAAAGGATCAACACGTAAAGCTATTGACAAAAAATGTGTAAAACTGTAGACCCAGGAATGTACCCAGGAAGCAGTAAAACAGTGGAAGAAAATTTGTAAATAAGGTTCAAAATGATGGGAAAAGGGGAATAATATTCAGTTATAATACGATTCCATAATCCAGTATAATTACTGAATTAGACGTAGACACTATCAAATGATAAAAGGAAAATCACCCGTGGAGAAGATGTAGATGTCCCAAAAGTGGCAATCTCCTGGGAGACGGAAGCTCTTGAAATTGTCTACAAGACTGAGACAGTAGAGTGGTCCGCTTCATCAATTTTTGCTTATGGTCCCTAGACAACTTCACCAATCCCAGGAAGAATACAAATAGGCAAGACAATGTAACCCACCAACTAATTAGTCCGTCCATCGCGTCTGCCTGTCAATCAAAGGAGAAAATAAATTTGAGACAAAATTCATTAAAAATGTTAGCATGTAGATAACACATATTAGAGCTGTCTTGAGAGGCCCCACTTCATAACTGACATATGTAACCACAATGAGAAGGGATTGGAGGAATTATAAGGGTTGAGGGCGTGGGGACAAGCATTTTAAACTCTTCAAACAATTATATTTGTTTTTAATGGCACACTTTTGTCATAATTTGACAAATGACCAGCAAATGGAAGCTTAATCCGCAGTATGTAACAATCACTTCACACCATTCCAGCTGTGATGAACAATACAAGTTGCAGACATGTCTTGTTGTAGATTAAGAATGTGTGGTTAAGGGAAAAATCCTTTTTCTCAGAATCCATTTCATTCACTCTTTTTTAAGCCTTAGGAAAACTCTACGCCCCTTCCATTAACGCATTACCTAATTAATAATCACCTTTCATTCTGTTTAAAGAAACTTGGGGAGAGGTATTTTTATGCCTAATTGTCATACTCAGTCTTATATGTCTACTATTTTTACAAAATTAAGCATATCTTCTTAAAATTGATTCCTATCTAAGGTCTACAAAGAGTTTGTACAAATGGATTGGAAATTAAAATAAGTTGTGAGACTAAAGTTTCCTAATAAGGACAATGCTGTAATTAGTTTCCGTGAAAAAATACCTCGGAAGGGATTTTATGTTGCATGCTTCTCACACTCTAGTAGCACTGCCTAGTTATTTTGACAATGTCAAATTTAAAAAAAAACAGTTTCCCTCGACTCAGCACTTTTTCAAGACTAACAAAAATGAAAAATAGCATGTGTAGGGTTGTACAGACGGAGTTATGTAATTGAGCTTGAGACACCTGAATGAGACTCGAATAGTTCCTTCCTATATGTAGATCTCCTTAAATTAATTGGGCGAGTCTCGGAACGTAATACTACAACTACAAGGGGGGAAAACTTCCTGGCATGATCTTACTCAATAAAAGTGGTGTGAAGAAGGTAAGTGAAGAGTTGAAAAAAGTTGCTCGGATTGGATTCCAAGTCGGATTTTAATAATTTTACCTTTATGACCAGGGATATATGTATAATATGACCAGGGAAAGATAGGGATATGGGAGAGAGAGTGTGTAGGTATGTATGTTGGTTATGGTGAGAACTGGAGTTTTATCAAAACCTTGGATCAGGGCTGGTTTAAAAGGAAGGAAGCTGAAGACCAGGATGAATATTAATGTGCACGGTATTAAAATAATGATTTGATACACACATGCCCACCTTTCTGTACTGGTACACAACTCATGATAAAGGAGAAGAACATGTGTGTTGGATAAGTCCTTCCAAAACGTCAGTTCATATTTTTTAGTTTGTCAATAAGTTTTAAAACTAAGAGTGGAGTACAAGTCCAGTAACAAAAAAGGGAAGAAATCAAAGAAGATACACGAATTAATGGTTATGATAGTGCGGGTATAAAAAACCTTGGGGCAACGCTGATATCAAAAATGAAAGTTACTTTTAAAGAATACCTTGAGTAACATGAGCACACATACAAAATAAGATACGTTGAGCATGACAATTATGATAAGTACACTCTAAATATAGTGTCCGTAAACCCAACCAGTAATTATAACTCAATGAAAGATGGCTTGAAACCATGAATAAATTCTTTGAAAACGAATTTACATTTGCTTTCAATATCGGAACTGGCAATTACAAAAAAAGGCAAACGTTTATTATAGAAATAGATACCGTACCTGTTCAAAAAGATGAGTAATTGGTCCCCTTGATTTGATAAACACAACGGCCTTTTCCCCTACTAGTTTATGAAAACTCAGGAAATTAAATACGGTGTCGGAGAGACTTGAGAATCGAGCACAGAGATGAGCAATGTTTAGTTGTCAATGGTCAACATTGATTTCCCGACTACACTGGCAGCTATGGAATGAACCACTTGTCAAGACTATGATGATTCCCGTTGATGGAATGAGAGTGTTTCTCTACTGCAGGCAAATATTTAAAGGGTCGAAGTGGCCTGAGCCAGTCCATATTATTCACCATAGCTAGTGTTCTAAAGTTAACCAGTCCTAAGTTGAAAAAGTTCCAAAGTGGGTGAGAAGAAAAGGCCGGGTGCGACTGAAACACAAGGGCTTTTTTCCTTTCTTCAATCACTCATAATAACACAATAGTATAATATGAATTTCATTGGCCAGCTATATCAACTGGCCATCAGCATCGTCACTTTAGCTTAGTGTACCTGTATTAAATATTTTATTCTGGAATTTACCAACTTTTCTCTATGAGATTAGGAACGCATTCATGGCGAGTCCTGGATTACATATGTACTGCGACTACGCCAATACATAGTTCCGTCTGGGCTGAGGGAGCATTATGCATGTATTTATAAATGTAGGCAATAAATGTAATAATGTAATTAAAAAGTGAGCTTAAAAGACAAAACTAGTATGTAACTACTAAAACAAATTTGTAATTCATTAAAATGACCACACAGGGTTTGGAGAGCCAAGGAGTAGTAACGTGCCGTGTAGGATTTTATAATATTTCCAACTTAATTTACTTCTTAATTGTATTTCTGGAGTTTAAAATGTAATGACAGTAAGTATGCAGATATATTTTTTTCCGTAAGCACATTACAATACATTATAAGAACGAAAGCATTTCCTGGCATTTTAATATAATGACAACCAATCCATTATTTTAAATGTATCTACTTTTATTTTTAACTTGTAAAAATATGGGGATGCATCAATAGTTAAAAATTTACAGAAAATAACCGCTGGAAGACAACCGCACAGGTCGCTCACATTTTTGCCTTAATTGAAATTTTTGGTGAGTCTGGAATGTGTACGTAATTACAATCTGCACATTCGAGACTACTTACTTTAAATTTTTCATAAAAATGGGGAAGTCCTAAAATACACCATTTCCTAAAAATGCCCCAAAATTTATTTATGACGTGACAGACAGACGTGGTAGAAATACCAAGGAGCTATAAACAGGAAAGGGGGAATTGTTGTGCTCCCACACTAACTCTACATTTGTCATTAGTCTGTCTCAAACTAATAGTAATCCTTCGTCTTACGATTTTTCGTGGAAATTTTTGACCAGCTTTACTGAATGTCCACTTGGAGCTTAGGATGTACTTACTTTCCATTTCTTTTCACTGCCATTGCCACAAGGATAATCTATTATTACCTTTCCTGTATGATGAAGCCATTAAATTCTTCAATGGGTTCAAATGTCAAGTAACCATCTGATTAATGCAGCAGCTAATAAAAATGTGCTCACTATTATGCACATTAAGCAGAGTATAGTGCACTTCCCGAGTTCTGTTTTTGTCGGCACATAGCTCCTTTTTCAAGTTCATGCAATGGTAAATTTAGCTCCTAAAGAGCCTCTAATGGTATACCCTTCTCATGGTTTTCCTTTTTCTCAACTCCAGCGTCCTTTTTCTTTTTCTGGTTGTAGCATTTTCATTCAATAGGCAGTCTTTATTAGCCCGTTATAAACAAGAGCTGGCTTTGCTCTGTCCCAGGTTTAAAATACTTCACGATGAATCAACTATATAGTAAACTACATATCTACTAGTCGTACATATCTACTATTGGTAAATGGTACTGTACAAAATGAGAACTCAATGTACATACTCCTGTTTAAAAAAAATTTAATTCCTCCTAATTTACAGGAGTTGCACAGGTAGCAATGGATGTATACTTGAAGGATAGACATATGGTTCGTGAAGAGGCAAAATGATCTGCATGTTTTGTTTTTCTCCAGCACATAGATCCTTTTGCCTCTTCACGGACGCTTTATCATACGTATACATACATAGGATATACAAACATAATCACCATTTAATCACTGAGCACAAATATGACCGTTCTTCCTGTTATTAACATGCTCTTAAAGTCAATGATGATTTTGTCCACTTCGTGAAAATGCAAAACATTCCTTACAAGATATTCCTATACTGGAAATAATTGTTTCATTCACAGCGTTTCCTGATGCAATAATAATTAATAGATGAGCAGAAAAGTTGCTTTCACTCATGTAAGTTCCATTCCTTTGCAATCTACATTTTGGTACTACATGGATCCAGTATTGCTCATTTTGTTATCTTTTGGGAGACATTTGTTGTCAAAATCGCTAATCATTCAATTTTATGGGATGATATTTTTTGTGTTAGACAAAGATTTGCACTCATTTCTGAACTGCATTAATCCGTGTTGTATTTGTTTATTACGTAAGAGAAAGAGATATCTTATTGAAGTACTATAATAATTATTACTATTCTTCTTGTATGGTGTAACATTTCGTTTGCGTCCAAGCTTGTTTGCAGGAAGCAAATGCTACGAAACGTGTCTGCGGAAAAGAAAAGCAAACATTTAGTGTTTACTTTTTTGTGTGAAATGTGATTTTCATCCACCTACGCTTTACCTTTCAATAAACTTTCCTACACTTGAGTAAGTACACTTAACTATCAAGCCATCTTTATTATGTACTTATGCGCAATCCTGCGATATTTAATGATAATGTAACTGACTACTAGGTAGAGTTATGTCTCTTACAGCGGAACTACGTCCATATTATTACATATTTTTTATAAGGAGATTTGAACCTCAGAAATATTTCAAGGGTAATAGTGCCATTAAAAGTGACACCAACCATATAGGAAGGAGAAGAACTTTAAACTAAAATACTATTTTCGTGTAGGGAAAATTTTAGCTTATAAACTAGAAGTTTGATTTGATTGCTTAAATTTAAAGAGGACAATAATAGATAATGCCTTTTGGTGCCTATGGTTTATCTCTTAGAGCAAGAAGGCGTGTGTGTGTCAACAAAACGAATATAAATACTTATTCATGATTAGAAATAAGTATGCAAGCATGTGTGTTTATGGTAACTCAAGTATTTTATTCTGCACGCGGTTGTTATTATTATAGTTAGGTTATTGTAGGTAGATATACTATTTAGGAAAGTTGACATTTTAATCTACAGTTGAACTAACTACCAATTTTACGCTACAACTCCTCGGGAGATTAATGATGGAACCAATAAAATCAATGAAAGCTTGAAATCGATTCCGGGATA
This sequence comes from Allacma fusca, assembly GCA_947179485.1. Classification (NCBI taxonomy): domain Eukaryota; kingdom Metazoa; phylum Arthropoda; class Collembola; order Symphypleona; family Sminthuridae; genus Allacma; species Allacma fusca. The sequence continues at coordinate 18,853,272 of OX359249.1, read as the reverse complement.
TGTTTCTTTTCATTCACAACTAGAATCAAATTGGTTACTAATTATTTCCATGAGTAGCTGATTACATAACATTTTATCTCATCAATCACTCGTACTCTTACTTATTCCTTGCTTTTATTCTAACTTTCCACACTAGTATTGGTATCTAGTAATTATATCGTTTGATATATTTTATCCTGAAGACGAATACGTTCTTACCAATTTGATTATGCCACTTATTCTAAGTCAGACTTTAATTTGATATTCTTGGATTTGGATAAACTATTATTTCCCCATTCGCTGTGATACTCCTTCGGATACTGTATATTCGCAAAGCCACAACTTCATAGAGATAGATGCCATGGTCAATGTTTTTTTCTTTCAGCGATAAAATGGGTATTATATAAAAACTAATTTCAGCTATTATCTATAAATTTTGGACCATATGGTTCAGTAGAGGTACAAGTTGAATCGTAACATAATTTTATTTGTATTGTTCAGTCGTAGTAAGATATTATCCGTTTTAATGTGAGGTTACTATATTAGAAAAAAATAGTGTACACACTTTTGATATGACTTTTCTTATAAGTTGTAAGTTACAACTGCGATATAAGCTATCTACAAGTTAACGTCATAATTTAATGATCACTTCATACAAGGTTTGGATTGGAGACTTGTGATGTACCCCTAAATATACGTGCTTACTGTAATTTTCGGGTTTAACAATTAGGGTTGCGTAACTATGATGCTCTCATTTCATATAACAATACCCAGGGACGGAAGACGGAACAAAACGCGAAATAGAACTGCATTTATTGCGTTTTAGCAGTTTCAAAAAAGTAAATACAAGATAAAGTTTAACGCTATAATTTGTTTCAGGCTACATGATATACCTATTTGTAAAGACTGGTTGGCTCTCGACAGTCCCTATCACCCGATGTATTTTAAAGTGTACTGATAAAAGTGTTCGCACCAGGTAGACTTTTATTTGACATTCAGAGACAAATCAATTTAATTTGATCTGAGATTAACAGACATTTACTTTACCAAGTAACTGACTTCATCCATCCATGGGAAACTGTGATGGTAGCTGAGGTATTACTTGATCGAACTCTTAACCAAAATAAGTAACTTATTGATGATAGCTAGAAAATGCACTTACATTCGTAGATTCACGGTAAATAGGGAATGAGTACACAATAATGTGTGCATTTTGAGATACAAAGAAAAGAATCTTCCAGAACGTGTCACACATTGTACGTGACACGTTCACAGAATCTCACAACCCTTTTAAAACAACACTTTGCATTGTGAGTATTTAAAAGAATAAACACGTACAAAAAACAAGAATTATCCAGAAGTATAACTTTAAATAAGATTCATACAAAACCTTTATTGAATCAGACAAGCCTTAAAAACAAACAGCTAAGGTCTAATAGAAATATAAAGAAGCATTTCCAAATTAACGTTTGATACAAACAAACAAAAATCACTCGTCTTCAATCGCAGCGCAAAGTTCCGTAAATAAAGTTTACTTTGCCACAGCCGTAACTGCTTGGGCTTGTGGGTTCTTCATTACCAAAATAACTGAATCCCCTCTAAGGAACATTTTCGAAATGTACCGGTCCTTGTTTACTGGCTTGGACTGCAAAAGTACAAAAATACAATTATTATTACAGTTATAAATATTCTGCAAACTAACCATTTAGTATAAGTCAAGTTTCTAGTTTTTCTTTGATTTTGATGAAAATTAGGGGAAATCTTGAATTCCGAGTTTAGATTGCGAATTTGAGAATTTCGTCACCGAAAGTGTAGTTTCGAAGATCATGTCAAAGGTTACCTATACAACATACTGAATACGAGCTCATTCTGAGCATGCACATCGCATCTACTAACTCACAAGCAATACGAGCATGACTTGTCTATACGGTGACTGGGTCACGTGTAAGGAAGTACACAGCTCACAGTAAGGCACGGTCGATTTTCTCATTTTCTCAATGTCGAGACAACTAGTTTTATACAAGCTTATTTAAGCTTTTATACTAGCAAATTTTATACCTAGTTTGAGGTTAGGTTACGTTACGTTAAAAATATAAACCCCTGATATTAATATTTTCCCCATTACGCCCTTCCACTGGTAACATTTTGGAATCTTTTTGTGCTAGGTTAGGTTGACAATTCCAGAATACTGTTTTTAATACTCTTCACAGGGAAAAAATGACTGTACACAAAATGTGCACGAACCAATGCAGTAAAATACAGTAAAATACATTACATCCGTCACCTCTTGTCCAAATTCTCTCAGATTTTTACCCTCCGCACCGAATCCCCCCATTCCACCAATTGTCATCGAAATCAAAGGCCAACAAACTTAACTTGCTCCTACCAATCTTCAAGAATGAAACAATTATTTTAAATGAAAAATAGCCTCCCAATCACCTTCTTCTTCCCTTTGCCCTTTTGTGGGTGCTCAGTCCACATTTCCTTGACATTTTCCAATACCATGTTGCAATGCCGGTCAAAAGCCTTCACTCGTGCTAGGAGTTTCTTGTTATTTCTGCAACTTATCAGCACTTGTGTATTGTTATGTACTGATGTGGTCAAAATGGACAACGGTCCGGTATTAAATTCTTCCTCCTCTCTTTGATGCAACTCCTCCGGAGTCATCTCCGACTTGGGTTTCCTATACACACATAATACAACCTTAAATCATCAAACCACAACACCTTCCCGCTTTATTTTTCCCCCTTATAATAAATTACAAATTCTTTATATTTGGTCATAATTCACTTTATTATTAGGGAATCAACAACAATCCTCACATAGTTCAAACAATACATACACACTTACATTATACATTTCACCATAGCTCATTTCGTCTCTAATATCACGCTATTGAATATTGAATAAATAACAAACAGTAACTTACGCCAAACTTGACATCTTCAATATTTTTTCGTACGAACTTTCAGCAAGTCAAATTAATCCCAGTAACCCAACGTTATTCCAGCTCAAAACTAAAATACAGATTATGAACTTAATTCCTTAGTTTTATCAACAAAGCGGCTTTCTCACCAAGAATAGCAAGTGCAGTTGAGTAGTGTGTGACTTTAATAGGCGAAACATATACGCTACCGAGTTAAAATTCCCTCGCTCAGGAAATAGCCGGTTGTAGTAGTACCTCGTGGTAGCACTAGGTGAAAGAATGCTGATTTCAATTGTGAGTTCGTGGCTGAACTTTTGCTGCTTGGAATTTGAGAAGTCTTGGTTGGAGCTTGTAGCGTACCAATTGGTTACGACGGTACGTTACGAGTTGATCCAATCCGACATGAGACTTCCGACAGGTGCCGACACGAACTAACTGACAAACATCCAATCATCTCTTTAATCTCCTAAGCCGGAAGCATATCCCGAGTAATTGTGATAAAAAACATGTATGATGAGTCCAAAAATTAAAGCTCAATTTTAAAAGCTTACCCTATACTTCCCAAGGTGTGGACAGAGTATCCATACAAAGGGATATTTCTACTTGTTCAGAAAATGTTTCATTAAAATACTTTGAAGGATTTTTCGATTTCGCCTATAATTGTCTGAATGCATACGCCAAATGTGGTGGGAGCATAAAAGAATGTCGCCTCCAGAAATTCTGGAAGATGCGAAGGTTTAATAGAGTTTGGTAAACCAAGGGGTCAAAAGCAAAATTCGTACCCTGTAAGCTTTCTTGTAAGATGAGTTGAAAACCTGTTTAGTATCTATCCTAAATGGTGTAATAATGTAGGGGATGTGTAAACTACAGGATGTATAAGCAGGATGTATAGCAGTGAATTTGATTGCATCATTTTAGCTGAGTAAGGGATTGGTGTTATTTTGGGAAAATATGGATGAGGAGAATTGAGGAGACTTAATTATTGAATTGCGTGAGGTTGTGGGGGCGACCTCCGTAGTCAACCAAGTATGTGTGGATCCCAGAATTATTTGTAAGCTTTCGCCTAAAATTGCCCCCGTGGTTGATGATGAAATTAGTAGGGACAAAGTGTGGGCATGGGCACTGGGCACTCCTTCGTAAGTTTGGGAAAGTGGGTACCTTGGAAGGGAACAGTTTCGGAGTTGATTACTCAATTATTTTAGGGTTTACACACAAGCAGCAAAATCCTACTGTGTTACTAATTTCCGAGCCTTCTGAACATTGTGGACATGAACATAACGTGATGTAAACATTGAGTGCTCGAGGAAAGGAATTAGATTGACGTAAAAGTATTTATTACAAAATATAATTACCGGTTTAGGATTAATAAAGAATTTTTATATTAAGAAACGGGAAGACTTTTGGTCTCTCACGTAATTACGTACACTCTTAAAACCTTTTTATGGCAAATCAGATTCTCACAAGTCACAATCAGTTTAACGCAAATCTTTCATGATCATGGGTTGGTTGAAGTTGAAATACTCGCGTATAAATACTAATGCATTAGCAGTGAAAACCGTGCGAGTTACAAATACAGAATATGTTTAGGTATCGTATAGTTATTCTGTAAGAAAATTGATTTTATTTTTTTTTAAATATTACGATAGGTCAGTCTAAATATTTTCTAAATCGTTATATTTTTTAAAATTTTTAGCGCGATTTTGATGTTGCACTTGTGATTGGTACTGGTACTGCTTTGTTCTGACTCAATTAATAATTAAAGTGTAGTTTCCAAAACAGGAAAACGTGTGTATTTGTCTACGTTGTTAACGTTATGATTGAGTTTCCGTGTAACTATTGCAGATTATGGATAGCTTTCATCGTTCCATTTATACGACTCTTCGTGAACTAATGTATTATGTCACAAATTAATAAATTAACAAGTTATCTTTCTCTGATGATTCAGTTCAGGGGAGTGAAACCGCAGGTATTTCACTTATCTGGCGAGAGAGGGGAAACAAAATGTCTTGTTCGAAGAGTTACGAGGAATTCACAGTTAAAAATTGCAAGATTATTATTCCTGCATTGAGGGACAAAAGACAACTTGGACGACGTGACCTTGAGGGATACTCAAATCTCGCATTTTCTTCTTGTCTTCAAGCAATCGACCACCGTAGAACCAACGTTGTCGACCTGAGTATGTTTTAGCCAGCAATCGCTTTCCCTGAGCAATGGTGTCGCAACCTCGAAGGCTGATTTCTGTTTCTGCCCCCGATGATGACAGTCTTAGTCTGATCAGATGACTTTCTAAATCTGCAGGATCTTCTGTGACCCCATCGGCTGCAAAATAAACAATAAATATGATAATTTCACCTTTATTACCAAGGATTCACTAATGTGAATTCATTCTCTATAGTTTCATACCTGATGTTATTGGCTCTTTTAACGTACATTCTTCTGTATCCTCGCAAAGAAGATTTAATGGTTTCGAAAGACAGTAGATGGGTACTACGTATTTATTTCCCAGTTCATCATAAGCTTCTGATAACGTCCCTGTTATAAATCATTTCATGATCATATTATTCACGCAAAAAAATAATTTATGAGTACTGCTTTTTAACTGCAGCTGCAATAAAACCTAACTGAAGTACCATTTGGAATATAGATATTTGCGCCATCAAGAATTGCTTGAGCTAAGGTTAAATCGTCTTGTTCAGCTGCAACCACAGCAGCCCGAAGACCATCCCATATTTCTTTTCGGCCTTCAAATACTGGAGCTGTTTCCCAGAACTCGTCCCGACGACTGTACAGCTGTCCTAAAGTTAGCGGTGTTTCGGATTTCCATTTAACATTATTTCGTCTCAGTGGTTGATTACGTGCTAAAAAAAGATAAAAATATGACTTAATTAAACCCACTGGACCTCACGAATAATAATGGGCTAATTGGATCTGGTCAACTACTGAGAATGGTAGATACAATATACAATATGAATATACATACCTCTGGGAGGTCTATCATCTAAGCTCTGGCTCCGACGTCTCAGACCCATACAGTTTCCCATGTTTCTCTGCAATGCAAAAATTATCTTCGTTGATTAGATTAATATTTACCAAATACAAAAGCAAGCGTTCCTGAACCTGGTTGTACATAACAAAGTATAGTATAAAGTAAGTTACTGGAATCTATATAGCGAAATTAGGCTAATCACTGAACTACTACGGAGTACTAGACAGAAGCAAACTGACCAGAATAAATGCATCAGGAGGGGTACATTACCTACGATAATATCATTTAACATTGAGCAGGCCCGAATTCAGAAACAATGGATCAGTGTGTCAAAGATGGTGCGTATTTCCGCAAATTAGGAACTTTGGTGTTTGATCATCTGTTGCGCTATTATTTGATCTAATTGCCCAGGAATCAAAATTTCGAATTCGTTGTAATGAGACAGTTTCAAACTGAGGGTAATGTTTGTAGCAAAATGAACAAGGGTTCTTAATTCTCTTCATTCGTTGGGTTATTAAGGAACAAACTATTACAAGTTGTAGAGATCGATGAAGGCAACGAAATAATCTGCATTATTTACAGCCAACATTTATCACTCCCACACACACACACTTACATATACAGGAAGATACACAACAATGTTTGTTATCTTACACAAGTTTTCAACCTTGTAGAAACAGGAATCTTAATTCTGATCCTTACTCGCCTAATATTCAAAGTTCACACTACAACATCAAGTCACTGCAACAAACATGTGGAATTGTGTCCGTAGAAACACTACCGCTCATTAAACACCTGAAGAACATTTCAACCAGAAGCCACATCCGAGTTTTAAATGCTTAAAATATACGATGTACTTACAATAAAAATTTGATCAGGGCGTAAAATCTATTTCGCAGATCGTAGTAGTTGTTGATTCGTTGATAAAACCACGAACGAGACAAAGAGATTTCCACTTTCCAACAATCCGGTGTAAAGCTTCTACTTGAATGACTTGCACAATAATAAGGGTGAGAGACTGTGTTGAAAATCAAACCCGAAAAACACTACGGGAATACGCTATCTTGGTATTGTACAGGGAAAACGCATTATTCGGTGCTAGGTTCCATTTCTAAAGGCTTATTTTGTACAACCAAATGACGCTTAAAGCTTCAGCAAAATCGGTAAATCTGAGCAAATCCTGCTTCCTTGACGGGTTCATGTTTTCTCTTCAATAGAAATTGTATATAACCATCGCATTAAATACGTACTAAAGACTGGTTAATTTTTCTTCTCCCAAACATATCAGCAATCCGTCAAATCATAAAACTTTTCGGAAAACCAGCTCAAAACTCCAGTCAGTCAGCCCTCCTTCGTACTCTTTGCAGACAGTCGTCGAACCCCGATGAAAACCGTTTGATCAACCTGAAACACAAACAAAATCACTTTTTAAACAAACTCCGTCATCAAAAACCCTCTACAAATAGGCCCACGCCAGTAATTAAAACCAAAACTCAATTTATTCCACCCTACCTGACCCATTCAAACCACACAATACTATTTACTCCTCAACAAAAATATCCCTATATTCCTCCCCTACACTCCAAAAAAAATACTCTCATCACTGCGGAAGTATCTCATCTAAATAAGCACAATCAAAATAAAAAAAAAACTTAAACAATATCCAATCTGCACACCTAACCTCGAAGCCCACATAACCCTTGGTTGGATAATAACAACTCTTCTCCCCCTTCCTACACCCAATAAACACTACCCAGAACTTGTAATCTTTCCTGTAACACAATGAACAAGAAATACAAAAAAAAAAACCAACCGTATATATTCCTTTAACAAAGTCAAAGGTACACACTAAACATTGACTTTTTTTTCGCCAATTAATGCCCTCCTTGTAAAAATAATCCCTACTATTCATCAGACCCAGAAAAATCACCAAGACCCGGAGAATGACTGAGCCCCACTCCTCCAATATTCCAACCCCAACTTTTATACAAGGAACAAAAACGACCCAAATACAACCATGTGCAGAAACTCCATTAGTATATATTTAATTACAGGTCCCACTCTAAGTCCACACTAATGTATTTACAAGTTACATCTGTACAGGTCCACCCTCTCCCAAAATCAAGCTCTATAAAGAACCAAATTGTCAATAATCATCCATACCTTCCCAAATGTGATATACGATATATACCCATCCACTAAATATAATCCAAATCATTTTTGATAGCTCTACAAAACTACGTCAATACCATCCCAGGTCACATACCACTGCTACACCATATACACCCCATATTATAATTAGTAATAACTACATGGAACAAACCCAAAAGAAAAAAAAACTCCACGAAAGATTAAATATTACTCTATCCTTCCAATCACGCTACTACTGGAATGGAATACTTTTTTTTTTGGCATTCCACTTCTCCGATACTACTCACAACATAACGTTATTTAGGTTGAGCTATCTCTCACACTCCGAACCAAAATACACTTTGTAAACAAGATATGACAATTATTATGGTTTCCACGTGTGTGTGTCTGTATATATATATATATAAAGTAATCCTACCTGCAGCATTTACTCCCTGTGAAATTCGCACTCCGAATGAATTCCTAATTGAAGCAATACAGTCCGTACCTTGGGAATTATAGGAAGGTGAACTTTACACAGGAACGGGAACTTTTATTTTTTTTTGTGTGTGTGTAAAAACAGTTTCAAATAAATCTTGAGTTATTGTTGAGATATTTGAGTAATGAAATTAAAATCAGCTGTGGACATTGATTATAGAATTATTATAGTGTCAATGGTTATGCACTTACGTTGACGGAGATGAGTTCGTGAAGATATTAATGGCAGAGGGCTCATGTCTTTAATTTGATATGCACTTGTATTTTTTTTTATTTATTGTTTCACTCCTCTCTCTCTCTCTCTCTCTCTCTCCCTGTATTAGATTATGTACCCTCAACTCTGTACTAGTGACCAACAACTACACATGAAATCAAAGGACGATGCAGCCGTGTATGAGAGAGAGAGATTTTCCGCATCTATTTCTATATTGCAGTGTTCACTTATTATTACAGAGTCGTTCAGTTGTTCAAGCCTGTCTTCCCAATCCCTGTCCACATCCACCTACCTGTTTTATATTACCAGCCTCCTGTACTCTCACATACACTTTTTCTTGTTCCATATGCTGCAATAAAAATCTCATATACGCTGGTATGCACCACGGAAGTACATACCCACAGGACAGGAGTCACAGGAGGAGTTCTCTGTATAAACGTGTATTTAATTCAACGCATATATTTTAAACAGCAAAAGGGGGAAAAAAACTGTAAAAATGTATATAGAGCCAGAGAGATACAGACGGAGATGTTCTAGTGTGAGTGTATACACTATACAATTTTTGTACACTGTATGTATGGTTAAGAGTATATGAGACAGACATACACACACACACAGGACTCTGAATATTTAGGAAGGACTCAGACAGCTAGGATCGGAGGACTCAGGACTTGTTTTATTATAGGGAAACTGTATGCAGTGCACTTTGAGTAGTCCTATGTCTAGTATGGAGTCTTGTATGTTAGAATGTTAAAGGGAGTTGGAGTTTTGTGGAATCAAAAGGATGGAGAGAAAAACACTCGAGGAAATAGCACGGCGGAATAGGAGGAGAGTATGTATGTATGTATGGGCTGTGAGGTATGTATGACTCAATACTCTCATGGCTCAAATAAGAAAAGAAACGATAATGGGCTGCAAACATTGCATATTGAGGGTATAGAGTGACTATATGAGAAAAACTCTCTCACTCTCTCCCATATATATATAACATTTAAAATGTTTATCGTTCCGTCATCCATCGGAAGGACGTGTGGGGATAGGTACATATGTATACGGTGGATGTATGTATATGCAAAAGAAATGACAGAGCCCCAACCTTGGTGGTAGGATTTGTGTGTGTGTGTGTATAGTAAAGGCAAGGTTTTTTTTTCTCTTTTTATATAGAGTTTTATTATTTTCAGCATGGTCGGACACATGCGAAAAGAGCTGGAGTTTTTAAGAAAAGTCAGTGTTCAGAGTAATCAGGATCAAAATTGAGTTTGGGGGAGATGCTGTAAAGAAATAATAGGATGCACATGGGGAAAAAAAGGGAAAAAAAGAGCTCTCGTCGGGCTTGACGGATTTGGCACTGTAATTCGCATGTTTTGCAACTTGAGATGTGGATGTGGGTGATGGCTGTGTATAGTACTCTGTGTGGATGGGAGTCTGATGCATATTAGGATTTGAGAGAGCATGAGTATGGAGGAATGAGAATGAGACTTGGAGTGTAATAACACATGGAAAATTACGGGGTTAATTTCAGAACGGTTCTTCTGATAAAAATGTGGGGATTGAGGCATGACTCGGGAGGAAATCCAAGTGATGGAGTCGTCAATGGCGCTTGCTAATAAAAAGATGAGGTTTCGGAGGGATTCAGGGAGCTCGGAGGGATGAGTGATGATTATGGGTTAATTTGTCTGAGGGTTATTTTTTTATTCGGAATAAATTACTTCCCTTTTCCGCATACCCGGAAAATCCAATGGGATGGATTGAAGCTCTGAGTATAATTGATTCATGATGACTTGGAATTTTGTAGTATGTAGATACACCGATACACGGAAGTGGTTTATTTTTTTGGGGTGAGGATAAATGCGTATTAAAATAAGAACGTTTTTGTTAAAGTGAATCATTTAATTTCATTTAAATATTGATACAGTGGATTATTTCCCTATGAACACGAGGACTTTAGTAGTAAACTGTATAATAAGTTGAACTCCAAGGAGGGTGTGGTTACTTGACTCAATATAAGTACTTATATATATATATATATTGGGGCACAGGCGCGCAAGAAATGTGTAGAGAAAGTCAAAACAAAACATTAACAGCTGCTATACTGTCAAGTGTAAGGACTCCGGAGGGTTTCTCTCCTATAGATATAGAACTCAAAGTAGAAAATACAGAGCGTGTTTTATAAAAAGGCACATGGCAGGAATAATAATTTGATTTGGACTACAAGTGACTATAACTTACATGTGAGGAGTGATGGAATTAATATTCACTTGGATGAGTTGGACTGCCACGTGAGTTTTGCACGCTTTATTTGTCTCTATAAATTTCGCTTGTGGTAATTATTATATGTAAGGTTTCGTACAGTGTATCATATGGGGTACGAATCATTGGCACTTCTTGGCACTCCAAGCAACCCAAGGGTAATAGTGTGGTTGGGCGAGTATGAGTGAGGATATATTGAGATGAGCAAGTAATTATGTATCTCCTGGGCCAGTCAAATCATATTATGGAGGCCCCAATGAAGATTGAAGAGAAGAGACATGAGTAATATAATATGAGTATGAGTAATAAAACTACTAAGATTTTAATACTAATTCTGCTCTTTGTCCCTCGTCCCGATAACACGTTCTCAAGTCTGGACGTCAATGCTGTTGGATTTGTGGTACACCTCGAGCCATTTTCTAGATGTGTATTCTCCCCTCTCTAAAAGAAATACTTTATAGTTTTAGGAGTGAATGGGTTTCTACTTATACTAAACTACAACTACGGTCTATACAGTCCCAGACAGACACTAGGACCATTTTAGAGTATTGTACTTTTACAAACGCGGCGCTGGTACTGCCACTGTACGGAGTCAAGTCTGGCCTTTTACCTGAAGAGCAGTGCGATTGCCTGCGTATGCATTAGTGTACTATAGGCTGGAGAGGGACATTTGTACTAAATATGTGGAGATAACGTGCTTAAACTTTATACCATAGTCACTATAATTATTTAGTTTCTTAACTATAGCCCTCTCACACTAGATTCTAGTAGATCCCTCGTGATTTTTACGCTTGCATTTTGCACCTCTATTTTAATACGAGCGTGGTAGCCTAAAAATAGTGCTGTGGAAAGCCAAGGATAGTATGAGTGAAAACTACTATAGTTTTTAGTATACAGCTCCTCACACACACAAGTTAAAGTGAAAAGCAAGGGAAGGAGGCTTTACAATTTTATATGGAGAAATCTCAGGGATTAGATTAGTGAATGCAAACTTTTATTGAATTATTATGTAAGTCCTCACTTGCTCGTATCATTAGATTTAGTGCGGATAGGCGCGGATTTATTCATTTTTAATTGACTCGGGATCCTTTTATTTCTGGTCCATCCGTGTATACTGTATATGAAATTACATTATTATATAGTACTTACAACTACTCCAAGTTCACTCATCGGATCCAACTTCTGTGATTTCTAGATGAGTATTCACAAGATATTAGTTTGGAGGTTAGGTTAAATATTTGTTGGTGCGTAACATAATCTAGATCATTTGTGATAAAGTGACGATCTTGGAATCCACGTTTAAGTCAATACACATTATAAGAGTTGTTTTGAGTCTACTACATATATTTACTATATTGGTTGTTATTCTCGGGAAGAATTTTACTCCAGTCCTTTGTCCTTTGTGCTGTCAGTACAGAGTGTAAGTAAACAAACATTTATGTCGGTTAGTTTAATAATGGCAATGAAGGTGTAACAATTAGAATGGTGAGAGCCAACAATAAAGATAGAAAGTCCTTTAGGAAAGTACTCCCCCTTCTATAACCCCCCCCCACCCCGAAATATACTTAAATGGAATCACGGTCTGTAAGAGTGAGAGCAATAGTTCTAGGAAAAATGTAAAAATATCTTTCTGTTCCCGCATGGTACAATAAAAATTGCAAGAAGCACTTTGCTTTGTGTATCATTACTGTACTATGACTGTGCAATGACCGTACATATTTAAAGGGTCAAAGAAAAAATTCACAGGGTATTTTTTTTCTAAAGGTAGAAGACATTGGAAAAAAGCTTGAAATTAATTTGAGAGTGATTCATTCATTGAGAATAAAGTTTCTGTGAGGAGACGATATGTGATAATTTTAGTGAAACCTAAATCCTGGTTATATCTAGTTTCAATCGCGTTTATTTTACAAGCAGACTTGCAACTACTTGTTGCACAAGGATTTACGAGCATTATTGCTGATAATGAAAAAATTCCAAATTATAAACTCTCAGTGCCACTCCTTTCACAGGATGGTACAAACAATCACTTAAATAAATACTAAAGTTTCAAGCCTTTGACTTGTGTTTTCGAAGATTAAGATAGGCTTGTATCGTCTCTCTCTCTTCTCATGTGGAGCTCCGTGAATTACTCGTGTAGCCAATGTTTACAGTTAGGGTGAGATTATTGGAAGAGAAAAAATTTTAGATTATCAGAAGAAATAACAGAAACTTCCACTGGATGCGTAAATATTGAGTTTGAGAACTGTATTTAGGGGGGATTTTTTATATTTAACTTGAGTGAATCCCAAATGTTTAAAATTTCCACTTTATCTATGGTCAATATAGATTTTTTTTAAATGTTTCTTTTTTCTGACCCTATAGTCACATCAAGAATTCACACTTGGCCTCGGATTCTCAGGGGCGACGGAGGAATGCTGAAGTAGCTCATTAGGTTTTATGTCATTCCTCCCATTTGACCAGTTTAATATATTTTTGACACATTTCTGATTGCAAATAATTTTGGTGATAGTTTTTCTGGTTTCATTTTTTCCCTATTGCTCTAGCTAATTATTTGTCTAATCTAAGGGATATTTTTGAAAAAAATCCTCAACTTTGAAACAACTCGATAAAATCACTTCCTCTCCACTTGCACTTTGCACTTTTATACTTCTTTTGCACACTTCCATGACAAAAGTCTGACAATGAGATCGTTGTACTCAAGGGGGTAGATTGTTGACGACCTAACCCAAATGCAGCCCGAGCCCGTGCGTGAGCCCTTGACACTGAGTTGATATACAATACGACGACAGACCTGTTAATGGAGTGTCTGGAACTGTAACGGAATCACCATCAGCAGCGTGTGGACATTTTTGGAAATTAAAATTTAGTGGAAGGATCTTATATACTTCAGCAAAAAATCTTCAAGGATCAGTTAGAAGTTATCGAAGAGCGTATTCACTTCTGAACTCAATGTGGCGACCCAGACTGTGTACTTAATAATTGCACGAACGTAATAGTTTCGTTGCGTATCATCCACTGGAGCCTTTAAACACTTTCGACTGATTATTTCATGGTAAGTTATTTTTTTAAATTTCATTAAAATGCTCAAAATTCGACAGAAATTGATACAGAATTACTATAATAACTATTACTAGAGCACTGTACATAACTGAGAGGTGAGAGGATATCTTTTCACGAGATGGAATAAATATGCTCACAAAATTCTCTTTGGGAGTTCTTACGTGGTTTTGGTTCTTTAAGGCTATCGCGCGTTCCGGAAACTTGTAGTACATTTTTATTGAATTTTAGTAAGCCCACAGCAAAATTTTGACAGATATGAATGTAACTATATGAAGTCCTGCAAAATACAAACTTTGAATCGTATTTAATTTTTCTCACGATTAATACGACAAAAAACGCTGATATAGTTAAAATTTAACCCAGCAAGTCCTCACTCCAGTGGCTGTAAAAGTTTAAAGAATTTGCAACGCTTTAATATAAGCTCAGAGCATGTACATGACGTAACTTCCTCATGTGTCATGGCATAAATAACATTCATTATTTAAATCTATTGTAAAGCTAATGTTGCTTTCCATAAACATTCTCTACATTCTATACGAAATGTATTTCTGTTTATGGAGCAAGCCCTCAGTGTTGTCACTTTACTACTCGTAGATATGTAAGGAACTCACCCACTTGCTACTGACTAACTCTCATATATTCTAGTTTTTGGAGTACTGGAGTATTATCCTCTTTAGCTCATAATCGTATAGTAACGTTTGTCTCGGTCCGTCATGAAATGTAAATTACAGGTAGTCCAAATTCATTTCGCAGTTACGTCTAATACTTTCCTCCTATAGTTTGTTCCATGGGACGAGAAGGCCAGGGATAGGAATAGCTTAAATATGTAGCCCCTCTGATATAGCTGATTTAGAAGCGGAGCTCCACTTTATTTAGACAAATTCATGTTGTCATGTATAGCTGTTGAGGTTACCCAATCAAACCTGGAAAATAGAATAAACTACTGACAATGAGTGGAGCACAAATTATTCACAAAAACCCTTGCTATCGAAAAATCCACTTTGTTAAGGATATTCATATTTTCCAAATATTTCTTAGAGAATATCCATATAGTGGGAAATTCTGACTCAATACCTTTCATTCAAAGAAGTGACATACAAAAAAGTCAACATTTCATACAATTTTTTGAAACTTTTTGGGAAATAAGCTCCGTATGTGATTCCTGAGTTTAATACCTACGTACATACACAATCACTTCCTGATGCAAATACACCTGTTCGGAACAGTTCATAGAACTATTGTGTATGGAAAGTCTATACTGTTCCTAAAAGAAAGAAGTGATAAATCGGTGTGAGTGTCAACTGTTCATTGCGCTCAAAGCCCCAAAGAGAAAGGAAATTCACGATTAGCATTTGCCATTATTTATGCAACAAACAATAAACTTGAGGAGGTTGTTGTTCTTTTTCTGCTGTAATGTTCACTGCCTACTCTGAAGGTGGGGGACGGTCTAATCAAACCCTACTATTTCCCTGTAATGAAAGTTACCCCAACTGTCTTGTCGTAATATAAGGACGTGAAATGACCTGGTGAAGGTTGGGCTCATCCGGGCGACGTACAGTTGACAAAATTCTCATATTTTGTTTTGTGCCCTCGTGTCATTTCGTATTTCTTGTGTTATGGTATAGTTTGATAGGAGTAAGTGGTGTGTCTTGTCATGAACTGTCGAATTACTTTTAAGCGCGGATCATGGCGACGGAATTTTTTCAAACATCTTCTCACATCGAGGCAGGATATTTTTATTTATTATTATTTATTTTTATTTATTTTTTAATATCCAAGGTGCTAGTAGTCAGTGCATTTATGGTGAGCTACAATAATTGTAGAACACATTAATCGCTGCGGGTAGCACCCTTTTGGAAGGTCAGATGAGCCATGGGGTAATAAATACGCATAGCTGAAATAACCATAAATTTGTGCGTTAGTAATGTACGAGGTTCTAAAACATTTATATCATGGGACTGAAACGTTAAAGTGGGGAGTAATTTGTAAATGGATTAATGGGATTTTTGTGCAACTTCCACTAATGAGAATATTTTCTGAAAACACTTTCACAGAATCCTTTCCGTCGCGTGGAGGATTATGCCGGCTAATCGTCGTGTATCTTCTGACAGATATGGCACGAACATCTATCGTCAGCCTCTTCCAGAAGCGGAAGCCACGTGTTATGGATTTAGATACAAGAAATGTAATTTATTCCTTTACTATATCTTGACAATCTTCCTCTTAGGACTTCCAGTACTTTTGGGTAAATGGTTCAAGAAGTACAAAATCCGTATGCTATGCGGCAGATCACCTTTGAGGAATGCGACTGTGATATTGGTGAAGGTGAGCAAAATATGTCATTTCAAATGTGTCTCAGAATCAGTCTGAGGTCCTCATATATGGAAAGTATAGTATATGATATGTATCCAATGAGAATTTGTGATGGATTGTATTTACTGTTTTTTATTCAGGATGAGACCAAAAATTATTTTATTTCTGAAATCACGGAAGAAAAAATAGAAAACTTGCCGGACTTTACCGTGAACAACTGTCCAAATGAATCTCCCTACTATGATGCTTCATCTCACTTGTGCACTTCATTGCATAATGTCACAACATTGCGGTATTTTGTCTTCCGTTATGAGAAATTTGCCTGGGATGATCGACAAGCAAAATTCAAAAGGGTTGATGGTTTAGAAAATATTGAGCTCAGAAAACTCTCGGAAAACTTTCGTGGACTTTCTCACACTAAACGTCAACAATTGTGAGTTGCCAGGTTATCTGTAATGATCTTTTGTAGCATGGACGGAAACAGTAAAATGGAAACTAATGGATGTCTGGGGAGACTATATAATATTATTAGTTGATTCAGTTCATTAGAATCCTGTACTATCGCTCGTTTCTAATGGTGTCGAAGTATAGGAGAGTTCCATGCCAATAAAATTATATAGTAACCCATCCCTTGTATGTAATTACGTCGGAGATAACTCAATTGAAAATCAGATTTATTAATTCGTAGTTAGCAAGAATAGCAAATAAATAATAATGAGATGTAATGAAATTCAATGGATTTCTAATTTTTACAGGAGAGGAATTTACGGCTCGAATATAATTGATGTCGAAGTTCCCAGCTATATGAAACTCCTGTTTGAAGAAGTATGTGTTGTTTTCATCCGTAAACTGTAAACTGAACTTTGAAATTGGAAGGTACTCATGATTTTTAACATTTTATTGGAATTTTGTTTTAGGTGCTGAACCCATTTTACTGCTTCCAAGTCTTAAGTGTTATTCTTTGGTCCTTCGATGAATACTACTACTATGCGTCTTGCGTTGTTGCTATCTCTGCACTGTCCATCATTGCCTCACTCATTGAGACCCGACGACAGAGTGAAATGTTGAGAGACATGGCTCAAGGAAATGCAGACTTCATTGTTACTGTTCGTCGATGGGATGGTGGTAAGAATTTTTCTAAAGCTTTCCCGAGAGGAACGAATCTTCGAAACTAAGTATGTCAGACTTGTCATTTATTACGCAATTACTTGTGACGTGTTTGCAGAGGAAGAGGAGATCAATTGCAGGGACTTAGTACCAGGAGATGTAATGCTCATTCCACCGGAAGGAATTGTTATGCCTGCTGATGCTGTAGTGATACAAGGATCTTGCATTGTGAATGAAAGCATGTTAACTGGAGAAAGTGTGCCGGTCACAAAATCCGCTTTGCAACCAAGTAATGAAATGTATAATGAAGAGTCCCACAAGCGTCATACAGTTTTCAACGGCACCAGTGTCATTCAAACTAGATTTTATGCTGGGAATAAGGTTAATAGCATTGCTAATTAATGAAGTGTTTGCTTGACTTACTGATACCGATAGCAACTGTAATAATGATGGATTCTTATTTATAACTTGTCTGTATCACTTCCAGGTTGCTTGTGTCATAGTGAAAACAGGATATTCAACGCTCAAAGGACAACTTATTCGTTCTATCATTTTTCCCAAAGAACTTGGTTTTCAGTTTTATGTTGATGCTATGAAGTTTGTAGCGATGTTGTTTTGCTTAGCAGCGATAGGCATGACCTACTGCATCTATTTGTACGTCGTACGTCAAGTAAGTGAAACTCGAGATGAATTGAATGAAATGTTATTTATAGAGGCAATTTTATTACTTTGGAAATTACTTGATGACAATATTTTTTGCCACTTCGGTAGACTCACTGGACTACAGCCCTAGTTCGTATATTAGACATAATCACAATTGTCGTCCCGCCCGCACTTCCAGCCGCCATGACTGTCGGTACATTTTATGCTCAGGCCCGCCTGAAGAAAAAGCAAATTTTTTGCATATCACCTCCTCGAATTGTAAATCATGAACAATTATGAGCAATATTTATGAACTTAATTTTCGAAAATGGGTAGTGTTTGAAACAGTATGTTAATTATTACAGAATTTCTGTGGGAAAATATCGCTAGTAGCGTTTGATAAAACTGGAACTCTAACAGAAGATGGACTGGATTTTTGGTGTGTGGTCCCTTTTGAAGAAGACAAGTCTGATTTTTCAGAGCCCGTAACGGAATTGCCTGCCGAGTCAGATAGATCTCATTATGTCAGATGTTGTGCTTCCTGTCATAGTTTGACGTATATCAATGGACAACTTATCGGAGATCCATTAGATGTGAAGATGTTTGTCTCAACAGCATGGGTAAGCACAAATAATCTTTAAGTTTGCCAGATCGCACAGTTGATGAGTGTAGCTGAACTTTTAATTTTGGTACAAAAGAGACATTAATTTGGGATTTTTCTCAGGAATTGGAAGAACCTTTGATGAACAAAGGTGACACACGAAAATTCGACATGTTGATGCCTAATGTTGTGAAGAAAGGTGACACAGAATTGGGAATACTTCGAGAATTTGAATTTACGCCACAGCTTCAACGAATGTCTGTTGTGGTTCAGTAAGAAGGAATATTACTTGGCTATATTTTACTAACATCAGTCAGAATCGTAAAAGTTGAATGCAATAATTTTTACAATTTACTTTATCTGCAGGCCTCTGGATTCAACAATGACACTGTATTGCAAAGGCGCCCCGGAAAGGCTGAGACCTTTGTGTACAAACGAATTCCCTGATAGTTTTGACCGTGTGCTGGACTCATTTACGTTAAAAGGCTACAGAGTGTTGGCTCTGGCCTACAAGCAGGTCGTTTTAAAGTGGCACGAAGTTCATCGTGTTGAGAGGGATGAGCTAGAGAAAGATATGATATTCTGCGGTTTCTTGGTCATGCAAAATAGCTTAAAGCCAGCAACAATGCCAGTTATCAAGGAACTAAATGCGGCTTCCATCCGATCTGTTATGGTAACTGGAGACAACATGTTGACTGCTCTAAGTGTTGCCCGTGAGTGTGGAATGATTTCTTCAGCCGACAAGGTAAGCTCTTAATTTGTTTTTCATAGTCATTATATTAGTCGTACATGTTGTAATTTACCGTCGATTTGATGACTTTTGTTGCATTGCAGGTTGTAATCGTTACTGCGAGAGATGATCGCAACACCCCTGAATTGGAGTTTACTCTTGCCACACAACATTACGAAGCGCCGGAGGAGTCCGAAAGCAACGAACTAACAATAAGTAGAAGCTCTGGGAGTGCTCAAAGTATAAGCCATCAACCTATCCTAACTTCGGATACGGAATGCCAAAGCAATGACAACGATCTGGGGGACACTTTGATAGACATGGAAAGGTTAGTTCCGATAACAGTTGAAACGTTCGCTGCCACAATTTTGGAACTACAGGATAGCAATTACCACCTGGTATTAAATGGAAAGACATGGACAATTCTCAACCAACTTTTCCCAGTCAACGTAATTGAAAAAATAGTGGCTAAGGGTACAGTCTACGCTAGAATGTCTCCTGAGTGCAAACGACAGTTGGTGGAGTCGTTGCAGGTAAAACATATTTTACCATTAGAATTTATTTTAAGTTTATTGTGACTAATGCTGCTGTTAGGAATTAATTCAACGATATAGCTAAAAGATCAACTTTTTGTAGAACATCGGTTACGTTGTGGCTATGTGCGGAGACGGAGCTAACGATTGTTCTGCGTTAAAAATGGCTCATGTGGGAATCTCATTATCAGATGCTGAAGCATCTGTAGCAGCTCCATTTACTTCCAAAATCCAAGGTACTTTTGTTTAAACCTTCTCAGATGTTCGAATAAAAATAGTTTCCTAACTTACTTAAGTCCCTGCTATTTTTTCTCGTTGTAGATATTTCAAGTGTTCCGCACTTGATTCGGGAAGGCCGATGTGCTTTGGTAACCAGTTTTGGAATTTTCAAATATATGGCTTTGTACAGTATGGTACAGTTTGTATCCGTACTTACGTTATATGCTGTAAGTATAAATTTTGACGATTTTTTACAATTACGCATTACAACATTATTTTTCCTTCCAGTTCTATTAGTATACTTAACTTGTTTAAATCTCTTTTGTAGCACAAGACTAATTTCGCAGACACCCAATTTTTGTTCATTGACTTGGGAATAACTACTACAATAGCTGTCGTCATGGGAAGAACTGAACCCCATCCTCGTCTGGTTACGAAGAGGCCGATGGGGAGCCTAATTTCCTTCCAAAATATAGTTTCAATTCTACTTCAGATTTTTACTTCGGGTGTGATTCAACTTGGAGCAATATCACTGCTGAAAACCGAGAGTTGGTTTAAGCCTGTGCAGCCTACATCGCCAGAAGAAATTATTTTTGAATGCTGGGAAACCACGACAATTTTTTCTGTCAGTGCATTTCAATACCTCATCCTGGCACTCGTATTTTCAAAGGGCCCTCCGTTCAGAAAGCCATTTTATTCGAATGGTTAGTTTTTAAAGTTTTTTATAAATTAGTGTGTGCGTTTATATATCTGTTTATTAAGTAAGTTACACATGTTTGTTTGTGTTTTAGGCTTGTTCCTCCTGGCTTACGCGACATTGACCTCTCTAACTATTCTCCTGGCTGTATACCCAGTGGGACAATTAGCTGAGTTTTTCATTCTAGAACCCGTTAGTCAAGAAACAACTAATTTCCGGTTGACCATTCTGGCTTTTCCGGTTATCAATATAATTGCGTCCTTATACTTTGAGGTATGAAAATGCACAGTTCTAAATCTTTGTATTGACTATAATCTGTATGTTCCTGCTCTGACATTGAGATGAAATTTCTTCACAGAATGGATTAGCTACTAGTCGATTCGTCAAAAAACTTGGGAAGTGGGTTTGCCGTAAAAAGAAGAGACATCGTTTCAAAGAATTACTGGAACACCTTGATGTAGATCACACATGGCCTCCAATTAAGAGTTAAAAGTTTGAATACAGGTTATTGGTAAACTTTTTTCCAAGGAGCCGTTAATATTTTTGACCTCTAAAACATGACTGTGTACAAAGTCTGGAAGGAGTAATGTTTCTTATAAACGATGGCAAAGTATGCTTAACGATAAGGAGACGCTAACTCATACACGTTTTGTTGTACCGTTGTGTTAAATTCAAGTTTTCAGTTTGCTACAACCTTACAAGAAAATACTAATTATAGAATCTAAGTCATTTTGGAATTTATTATTTAAAGTATTTACTCCCAGAAAGAATGTATTGTTCTTTTATTTTGAAAACTAGCAACTTCCCCCTTCTCTGTTATTTCCGTGTATCTTAAGTTATAGAGCTTTGATATGGCTCAATTTGTATTCTTTGCAAAGTCAATTTGCTGTATGCAGTAAATTGAGTATTTATAATTAAGCATACTTCGAATTTCTCAACCAGTTATTCAATATCTTGTGTGTCAGGCTTTAAAAATGCATGTAGTTATATTAAAACTATGAGATTATTAATAAGTAGAGGTATTTTAGCCTTTTACAAATTTGTAGTGCTAACACTTGGTAAATGCAATCTGTACTATGTGTATATGTATGTCATGGGAAATGAATGAATAGAACTTATGGAATTGCATTTTGAACATCGATATTATTAACTCAACAAAATATCAATAAAATTTCCAGTGCAATATCATGTTGCCGTGGCAGACTAATAACTTTAGCTGAGTGTGAGTTCAATTCTTAAACTTTGGCTATACATAACCTGTGATGACGGTGTCGCTCTGGAGACACGGGGATAATTGTTCTAGACTCAGCAGGGAATGATTTGCACGTTATTCAGGTACGCCTACAAACATTTATGATTGTGGGAAGGACTCAAAACTCAAACAAAATATGAACATTAGACATGACTCTATAGGATCCCTGCAGTGAGAAAACGTAAAGCTCAAAATGTAAACAAAATCCTTGTTTGGTAAATCTTCAAGAAAATACTGTCATATAATTTACCAATCTGAAAGAAAGGGGAGAAGGCAGAAACAATGTGACGAAACTGGAAAAAAATCACTCAAAAGGTTAATTAAGGTACAATTATCATTTCCCGTGTAATTAGCTCTGGTACAAGTACGGTCGAGGATCGTTTATCAAAGTTAAATCCTTCATTGTCAAGCCTACCCCGCACAAGGGGCACATAGAATCATTTTCTGTCAACCTAAATGCAAAAATCAATTTTAAATTACCGTACCTTTATATAAAAAGTTAAATAAATTAATATTGAAAGCTAATGAACGTATATGAAAAATTTCTGTACTTAAAAAGCTCGGATCTTATGGCTGGTAATTCACAAGAAGGGCAAGCTGTTAAGTCGTCCGCAATAATATGTTTTCCCTGTCAAAATTTTATAAGTTATAAATGCTTTTTGCAAAGATATTAAGAGAAAGATACATAGGCTTTATAATAGTAAATAATCATATTTTTAAAAGACGAATGTACCGAGGCAATACAAAATGGAATATCAGCTCGACACTCCGGGCAATTTAACTGATAACTTGGCACAGGGTGTTTGCAGTACGGGCACCCCGCAACTTCGTCTTGTGGATCTTCATATTTTGTCTTCCCCGACTTACGAACCATTAGCTCAAACTTTTGCTTATATTTTGGAGGGATTGAAGAACGGTAGTCAGGCTTCATAAGCGTATAGCATGCATTCATTGCATTCGCCTTTAACCCAGCTTTCTGACATTCAACTACAGCGGATGTTAGAATCTGAACCGCATCTGAGTATACAGTAAATTAGAAGTGTATTTTATTATTTTTACAAAATAACGTTGCCGCAATATTAACAACAACTTACAGTAATTTTATTCCAAGCATCTAAATGGATAAAAATACTTACGTCCTGGAAATTTGGAAATATTATCACAAATACGGATTAATAGTCTGGCTGCTCTTTCGTGATTTTGGAGGACAACGTGGCGTCTGACGAGAAGGTAATCATGCACTATCCTCAAAGCTTCTAAAACATCTCTAGGAATTCTAATGTTGCCATTTTTGAGTTCCCTGCAGGTTTCCACAAGAACATTATGGGATTCTTTGTAATTTCCTCCATTCTGTTCTTCTCTGGAGACTATGAGAGCTGTTTTGGATGCTTCCACTAATTTCCCAGAACGGATGTAGTACTTGAGTAAGTACTTAGGATCCTTGTAAAAAAAACAACATATTTCATAAAATTTCATTAAAATTGGATTTCTGGTAAATCATATAACGCTACCTTCGGTAAACTATCTTTTTCTCCTAGCAAAAATTCAATGAATTGTTTCGAGATTGAGTCGTTTTTCATAGCTATTGTTGCATTTGTGAGTACATCCATTAGAATATCTTCATCCATAGTTATCCCACTCTGGGCAGCCCTCATGAGAAGCTTAAATGCCTGTAAAGATGCATTATGAATTCTTATAAATTTGCATAGGCAAAGGCATACAGTGGCAGACATTCCCAGGATTAGCTTGTATTTATATGGTAAACTTCTAACCCTTTGATTGTCTCCACACATGTGGAAATATTTCCCAGCTTTGAAATTATCTTTAAGCTCTTCAAAATAGCCAGCAACTTGTCTGAGTCCGTCGCGACATTCTGGAGGAATCGGACCCCCATTAGCAAATTCCTGTATGATTTCCGCGTAAAGTTCTGCTTTCCCATTTTTGAAGGCCAGAATAAGTGCGTCTTGAAAGCACTTCGAGATTATCAGGAATCGAAGTGCTGTGTCAAGGTCTCCGTGTTTCTCAAAATAGCGTGCCACATGGGTCGCTCCAGTGGTACTTCCTGATAATTTTACTACCCTAATGGCTTCGTCGGGTAAATCGCTGACTAAATATAGCCTTGAGGCATTTTCAGGATCATTTGCTCTGTCATAGGCTTTGGCTGCTTCCAGTAATTTACCTTCTGTTTCCTTTGCCTGCGTGGGAAAATGTTGACAATATAATTAAGCCATGTCTGCACTAAAATTTTAGTGACTCCAAACGATGTTTGTACATGCTTTGAGTGCTACACTATATAAAGGTATTTGAAACAATAGATACATTTTTCATACTTTTGCATACTGAGCATGTATTTTTGCTGTGTGGACTAAATTAAGGAACCCACTGACTTTATCCCATTGTTTTAGCCTGATGTAAAGTGACGCTGCCTTGTCATATTGTTTGCAGAGTTCATAAAGATTTGCAGCCTCTTCATAATGCTAAAGAATCGTACATATATTTTAATCCATAAGCACCCCTCATTTTAGACAATTCGTATTAGCCGACTATGTACATTATACAACACTATGTAACTGTACCCGTGATGACTCCAGAAGTTCGGCACACTGTTTAATTAGCGGGAGAGAATTGGAGTCAATAGCCATATCAACCCCACGCTTTACTTGCCCACAACGAATGTAACAACGAGCAAGGCCAGATTCGCAGGAAATCAGAAACTTTTCTTCCTTTACTCCAAATTTGATTGCAGTACTATGGGCTTGTTCAAATAGTTGCAGAGCATGAATATAATCCCCTCTGGAAATAAATAATAATGAATTTTACATATTCAACTATTCCACAACCCAAGACTTTATATGTAACAACTGAAGCGATGAGTAATTTTTATGATAATAATTTCTTTAATATTACGTGAATTCCTCATTGAGGGCGAATTCTTTGGAAATGACAGGCACTTCATTAGGAGCCATCTTATGTGCAAGCTGTAGTGCAATATCCCACTCTTGAAGATCTCTTCGTAAATTCAAAGCCTCAATTCTGTTGCTAGATTCCAGAAAATATTTTTCAGCCAGATCGTATTCCTCCAAAATTGCTGCTACGTGGCCAAAGGCTAAACTTCTGTCTTCTTCTTGGCTAACTTTATCCAATGTGTGTACCATAGCTAAATCTCCAAGTTTGTTGTAGCATTTTAAAGCTGATGATAAAAAGATGAAAAATGTTTTATTCAATCCCTCGAGTGCTCAGATACTATATGTGTATTTATGTATTACATGTTTCAAAGTATAATTAATTCTACTACTGCTGTGACCATACCAATAGTTAAGTCCATACAACGTAAGGCGGCTTTGCCAAGAACATCCCAGCAATCCAACTCATCTTGAAGGACGCAAAATTCGTAGGCATCAGTAAATTTCTTGAGCTTTATAAGTCTCTCAAATTGATTGATAGGACCTTCATCATTTTCTAAATCTTCGGGTCGGTCAACATAAATGGAAGCAGTCTTCATGCTTCTGCCGGTCACAGAAGCAGAGTAAACTATCCCATCCTTCAGCCACAATGGTTTCTGATCATTCGAGGCAAATATTCGGAATTCTCCCACGAATTCCACTTCCGAGCCAATGAGAATTTCACGCCAAATTGTGTACACATACACTTTGAGGGTTTGACTGCAGTAAGCGAGAAAAATATGACGAGAGGCCTCATCAATATCCCATAAAACTCCGTCACATCTATTCGGAAATGACACTAATGGAGTTATTTTGTCTTGTGACTGCAGCATGGAAACATGAAAGTGAAAGTTACTCCTTGTAGGCTTCAGGACATCAGAAATATTTTTTTTAACCGGGGAAAACAATAATCAATAGACTTACAGCGTCGAAGTAATAAGCAGTTCCTTGCTTGTCAATCATCACAACATTCACGCCACATCCATCTGGATAAAACCCTTTGAGACCAGAATTACTGGGAATAACAAGCGAATAAATTTCTTTCCAACTTTCCATATGAAACACTTTCACTTGACCGCCCTACACAATTAGCAATTTCAAAGATATTTTTAAGATTCAATGCTACTTAAGGCTTAAATCATAAAATGTATTAAGAGTCTTGAAATGCGCGATTACTTCTCCCCCAAATATGAGATAATCTTTGACAAGGGCATGAGCTGTGATTTTAAACGACTTTGAGTCCGGTTCAGGGAAAACTTTAACATCTCTTTCATCCATACCGTCTCCCTCTACCTAGCAATTCAAAGAAAAACTTTAATAGTATTTATTCCAAAAATAATTACTTTGTCGGACCAGTAACATCAGTATAATAAAAAGCATTAGGTGCTTACCAAGTGTAAATATATTTTATCACTACATCTGGCTGCAGAGTAGTCAATACTTATTGACATGTCAACGATGTTAGAATTATATTCCTTGATTAAAAAAGGTGTACTAGCGGTTTCATCACTGTCCATCACAGTATAAAAGAATGCTCGATTATTGGAACAAGCGGCTAAATGGTAGGGTCCGACTGCAATTAGATGAGGCTCAACTTCCAGTTTGATGGATCGTTCTATCAAGAGCTGGTCATCCTCCTCCACGCAAATGACCAAGTCCGTCAGAGACACCATCTGAACCATATGAGTGGCTGAGGCACCTCCTAACAACGGGACAGATGTCAAATATACATGCAAATCCCCCGTTGTCGTAACTATCGCAAGAAGTTGTCCATCATCACTCCAGTGACAGCGGATGGATGACTTGATCTTCCCTTCGTCTTCGGCAATATCAGCCACGGCTAGAACTGTTCGAGGGTCGGCAGCTTCGTGAATTTGAACAGGGTAGTCCCCGTAGCATATAGCCAGCTTAAGGGTGATAAAGGATTTGCTAGTAGGCATTTCAGTTAGTAGACAGTGATTGATCTGCAATAATCGGGAACTTTCAAGTGTTACAATTTTACCTTATTAATTTTTGGACACAAGGTTGTGTAACGGAGGGGATCGCTCTTTAATTCCGCAAGAATCAACTCCGTCCCTATCTCCTTATGATGCGATGATACCAGGACAACAAATCCGGCCGAGAATGATACTAAAATGTAACCATCTCCGTGCCAATGGTGGGCAACAAGGTTTCCATAGCGCGTTTGAAAACCTAGTTCCATGGGGGTGTACTGCGAAGGCTCTTCATATTTCAGCATGTACAGTGTCTTTTCTCCGACAATACAACTAACCTGTCAGTGCAAAATTGAGAACAAAAATTCATATCTATATTATCCGATCATATTTTAGTGGTGACCAACTATGACAACAGGGAGAAAAACTATTGAGATCAAACATATGATTATGAATATTCTTCTTACACAGTTATCTAAATTGGGCGCATTTTTATCTTCCTTAATCTGTCCAAATTTCAAGTCCGTGGGCTTCCCCCGAAGTTGGACAGTTTTCATTGAATCCCCATCCACAGTGTTAAGACTGACCAAATTATCCACAGTGGCCAGAGCCAATAAGGAATCGTTTGACCATGCCACGTAAGCTATCCTCTTGGTATGTTTCCCCACGATGGGTACCTTTCTACACAATTTTAATTGTTATCGATCATTCTTAAAATTAAAAGAAACATTTTGTACCTTAATGTCCGGTGATTATATACAAGGAGATTTCCCTTGCTGGTAGCATATGCTAGTATTTTCCCAGTCCTGGACCATGCCAAACAGGACCCAGCATCTCTTATATTTGATTCTATTTCCAATAGCCTTGCACTATGAGATTCCCAAAGCAAAATGCTACTTGTTCCTTCTGCTAGGATGGCAAGAAAATCCCCGTCTTCATCCCATGCCATGGCGATGCAGTTTCTAAAACAAAAACATTTCCTGTCACCCAAAATGTACATACATGAATAGAAACATCTTTAAAGGAAAAGCTACCAACCCCGTCAAGGTAATTTGCTGATGCAAATGTCCATGACGATTATGGACATAAACCACTGGATCCCCATCTGATACAGAGGCGAGTAAGCCTCCTGAAGATTTTTGCCACGAACAAACGATTGTGTTGGAAACGCTGGATTGGTTTCTCAATGAGAATAAACGCTGAAAATTTTAAATTCCCAATTACACAGCCGTATGTCATTAAATATTGTAACACACAAAATGTAATTACATATAGATCCTTTCCATATTCGTAGATTCAGTACAGGTCAAGCTTTTTCCAGGACAAAAGGATAAATACAATCTCAGCTTACCCTGCAACTAGATGTAGCCATTTGGACCCAATGATTCAATACAATGTAGATAATTCAATTGGATTATTCAGCAATTAAATTCCCGAAAATCAGCACTACGGGCAAGAGACTTCTTCACTCAGAGCTCTACAGCAGAATTCACAAACTTTCCCAAATTAACAAGAGAGAAATCGGGACTCGCTTTCTTTATGCGTATGTATCCCTAAATACTAAATTCCCTTTCAAAATGTAGTTTATTTACTCATCAATTTAATGCTCATGTTGTAATATGTAATGGTTGTTCAAACATATACACGTAAAAATGTGATCTTGTCACCAAGTAAATTTCAAGCAAAACAATATTGGCTAAATTCACATGATGGTTGTCATGGGTACCGTTGTCAACATTGGTTACTGCATATTGCATATTACAGTACATTTACATACAACCTGCACAAAATACACTAGAAACGGGACTGATTATGTTAGCGACTACATATGTATGCAGTAAGTATTGCTCCTTCCATTTACCCCATGCTAGTAAACAAATGTCCTCACAGTAACTTACTGATTTCGTTATTCTGGAAATACTCTCTTTCCGGAACCAGGAGACTGTGGGAAATTTCCACCCCTGAAAAAGTATCCTTATCATAGGTGAAGAAGTGACGAGGCCAAATGAATTGAATGCATCAAAGCAAAATGACTGCAGACAGTCTCTTTAAAAGCTAAATAATGTATGTACAATGGAATAATACAATTAAATAAACATGCACCTGGATCATTTTGACTCTTCATTGTCGATATAATATTGTGTCCTTTTTTCAGGAATTGATATACAAAATCTTCCTTAAAATCCGAACAAAATTCTCAATCAAATAAATTTATCCTTGTGGAATTCTAACATATATGTATAATGTTCATCACCGGAATATCCTAATGCGGGTTTAAGCATTTTAAGCACTGCTATTTCACAATAATGTGTATCGAAGGTATCTATACTTTAGAGTTGGTCAAGCACTAATCATTAAATAGCAGACTTTGGAGGTTCTAGAGTGCCTAGTTTCATATGATAAATCCTAACTCATACATTATGAAAGTTGGTGCAGATAAATAGAATTACTAGTATTTAATTTAATGGTCAAATGCTATTCAATCCGGGGTTCCGATCCCAATAATGCAATGCAATGAACTGCTATTCACAATATTTGATCCGTCCTTCGGTTACCCCAAAAAATCCACAGAATGTATACATAACTAATTACATAGGTTTAGGGGACTGAAAATCCGGGCATTTCAATAACCGACGTTCACTTATCATGTATAGCTACTCTAATATGTAGCTATAATTGCTCACATTTACCTGTAGCATGTATGTAGATATAACGAGTCGGAATGTCTAATTGGTCCAGCTCATTGAGTACTAACTACCAACGTATATCCTTCTTCTTAAACACTTCTTAAACCAACAGAAACTTTCAAATAAGCAAAAATAACTATGTATAGTCTTCGACTTGAATAGCATTTAAAAATAATAAAAAATCTCGGTCATGAAATCAAAAATAAAGGATTATTATCTTAGAATTAATCATTAGAGTATCTTATATCTAGCATATTTAAGCCTTTTAAGACTTTTATCAGCTCAAAAGGAAATACACACAGAACATATTACTCAAGCGTTCCTCTGGAAGAGCCAGGTCAAATAAGAGAGACAGTTTGTCAATACCTACAATTTGCAAGTAAAGGAAAGCACTATTTAGAATAACCTTTTAAGAAGTACCCTACTTCTATACATACTAATAGTATGACACTATGTATATGCATGTCTTTAAAATAATCACAGCATTAGCATAAAAACCAAAACGCTGCCTGATGTCTATGCAAGATTTTATTCCTCTTGCCTCATGGCAAAGGTGGGCACATATCCTATATTTATGCGTAAATATACGCAGTTTTTGATGTATGTTCGTACATTTTTCGAATATTTGTATGCCATATATGTAGGCTACAAGATTCTACTAAAAAAATGTATGGTATATGTATGCTGTGAATACTGTGTGTACGAGTATGTATGTGTGTATAAAAGGCCGGGAGATTTAGGTACGTATGCATATATTTTTGGCACGGTCTGTGTCTATTGGTGTATTCTCATTTGTTGTTTCCTGCTGCAATGCAAACGATTTCTAGACGTGTTGGCTGAAACCTGCCTACGACAATAAAAATTAATATTTTTAAACTTAACTATAATAAGTTGTATTTAAGTTTCTATAAAGGTTCATAACGTTCAACATACACTTTTATAGGTACGTGTACATGTATTTATGTATAAATTTATTTATATGCTGCATATATGTATGATTAAATTTCTGGAAAAATTTATGTATGCAAAATGTATGCTCTTTGAAAGCTATAAAATGTATGTATGATTTAGGATAGGCAATTGTTTTGCCCAGCTTTGCCTCATGGAGATATAATTACACAATATGCCCCCAAAGGCCCCAAAGACAATTTCGTATGCCTTCCTCACTACCTCTACTCTCCCTTGTTTATGTATTTTTTCACATCTTCCTCATCCTCAGCATTCACTACTATTTTATGCTATCCTCTCATCTTCGATCCTGTCCCTCCAACCCGCGAAAAATCCTAGGATCACTCTACACTGAGTCTCAGTACCGAGCTGTAAATTGTAAGTAAGCCTTCTTTTACGTAAGTACACTAAAAAATACAATAAAATGTAAGTAATTTACAGGTACTTTAAAAGTGTACTTAATACTGTAAGCTCTTCCTTAACTTATGACATTTAAAGACTACAGTTCTCTACGCTGTCTCAGAATAGCCACAATCCACTATCAATTGCATACCTGTAACATAAGCAGATACAATGTTAATTCAATTATATTTCTACAATTTGGAAGAAGTATTGCGCCAAAAGCCATTTATAATATACATCAACAGTTTATTATAACTTGTTTGTAATGCACTGAACAGCAACTAACGCAACATAATTACTTTTGAGATTCGTGCAGCTGAAGGTTTAGGGAAGGGAAGTGCAGAGACCTCTACCGTGGCAGAGGAGAGTGGGAACGCGAGAGATGAGAGAGTGGAGCGGAGAGCCGGTCATTCCTTACTACAGCCATCTTGCCCGTAGTTCTACCTTGCCGTCAGTTCCCTTCAGACCAGTCGGAGTGTCGTTCCGATTGTGTGAGTTGAAATTGGTAAAAATTTTAATTTTTTAATCATTTCACCATGGGTAAATATTCCAGGGATCCGGAAAATCCGACTAAATCTTGCAAAGCTCGAGGTTCCAATCTCCGAGTGCATTTCAAGGTACTTTTTCAATCATTTCTTGAAATTTTATTGGGACATGTTTTTCCCGACCATGCTGCAGCATGCTTTCGTGTGAGGCGTGCGGCCTCAGCCAGGCTTGTTGTTGTATTATGTAGCATTAGTGGGAATATAAAGATTCTTTGTGGAAGAAGTCTTTCTCAATTCGGAGGTTATTAATTACTCTTAATTTTTAGAGTCGAAGATGAAATAAGTTCAATTCAATTTTGGTGGGGATTTATTAAATGAGTTAGGACTGAGGCCTTTAGCAGTGGTTATGTGAGGTAGTCAATTGTATGGAAGTTCATAATTATTTTGAAGATGTAGGGATGAGGGAAAGATTAATGGGGGATATGTGTAGGATTACTGATAGAAGTAGTGAGGGAATTGAAAATTTGAATAGTATTGAAATTGAATTATGGGTATTGAATTGTTGGGTGCTATATGAATGTCTATTATTATTGCAGAACACCAGAGAGACAGCTTCCGCTATTAAGCGTATGCCCCTTCGCCGGGCTGTTCGGTACTTGAAAAATGTCATCGTAAAGAAGGAGTGTGTGCCTTTTCGCCGGTACAATGGTGGTGTGGGAAGATGCGCTCAGGTAATTTCTTGGTGTTTTTGGTGGTGGTGAATGTAGGATTAAAGCATCATGTTGGGGAAGGATAATGTGATTACTGTGTTTTGTTAATGATTTTATAGGCTAAGCAATGGGGAACCACTCAGGGAAGATGGCCCCAGAAGTCTGCAGAATTTCTCTTGCAGTTGTTGAAAAACGCTGAGTCTAATGCTGACATTAAGGGTCTCGATGCCGATCGTTTGGTGATTGAGCACATTCAAGTTAACCGTGCCCCCAAAATGCGCAGAAGAACCTACAGAGCTCACGGTCGTATCAATCGTAAGTGAAACTGCTTAGTGATTTGAAGTTATGTTTGAGATACTTTAGTTGAGGAGGGAGTGTTAGTTTGGAACACGGGTTAAATTTTCGGGATGACTATTTACAGCGTACATGAGCAGCCCTTGTCATATTGAAGTGATTTTGTCTGAGAAGGAAGAAGTTGTTGCGAAGGCGAAGGAAGAGGAGCCAATTAAAAAGAAGGTTTCCAAGAAGAAGCTCAACAGACAGAAGATGATGCAGAGGGATTAATTTTCTTATATCTAATGTCTCGTTGAATAAATAAGGCAAGTTTATGGAACCATATAAAGATTTGCATTTCTCTATCGGCCCTTTGTGTTGGGATTATTTAATGAACTTGGACAGTCCGCACTATTAGTAATCAGCGGCATGGAGAGTTCGGATACAAGAGTAGTTTATTCAGGCGAGGCATTCAGTGCAAGACAATAGCATGCGGTGCATAATTTACTAGGACATTTTCAGACTTCAAATGCTACAACAATAAGTAACATAATGGTAAGTAGCAACCCGGCTTTTCATTGTGCGAACACACATACGTATAACTTATTCGGTTCACTTGTAACTCATACAGAGCAACAAGTCTACATTAAATCATAACATGAAATAAATATTAACAATAACAGTGAATCACAACAGGTCATCGGAACAACCAAACCTTCATGAATACTTTACACTAACTACTCTATTTCATTGTGGCTCGATCAGGTCAGTCATAGTCAGTTCGGCACATCACGTTTACGAAGTTCCCCACGTTACCCTCTGTGAAATTAGTATGGAATGATTCAAAGCATATACGGTAGTGAGGATATATTCTTTGCATCTTCGTCAGCAGTGGGCTGTAAAACATTGCAAAATCTGGGTGTCCGTAATCTGCTGTTTTCATGCGTATCCAGTGCTCAAGATCTATGTCCGAGAAATCGCGAAGTTGCAAATTCGTCATGTTTAGGTCCAGTTCTATCGGTGGACATGTGAAAAACTCAATAGTCGCATTTGGATTATGGAATTGCCTACAATGGAGAAGAAATATTGGTATGACGGTACCAAATATCTATAACCTAGACGTAGCAAGGAGTAAATCAACACACGTGCCTGCATAAATAACAGATAGAGTAGTAGTTGAACTCACGTGTACACTGGAACTGAATAACATGGCATGAGAATCCAAATCAACGGATTTTTGATATGGCGCTCGTTGATAGCTTCAGAAATATAACCTGTAGCAGGAGCAATACCGCCCAAATGGTACTTGGAAGAATATCCAAGCACAATGAAATCGTAGAGAGCAGTGAGAGCAAGGAATGGCACAACAAACCTGAGTATGGAATATGTGAATATCAGTACATACTTCATTAATATTGTTTTGTATATTGCGGTCCTGTTTTAAGAATATTATTATTTTACCTGTTTATAAAATCTCTGGCACCAATACGATACCAGTAATTGATAATACTTGCTGATATTATAAGAATGTTCGGAATAATCGGGAGCATAAATCTTAATTCCTTGTGTGCAACAAAGCTAAAAAAAGAACATCATAATATGATAAAAACCAACTCATCACTCACTATCTTCTGATGTTACACCATATTTGAATATTCACTAGTTACCTGTAAATTAGAACATAGAATAATATGATTGCTACTTCCTGGTAGAGTGGTCCCCCCAAGGTGAAGTAATTCAAACCAAACATCCTAAAGTCTCGATAAAGCGCATACAAAAATACAAAGAAGTGTCCTCCAGCAAGTAATACCAGACAGCTACTCATGTACCAATGGAATGGATGGGTACCAAACAAAGCGCTTTTCCCCTGAATATAATTAAAATCTATGAAGTTCCACCACGTAACCGTTGGTTTCCCGTACATTGAGCTGTCTAATAGGTAGGTTAAGTGAAGAATTGAAAATCTGGAAATCAGAAGTAATCACCATAAAGACATTCTGTGCTTGAAGAATCGTTATAGTTTTATTCCTAGATAAGAAACTAACCCTATGAAGCAACAAGAAAGGAACATATATGGTCTTCTGTAAAATTCCTTCAAAACTTTAGGGGCAAGCGGTACCCAGTACACAACGGCAGAGGGTCGCATTACAAAATTCAAAGCCATAACAAACGTGAATTTGTAAAGGTCGTCTGAAACCAAAAACAAAGGTGTTCAAAATTCCAATACGAAAGAAAGTACAAATCAAACATGATGGTAAAACACATACTCGTTTCCAAAAGGTACAGGCCAATCATATTCAATGACATTTCCATGCTGTTCGCCAATGTTCGAGACCCGCAATAAGCGATGAACCAGTTAGAAAAGTAGAACCAGCCTACAACACTGGCTAAGTCAGAGCCATACCTACGTGAGCTGTACTTCAAGTAAAAGAAATCTCCAACTGCCGTCACAAAAGATTGCTGTAGTCTCGGAGCAACCATCTACATGATTAGAGACAGGTACACTTAGCTTGTAAATATTCTAAATTCGAATCCGCCCCAACTCAGTCCTATCCAGTATATTTTCTTATTCTTACAATCATAGTTCTGCTGTCCAAGTTGTAATGCTTCAGAAACCAGTAGGGAATGGCTAAGAAAAACGGGTAGATATAACTCCTCAGACCTGTTAACCACTCCCACGTTAAGTGACCATACCTGTCAATATCAAACATCTGTCATGTCTCCACATCATTTAAATCCAAAGATTTCATAGTTCCGTCCAAAATATAAACAACAAAAAATTGTCGTACCCAAAAACAATCTTATGTGCAACTTCCGGACCTTGCCAATACTCATCGGGGACAAATTGAGTGTCGATCACAAACACCATCACAAACCTGAAGAAAAGAATTGCAGCGAAGAACTTCAGCTCCATTGCAAACATCCTTGATGTTGAAACCCACTAAGGGCAGTAGTTTCATCAGTTATTAACCAAAAGAGCGAACTATGTCATTTAAACAACGAAATGGACAAGTCGCACGTCTCAAAACTCCTAGCGTCAGCCAAGCAAAAATATCCGCAACTTCAAAAATGAAACTGAAAGGCAAGCAATCAAAAAATTAAAAAGTACACTTATAGTTGTTCACGTTCAAAATCCACACATTACGCTAAATCATAAATACACTAATTCCCAACAATTTTCCGACATATCTGAACAAATTAATTATATTTATGACAATAACGTTTCAGTGCCAAGCAACCAGCAACACATTAAGAATAATATTTTATTATCATTAAAAAACATGCTATAATTGTTTTAAATCCTAATTTAATTTATATGACCTAACTATTCTGCAGTATACTATTAACATAAAGATCCTTACCTGTTGTAATTAAAAAAAGGTTCCAGGGACAATTAACAACCGCTCCGACATGTAAGCTCCAAGACTGCCTTTAACCCTATTAAACCGAAAGGTGCTTCAATTCCATTCCCGCTATAAACCAGCAGTAAGTACCGAAAGTAGGGTCCTACCAAAACCCACACATTTAGACAATCAGTAGTAGCAGGCTCAAAAGGCTACATTGTCTTCAAAAATTGATTAAAATTTTAAAATTAAATATTTACAAGAATATTTATATCCAGAATAATCCACGTGGTAAGGGACTTCCTTCTCAAATCTTTTTAACGCAGGACGGACGACCAACTATTGTCAGTGAACCAGTTATTTACTTACGAGTCTTTGGCGGTTCTTCCAGTTTGAATGATTCTGAGGAACGAGGAAGAACTAAAAAAAATTTATTGTAATTTGAGAGGGTATTTTGTGTAATTAACTACAGAATATTTTAAATTTTGGAGTGGAGTGCAAGTGTTACATCATATTTGGGTGAAGTCAATAATTGATTTGAATCGATTGGAGTTTAATGAAATAAATAATTCGCATTTAAAATAATCTTTAGTCAAAATGTTCCGGAGCTTGTAATTTTTTATTACATGAGTAAAGGACAAAATTGTGGGAATTGATCAAAATTTGACAAAATGGCAACATTTAGAGGTTCTTTCGGAGCGGTTGCGGCCAAAGGGGCGACGAATTGGTTTCCAAAGCATATGAACTCAGGTGAGTTAATAGTTTTGATTGTGGAATAATTATTGTTGGTTTTGCTGGTATAGTAAGAGTCAATAAATTTGACTTGAAATTGATATGAAAGTAGTATGAAGATAAAATTGTATGTATTCTGTCATAGGTTTGAAACAGATGCAAGCCAAATTGCGGTCTGTTGACTGTGTAATTGAGATCCATGATGCTCGGATACCCATGACGGGACGACATACTAATTTCGCTCATCAGATAATTGGAAACAAACCTCATATTTTGCTATTGAACAAGAGTGACCTCATAAGCCACGGTGATATTAAGCGTATTGCTAGCTCTTATGAGTGTTCCAACGTGAATAGTCTTCTTTTTACAAGTTTGAAAAATGACCAAGATGATGGAGTGCGACAGGTAATGTATGCTTTGGGCTGGGAACTTTAAACGAAATTGATTTTTTGGAATACTTTTATGAATGTGGAATTTTTGGGATTTGTTCGATGTTGTAGTTAATCCCAACCATGAGGAAGCTGGTGGAAGGCTCTGAGAGGTACGGACGATCCCTTGTGAAAGAATATCATGCAATGATAGTTGGGGTCCCTAATGTTGGAAAATCCTCGCTTATTAATATGCTTAGGGCGAAACATTTGAAGAAAGGTTGGAAATGAGATTATCTATGCATTTTTAATTTGTATGACTTTTGAGATTATTCTGGTGGCTAATAGTGTATTACTGAGTAGAAAATGTAATAGTGATATTGTTGGTACAGGTCGAGCTGTCAAAGTTGGACCGTCGGCGGGCGTAACTAAATGTGTTCATGAAAAAGTAAGAATTTGTGAGAATCCGCAAATCTTTCTCTTCGACACGCCGGGGATTTTATCGCCTAAGACGTCAGATTTAGAATCTGGTTTAAAACTGGCCGTGTGTGGTAATTTTATCTTGTTAATTGTGTGAAACTTTGGAGTCTTTTAAGGTTAATGTCCACTGTGTTCTGTGGTTACGTGTTACGTTACATGTGATTTCTTACTTTACCCGCAGGAAACCTTCCGGATCATCAAGTTGGCGAAACTTTCATAGCGGATTACCTACTATTTTTAATGAACAAGAAAAGATGCTTCAAGTACGTTAAGTACTTTGGATTGAAGGGTCCCTCGGATTGTATAACGACTGTTTTAACTGCTGGTGCTGTTAAATTTGATTACATGAACAAAATTCGGTCCATAGAGAGTAAGTGCCGTGAATTCATATGTATGCTAATTCTTCTTTAGCTTAAATATTTATTCTTAGGTATTTTGTAACAATTGTTTGTAACTTTAGCTGATTCATACGTCATGAAGCCGGACCTAAATCTTGTAGCCACACATTTTCTTACAACATACAGAAAAGGTGAATTGGGAAAATTAGTTTTGGATGAAATCACAACCACAGCTGCTTTGAAATTCAAGAAGAACAGCGAGTTGGACGACGGGGACTATGAGAATTTTCAGGTATCTCAGGCGAAAAGATATTAATTATAGTGTAGATTAAAACCACGCTTACGTTCGTAACCCTGGATTAATTATATGTAGTCGAAGAATTGTAAGTAGCTACGTAAAATTTTCGTCTGAATTTGATTTCAAGGAAAGACGACCAGATTTATATTTGTCAATAATATTTTTCCTACTTTAAAACTTTTCCTACGCTGTAACATGTAATATATATTTATTTACTCGCGGCTGATGAAGTAGCAACCTATCCTTCTTGACGTTAGTTAAACTGCCAGTCATGATGAAGGCTACGCTGCAGAATTTCCATAAATATTGTGGGATATATTTTTCATCTTCCTGTTTAAAAATAGGAATAGCCATACTTCGTAGCGTTAAATATTTGCTGTCCTATTTTAGGTCAGTAGTGTATACTCTTCAATGCATTTGCTTACGAAAACTGCATCCTTTGCAAAGAAAATTAGCAAAGTATCCATAATGAGATCAACATCCGGGTTCTTGATTTGTATCAATTTTGCTCTGTTTATTAATTAATTTTTTCTATAAATCCCAGTCATTTATTTTTAACTGTACTCATAAGTCGTTCGTACAAACATAAAAATTAGCTAAGTGAGTTATATTTTGCGAGCTGAAGCACAAAGATCCACAAGTTTACAAGAGAGTTGGGTGCGCTAGTTACATTATAATTATTACGTGGTAAACTTACATTGAACAGTGTATAAACTAAATCATGTTACATTGCATGCACTCCTGATTATGAAACCACACATCTGGGATACTTGTATGTAACTATTGTGGGGTATGATTGGAAGGGATTTATGTAACCTTTCAAACTTCCTTGTTACCTGGTTACGACTCATCATCGCCAGTCTGCATCATTATCAGAGAGTTGGTAGTTGAATTTATAACGTAAAGTTATAAATTAACTTTCAGTGCTGCAGAGTCAAGCCAGACGAACAAATAATGGCTAACCATCCATGCCGTACTTATCGTCAAGCAGAAACCTCGCAGCTGTTTGACATTTTTCAGACATGATATTATGTAGTTGTGTTTAGCTAGAGTACACAATTTTTTCTATACATTTATGCACAGAACCGGTAATCGAAGGTCGAGGGAACTACGTCCAGTCATGGTGACAATTGACAATACTGCTAATTGTAAGTAGCATCGTGAGCCACAACGAGGGTAAAGGTGACACAGGCGTCATCACTACAAACAAAGTCATGGTTTCCTCCGTTTCATCAGCTGTAAAGCCCGTCTCTACGTCTAACATTTCTACATCAATCCTTCTTCAGTATAATATTTACTTTCATCATGGCACTTGAATAAATTATGGTCTAAACACACACACAAGGGAGAAGTGGGTAATTGAAGAGGGTGCATTATTTTTCAAGAGTTGTGTATACGTCTAGTAATTATTGCATTTACAAGTATGACGTTATCAATAATGTACATTAATAATAATGGTTTAGGTAGCAACGAATAGAGTTCACTGTAAGTGGAGCTAACACATTGAGTTAAAAAGCGGAAGATCATCACTGGTTTTTTCCTCGAGTTGACACACGACAACCTCCGTACTGCCTACTCCGTCTTCTTGCATTCCCTTTCTTATTTCTCTTCCGTCGATTGCGTCCAGTGCCCACAGTAGTCCCTTCTGACTCACCAGTAGCAATCACGGACATTGGTAAAGGATTCGAGCAGTCCATGCTTCGGAATGTTCGCACAGCATTTTTCAACACCTGGAAAGAGCCGTGCTGTTAAACAG
This sequence comes from Allacma fusca, assembly GCA_947179485.1. Classification (NCBI taxonomy): domain Eukaryota; kingdom Metazoa; phylum Arthropoda; class Collembola; order Symphypleona; family Sminthuridae; genus Allacma; species Allacma fusca. Next base: position 18,813,438 of record OX359249.1, on the reverse strand, counting down.
GATGTGATACATTTTTAATCAATCAGGTTTAGTAATTTTTCACACATCAAATCTGTGTATTTAAAGCTTATTTAAATGTTAATACATATAATGCCATGCGATAAACAGAAACCAAAAATGGGAGGTGTACCTTATCTTTGCCATTCCAAGGCATAACAAATGTGATTACTCGTTGATCTCCTTTGGTAATACCCATAACAATGTACGGCTGACCGGGTCGTAGCTGATTATTACAGCAGTTGTCCTTTGGCTCTAATCCCAGAGAACGGAAATCTCGGGGTCTTCTACTGTCTCTTGGCTTGAACCATCTGCCCCTTCTAAACTCTAATGTTGACCCCCGACTACGTTTGAACTTTGCTCGAAACACTATAAAAAATATACATTCATATTAATAATAACAATAATTCACCTGTAATTTTGTATTAAAATTATTTTGTAAACATTAAATACAATGATTAAAAAAACTGTTCAAATCCTACCAAAATCAGCCCGGCAGAAGTTATCAACAATATTTTCACATGTATGAGCTTGATGGCAAGCGGGGCATTCCGGATCATCTACACAAACAACAATACAATGCAAGTTACTGTAACGAATTTAGGTCCTGTCTGATGGTTCCTATTTGCACTGGAAAAATTATAGCTGGAATAGTAAATGACCAAAGAAAGTATTATTCTGACCAAAAATCATACCAGTTTTATCAGCAGTATTTGCAGCTCCAGGTCGAATACAGAGGTCATGGTCTTCAGGGAACTGGTCGCATTTTAACATACTTGGCCATGGATACTTATAAGCTAACATTCGTGGCTCACATCCTTGTTGTACTCCCTAAAATATTATTGTTCCATTAGCATTTCAATAGTAATATAATGTCCAATAATATTTATTTGCTCGAGAAGAAATTAGTATCGCTGGGTTTTAGTTAGTCCTGATTAACAAAACAAGCAGAGTAAATTTTGGTAGTAATAAAAGGGAATATGTACTTGACATAGAGACCGGCAGGGGTATATTGGTCTGTCCAGACAAATGGGACTGAAGAGTGAGCAGAGAAACAATTGTGTGTCTTGATGGCATTGTAGGCCGAGGAGAGGAACCCAGGATTTTGCCTAAAATCAGATAAGTTAAGTTCAGAAATTATTAAGAATTTTCTATTAACTATACATCACTTGACAAGCATGGTCTAATGGGCTAATTACTCCTTGTAGTTTGTCTGTATAACAGCAGGAAGTAAATATTTTCAAGTAAAAAAAATCCCAACTATTACTATCTTTCATTTCCATGTGTAAGTAACATTTTTAGGGCGATCTTAATCGTTTTGGGGTCTTGAAAGCATTAAAGAGGACCTGGCTACATCATTATTAGCTTACTCCTTAGACTTTTTGCTCGACGCTCCGTCCAGCAGGCAGACATTATCCTCAGAGTGACTTGGAGACATAAAATATATACCCTCTTACCTTACCATATAAAAATAAGGAGGAATGCATAGAAACCAAGAGTAAAAACTTTTAAAAGTTTCCAGCCTAAATAACTTCCCAAGAAATATATCCTCATTAATGCTACAATCAGAGTGTAAGTAACTGTGTTTGTCTATATTTTAGAGTGGCAACACACATTATACAACCGCGTGGAGTATTATTTAAATCCAGTCATTTTCTCAGCTTTACGTGACAACAACTGAGTGTTGGGGGTCCATAGGACTCTACATGATGGGGAGATATGCCTCACATACATACATAAAAATAATAAAGTTTCCATGCTATCCTGATTGGTACTCTGGGACTGACAACCCTCATCACTAAAAGGCATCAATAGTAGTTCTGTCATGCATAAATCATAAGGAAAAGCAACAAATTTAGCACTTAAATACTACAAGGATTAGAATAACTAATCACGAAGGAAAAGATGAGGAAATGTTTTTTCAGCTGTACTCCTTCAATGAGTTTGACTGGCAGAAGCAGTTGGAAAAGCCCTGGGTTTGTGTATGCAAGTAAGTAATTATGTATGTAATGTACATAAGTCCATATGACTCCAGGCCGTTCATGAGAGTAAATCCGTCAGTTACAGATTTCTTCTATTGAAATTTTAGTACTAAACTACACAGAGTATTAAATGGGCATGAATGCTCCTTTTGCACGCGCCCTCTCATTGTGTGTGTACATATAGGTGTGGGGTAAGTTAAATCGTGGCTTTTGAAAGTAAGTAATTGATTACAAAAAGACATGAGATTGTCAAAAGCTCTTAAATTATTCAGGAGGAGATAAGTCAGATGTTTGTAAGCCCTGGTGACAAGCTGTCAAATAAACAAAAAATTTAAATACTGGGGTCCAATAGCAATGTAACCAGTGACAAGCACTTGGCTGTTACCAGAATAGTAAAAGTCTATTGTCGAGCTCAACAATGCAAATATCTCCCTTTATTTACCCAACAAATCATTATTACATCAGTTCCTAATAGGTAATGGCAAGGAGGGAAGGGGTACCAATTTCTGCACGGTGAAATTAAAACAAGAATTAAAAGTACGGCCAAGTAAATCTCAATGCCTTATTATTACAGACCCTTCACCTTATATACCAACAGCCCTAGAACTAAAACCTTTCCTTACAGTGACGTCCTTTCATCGCAGGTACATAATATACTAGTTTGTGCTCGTGGTAAAAATAGCTTTCCTTTGATTTACGACTGCATTGTGTGTTTTTTCTGCTCATTTTGTTATCCAACCTACTGTTGTTGTGTAGCTATTTACAAGAACTTATTTGTACCAGTTCAAAATGTTTCAGAGGAAAATCTATTCAAAAATTAATGCTGTAGACCTAACCATACAAGGTACATACAAGTTAGTTACTTTACTGATAAACTACAAAGATCTTCAAGCAGCTCAAGCAAATTTATCAAGTGTGATTCATTATAATGTATCAAGGCGGCGTGAGTTTTTCTGCTGTACTCGAATTTTAGAACACTGAGGGAAAAAGCGTTTAAAATTAATGGAATTACTAATCATTTTAAATGTTCATTTGTTACAATCTTTTTATATCCACTATTACTGTAATAATGAACTGTACATCTCTGCTTCAAAATGCAATTTGTGTTATTTTAACAATTCATTCAGATAATATATAAAATCTAAATAACTGTGTATAGTAACAACTTTGGCGGAAAATATTTGCTGATCAGTTTTTGATGCAGTTAATATATCTACGTGCATATTTCAGAGTACACAATATTTTTCAGCTTGATTAATACTTGCAGAAAACAGCTTCAAGGCAAGAGTTGGGTTAGAAAAGTTTTACTACACCAAATTGTATCAATAAAAACTTGTCTAATTTAATACTATAAAAGTAATAAAAGATAGTGGAGTAATCTCAAATAGCACTGTACGGAAACCATATCTAAGCCTGAACCTTTTTCGGTTTGCAATTTGTCCTCTTTGATAACCTTGTGTACCTTGAAGTTTAAAAACGTCTTGAACTTTATTTATGATGATGTACCATTTATTGCATAAAGTAACGCGACAAATTAGACATTAGAGTGTACACGCCATTTATCAAACACTCTTAAATAAATTTTCCCAACTAAGCTAAACTAAGTTACACGACTCATTATTAAAAATTGCAGTGAATCAATTTACATCCCAATAATCGTACATAGCTTGCTTCTTTGACAGAATAATGAAGGCTAAATTTTGTTTGCTTTTTAAAGGACGCCCTATAATCAATAATTATTTCAGTCTGTAATAACAATTATTGACACTTTGGGGATATACTATTAAAATTTATTTTGTTACATTAAAAAATTTCCTGGTTTCATTCAGATCCCTATTAATCAGATCTACTGCCAGCATTTATGCAGCCCAACGAGAATACACACAAAAGGGGAAAGGGTCTTAGGAAAAAAAATTGAGCCTTTAATGCCTTGCTGGGATTCAGGAGTTATTCATATTTTTCTAAGAACTATTGGAATGTTTTCGTGGGAGACAGGAATAAAAAATGCGACAAGTCGGTATTATTACGTGATAATCAGCTTCCTGAAGTGAATCGTGCCCCAGTAGGTTTGGAATCATCATCTTCGTATACCCAATGTCCTTGCACAGCGTGAAATTCAATGGTATATCAGCACATGTGTGACCACTACCATAAGAACCGGAACGGGGCATTGCTTCCCATTCTTCGAGTGAAGGTGAAAAGAAAGTGTGTTCATGACTGAGATGGACACAGATGGTGACCAGGATCACTATCCACACGGTGCGAATTGATAGACGACGGAAAGTCCAACTGAACGTCATGACTGCTTTATGTATTTATATATAATTTATATATTGGACAGATACAGATCTGCAAGTTAAACTTTCAGTTTCAACCCAAGATTCAATGAAAGATTTCACTTGAAACAATTTGACGGAACAGATTCCTCTCTCCCTAAAAGGCGAATGAATTTACAGAGATTATTAAATATTTAAAAATTCTAACAAGTTCACACCCTCTCGGTCTCTCGATGACACGGTATCTATATCTTTTAAAGACCCTTCTTCTGGTGTCACAAATGGTAGCTGGATAAAAACTGGGAAATATAATGGTGGGCAGAAGCCGACAGGAAATCCAATGAAGTTAATAATAGGAAGCACATGTCTCCTTTTTAAAGACCAAATCTTACTGGAATTGTTTCTTCCTCTCCGGAGATATTACGTGCCTATGAATGAGTGATCGTACACATGTATAAACAACGGCTTGAGAGAGAGAGGGTCGACAGAAGTGTAACCAGATCCTTTCAACGTCACGTTTCTATCTCAATAGTTCAACTTGGAGTGACTGAAGAAAGGCGAAAGGTAGCATGAAGGCACGAGAGTAAAGAGAAGAAGCTCTTGACGCTTGCAACGGAAGAACTCAACTGGATAGCAGTGAACACCGGACTCAACAAGTCATAGCCCATGTCTCTGGCCGACCTCAAGCCACTTCCACCGAGCCTCATGCATAACCAGTGTAATTGGCTAGGCCGTATGCCTCACAATAGTCGTCTCCATTCAACAACTGCTTTTTTGACATTCCCTCCTACCCTTATTGAAACTTTCTAAATTGATGAACTATAAACTCCTCATAACAGCATCAATTTTTCCTTATTCCAGCACTTGGTTACTTTTTATCTCGAATTGGCTAGCTTCTGAAAGTCGTCCCTTTAAATATGTTAGCTTGAATCTGACAATTACCATTCCCTTACAGAATTCTCCTCAGAGCTGGATCTCCTTCTCAGAATCTCGCTTCAATGGTTCGGATTTTTGGAAACCTAATATTTTGACACCTCATGGAGAGTTAGTTAGTTTTTAAGAAGGAATTGTTATTATTATGGTAACATTCATTGAATATTTCACAGAGTAGGGGTCTTCCTGAATTTTAGTGTCGTAATAATGTGGCCTTTCTTTCATGCAAATTTGCAAATTCTTCATCACTTGCTTTCACATGGGAAACCTAGGAGTTGTGTTGTAGTGTAAAAGTGCATTGCACACCCCGGTAGTAACGGACTCTGACCGTCCGCACAACACTTTTGTATCAGATTAGTTGAGAAGGGAGCGATTTTGAGGAAGAGTTGAAAATATCTCATGTCCCTGTACATAATAGGTGTGCATATTAAAATAATGAACACCGGGAAGATGAGGATTGTGAAAATGGGCGTTTAAAGGTGGGCAAACCATCATCAAACCCTCGGAGCTACTCTAAGGTTTTTCATAAATTTTCGTTCCATGAGAATCCTTCTTCTTCTGCAATTATAAGTAGGGGGTAAGAATCTTCACTTGCGCAACCCACAGTCACCTCGCAGTAGAGTACAGTATGTACTTAGCGTATTAGTACGTTTATGTGTACCTGTAGATTAAAAAATGGACAGACTCGATCCTCTTGGTTTGATGAGTGTTTTGTCTCCGAGACATGTTCGCCAGACAGTGGACTCTCAGAAACACACTGACTGTGTGAACAACTTGAAAGGAATAGTGTGGCTTATCACTTAACGAGCTTTGTCGTCTATGCAGGAAAATTATTTCGGGTGTGATGCAGTGTGTATGCAACCATAATGTCTCCTAAGTTTTTAAACTTTTTACACACAAAATAGCCACTATATTGCAACTCCCACTCATTTTGTCTGCGCATATTATCCTCATGGATGTACTCATGTACATAAAGTGTACACACACCTTACTACAAGATTCACCCTCATCGATCCAGACCAGATACCAGTCCAATCAGTCATGATGTCACCCATTTACCATATCGGAGTGCATAAAAAGTCTCGAGGAATTCAGTGGTGCAGTCGTGTGCATCTAGTATAGGGGCTTTACTTGAAAGATACAGCAGCTCGGAGTCTCACGAATATCGTATTTCCATTAATCCAGATTGGAGCTACATACACGGAACAAATGCTTGACCCTATACAGTCATGTCAGATTGCAATTTCTGAGCTAACTGCAATTCCCCCATTGACATCCACTCCTTCAACTTTAACATCCACCCTTGGTTAACTAGTAAATAACACGAAAGGACATAAAAAAATAATCTAATCATTACATTTGGAAATACATAACTGCAGGCTGAATAATAATTGCTGATCAGGTCAGATAAAGCAAGTTGGTCCATGTAATAGTCAACTAGTATTGATATGAAGGGGCAGTGCAAAAATATCCCTAAAGAGACAGATTAAAATGTTGCTCAAAAAACGACAATTTTGAAACATTTTATGGCCGTGCAAACTAGGTGATAATGTAGAAAGGCATCTAAGTTCCAAGACTCAAGACTATGACTAGGATATGCATATGGCACCAAACAGTTGATTTGCACGAAAGCCAAGACATCCCTAGGAATAAATGGATTAAGGGGCAGACCCCTTGCTGACTGGAACTGTCAACCTGTCAAAACCAAGATTATTTAATGTCACATAATGAATATGTAGGCAGGGTTCTCAAACTCCATATGTACCAGGCCACGCAACAACGGTAGTAGCCATAGTCAGTCGAAGAAAGAATAATAGATAACAAGACATAACCCTTTCAGATGAGAGCCAAGAGAAAATAAAAAATGCTTCAATACCCTTTCTCTTTGTTTACATACCTGAACTAGGAGTAAAGCAACAAACTCATGCCATAACAGACCTCTTCTGTCAGTTTCATTCTGAAATAACGTCACTCCTAAATTCATTACACGGAAACATGTACAGCAAATTATTACAGGATTTAAACTTACACACGGAGCTGTGAGGAGAAGAGAGAGAGAGAGAGAGAGATCCCTTCGTAGAGTGAGAAGCCTCAGGTGGGTGCAGTCTTTCATCGACTAAGTTGGTCTCCTGTAGTTTATATGTTGGAAGAATTAGATAGCGACGTTTCTGACCATCACATCGTCCTATATATCCCTGTAATTTACGTACATACTCCCTGAACTGAACCAAGACTGTGCAAGTCGAAAATATTACGGGGATAAATAGTCCGAGAATTTAAAGTGGAAAACGAGGTAGGAGTACGGAGGCAAACTTGTAGATTATTGTTATGGTTTCAGTGGACAATTAGGGCTATCAGGTTGACTTTACTGACTAGCCTAGACGAAGAGAGTTGATATTGTCCCATAAGCAATGCCAATTGGATCTGTCAAAAAAGAGAGGAGTCCTGAGTACGTACTAGAAGCAACAATGAGGGTAGTACTAAAATACTTTTCCTACCCTCTTGGCGAGCTCTTTATTGTTGTGATAAGTAATATGAAAACTTGTATGTACTCAACGTATGATGATGGACTGTGAGCGAGGCAGTGAGTGTAAGCCACACATTGCATGGTGCGACAAATTGGTCGGTGTGCCCCAGGTGGGATACTCTGCCCCATTCGTCTGCTTAGATTTATGGGAAGAGGCGTCTTGATACACGTCCAGATATAAATCAGTGACAATAAAACAGACCACGATGATAGTTGACTTTTTCTCCAGGCTTTCCATCACTCGACTTGACATGTTATGGCCACCTCTGCCTCTTCAATCTATCCATTTTTATCTCCTCAACTTGATGTACAGTTTTCCTCACACATATTAGTTATTCTATCATCTGTTTACGGTTCCTGTCTCTCACAGCATTAATATTAATCGAGCGTCATGTATGAGTACCAGAAGCATTTGTGCAGACATAGTTGCTTATAGTTTTTCACATCTCTTCCTTTCTCTCAGTCTATCTCTCGTCACCTTCCTCATCATGAGCATCTCTCTCCACTCCAAATGGCACCAAAGAGCATAAACTCAAAACTGTCATTTCTCTCCTCACCTTAGGTTACTCAGTGAAGGCCCATCATTCTGTCCTTACTCCGGGCTGGGTTCTTCCACCAAGAATAAACATATTGAATTGTATACTTACTTTACATATTATGTAGTAGACACAAGGAGGGAGGGCTCTTACCTTTTGCCCCTTCCTTCTTTGGATTATCGATAAGTACTTATGCTTACACTACGCATACACACAACAAGAACTCACTCCGAGAAATCTACTACATACATACATGGTAATTGTAAACACGAGCACATCAATTTCTTTGATGCGTAAATGCTGTCCAAAGGCTCCTGTCACTACACAGGTGCATTATTTACTCTGCCACTCGATCAGCTCCCCATAATACCTGCATCCCAGTCCTCACATTAATCACTTGGGAAACTTCCTCAAGACAACTTCAGTAATCAACCTTGTCTCTTCAAATGCGTGTACTATTATCTATTATTGACTTACATGGGATTCTTAATTCAGACACATGCAGTCAGTCATTGTTAGCCAGGTCTGACTAGTACATATGTTTGTAGGAACAATCATTTGCTCTCGCAATCTCCTCACCTTTTTCTACTCCATACCTATAGTGCTTCATTTCTCAAAAGTCTGTAGTCTGAGTCTCTGACCCAGACGCAATCAGCACCAGCAAGCTGAATTATTTTTCCGTAATAAAAGCTATTAATCAGGGTATCTTATAGTAAAAAAAATGTCTTTAAACAATTCCTGCCACTTCTCATTATACATGGTGTGTCGAGATCGTGACCTGAAAATATCAGTGCAAAAATCTTAAAATATCTAGCTGGTACAATTATTCAAGAGTATAGATTTTGAAGGTGTATTTATTGAATGCTTCTGCGTCAGGCCTAACAATAGCTATCATTATTGGTATGAAGTAAACGCCCTCAACTACAAAACATGAGAAATTCAAGGAATGGTTGTAAATGTATCTCATCCGATAGCATTATTGTTCCCAAAGAAACATTTGCTGATTGTGACATGGTCATACCTAATTGACCAAGTTGGTGAGGATAATATAATAAGAAATACTGGAACCCATGTGGCATGTCACTGTAGAGTGTCAGACAATCTACAACAATCGTCTCGTGAGAGTACTCAGTTTTTGTGAATGCAGGTACAAAATGAATTTATCGAGTACTCTGCTGACACTTGACCCGACTTACTTCATATTATTCCTTTCTTATTCACATTCTTATACAGTACCAAGCCTTACACAATTACATCCTTGAATGTCAAAGATAAGTACCTGTACGTTCTATTTCAGTTATTTACCTCTTGATGAGTGTAAATACTATTTGTAGTAATAAAAAACCTGGTTCAAACCCAGGCGGATAGGTATAATTAGATATGTACAAACATGTAGGGAGCAGTGAGCAACATCCCCCCAAAAATCCAAGGTGTGCACAAGAAGTTACAAGTTTACCCGTTTCTCTATTATGTTCCTATGTGTTAGTTAAGTCCAGGCTGCATAAACTGATTGTGAGCTGAACTAAAACGCTGGGCACTGCACAGCACAACAAGGGATCTTTCCTCCTTTAGCTCAGGCAAAATAGGGTGAGAAAATTGTGTAAATATGAGCCCTATATATTTATTAAAATGTTGGTCCTCATTCAAATTCAATAGCTGTTTCTTACTGTTTGTTTTGAATAATAAAAGTAGGGACGTTATAAAGTATGGAATGATAATGTTATCCCCAAATGCACTGACAGAGTATTATCGTGGACAACTACATGGTTACAAGAATAATGGTCCTCATCTCACTGTACCGTAAGTCCTATATAACCTGTATACTTTCAGCGTGCAGCCTCTTAAAAATTATGTTACTTCTATCCTATGGTACTTAATTATAATTTATGACCAATAAATGCAGGGGTTATATAACACCTTGTAAAATACGATCATCCTTGATGGAGTTCAGAAAAATCTAAATCTTAACAGATTGTAGTCTCTGGCAACTTAAAAGTGTCAACGATTCCTCCTGTAATAGGTTCCTTGTCATAATATTATTTTACCATGTTGAGCCTCTCAGGCTTCCTCCATATCCCAATTATAAATGAGACTCAGAAATTCCAATCTGAAGGAACGGCACAGGTGGCACATGGGTACAGATTGTTCTGTGAGTAAAGATATTCTTTCTCTCATTTAACTTGCTGTGAACGAATAAGTAAATAAGAACTTCATTTAATTATTAATAACATGTAACTACTGCTAATTTTTTAGCTTTGGAAGTATTCAGTGATTTTTTATTAAAATTGATCTCCTGTTAGTAAAAAGTCTAAAATAATAATAAGTATTTATATCACCTGAAAATGTTCACACTAGCTTTAAAACAATTGGATCTACATAAATATTAATAGTAATATTTATTTCCAAATAAAACTGTAATAATGAATCATGTCTTTTACTATTTCACTGTAAATTACAATAACAAGTGGAAACTTGCATTTTCCGTGAAGAGGGACGCATGGTTCAGACCCTACTGTAAATTTGACTTTTATTCAAGTGTCAAGTTGCAAGTAGTGCTTAAAATTAGTACTTGTGACATTTGTATAGGAAGATTATAGAGCACTGTTAGTTACAACAATGAGAACTAATAACAAGTCATTGTTCAAGTCAAAAGTGAGTACCATGTACAACTGAATGTGTCCATGGGTACCGGTTGATCTCTGCCACTCAAAGATTATTACCACATATGGCGTGTAACTTATGTCGTATACCCTATATGAAATGTCTAGTTATATCTCATAACTTATGACACTGCACCTGAAATAGTGAAATGTCAACAGTTACTATTGCATCTGGGCTGATCCCCAAATGTTTACATTCACTTGTCAAGAGCTATTCACAATCAGTTATGAGATTTCCTTTCAGCAACCCATCAGGGATTTAAACCTTTTCTTCTCTTTTCTTTGTGGTTTGGATTAACAAATCAGATAGAAATGAGGATTTATTTTCATATGCACCTTAATAAATGACATGCACGAGTTAAATGACATGCATGAGTTGATTACAAAATGTTGCAGTGCTTCAATTGTATTCCATGAGCCCTTGAGAATACGTACCTTTACATGTGCACTACGGTTTAGTTGCCCATTGGGTAAGTACATACACAAAGGAACTCTTTTAATGACTCAACACGTGCTTGCCATCTCGAAAATAAGCAGGGTATGCATCTTCTTCGGATAAATCGTGATCTGCATGGATTAAAACTAAAGAATCCCACTAGCAAGCAATACAGCAGCAGAACATGTCCCATTAAATAAGTCAAGCGAAATATTGGAGTTGCATAATAATATTTGTAGAAGGCTCTAAGAAGTTTATATTCGAACTCTTCTTCATGTTTAGTGTTCTGCAAAGATTAAATTCACTGAATTTAGACTACCTGCTCCAGCAGCTTGGGTGTAAAAACAGACATTTTAAAGGTGTGATTATTTTAATGTTCAGCTAGATGACTGAAAAAAAACAGAATATCGCATTTTATGTGCATTATAGATAAACAGTAACGCAAAAGTTTGTAAGTTTTCTACTTCCATACTTTACTATCAGTAAGTAAATAACTGATGATGAGTTTACCTATAAAATAATTTTCATGTATTTTTCAGGATCCCTGAACAAACATTTAATTAAATTATTTTAGGGTCATTTGCCCAATTTTAAAGGAGAATTTTCAATACTAATGAGCTATTTATGATTTATAGGTATTTAATAATTACAACAGCTCAAAACATTAAACAATTTGTGTGCTTTCACTAAGAAGGGAGATAAAAAATCTCTTAGGTTTATGGAAATTTAGATAAATCGTTTTTGTATTTAATTTCGGAAATCAAGGGATTTGACAGTATTTGAGGAAGAAATTTGTAGTAATATTATAATTATTATAGAAATTTACGTTCACCTTTTCTTGTAATTTCAAGTATGACTTGAAACTATTATACCGTAAAATTCTATATAATTAATTTCACGTGAAATTCAAAGTTACTGAGTAAGTACCCTGATAATATTGCTAACCCTGCAAAATATTCTGTATGACCCAATTATTATGCCAAGAATATAAAAATAATACGGTAATAACGTAGCCATTAATTTTTGCCGCTTGCCAATGTGCCCTCTTCGACGAATATCGGCAATAGCTTGAAATAAATTCTAAATTGTGAATTCAAAATGGATTCTCATATGTATGTATTTCTCATGATATGAAAATTATTACAGCAAATAACTTCATAAATTTGTAACTATTTATAGCTTAACAGTACATATTACTTTATTGGAAAAAACGTTGTCATTATTTATTTTGCAAAAATATACATATTTAGTTAAACAGTACGATTGCACACGGAATGGAACCCATTATTTAGCAGCAGTGTTTTTTTTTGCCAGATGCATTCCTCCAATAAATAAATAATCAGCAGTGGTCAACATTAGACCAGGGAGGGAGCGAAGAGAAAAGTCATTGATTCTATGTCATTTGTGTCACATCAGCCTAGTGCTGCGCTCGGGTCAAGTATTTATAAAGATCCGACCACGAACTTGACTTGACCCCGACTTCTCAAGTACGTATTTCAAGATTACCCGAACTTGACATTTTCAGTTCAAGTAATACTTGAATGAAACAAGTTCGGGTTTTCAAGTAATTCTCATATTACTTGACCATGATTTTATACGCGCGTTTCGGGTCCAACTTCAACTTGACTTGACCATGACCCGAACTTGACCATGAACTTGAACTTTCAAGTACTTTCAAGTAATCCATTGGACATCAAAATACTTAAGTTTTATTGAATTTATATTTCTAATGAAAGCGAACCTGGGTTTCTAACACACTAGGTTTCACCCAGCATTTTGCTAGCAACCGCCTCTAAAAATAATAGTTGTTTTTTTGGTTCCTTTCGATGAATGTAGAACGATTGTACACTGCAGATCTACTCTGATTTCGTGTACCGGGTGGGTCTGGTGACTCAGTTGACATTTTCGGGGACACAGAACTTCTTTTAGGTTTTGTTGTCACATACTATTATAAACATGGGTGCTAACATTTTTAAATCAATTTCCACGGAGCCATATGAATGTTGAGCTTTCTTTTGTATTTGTGTACACGAACAAATTAACAAATGCCGCTTAAAGTGATGTATTAAATGCCGTTTTAAGTTTCATTTAGTACAGTGAATCGTAAGTGAATTGAAAACTCCCTCAGCCATGAAGAATTGCACAAACAAAATTACTTGAACTTGTACACGAAAAACTCAAGTTCGTGGTCAAGTACTTTTTAATATTTACTTGAACATGACCAGGTACTATGGTTCAAGTAAAATAATTATACTTGACCACGAACTTGACTTGAGGTAAGAAATCATGGTCAAGTCGATGAAATACCTGAACACGACCCGAACCGTTCATGGTTTTAAATTTATTTACTTGACCACGACCCGAACGCGAACTTGACTTGAAATACTCGTGTACTACTTGTACTTGTGCGCAGCTCTGCATCAGCCGTTGTCACTGGAACTGATTCTAGTTGCGATTACTTTAAATAGACTGCCTGTGTTGTTGTACTTCCATAATAATTGTAATTGTGCTGCTGTTTTGTAGTCAGGGATTCTCGAGTCATAGTAACCGATTCATGTGTTTATGCCATTATAAGTAATTACATACAGAACTAGTTTAATAATCCTATTTTTCCCACGTGCGTACAAAGTCATACTGATTATTACTGTTATAGCAGTAATAATATGACTTTACCGCAACATTAACAAAAACGCTTTAATGGCGTTAGCTGGTAATATTTATATGAAGCTCTTGATAAAATATGAGGGATGAATTAGGTAAATTTAAAATGTCAAAAACTGATTCATTTGGAGACACCTCAAGCAGCTATTTCCATGTTCTATAGTTGAAACAACAAACCGGCATAAATAAAAATACCAGTTCTACTAGAATACCGTACCTATCCGGCAACTCGTGTCCCGTAATAATTATAATTGCTGTACATTTTCCCCTGTCGCAATATCAAGTTTTTCATACTATGTATATGTACTTTTTCCTTCCCTCTGATGGAATCAAAGTTTAGTTATTACAATTAGCCAAAAAGTCTTTCTTGAGCCCTGTGGAGTAATTTTAAAACCAAATTTACACAAAACGTATCTTAATATCTCGTACTTGCGTAACTCGTCAACAATAGTTATTCTTCCTCATTCTGTAACTTGACAGGTAATTTAGACGAATTTTTAGCGCTACTGGTCTCTAAATTTGAGGAAATTTATAATTGACTTATTTCAGTTGCAGAAGTTATTGTACCTTTATACATATGATATTTATCGCTGTACATAAATTATTAAATTAAAGCAACAAGATATAGTAAAAAGAAATTAACAAATTCAAGTAACAAGATTAGTGCAGAAGCTTGTAGGAAAATGTTTCATGCACAGGTATGAGTGAGCTGCACTAAGTTTTTATGCCAAAAAATAAATAATTCTGCTTTAAAAAGACAAGACCTTGTGGGAAAATATCTTTTCTAGAGGAAAGAGGAGTTCGAATTCATTTTGTTGGTGGCACTCTCTAATAGCACGTACTAGTTTTTTTTCATTCGAATACATGGTACATGTTCAAGCATGTAAAAAACAGCCTTGATTTCCTTAAAAAGCAAACTCATCACAGAATTGTATAGATTTAAAAACTATTTGATTATCTTCACTCTTGCCTTACCCGTACCCCATCGAATTTTAGGCATGACCGGATAAATGGCATACTTTCTTCATCTGTCTTTCCTCGATGAGTAACACAAGAGACATCTATCCATCTATTATGACTTATTACAAAAGATTCGCTTGTCGCTATGTGGGAAAGGGATTATAATCTGGATTTAGCTTATGTACTTATAAGGTAAGAAGGTAATGATGGAGATCATTAAAACAAGTAATAGTTATACAACTATGATATGTATATGCTAATGTCAAGAAAAATGATGTTATGGTACTAGGGTTCTTTCATATTTCCCAGATAATTATGGTTGCTGCTTGTCAAAAATCATATACAAGCTGTGTAGTTATCTATATTTAAATAATTATTACTGAACTCAGAATTTCTTGAAAGAATTCATGTATACCTATAGAAAAATGAAATGAAATAATCCCAGTATAATTTTTTGCCCCATTACTCGTACACGTGTATACCTACATAGAGTGAGCAGCAGAAAGGATTTCATTAACTTTCGCAAACTGTTTTAGGTTTTTTGAAGACATATACTAAATTCTTGTAATTTCGCATTAAAAATCGATTGCATTTGAACTGCTGTGTTCCAAAATGACAATTATCCAAGCAATTAAGAGAATGCCAACTTCAAAGCATGAACATTTTAAATTTTATTCGTGGTAGAACCATTAAATGTAGACGAATGGAATAATGATTTTTTCTGATTTGACTATCGAGCTTCGTTGCCCCTAGAAATATATGCTCATGTCTCCAAAAACAATAAATCCTATTATTATCAACACGTTATTTGAGTTTCATTGTAACAATTATGATGGAAGTTGATTACTTTCATATGGAAGAATAAATACACCTCTCCTCTCTTTGGTTCAAGTGACGTAAATGTCAAGCATTATTTTTTTCCAGCGGCCTGGAAATCATCACCAAGACTTTAAAAGCAAGAGGTTGTATTGAGGAGATTTCTTACTACTACTTGGACAAATAATATCAATATTAGTCTTTGATAAGAAAACAAATAATACTTACAAAAAGTTTGAAGTATCTTCCTTCGAGTTTCTAATTCATAATTAAGAGAATGAATAGTTCAGCACATGGAAGGTACAAAAAAGAAGGATAAGATATTCCGTATCGACACTACATAAACCATAAGAAATGATCTGCCTTTTGACACACTATTCAATACCATACGTAGAATAGGAATCATTGATTGGAGAAAGCCTAAGAAATCACTCTCCGTATGTGCTAAGGCGGAAAAAATCAATCACTTTCTTATTTATTTTTAATCACAACTACAGAATTGACACCTGTACATACACTAAAGATAGTTAATGCTGAATTAAATATTTTTATAAAAACAGAACTCAACAGGTTACAAATGTTACCATAAATTTACGACGCTACATTCCATATAAGCCAAAATAACATTACTCATTGATTATTAAATCAACGCTATAGCATTCTCACTTGAAATTAACTCCCTTTGACGTGAATTATATCGATCGCAGCGAAAGGTCATGAAAAGTATCAATATTAATTACAGGAATTTCGTTTATCATGCTTCTTCGAGAATTCAAAGGCCTGAATTTCCACCATCATTTCATATATGGTTGTGATGATGAATTTCCTGTCCTTGTAGGAGGAGGCGGTCTTACACTTGTGGTATTATGACAGTAATGACATAAGAATTAATGGTGGTTATATTTCAATCCATCAGCATTTTGTGCTTAAGTAAAGTGATTCTGAAAGAAAAATGAGTAGATTATCATACACACAAAATCGTTGCATAGTCTACTAACAACTTTTACTTCCGCATTTGTTCGATCAATACTAATGTTTCGCTCAAGCACCTACGAGATCTAGGTAGTACAGATATATAAATACTCACCATTGATATAGTGACATTAATGCCCAGGTTCCCATTTTCGGCAAACAGCTGAGCAATACTTGTGTCGAACACTAAGCAGTCGGAATTTAAGATGGCTGAGGCAACACCTTCATGAATAGATCGGGGAGTTGCCTCCCAAGTCAGTCGTCGTCTGTGCCCATTCAGTTCCAGTCTAATTATAATTATTAAATAAACCTTCGTAATTATTCTGCACACCTATTTACTTTTTCACAAAAACAAATTTAAGTAATAGTATAAATATTTTGATATCGACGTTCCCTTACCGGTAAGCAAATTTCTCAGCTTGTTTTCTAGAACCAATTAACTGAACAATGGCGAAAAATTGTTGGCCTTCATTTTTGTCTTGCTTTTCAAGTACAAGCATGAAGTGATGACCGAAGCATGACTGCATCATAACCCAATCAACAGCACCCGGAAGATTTATATCGGTAGCTAAGAATACTATATCTTCACCTGTGAACATGAAAATGGATATTAAATTCCTGAATAAAATATAAAGGGACGACTTGTGTGATCTCATTGGTAATGAATTTCTCATCGGTGAAGTGATCGTACCTTGTAAGGTCGTGATGGATTTATGTGACACCATTAAATGCGGCATTACTTGCTCTAATGAGCCTTGCCATTTGCATGAGGCTCCGGGACAAGGACATACGTAAGGGCGGTATTCACACGTTTCTTCATGATCAGTTTTCTCGGTGTGAAGGAGGAGGGTTGCGCAACCACTTGCGGAGTATTTACACGGAAAAAATACAGTATTTGCTACCTTTTCCATTGCCAAGTTTCTTATATTTCCTACAATTTATTAATTACCCCAATTAGAGTGATTAGTGACCCTTATTTACTGTTAATAAAGCTTGACGTCATACATTTAGAGACATATCTCAGCCATAACATATTCTGATTAGTCCATATAGTATTAAACAATTTTGCCTTACCTAGAGGTCCCCGGCAGGTAGGACAACAATTAAGCTTGGGTCTACAAACTGAACAAACCAAGTGACCTGCTTGACACTGATAAATTGGCGGAAGTACATAATCGAAACACACAGGACATTCGAAGAAGCTGGCAAGATCGGCCGGAGATATATTGCCCATGGTACTACGTCGTTTGGGACCCGATGTTTGCGTTCCGCTCATATTGGAAGTCCCTCCAGAGCCTGTAGAAAAACAAGTTCATTAGAAAGACCATTACCGATATGCCCGAATATCTTGTAAAAATATATTGGCAATCCTCAGTACCAAGAACATAAACTTTGAGAATTTTTCTGTAAAATCGAACATGACTACCACAGCATGAATAGATGACCATCACCTTTTTCTACCTACACTGTAACCTACCATAAGATTATTTCCGTCCCATCTCTACCCCTTAAAGATACGCTTGGAGTATTAAGCTCTCTCAATTAATAAGACTTTCACTTCACCCGAATCTAGCCGTTACAAAAACATGCCTTAAAGTCATTTGTATCTATTTGTTGTAAGTCCACATATTCCTAAGAGTAGAAGAGCTCTTGGCAAATTTAAATGGACTTCATTTTATACTTCACATCCTTCAGGTCACACCTCGGATTTTAAAATGACAAAATTACTGAAGCAACCCAACAATTAAATGCAAAAAGTACATACATACATGTAAAGGTAGACACGCGGATATTAAGGCTGATCCAACATAGGAAGCTTTACTTCCCGTAAAAGTTCACGAGAGTTACTTTACTTTGTCAGACACTATGTGCTTGTGTTACTTACATGCATCACATACTGAGTACACATATCTGCCTACTACAATTTCAGTGATGATATTTTTTAGGACTCACACAGGCGAGTGCGTGGTTGTCCGCTAACGGTCACAATAGCAGTTCCGATTTTATTGTCTAATATTCAGCAATAATAATTCTTTAAATTCAATAAAGCATTCACTCGTACAAGCCATACCATTAGTAACTCATGGTTTACATTTACAACTCATAACGAATAAGTAAAAATATAAACCATCCATACCAAACCAACATAAACACACTGTGTTAAGTTAAATACATGGTAACATTCTCGTGACTGCACAGTTAGTTATATATTAGCATTCCTACATGGTATAGTTCAGTTTGCACTGAACCTGTGTTTAAAATTATGATTGTGGAAAACCATGAGGAAGAAATATTATTCAAATTCATTTTAACGTGGAAGTCCTCAAGAAAATCATATCCTAAGAGGGCTGTAGTCAGTAGAGTCAAACAAAATAAAGGAGTACAATAGTTATTTTCTTGTCTATACATACAGTACAAACTCGTATGTATACCTGGTATTTGTTACTATTTTTTTAAATTCCATGCAAGGAAATAATTTTAAGGTATTTCAAGCTGAAAGAAAATTAGCCAATTAAGGCATTAAAAACAACTTTTCAATCCCAGGCTACCTACTGAGGTCCATTCTTCCAGTGATATTTTCCACGTATGCTTTATACTTATATACTACACATTTGTAACGATACACCTGCACGTACATAATACTACAGAAATGATCTCTCAAAGGTATGTGTACTGTTCATGTGGCAAAACAGGAGGACTCTCTCTTTTATTTCCCAAATCACATGCCATTCACAAGTTAATTACTGTTTCATGTCCGTCTGAAATTCTCATTTACTACTCAGGTTATCCAGTTATTTTGCTTGCAATCGACTTTGATTAATATTTTTCCAGCTGTGATCTCAATCGAGACTAGAAGCCATTGTGAAATACCCTACCAAACGAGATAAGAAATCAGCGTGTAATAACCTACCAAACAAGTCATATTTGAATATCCTCTTAAGAATTTTTAAAGTCCAACAAGTTGTCCATGTCAAAATATTTGGAGGAAGGGTTCGTTTAAACCGTTTTCTAAGGGAGAAACAAAAATGACAAATTAATAAGGAGAGGTTTTTTTCTCGTAGAATGAGCTCAATTTTCCACACGCTGCTAGTTCAAATCTATATATGAAAAATAAATGCTCCAAAAGCACTTATATATAAATAGAGACGTTTAAAATTGAAGGATGTTGGTAATTCAACGTACCCCATGCCCCCGTACCCAATCACATCGTTCAAGTTTTTTTTAACACAGCTTGATGAGAAAATCTATTAGCTTGATTTGGTACATACTAACACTAAACAACGATACATTTTTCCTTTTTCAGAAACTTATGGAATTAAATTCTCAGGTAAGTATTATCAGTGAAACGATCGAGTCCAGATGGTCACGTCCCAACGTATGAGTATGACTATGGTTAACACAAGCGGAACATGCACGATGATACTGAAGTCAAAAACTCGTAGACACGAGATCAATTAATAAAATCCATTATACACGACTTGTAGCCAAGACACGTCAGGCAATGCTTATGGTATGGTCAACAAAATACTCTCAAATCAAAAATGTACTTAAAAATACAAATAAGTTGACTTCCAGGCCTATGTAGCCACTCCTTATATAGCAAGGAAGGTTATTGTGATGGTGTAGTGTGTATACTGCTCATTTGAAAAAGATTTACAGACAAAATTAACTACTTTTTTGATGTAGTTCATATGTGTCTACATTTTACACTTGGAATGAAAGTATCGCACCTTTAGACACCAAAAGCGGTCAGCTCAAACTACAAAGAAACGTATTTTCTTACTCTATAAAATGAAAATCACATATTAAATACACACAAAGAGGCTCATATTACGCTACGGAAGAGATATAAATGCTCGGATGCTTCCAGCCTTGATTTTTATTTCCCTGATTGTGTGCGGTTACGCCTGTAGACTGCAAATACATACATACGTACAGTTGTTGATTTGTACCATAGTACCATGTAACAGTGAGACCTTGATCTCACAAACTCACAATCAGCAGCGAATATACATATGCATAGAGCCAATTAATGTACACTAGACACTAGCTCAAAGTTTACCTAACTGCAAGTAACTCTATACGGCTGCCTTTTACGGCTCAATATGGACAGCAAACAGTGAAGTAAGTACAATAATATTATTCAAAAATAATAATTATAAAAAATGAAATGCCATTAAAAACTCCTTTTACATTCGAAAGCAGGGAGGCGAAATTGAAATCACTGCGTGCTAATATTATTATTTATCAGTATCAAGTTTCACAAAAATGTTAGATTTAAGCACAACTCTAGCTTTAATTTAATGAAACTCACAATTCGATACCAAGGTGTTGAATTTAGGAATGCACGAGCGATTCCGCATGACTCACGTCAACGTCGCCGACGAATGACCGAAGCACACAGAATATCTTCCACAACGATATCTACTAATTATTCCAGATCCAGACTCACTAAACTAAAACATAATAGATATTACAAAATGCTCATTCGTAAGTCTACTTTCAAAATGAACCTAATACTGTCTGCGGTCATTATTACACTATTATAGTCTACATTGTCAAGAAACAAGTCACCTAACAGAAAATGACCTCCCATTTTCTCATCAATCCTCCCTTTTCACACAGAGTTACTATTTATAATTGTAACGCCTTCCTAAATGAGGGAAGGGGTGCCGTAACTAGTATTTACCTATTTACATGCACTTAAGTACGGATGATCTCAAAAGTTATGTTATGTGTCCTAAATCATTTGTCCAGCTTGTGGGAACAATTCAAAAGAGCTAGTTTCTTTCTCATTACTTCCTCATGAGCTTCTAAAATCTATCCACTTGCGATCCCAAAGTTCATTATAAATACCATGTGTACACTTTATTCGGGGTAACCAAAAACTACAGCTGGAAAATGTAGCTACCAAACCAATGATATTCCTAGTGACGTAAATTTGTGAGCAACACTGCAATAATAATTAGTTTAAATGATGTTGCAGGTATCTTGCAGATTGGTATAGCATAACAACAAGCATTTCATTTCGATATCCGTCTCTATCATGAATGCACATATTATTAAAATTAGAATCAAAACTGACGATGCTGTTAGAATAATTAATTAGTTTAGTTATTGAAAACAAGACATTATACCTTCCCCTTGATGCATAAACAATACAAGCACTAGCAATCAATTCTAACTGCTGGTCCCAGCCGTACACACACACACACACAGTCCCGTCACTGAAATGAGGTAAATTGGGGATATTCCCTAGCAACTTTTACATGACGTAACAAACTTCTTTTGTAACATTGTATGGATCCATAGCTTGAGCCTGAAACACTCACTGAAATCTTACTACTACTACTGTATACTTATACTTCAACTTCACCATCCTCGACATAATTAATAACATGTGCGCCAACACATTCGATTGTAAAACAAGAATCTTAGTTTAGAAAAAAGTAGTAGTATGATTACAAGATATACCAAAATGAACCAACGCAATATTCTGGTTACACACATGACATCATGTGACAGAACTTAGTTTGTAAGTACTTCTATAAATTCAGTTCAAAGGTCTTCATATAAAGCTACCTAAACATACTTAGTCACATCACACTCCTATTTCGGAAAACGCCTGCCTAATTCGCTTAATCCTATTAATGCATCTAGCAAGAAAAATGGGAATTATGGATGTTTTGCCACTAAACAAAGATTGTCAACACTCAAAGTCAAGTTTTCTGAATTCCCTTCTTTGAGAGAGATAGTTGTTGTACGATATAGTGACCAATGCCAATGACCAAGAAATATAGCAACAGACCTACCATGTAATTTCTCATGATGTATAGCTATTAGGTATAATATACACTATAGTCCCACAGTATCCCACAATAATTTGAAGGGAGTAACGAACACAGAATTTATTTTCTCGTCAAAACCAAAATGTAAAAAATATTATTTTTCAAAACATTTTCTTGGGGCGTTAAATTATTCTGAACGTCCCCTTCCATCCCCCGTTTAAATACACGTACGATGGTAACGGGTGGCCACACACTTGTGGCCAGAACTTGATTTAAATAAATTTTAAAAATCATCAGCGGATGTAGAAAATAGATATATCGATGCAGGGTTCTATTATATCAGTACGGTCTCGTACAGGATATTTGTGGCATAGACAATTTACACTTATACTCTCAATATCTACAAGCGCATATAAAATACAGCAAATTAAGTCGACAGCTAAGCCTCTACCACAACAATGTGTGTAAGGGCCTGTTCTTCCAATAAATCACATAAAATTTTAACTTCAACATAAATTAATTTATTCCAACGACAATAATGTAAGTACACTCGGTGTGTTCGTGTGCTGACTTCGAGAAACGTCTTTTCATGCCGTCATTTTACAAGTAGTCTAAACAATCAACTTAGATTGGCACGTTAATCACTGATTACTTATGTAAAGTTGCGTAAGGCTAAAAATTAACTTGCAAGCCGTCGCCTGTCGTCCAAGTTAATGTTGCCGTGTAATAAACCTGATTCGCTCGCTGAGCACTCTGTTCTCATTTCTACATGCAAAACTCGTAAGAAAATGAGTAAATAACAAAAACTAATAAGAGCCTGACATGCGGTGCATACTTGGAGATACTTGAATAAGAAAAACTCTTCTCACTTGCCCTCTTCAAGCCTGCTCAAAGAGGACAATTTTTAGTTTTACAAAATCTCTAGCCTATATGCTAGACTCTACAAAGCCTCTACATATCCGTCCAAGTGACTTTCTTTTTTAGTACAGATTCCGATGGCAATGGTAATGAATTATTATGAAAACGTTTAGCATGTGATGACGAATCTCCATCCCAGCTGCATTATTATCGTTGCTTTACCTACTACTATGCAGTAAAAGTAACCGACGCAATTCTTTATAAAATTCTGGCCGCTACACTACTACTGCACTGGTAGCAGCCCGAGAATGCGTACTACAAATACAGTGATAGTAAAATTAAACGTAATTATGTGACCGTTGCACTCACACACGCTCACTAAATCAAATCAATAGTAATATTACCGATTTTTACCTGACTGCAGACAGGTTCTGAAATCACAAGCCTCTGCCTGCACAATTCCCAAATTACAAACCCATATATGTAAATGCTTGGATTGGAAGTGCAATCGCCTGGCTATAGACACGCTTGAAAAACTACTTCAAGTTTTACATCAACAACCACAAGCATAGTAGCTACATGGCATTCTGCTAAATAATAACAATTATTACTAAATTCCCTGTGTAAACGCAAGAGCTCCAATTAATTAATACTAAAAATCAAGGCGTGCAATCCTCCATCCTCCATCCTCCAACTATAGCCATGTACATTGCCAGCATCTGAGATGCTCTTGATGAAAGAAAAATCTCGTCCTACATTTTTATATTGCAGATTTTTCTGCACAGATAAACACGTGCAAGTGCAAACACCCTCTTTGTTTACCATTAACCTCAGGAACATATTACTTCAATCAGAGTATAAAGAAAACAATTTTTGGTATGCTTCGCCTCTGAACTCTAACATTAAGTAACATCCTTATATCCTATCAGAATTTTTCATTTTTCATGCCGTGTTCTCCTCTGAACTGAATCCTTGGTCCGTTCCGTTAAACCTACAGTGTCAAGTGTCTAATAAAATTAATTAGCGTCAGGAAGAAAATCCCAATTTCAAAATTCTAGGTACTTTTCCCCTTTGGACTACTTGAATACTAAGAAATTGTTTTTGTCTCAACAAAGATAAGAGCTTCTCCACTTTGAAATGTTAAATACTTGCTACTTTCAAAAAGTTTTTTAAAAAGATAGATGGTGAAAACAGACTATATGCATGAGTTAACTACTAACAAAGTACATGAGATGGATATTTCCAAGCGGAATAATTATTTGCATTCCCTTTCCTTAAATAGTGCAAATTACATTGCGCGCATCGCACGTGTGCTTATGTACAGTACACTGTAAGTATATCTATACCAATGACGAAGTACAAGTGTAAGTACTATATAGCTAGGAACATTTGTAACAGTCAATGATTTTATAAGATTCACGTATTTCGTTAAAAGCATCAGTTTCGCCTATGTGATACGTTTCCACTGACAATGAGGAGTACACTCATTCATAATCTGCTTTGCATTAGCATTCTGAAAAGAAACTGTAAGAGAAACTGTCGAGTCGAGAGTGAAAAGATAATACCAAAGAACGTCTCAGTTTTAACAGCAACACTATATGTAGCAGGGAGCATTAAAAATCCTACTATGTTTACTCTCCCAAAATGTCAGCTGAAATTGGTTGTCAGCTGAATTCACACAACTGCGAAGAAATTGGCTGCTCTGTCTACCCAAGGTTTTTCATTTTGTACTTATCGCTAGTTGTAGATTTGCAATCGAGATTGTTTCCCATATGTAATTCCCATGACATTCCTCTGAGGCTGTCTTCTACAACTATACATATACCTATCCATCTCCTTTGAGCCGCATACTGCAAAATTCCTCCAACTAAATCGATACTAGAGTCTTATCCTGCATAAAAAAAAATAACCATATAATATAATGATTCCCTCAATCATATAATTAAATGAAACTAAACTTCTCGCACCATTCATCCCTCCTTTCATCAATGCTTTGAAGCCAAGGAAATTTTTGAAAAATAAAATATATACCCAACCCACACCGCGCAGCATGTTCGAACTAAGAAATAATTCATACACAAAATTAAAAGTAAGTTGAATATATAAGACCAATTTCCAAAAATTACCTTTAAACTTGAGAGCCGACTTCCCAAACCTCGGAAGATTAGGGAAAGAAAGTGACGTCACATGCAGACCGAGTGCTTCTCACACTTTATATTTAAATATAGTCTTTTAATCCGAGCGTATTATATCAAGACGACGACGATAACATTTTCGCACATTCCAACTCACTCTTTTGAATAGAATAATAGACAATTACTATGGGAATTCCATAGGAAGAATTTCTGGTAAGTACAGCACACTGATGACTGACTGGATACCGAGCATCGTAGTCATCCAGGAGAACCAATCAAATCGTCTTTATTATGTTCTACACGACAGAATTTATTTACTCCAGCTGATTAAAAAAAATTTTTTGGGAATTATCTCTTCCAACATTTAAAATTATCTTCCATCTCCTGCACACCTTCCCAATCAATCCCAGAGCCCAAAAAATCTGTTAACTAACCACGTTCCCAGCAGTAGTAGTACTAGTAGTAGTAGCTGTTGTAGTTCTAGCTGTAGTGGTGATCCCCACGTCCATTGTTGATTCAGGACAGTACAGTAGTCATAATAGCAGTAGCCCAGTAATTACTCCAAACAGGCCAGAAACATGTAATTCCCTTCAAAGAAACTGTACACAACTAAAAATCCTCGTCACAAATGCACTCAACTCCAGCTTGATGGAAAGGCCTTGTACGTTAGAAATACCATGGGAAATCGTATCACAATATACCTTTTCTTTAAATCATCATAATTATTATTTGAACGAAAATTCTCCTGCGTGTAAATACTATATATTTTGTAATAATGTTACTCCCGACAGATCCGAGTCCCCATACAAACTTCCTACTCTACATAGATATGACAAAAACGACCAGGATTTGTAAAAGACACTGTTGTATACTCTAAAAGTATATAAGTATAGTAAGTTCTCCCGACACAAAACAAAAAAAAAACAAAACAAAACTACCGGACTCTATATATTCACCGATCAACAAAACAAGTGTCCCAAACGACGGGTATTTCCAATCCAATGGATTCCCAAGAAACTAATCACTAATCACACTGTCCTCTAATTTATTTCATACGTATGGAAAAACCATTCCGTCGTCACATCACAATTTAATTACATCGGAGTGGAGATACTGAGAATTAGTCAGGATACGTAATACAAATCAACTAATCTTCCTCCACCCATGTCACTATATCGACGAGAGTCCTCAACTCAAAGGACAAGAACGGGACGGGACTTTTTTTAAAAAAAAAAAAACAAAACAAAAACACTGTATAATAATTATCTGGAAATCTACAGCTCCAGAAGAGATGAGGGGGGGGGGGGGGTCCTCCTACTAATTGTACATGGGCCAGTCACACTATATACCCTAAATGTTATTGAACTAAAAAAGACAAAAAATTGTATTATTTTTTTCCCATTCTTCTGTACACACTCCCCGTGTGGGATCCAATATCAGGGTTTAATGAGTAGAAGGGATAATGGCAAGACTGCAAGTGGAGATTGTAAAAGAGAAACTTGTCTCATCACTCCCATCGGTTTTGGGATCTGAAATAAAATAATAATTGTAGCAAAAATTACAAGTTTATAGTCAGAGTTTTGGGACAAATTCGTGAGACTCCACTATAGGACCCTAGATACTTCCACCACTTGCAATCTCCTACTACTGCATTGCTATACACTATCCACACACAGTCACACACACACACACACACACACACAGAGACACACACACACACGGACTACCTCCACACAAAGCATAGAGCAATAGTAGAAGGGATCGCGAGAGTATGAGAGTGAGAGACAATGAGTAATAGTAAAACTCTGTATGCAAGAAAGTTGAAGTAATTTTGCTACTCTCACAGTACTTAAAGTACATAGTAGTTCTCTGTCCATATGTCTTTATACACTATGTCTCAGCTCTCAACTCCTCCATATAGGCTGAGGTGGAGTTTCTCCCTCGAAGTCAATCCAAAGAGCCAAGCCTTTTCCAGTGAGCTCATCCAACACGGGGTAGGGAGTTTGAGTGAGGCCTTTTTCCGACATATGCCTCTAGTATGGATCACCATCCGACACATATCCCAATTTAACATGCAAAAGGGTGTAACTTCTCCTCATATGTTCCCTATAATAGACTAAACCACGGCCTTTATCCATAATCTTTTTACATACACAGACAGAGAGATCCTCTGTTTAAATTGCAATGTTTCCCTCTGTTCTGTGAATACATTGCACTGCAGTGCACTAGCACTATAGCTACATGAAGTGGACTATGTGACAGGATCCACCAGTCCCTACCTTTTTCAGTCCAAGTCAAAATCAGTCTTAAGTTTCTGATCAGTCAGTCAGTCCATAAGTCTTTTTGCCGTTTCCTATGAGTCCCAGTCAGTCCCAGTCATGATCAGAGTCATTGGAATCAGTCACAGTCTCTGAGGACAGTGTGAAAGTTTCAAAAATGTATATTTTTTTGCGATTTTCGTGTGTTTAATTTTAATACGATTGATGACCTGGAACCTGCTTTTGTAAAATACTACGAAAATCTTCAATATTTTCGAAATATCTAGCGCAGTAATAATCTTTTCAAAGCTTATAATCTAATCTAAGAAATAAAATGCAGATTTTTGCTCGGCTAGATAGTATGCTTTATGATTTTCTTGATTCCTACATTGGTTTAAGCGTTCGCCTCAGTCTCAGTCAGTCCCGCTGAACCAGAAATAAGTCTAAGTCAGTCAAAGTCTTCAGCTGTAGTTAGATTTATCAGTCGCAGTCTGAGTCAGTCATCAGTCAGTCACTCAATGTTGCAGTCAGTACTTCAGCATCAGTCTAAGACTGGTCTATCCTGCTATGTGAGCCTTTTTTGAAGCACATTTAGTGTACATATGTGTACGTCTACCTGAGATGAGAGCAGGGCTTATAGGGCTTAGATATATAGCAGGAGCTGACTTACTCACTCCTAAATACAGAACTTGCCAGTGCTCAACTGATGAGTGACAGGGAAATAAATAGAGTAAATATGGAATTAGTATGAGTCATTTTAATAATAATTTCTATGGATTTTTACCTTTGGATGAATGAATGAGGCTTGAATTATATTTAAAATAAATCAAAATATTGTTAGGGTTATTAATAGAAGGGACTGCTGGGGAAGGAAAGTAGAACCCAGGAGTTCAAATGTATGAGGCTTATTGGTTTTTTTTAAAGAATATATAAGTGTACTTATAAGTGGATGTGTAGAGTTAAAATTAATTTAAATTTTTTTTAGAAATAGTGATACATTTATTTGAGGGTTAAAGAAATATCTGGAATGCTGACTGTGCTTGTAGAGTGATCACATTTTGGTATTTCAGGCCTGTCTGGGGCCGTGGCCCTGACATGTACAACTGACAATGTGACAGTCCGTGCCTAGAATAATATTTGACATTGATGGGCCGAAAGGGTGGTCAACACTGTCGTGGTAATTAAGCATAAAGTTAGTACTTATATTGGATGGTTATAAAGTTAAATATATTCAGGTTATATGTATGTCAATGGTTGGAAATATAACGTTCACCAAAGGGTTTTGGTGATTAATCTTTTATTTAACAGTGTGGTCACACGGGAGATGTACCGTAGTATTGGCATTGGCTTCACTGAAATTATCTGATGGTATTTTTTCCACTGGTATATATATATATATATATATATATATTAAGTATATATACGATGCTTAATGCTCAACCTCGAAGTTACTTATATATTGGACGGTTTAGGAAATGTCACTCATTGTTTTTTAGCTGAGAATCATAGGGATGTTTATAGACCGGTAGATACATAAGTAGTAGTTTTCGCGTGTGTTTGTAAACTTACAGAGAAGGACAGTCACATTGTAAATTCTGCATGAAAATGTACATGGACTATTTTCCCCATATTTACAATATTTACGAACACGACGCGAGCGTAACAATTATTAATGTGCTTCCAGCTTGGCACATGAGCTTGAAAGTTTAAACAATTTGACTTTGCGTGCGGCATTAAGTTTGTCCTGGGAGCACACAAAACATTTTGTTCTCCTGTATGATTATGAGCGGAACGTTCATGGCTGAACTGTTGTGGACGGAAGACGCCATGATAATTGCCTTTATCGTACCAGCACTGATTAAGTGGTTACGGCAGTAGTCGGCAGTCAGTTTAATTTCAATAATTAATATAAATATTTAACCCTTATAATCCTTATTTGTTCTTTTTAATATTAGGGCTTCCAATCCTACCAGTGAAAACATGACATAGGTGTAATGACTAGTATATTGACTTTTCTCGACGTACACGAGTGTAAATTATTGTAATACTTACTTAGTTACAGGTAAACAGCTTTTGAGGGCTCAATGTTTCAACGTAGGTGATTATTTATTGATGTAGATAGCGTAGGAATATTGCGATTTTGGCATACCAATGGTCATTGGCCCAAGAATAATTAATTCGGGGGAGTCTGTCCAGTTGAAGTAGAGCGCAGACGGGACTAGATTACTACGTAATACTTTTACTGGGATAAGCTTTCGAATGGGTTCACTGGCATGTAGACTTTTGGTATTAATTTTGAGGTATTTTTTTAGCCATCAGATAAAATCCGGAAGAATAGGCAGTGACTAGTGAATGCATTCGAGTGGGAGTAGTACTTGCTCTTCAGGTACTTGTGTCGCAGGTAGAATTACAAGCAAGGGTGGGAATATATTTGAGAACAGATCTGGAAAAGCTAAATTATAAAAATAATTATATTTTTTGTACAACTATCGGTTCTTCAAATGTATTCAAAATGAAGGGTTATATAAATATCTAAAGTGCAGGTAGAGGATAATACAAATTTACAGGAAATTCGTCATCATGAGTCATTGGCTTTTGGAGCAGACGATCCTGTCTGATAAATTGAAGCTTAAAGGAATAGTAATTAAACCGTAGTATTGACAGCTTAGATAAAAAGTAAAATGACGGAATTTATTACATCCGAAAGTATAGGAAAGTCAATTTTGCACGCGATATTCATCTTAAGAGCCCATCAGCATATTGGAAGGAACCACTTTGCTCATAATCACATATGTCTAAAGCCACGTACACACTTTCCTTGACGACTTGTCTAGAGTCCTCCAGGTACTTTTCCAATACTTGTCTTGATTCCGGGGTGCCAATAGCACCCAATGCTTCCGCACACTCATGGCGTACCTGTTTCAGTTCAAGAGCACTCACAATCAGTTCCCTTACTGATATTCATTAAATAGTGAGAATCGATGTACAAATCACTCGAAAATTCCCTCACCATTTCATTTTCATCCAGTTTAGCTAAACATTCCGCCAGCGCCTCCGTAGAATATGGACTTTGCATCTGTCCTAAAACGAAGGCTATTTCATGTCGAAAAAGAGCGCTTGTAGAATCTTTCAGTCCTAAAATTCCATAATGAATTTTAACATAAAGCCACCCTTAGTACAATAAAGAAATCCAGTAACTCAGCAACCACCAATATAAACAAAACTACAAGTTTGACACGCACCTTCGCATAATGCCCTGATCGCGGGTTCGTTTCCAATATTTCTCAAAGTAAACATAGCCTTGTATCGGTTGTACAAGCTTGTTTTTGGATCTAAAAGTAAATCTTGAAGTTCTGCTATATTACTTGCGTCAGCGGATTCTCGGCTCTTCATCGAAAAAGCCGGATCATTGGTTTTATAAATACTGTCATCAACAACTGTATCCGATTCGGCTTCTTGGATTCTTTTCAGGGCTAACTGGCATGTCTCTGCTATTTCCTGGCAAGGATGCTCAGCGTACTTGCTAAGGATTTCTTTAGATTCCGGTTTACCAATTGCACCCAGCGCCTCTCCTGGAAACATTAAAAGTAAACATTTGACAAGCCCAAATAAATACTTACTCCTGATTTTGCGAATAAGCTCCCTTCTGTGCATTATCTCACTGTAAATTATTCCGTAGATCCTTTACCTGCTTCATGGCGGACCATTGGATCCTCATCCTCGTTTGCAAGAACGGCGTTCAAACATGGCAACGCTTTATCATTTCCCATTTGCCCCAAGCAGTAGGCAAGTTCATGTTTGAGTAGAACCGAGGTATCTGACAGGGCACTGCCGATCAGAGAAACTGCCAATGGACTGTTAATATTTCGCAAAGTAAACAAAATCCGAAATCGCTCGGCCATTGAAACCTTCGGATCTTTTAATTTTTCTCCCAGAACCGCCAACTTATCTTCCGGCACCGTAACACCGTTGGTACTAACCTCGGCCATTTAGACTGCTGACAACCTAATCCAAAAATAATTGTTAGTTATTCATTTTATGCGTTAAGTACAGTGTGACAAGTTAAGCAATAAATATTAATAAATATTACCTACAAATATTCCAGCAAATCCTATCTGCAATTTGCAAAGTACAGTGGCACTTTAATAATTCAATTTAAAATAAATACACCCGATAAAACACACTAAAGTCTTGACTATCTGTATTGAATTTAATCACCAATGCCACGCGGACGTCCGGACGTCGATCTTCCTTTTGCTACAATGTACATATAGATATTGCAAACACTTTACACCCGCGGCCCCGGTGCATAGCAAGAGCAAATAAATCACTGCTGCCCTAGTCTAGTCAGACTTGACTAGGAAAGTCTAGACTTGACTAGACTAGAAGCCAAAATACAAGTAAAAGAATAGACTTGACTAGACTACGCCTGGTGTTAATATTTTGAGACTTGACTAGAATAGACTAGGGCAACTTCCAAAAACACAGGACTTGACTAGACTTGACTTGCATGACTTCGTGGAAAAGCTAGTCAAGTCACAATAACTTGAGATTCCCTCAATTACTGAAAATCAAAACTAGAAAGCCAGCATGGAATTCCAGTGTACACGAAACGCTCATCGTCAGGGACGTTTAGTGTGCTTAGTATAAGATATCGTTTTGAAGGATCAAAACATATTGTTCCCTGAGACATGTGTTTAGGAAAAATCTAGTTTTTAGTTACAATTTATTCTTTAACAAAGTTGCAAAAACTAACTACTTTATTGACTGACTATTGTTAGTTTTAAACTTTCCTACCTGGTATATAGGAATTTAACATGGGTTTTTATGGGTTACATTATATGGAATTTCCACTGGGACACACCAGGGAAACACATGGTCCAAGTTGTGGAATTCATTGTAGGCTGTACCATGTTATAAATCCATTGTATCAGTTATTAACTCAACCGCAAAATGACAACGTTAAAGGGCACGTTATAAAGAGTGGTTCTTTGGTTTGGAGTGGGGTTTTGGACGAATGAAAGAAGTGCCAGCCATGTAATTGGTATTAATTGAAGAAAAACTGGTGGTGACAATCATGTACGTTGTACATAGTATGTTTCAAATGCACCTGCAACGTAGGTGGTAGTAATTTTTCTGAAACAGGTGCTGACAACAAGGAATCACGCAGGTTCCACCAAGTATGTTTTGCCTCCATCAGAAACCAACTTGGTATTAATTTTTGAGAAACTGGTGCTGACAATAAGAAATCGCGCAGGTTTCACCAAGTATGTTTGGATTTCACCAGAACCAAACTTGGTAACAATTGAACCAAAACTTGGGTGGTGAATCCGAATTTGGGGAATTGGAAACAACCCATCGCCAGAGATCAGATTTTTGTAAATATCACTGGACGATCATTTCAGAATTTCCCTGCTGAATTTTATATCCCTGCAGGGAGGTCCTGAACGATTTCATAAATCTTTGCTGAAAAAAGGTCAACGATTTTCAAAATCCCTGTTGGCAAAAATAATTTTGCTACAAGACTTCAAATCCCCCAAACAATCGCCAAACAAATTTAAAAATCCCTGCCAAAATAAAGGTCAATGAATTTAAAAATCCCTGTTCGCGAAAAAGAATCCCTTCCCTATGAGATGTTTTCCTGAGACAGAAATACTTTTCCCTGGGAAGAATCTTCTCGTCTTTCCACAAAAATCCGATCTCTGCCCGTCGCTTCGAACGTTCAGGTTAGGTTAGTTCGACTGAAAAGGAGTGACGGGGGTCATCGCACGACGACCCACAACAGTTGTCACATCTGTTGGTGAGCATACAAAGGAAATTGATATCATTTGATACAAGAACATTTTGTGGATATGTATCGTTGCCTGGTTTCTGATTCCTCATAGTCAGCACTAGTTTTTCTTCAAGTAATACCAACTTCTTGTTGGAATTAAAATACTTGGTGGTATAATATCAACCATGTTGAAATAATTGGAATACGTGGATATTGCTTAGAATCAATTTATTTGCCAAGCTTTCGAACTCAAACAGTGTTCATCTTCAGGGCTTAATTATGACTTGGTGGTACTTATATGTTTTCTCATTGTTAGCACCTTATTTCCTTGAATTACTACCAACTATGTTGTCGGTGGGGTCCAAATATACTTGGTTCACCTTAGGTGAATCCTCATTGTCAGCACTAGTTTGGTAAAAATTAATACCAACTATACTCACGGTTCAGCAAGTGCCTAGTACATTGTAGTTTTCCTATACCTAACATAATCATACCAGGTATACATATATTCGGGGGTCTCTACCAGGAAGGAAAGTTTGCTGGGCGAAAATCTTGCTGAACACAATTTTTGTACTGACGTTGTGAACTACATGTGTTGTTTGTCATTTGTGCGTTATTGGATTAAAATAAACATGAGCTAGTTTTTTTTACATGTACACCCTAAAATCTGAAATTTTTAAGCTCAACGAGACGTTATATTTCACTGGACAATTTTTGAAACAATAGTTTTTATATGTTGCTAATAAAAATGAAGGAACTTTTATAAAAAATACACTGTGACTAGGGGAATAGACTAGACTTGACTAGGGAACCAGCTGCAGATTCAAGACTAGGACTAGACTAGACTATTGCTGCTTAAACATACCGCTGACTTGACTAGACTTGACTAGTTGAGGCTCTAAACTTTAAAGAATAGACTAGACTTGACTAGGTAGCCTGGCGGGCAGCAGTGAAATAAATATACGCAATGTTTCAAGCACCCTTAAACTTCCCTCGCTCTGTCAAGGATGAATACAAAAATGAAGGAACTCCAGTATGTACACACCTGATGAGGCTTTTTTGGATTCACAGATTCACTCAGACTGTCTTAAGACCCGGCTTAAAGCCGGGGCCACATATAGAACTTTTTTGGGACGTCGCGGCAAGTTTTTGTCCGCTTCATATGGAATCGTGTTCCCACTGAACAGCAGCAAGCATCCTTTTTGCCTGTAGATGAAGCTACATAAATGGAAGCTGCCGAGACTGCAGCTATGTCGTTCACACTAGAACGGGACAGAAACATGATGCAGGAAATTATAACCGCGCTGGATAGAAAAAGAAAGCTTTGTAAAACAAAGCTTTATTGCGCGTTTGAGTGCAGTCAGGCTGCTCGTTGCTGTTGTGTATGAACACGCAGTCTTGTGGCCCTCATTAGTGCCTTTGAGACGCACTCAGTCCCAGCGCCGGAAAACAAACCTTCAAACTTCTGGTTGAAGTTCTATGTGTGGCCCTGGCTTTAGTCTAAAATATTTAACCCTGATTCATGACGGGGGAGAAAATGCGAGCGTTTAGGCGATGACTGATGAGAAGAACGTGGAAGAAACAACAAGTAAACATGGAAAATATTTTTTATTATATACAATAGCATCAGTTAAATATCAACGAAGTAACTGAAAGAATTCAAAATAAACGGTCTGGACTATAATTTAGAGACAGCAAGATCGTTGGTCATGGTATGTATGCCCTGAAGGAGTAAGCTGTTCCGTGTTTATTCCGCTATTATTTAGTTAGTTCGCTGTAGTGAGGATACATGATGTCATACATCATACTTCCAGAAGGTCGAGTAGGGAAGCACATTTTAAACATTTTGTGAAATTTAAATGTAATTTTCATCACAGATGTCTAATTGTGATTCACGGTTATCACGTGTGCGACTATCCCCAGGCGGATTTATCGATGGCAGTAAGACTGAAACGCCTGGGCACAAATTGACTTCAGACAGCCGGTGTTTCAGTAGCTTCGCTTCCTTTAATTTTACGCTCCTATCAGTGTAAAAGTTATTGAAATCCACGCGATAGCAGAAGCCACTCAAATTTATATTGCTATTTTGGGTGTCTATGTAGTTTTCTGCTGCCAGGAGGAAATCTTGTATTAGTTCCTGTAAATAAAAATATTGATTTGACGCCTTCACTTTTTTAATAAACATAACATAATAAACATAAAGGAGAAGGACTAGTTGTACCCTGGATGATGATTGCAGGGACTGAATTGTTGAATTAGCCTCTTCAATGTATTTCATGAAATCCCTTTTAATTAACTCATTCATTTCGACGCTCCAGGTACTGATTGTATTACTACGCCTTAGGAACTCCCGGGATACTCGTTCAGAAAACTCGCTGTGGTACTTTTCCATTTTGAAAATTTTATCGTAGACAGATTCAAGTAAGAGAAGAATTTTATTAGCGGCTCTGTTTTGGAGACAACGAATATTAAGGATGTCAAGAAATTTTTCATGGGCGCTAATAATATCTTCCAGGCAGGTCATACGCATGAGCTGGAAATTTAAAAAAATTGTTTTCAACATTGTTTTATATTAATTTTTCGTACAATATAGAACTACGGAATATTATACCGTCTCTGAGAAGTTCTGCCACTCTGTTTCCACGGCTTCAGACATAGCGTAGTACCGCACTTGGGTCACAAAATTATTGAACTCTCCTATGAGGAAATTATTTTTAAACACAATGGGGCGTATTTCCGGAATCGTCTCCAGTAATTTTTTACTTAATGTTTTCTTTTCCGTCCATATTGTCTTCAAAACTGTTTCGACTCGAAGTGATTGCCACAGAAAGGTAAAAATTCGACTGTAAATAGCCATGCAGTCAGCAGTCAGAATCTGCAGAATGTACGTTGACAACAATTAACTATCTATCAATAACATAAGTAACATCTAGTTATTCCATTTTATAAAAGAAACTGTATACACACTTACCTGCTGCAAGCAATAGCTAGTTTTGTATTCTAGACAAAAGACGTCCCAAATTTTGAGGGTTTCTGAATATGGAGCTCGTGTGACAAATACTCTGTCTAAGTACTCCTTTGACGCAAAATGCGTGGCTCCAACTAGAGCTAACTGTAAAGTTTCTTGAAAATCCTGGAAATTCATTGATTTTGCTGGCTGTACTAACCTAGCTCTGTTAAAGCCAAACAAATGATATCAAATTGTGAAGCTAAATAATGCTAAGAACGTCAATGCAAAAAACGAAAGAAAGCATTACCTAGCTTTTTTTACAAACATTTGAAAGAAATCTCCTTGTCCTTGCAACAGGTAATACTTAATAGTATGGAGATTTTCAAATAACTTCTCGTTTGTAACTATTTCTTGCAAAACG
Source organism: Allacma fusca (assembly GCA_947179485.1). Taxonomy (NCBI): domain Eukaryota; kingdom Metazoa; phylum Arthropoda; class Collembola; order Symphypleona; family Sminthuridae; genus Allacma; species Allacma fusca. The sequence goes on along the minus strand of OX359249.1, from coordinate 18,776,498 downwards.
CGATCTGAAGTTACCGTGCAGGCGGTTTTTATGAGATCCAAAAATAACTGATCTGAGTCTTTCAAGGTGCTTTCAACTGGAAAAAATGAATGTGATTGTGAGAACAAATAAATACAGAGAAAGATACATTGTCATCTTTAAAAACAAAGGGTAAAAACTTACTGTCCAAATCCTTGTACATTTGAAAGAGTCTAGTTTTGTCATGAAAAACGTTAGATGTTTGACAAACTTCTAGCAAGAAATTTAAATTCTTCCCTGCTCTGAAAATTATGTTGGCCTCCGTTGACGAAATAAAAGACGGAATCATTTCGGTCCTGTTAAAAGTCAGGAAATATTTTAAAATGCTTTATCAATCATCCACCAATGAAAACGTCTTTGACCTAAAAAAGCTTACTTGAGACTAAATTTTTTCCGCCACATATTTTCGGCAACGCATTTAGGATCCACTTTTATAAAAAATTCATCAAAATTGTCATGAAATGTTCCTACAAATATCCAAGTCCCGATCATTTTGTATATCGGCCGAGAGACATAAGCTAAAGTCCGGTAGGCAAACTCTTGAATTTCCGGATCACCATGATGAGTAAATTCATGAAGAATTGAACACAGTTGTCCGCCCGAGATTCCCGGTTTTATATTAGAGAGCATGTTTGTAATCGCCTACATGTAAAATAAAACGAACAATTACAGTGCCTCTTTTCATTTCATTCAAGTTTCCTTATCCTTACAAAGAAAACGGCTAACCCTAAGAATTTTCTTCGAGTCGAAGAATAAACATTCCAACTGGTGCAAAGATATTCCATCTAAACCAAAAGCGACAATTTTCCGATATTTGTTTAAATCGTCTTCCGAGGCTTGGCCCTTCATCTATAAAGCAGTACAGTCAATTGAATTCAGTCATCAACATTTCCAGCCTTAGCACTTACTAACTACAACAAAAATAAAAATACTCCCAATGACTCAATTAAACCAACTTAATTTTAGTCTCAATCCTACCATTTGTTCAAGAGTAAGCACCATACGATCAAATTCTCGTAACTTCTCCTGAAACCAATGTTTCAAAGCTTCGAAACACTGACCTCGTGACGGAGAAAATAATTTCCCTTTAATAATCTTGTAGCACACGCCTATTGGGCATAATCGAAGCGCTACAGTTTTTTGGGCCGGATGAAGTTTATTTTCCTAAAACGAAACACACCTCGTTACATTATATAAACCAACAATATCGCAAATCTGACAATAATTACGTTCGCAGGTAACTAGCCCTTACATCCGTATAAAATGCAAAACAGTTATTATCGTTGGAGCGGATTATGGTGCCGTTGCAGCCATGAAATATAAGAAGAAGATCCATAACTAAAGTCCTCTCCATCTTGGCTCGTTCTTCTGCACATATTAATATTTGTATAATAAATAATTTCATACCTTCACAATATAATTAAGACACTGAAAAATTACTACCTTCAATTTCCTCCAACTTAGAAATTTCACTCCCACATCTATCCTGCTTAGTACCATTGATTATTTCACATGAAGTCGCTTTCGACGCAAAATCCTTCTCCCGGCTATGAATGTCCAAATGAAGGTCTGCATCTTTCCTCACATGTTCTTCAAGGCTTCCGTCGCTATTAAATGACCCAGTCAGCGCAGGAAAGTCCAGGTGTGTCAATGGAGTTACCCGCAATGTCGTATCAGCTTTACAGTAGTGCTCTGGTAGATTTAGCTCTTCCCCTAGAATAGGCAACCGATTGTTCGTTCTCATGTCCGTAACCAGGTCCTCAAAGGGTAAGCCTCCCAGTAGGGGTAGGACAAATTCCGGTGAACACTTCCCTCCCGACTGTCTGGTAATTCCATTTTCAAATAAATTCAGGCCCGTAAATCCACAGGAAGTTTGCATCTTTCTCTCAATTATATACCTGAATTAAAAAAACACTATTATAAATACACAGTCAGTATAAACATTGCAACACGAACATAATTACTAATTAGCTCCACTTTAATAAATTTGCAAGTTAAAAATCAAAATAATAATACAGAGTCTCAGTTGAGAAAATATTCCTCAAGATTTACTTAACTGTTCCAATTTCTTCAGGGATAAAAAAGAATGAAGTGTTCTCAATTACTCATTTAAAATTTTGTAACTCCCATTTCTGGCCCGATTCACTTACACTTAATTGCTTGTTGACATAACTAATTACAAGATGATTTAGAATAACATTATTAATCTATGAAAAATACAGAGTATATGTACAAACTGTCAAATTATTATTGATGCTCCGAACAGACATAGCAATGTCAATTTTTTAACAAACGGTAAGTTTGCATCCAACGATTGATTTCAACGGAACGGAACATAACACAACACGGCACGAACACATTATTAAACACAACACAATACATACACAGAATACAAAAACACATACACTTTTAGCTTCAGCTTCGCGCCTTTTTATTACATAGGCGTTTACCATTGATGGGTCTCCGGAAAGCATGTCGGTGCTTCCATGTCTTGAGGTCGTATTTGTAGTTATTATCAAAAATTCGGAACTGCCTTCAAGTAAATACTTGGTAGAATGCATAATAAAAAATGGATTGTGTTAAGATCATTATTGAGAATTAAATAATTTATTTCACATTATGATTAAGATAACTGTTATCCTTTTACTTGCCAAAATAATATTTCGAAAAATAATTCATGAACGCAGTTTTTAATAAAAACGATTCAATCCCTCACATCGGCCCAATGGGCATCTCCCATGTGAGCTCCCCCCACTTTCTGAGGTCACACCCTTGTAATTCAACCTTTTCGGATCGTTTGAATCGCCGCTGGAGTCAGTTCCAGATCCACCTCTCAATTGAGAGGGATCTTTAATTGCATCATTCGGATAGACACTATCGGATCGTCCACTTCCCGAGCCCACACCTCCGTAATTTACCCTGTTCGGAACGTTTGAATCGCCTTTGGAGTCAGTTCCATATCCACCTTTGAGTTGAGAAGGATCTTTAATTGCATCATTTGGATAGACACTATCGGATCGTCCACTTCCTGAGCCCACACCCCCGTAATTCACCCTGTTCGGATCGTTTGAATCGCCTCTGGAGTCAGTTCCGGATCCACCTTTGAATTGAGAGGCCGCCGCTATAATTCCAGCAGTCGGATAGACACTATCGGATCGTCCACTTCCTGAGCCCACGCCGCCGTAATTCACCCTGTTCGGATCGTTTGAATCGCCTCTGGAGTCAGTTCCATATCCACCTTTGAGTTGAGAGGGATCTTTAATTGCATCATTCGGATAGACACTATCGGATCGTCCACTTCCTGAGCCCACACCCCCGTAATTCCCCCTGTTCGGATCGTTTGAATCGCCTCTGGAGTCAGTTCCATATCCACCTTTGAGTTGAGAGGGATCTTTAATTGCATCATTCGGATAGACACTATCGGATCGTCCACTTCCTGAGCCCACACCCCCGTAATTCCCCCTGTTCGGATCGTTTGAATCGCCTCTGGATTCAATTCCAGAACCACCTTTGAATTGAGGGGGCGCTTTAGTTCCATCATTTGGATAACCACTCTCGGATCGTGCACTTTCTGAGCCCACACCCCCGTTATTCCCCATGTTAGGATCGTTTGAATTGCCTGTGGAGTCAATTCCAGAACCACCTTTGAATTGAGAGGGATCTTTAATTGCATCATTCGGATAGACACTATCGGATCGTCCATTTCCTGAGCCCACACCTCCGTAATTCACCCTGTTCGGATCGTTTGAATCGCCTCTGGAGTCAGTTCCGGATCCAACTTTGAATTTAGAGGCCGCTATAATTCCAGCAGTCGGATAGACACTATCGGATCGTCCACTTCCTGAGCCCACACCTCCGTAATTCCCCCTGCTCGGATCGTTTGAATCGCCTCCGGTGTTAGTTCCAACACCACCTTTGAATTTAGTGGGCGCTGTCATTGCATCGTTCCTATAGACACTGTCTGATCGACTTGACTTTCCCGATGAGGCTTCACTATCATCTTTGTTTGAATTATACCCCTCCGAACTATCTGATTCTGAGCCTGCGGAATTCATTGACCTGGGGGAATCATTATAGCCAAATTTGTTGTCCCTGCTATTTGGTTCAATATTTCCATCCCTTCCGTTTTGATCCCCAGAATTTGCATTGGACCATTTCCCTTGCGAGTCCTGATTTTGGCCTTGGTCTCTGTAAGAATTGGGTGCATCGGAAACAGGGCGGCCTAGGTTACCTGGCGCACCTAATTCGCCATTATCTCCCGAACCGCTGACTGAATATGGTCCTCCGTTCTGTCGGTCGATATTCCCTCCGATTTTGTTTCTGTAGACGGCGGAATTTTCATTCAGACTCTTTTCTTTGTCAGAATTTTGGAGACTTCCTGAAAGTCCTGGTTTCCCTCCGTCTGTTCAGAAAAATATATGGTAAAATTTTTTGGCATTAAAGCGACTTTGTCGTTAAAAAAAGGGGACCATAACAATTTTTCGAAAGTGCTGGAAAAATAATCGGTGTTTACAAAATGGATAAAATGGAGAGTATGGAGACAAAAATCACTATTCCCTTCAATGGGTCAAAAGTGCTTGCATTTTGTGCATTTGGCATTGCTTCAATTTGAAAATAAATATAGTCAAATGAGAGTCAATACATTAAAATCAATAGGAAATTACCGATTCCATTATTATCCTGATTCGATGCCGACTCATTTGACACGGGTGGAAGGCTGAAGAGACTCTGGGGATAGAATTTACTCGGAGAATCGTAGTCACCCAGTAAGAGCAAAGGTGAAAGGAGTACAGCACCAAGTATAGCGTACGGATATTTGGAAACTATGTTCGACAAGCCTGTCGTTATCTTCGTCGAAGAAGATCTCCGAATTCCTTGAGCTTCATCGGCATAAATCCCATCGCCCATCTTCCCACTGTCTTCAAGAGGTTGATTGTCCGCCATTTGTGATCCTGAAGGAGTCGTTCTGAATCCAACCGGTTCCCCAATCAGAGATTTAGAGTCCGTATCGGAAGCCCTCTGTCGAAGACTCATATTCGAGGCCGGAGCGAAGGGGAACGTGACAAGGGGTCCGCAATATTTCAAATAGACGCACTCCTGCTGACTGCTCGTTTGACCACATGGACAGTGACAACAAGGACAAGTTGGGGGCTGGTCCTCTCCTGGGCAGTCCTGGTCTGAATTCCTGCAGAACATCTGCTTCGACACAATTTCTGGGTTCTGATCCAATTTGATTCCACCATTATGGTCGCACAAATTTAAGAGGTTCGCGAAGTTATTTATTCTAAAATTTAAACCTGATATTATTGTAAGTTTCGTCAGAAGATTCGTTTAAAATTTCATTTACAGTTTATTCTCGCTGTAAGAAATATTCTTTAAGGTATTTTCTTCATAAAGGGTTCTTTGAGCTGAATAACAACCAAAATTGTTGGAAATGATGGGGAAAAAATGGCTCCTTTTTAAGCGCCCATATTGCAAAACCAGGCTAAATTTCAGCAGGAAAATAATAAAGCTTGAAAATGAGTGGCCCTTACTTAATCCTTTGCTTCTGTCTCGTAGTCACTCGAATAATTTTATTCACGTAGTTAGACGAACATAAGCATTTAGTTTGGGAAGGGGTTTCATTCGTCGATAGAGGACTCTCAGAATTACAGTTTCCAACCATTTGCTGACAACAGGTGCTCTCCCCATCCACTTGCAAAGAAGCAGCCATTTTGCTTCAAATTTCCCTGTAATCCCAAAGATGTTTCTTTGTAAAATACTGATAACTGTAAAATAATGATAAAAGTATAATAAATATTTTACTTTTTTTTTTTGCTATATGGTTACTTTCAATACTCAAGCACGTGATAGTACAAAAACTTGTCTTGTAACTATTAAACGGATTACTTACATCTAAATAAATCCTATATTTTTAGGCTTGGGGATTTATCAGAACATCAGATAATCAGCAGAAAATACACAAATTCAACAACTTGATATTTCTTTTGGAAATTTGTATTTGCCAACTGAAATTTATTGACTGTACTTAGATGAAAAATATTTTGAATTGTGCGTAAGGCTAAAACTGGAAATAAAGAAAATAATACAGTAAACTATTTTTGTTGTGGGATTTTTTTGTTCTATTCAGGAATAATATTAGGATTTACTGTCAACTGTGTGAAACCTTATATACTTTTGGGTTTAATTAAAATTCCTCGATTGGATTCAAATTTATACATGGACTTTAATAGCCGTGTTAACAACTCTCAATTAAATAATCTTATTTTGCATTTTATAAATGAAAGGTTTAAAGGAACTTGTAATTCTCATACATCACTTAATCGTCCTTTATGAATATTTTTGTTTTAATATTTAAGGAATTGCAGCAGTCGATTAAATCATTATGTCAAATATTTGAGACATTTACACTCAAATAAATAAGAAACAAAAAATGCATAGGATTTTATGAAATGGTGGAGAAATTCAGTGGTCCGCCAATCTTCTTATAGGGTGCCTAGAAACGATTTATTCTCTCCCCCCACGGACTAGCACGTATAAGGAAGGATAGTAGAAAATATCCCATTCCCCCATCATTTATAAAATATTTTCTCAGATTTTTCAATGTTTGTTTCATCCCGCTAACCCAAAAAGTCGATTCAGCAGCGGTACAGTAAGCGTAGAGCTCAGGGTTTTTTATAACAAAAGGTTTTGGTAGTTATAAATTTGTTTACCCTTTCTAAATTTTTGCCCGGTTTTGCAGAATACGTTGAGAATTGTGAGCATGCCACAAAACCAGAGGACAAGGTTGAGGAAATCCATTCATATACTTACAAACTGTGGAACGATCTACTTCTACTTTTATAAACCTTGACTCGTGATCATGGTGCTCTCACTCCCAAGCCAAAACAAACAATCATTAAAATATTTTAACTACAATAATAATTTGAAATAGTCGACACAGCAACTCATGAAAAAATCAGCTTATTAATACTCATAATGGTTTTAAATTTTAATTCCCGAAAAGATATGATTCGCGATTACAAAAATAATGTGAATAAGAGATTTCAGGAGAGAGCAATAAGAAATTCTTATTTTTTTATATCCAACCCAACCTAAGAGCTCGTCGGCCGAGCTGTCTGCCTATTTGTAATTTATACCAATCAATTTATTCAGTAACTGTAATGCATGTAAGAGTAAGGATATAAATGTCCAGTGCGTTCGCGCATAGCTTAAGCCTAAAGTTGTAAATTATTTTTAAATTAACTAGTGTGTTTATATTGTTGTTCTTTGGTAACACACCTCACCTGTATGGGGGCATTAATTATTAATTAATATTAAATATTTTACAACTGAATGTAACTTGAAAAAATATTGTTATGCTGTATTTAAGAACCAGATTAAAAAATATTACATCAGATAAACTATTGATAGTAGTCACGTGGAGAAGTTCATAAATAGTATAGACATCATAATGATGCCGACAGTTGAAGATGAGCAGACGGAGTTCAAAGAAGAAGCTGTCCGAACAAGTAGAAATAACCAGAACTCCATCCCAGGAACGTGTTCTACGCAAACGAGGCTACAGCATCGGTAAAAGGATAGGTGAAGGCTCATATGCACAGGTTTCCAAAAATTTTAAAAATAACAATAAGGAAGATATGCAGTAAAATCTCATTTATAACGGTTCTGTCGCTAGAAGGGACTATTGCACGGGATTTCATATCCTCTTTCTTCCCCCCTACCCAACATAAGGGGCTAACTCAAAAAAAGTTTGATTCCCCCAGTTTGTAGTAAATTCTTTTCTAGATTAAGAGATTCGAGATTGCTGGTTATTTTTTTCGGGCTCACGGACTTGAGCCAAAGTGTGGATCTTTTTTGCTGATTTTGAATTTAGTCGTTGTTTATTTTAACATCAAATATTTTTCTCTTACGTTTGTAGGAAATTGTTTTGGCTTTCCAGGGAGCTATACAGGTGTCTACTTTGAGAGTGGTGGATATGACCCGCAAGAACGTAAGAGAAGGTTGGAGAAATTTAAGTTCGGGAGACAAAAGTGACAAAAATGCGGAAAAAAATAATTTCTGATCTTGCCATTTTTCCATGGGTGGCGTAACGTTCATAAAAATAGCTCAGAATGCTGGAATTGTATCAAATTTTACTGGGATTCAGTTGAGTTAACTATCATCTTCGTAGCCAAACAATGTGGTTTGAAATTGAAACAATAAAAAGTATTTATTTTATTGCAGCTCTTTAAAGCAAAACTCTGAGTTATTCTTAATCTATGAAACACTTTTTGAGTTACTCTCTTATGTGGGTTATGGGGAAGAAAAAGGAGATGAAACACCCTTGTATTTATCCGTTTCCGACATATTGTATGTACATAGAGTAAGGAACTGCATATTAAGAGTAAATGATGCATCTCCAGTCGAGTACCCTGGGAATCCCTGAAATGAGATTTTACACTAAGAATGAACGCATTCTCATGCAGTTAATTTCCGAAAATGCAATGCAAGATTTTATTTTTGTAGGTTTTCAAAGCATCATTTAGCGATCCAAAGAAAAACAACTACCATGAAATCAAATTGGCTTGTAAAATTATTGATTGTACTCAAATTTCTGAGAAATTCTCCAAAAAGTTCCTCCCTAGAGAAGTCGAGATTCTGGGACAACTAACTCACACTAATATCATAAGGGTTCACAGTATCCTGCAAAAGAAGGATTTTTATTATATTTTTATGGAATACGCGGACCAAGGGGATCTTTTGGAATTTATTTTGGATCATGGTGCGGTGAAAGAACGACAGTCGCGGAAATGGTTCATGCAAATTCTTCAAGGCAAACAATTAAATTATTTTACATTTTTGGAGTAAATATTTTCGTATATAATTTTTAAAAAAATTTTTCGTAAATATTTTTATTATATGATGTGACTTTGGTTTGTTCATAAGATCGAACTGTCAGTGAGATGTAGTGATGTATTGCACGGCCCTAGTGACAACAAGCCGTCATGTGTATGTATATGAAAAGGTGGGTAGGCAAATTAAGACCAATATGGGATGAGGAAATAGGGTTCCAGTGTGAGGGATGAGGATGATTCATCCATATACCAGTTCTACCCAAGAAAAACAAAAAATACGATTAGGCCAGATCCACTCATTAAATAATTATTAAATTCGTGGAGCATATACACATAGGAAGACTAATGAAAGGCATTTTTTTAAATTAGGATAAATAATCTAGGAATATGTACTTTTTAATTCGATAGTGGAGCACAGATATACAATTTACTCCGAAGAAGTTTTTATCACAATTAATGGAACAGATAAGGAGATGCAACGAGTATATCGTCGCTGAAGAGGCAAAATGGACTAAGTGCAATTTCGAATAGAAGCAAAATGGTCTACATGCCTTTTTCCTTAAAGGCAAAACGGAATAGTTGCAAGCTTTCCTGAAAGCAAAATGAACTACATGCAGTTTTCACTAAAAGCAAAATGGTCTACATGCGTGTATACTTTCATAATGTATGTAGACCATTTTGCTTTTAGACGAAATTGCACTTATTCCATTTTGCTTTTAAAACTTGATGCATCTATTCCATTTTGCATTTAGTAAAACTGCATGTAGACCATTTTGATTTTAATCCAAAATGCATGTATTCCATTTTGCCTCTTCAGCGACGATATGCAGTATGAGTAGAAAAAATATGAAACAGTAATAATTGCCGGTCCTATACATTCAACTCACATATTAGTTGAAACTCAAAAATATAAAGCTCATTATAATTAGTGATAGATCTATAGGTTGCGAAGTCCTATAAATCAAAATAATTTAGTAAATGTTTGCCCTTTGATTTACATAGGTTTGAAATATCTTCACGATAAGGATATCGCTCACAGAGATTTGAAGTGCGAAAACCTCTTACTCACAGCTATGTTCACTATAAAGATTTCGGATTTCGGTTTCGCCCGATTTGTTGAGTACGAGAGAGGTCAACCGGTGAATTCAACAACTTACTGCGGCTCCATTACTTATGCCGCTCCAGAAATTGTGAAAGGGATTCCGTACAATCCCAAATTAGCCGACATCTGGTCCATTGGAGTAATCCTTTACATTATGCTCAACAAGTCATGGCCCTTTGATCCATCAAGCGTCACAGGTCTCTACCAAGCCCAAATGGGTCGTAAGTGGAGAGTTCGAACTAAGGTCGAGAATATTTTGTCCGAAACAGTTAAAGATTTTCTTAGGATTCTCCTTGAGCCTGTACCAGAACTTCGTAAAACGACAAATCAAGTACTACTGGAACCTTGGGTGAAGCATGCTCCTAGAGATGATACAATAACTTTTTCGGGATTAGGTAATCCATCAACAAAAACCCAATTTGATTCCGCCCCCTTCGAAAAACCAAGTACGATATCTACGAGTAACACATCAAGCGGAGTCTCAGTGGGATCAGGAACCAAAGTTTCTCCTTATCTCAACAAAACTCGGGACATGGCAAAATCTGAGGTTGCGGGTCGAGAAGTAGCACAGGCTGTTGCTCCAAATGCAGAAAATGTTACTTTGACTGGTCCGAGTAATAAACTTGCGACGTCAGAAAGTACTGTTTCGACAGCCACAGATTTATAAAATAAACTCAGTTTACTATATAACTTCATGGTATTATTATGCATGAAACTTGATTCTTCCTGTTTAATTACAGTTCGAGACCGAACAAATAATACCCGAACCGAAGAGCTCAGCTATTACTTCTTTTATTTGTTCAATTATTGCTGCAAAATATTACGGATATTAATTAATGCATTTTTACTCGTCAGTTTCATCAGATTTACAAAAAATTAGCCCCGAACAGCACTTTGACTGTTTTTAAACGACTCCCTCATAAATTTCAATCGTTGGACTGGATTTAAATTGAGAAAGTTCGCCATACTGAAGCCCGGTCGGGTAAATGTAATTGGTTCCTTTATAGATTGCACAATTTGCGTTCGGGATGGTAGAGTTTCGGCACCAGGGTTCTGAAAAAAAAAATTTCTTTAATCTAATTAATACCAAAATGTAGCTGTCATTACATACCTTATTTCTCTTGGACTGATAATTCCTCCGCCTCTGCCTCCTCGCTCGTCGGACTCTCTCTTGAATGTCTTCGTCTTGACTTGAAGAGGACTCGTAATCTCTGCCCTGGCTTTGGCTCTTCTGGGTGAATTGACTCAAATGCTGGGCCAATTCCCCTGAGGACTTTATGATGACAGGGCTAGGTTTTCCCTCCGACTTTGGTGGAATAAATTCTTTGGAATCTTTCTTGACAATATCTGGTTCCAGTGGGAGTGGGGCTGGTTTAGGCCGAATTAAGGGCTCAATGAAGCACCTACTACTGCCAGTGCTCCTCTCAGTAGAGACAATCCCATGTTTGGATATTGCAATGATACGACTGGAACACCCTGAATGTAAAGGATGTTCAGGGCAGTACTTGCCAATATCACGGATATGAACCCCATCGTAAACATGCTCCACGTCATCGTCAGTCCCTTCCTGACCATCAGGAATCTTCCGGTCATGAATGGAATAAAGAGGGGGAAACTGACAACCAAAGTTTGACGTTTTTACGCCCAATTTACTTTTGAGAGGAGGAATTGCGGTTCTCTGAAGTTCCACATGACTGAACAATGTAGATCCAGCACGTATGAATGGATTGCCCCATAGATTTCGTCTTTTAGGCTTCTGCCACCAGATTTTGGAATTTCCTTCGTTTGCCTTTGAATTATCTTTTATTCGCTCGACTTTTACGAATTTTCCCGTGGTCGCATCTTCCTTATAAATTTCGGTTTCCGTCCGAGCTTCCGCACCCGACTTGTTGTGGGTGACCGCTTCTCCGTACAAGTAGTTACTGAGAACTTCATTTTGATTATCTGCACACACTTGCAAATCATTTAGACATTCAAAAGTGTAGAGATCAGACGGCTGAGGTTGTGCTGAGGAAGGCGGATGACGTTTATTTTTCTCCTTGACAGATCCTGATTTCCGTTTGCTACTTTTATGAGGTGGACATTTTCGAAGATGTTTGGGGGACAAGGTGTTTGGTAAAATTTTCAGACTAGGCTTTCGTTCAGCAGGCTTCTTAGCCGTTGCGGGAGTTACGGGTGGAACCTTTTGAGAGGGGTCAGCACCGTCTTCGTTATCTGAATCCGACGAATCATCTTCTGAAGTGGTCAGAAGTGGGAGCTTCACTTCGGTGTAGGGGTCTTTGTTAATAAGGTATGCATTTGGAATGCTTATGTCGACATTTTCAGCTATAATTCTTTCTTCAAGTTCCGCTTTTTTTTCTGTCAGCAGAATTAGTTCAGAGAGATTGCACTTGTCCTCTGGTGGGAATGGAACTTTTAAGGGTAAATCCATGTATTTATTTCAACTCTTGCAACAACGCAAGGGTTTCTTCTGGTTATCGATAAATTGAATTAAGTTCAAGAATAACTGAACCATATAACAGAATATTCACATTTCACAATTTCACATTGTGTCTAACGTTTATGTACGAAACATTAATGCATACTATCTATCAGTAGTAAACCAAAATTGTATTCTTAGTAAGTCACATTATTTTTTTAGCAATAATCATAAAAATTATTCAAGCAGCTACAGTAATAAGTTATGGAATTTGAATTTCGTTTACCATCACTAAAAAGTTAACATTGTTTCAAAAATGACAACAAAATTGTAACTTAAAAATACGCTTTGGTCACAGTGGTTTGAATGAAGGGTCCAAGAGATCGTAAATTTCTATTCGGGGTCAGTTATAACTATAGCAATAAGTGTCAGGAATTCCAGATTCCATGACCTAGCAGGACCGTTATTATTTATTATTATCCTCTTATTCTCAAATGTTAAAATGATTCAGAATTCAGCCTGAGGGAGCATAAAGCTGGCAATGAGCATATTTATAGAAAGTGTTTTAATAGTATGTTTACATGAAAGGTTCTACGAGAATCCTTTATGTTCTTTCGTCTGAGGTCAAAATCAATTTGTGGAATATTTAAGCCGTAAATTATTCGAGATTAGATTTTTATAGTTAAATCAATCTTGATCATTCTACTAATGTTTTTAACTTTTTTCTGAAAAAATTGGGATGGAAATATACTCTGTGAACTGTAACCCTGAGTCGGATAATGTCTTTCACATTAATCCAGTTCCAGAGCCTAATAGTAATTAAATCTTCGTGTAACATTAAAAAACTTCATCCGTAATAATTACCAGCCAGGTCCCATGTTGCCTGGAACAGTACATGTACTTACGTTCCATATCCCATCATTATGACGGGGTTCAAATGGTTTTTATTCATCTTTAGCAACGGATCTCACAGTGCCCCACAGTACATTTGAGGAATCGTCTGCAACTATTACACACTGCGGGCATATAGTCCTTAATTAAACGGGTAGATCCCTCGCCCTGAGAAAATACCCCACGTTTGACGGGAAGCTTTCTCCACCCGATTTAACATCTGGCAAACTTCACTGAAACTCGGAGACGAATCTGTTGCACAAGAAGTCCGTTGTAGTATAGTAAAGCCATGCAGTCGGAGGAAAGCATATCTTTGGCATACGAATTGGAAATACACAGGATTCATTGCCCTAGATTTCTGCATATGCATATCCCATGTCCAACTCCGTCTGTATCTTTTTGCACGTTGTGCAAAAAGCCGGCTCAAATTGCACAGTTCCGCGTGGGAATCTCACCTCACGGGATGTTTAAGTCTCTAATAATGGAATATTAATAAAAGGAGCAGTTAAAAAACATGGGAGTCATATTTTCGATAAGAGTGATCAGCGGATTGAATTTAATAACTACTATTTTATAGCTCTTGGTTTTTGGACACATTTCTTACCTACACATTTCTTGATATAGTTATACTGTAGGACTAATATTTGAGACGGATTGTGATCTAGCGGAAGTAAGTTCTCGTGCATATTTATTTTTTTAGTCTTGAGGTGAAATAGATACCTGAATGATGTAATAATTCTATCTGGTCATGTCATAGTTTAGCTTTGTATGTTCATTTTGAGACTACTCTTAGATTACATTCTGGAACACATAATTGGTTCAGTAACTCATTAGCTCCAAGCGTGGACTGGGGTTTAAGGACTAAAAAGTATTTGTGTTAATTTTGTTCGCATAAATTTGTTCCCAGGGAAATTCTATAATTTACTAAAACCATGGGGTCGGATAAGGAAGTGCGGCTGAAGAAAGAGATAGGACTTCTGGAAGGAGTTTCTATTATTGTTGGCATCATTATTGGATCTGGTAAGAGGATTTGTAATTTCATGTTAATGCTATATGTGCATATTGTCAATCGTTTTGATAGTAGTTGGGGAAAATTGAAACGTTTGGTTTTTTTTTTTCAGGTATTTTTATTTCCCCGAAAGGTGTTCTGGAGGAGGCTAATTCCGTTGGACTGACTTTGCTTGTATGGATTTTAACGGGACTATTGTCCATGATTGGGGCTGTTTGCTATGCTGAATTAGGTATGTCAAGGCTGGGATATAGGTAGAGTGGTAATGCCTTATGATTACATTGTGGATTGCTCCGTATTTGTTCTCAAGTTGTTTGTTTAAATGTGGTTTTAATTTAGCGTAATTTGTTGCATATGGTCTCGAAATGTGACATTTCCTTATTATTACTCATAATTGAATCATTCGTTATAAGGAATGGGAGAATTGTATTGTAGGTGTTATAAACATGGAATACTACCTTTATAGGGAATGTTGCAGTCTGACCATAAAAATTAATGCAAGTTTAAACGGCTGTCAGCTAATATGGTGTTAAAATACGTTCACTTTTTTTTTTTATTGAAACTAGGAAAAATTACGATGCTCAAATTTCTTTAATTTTTTCAGTATTGTCATACAAATGGTATACATTTTTGCCCTGCTTTCTTATGTTGGAGTTCATTGCTCAAAGTATGGAAATGTGAAATGGATAATTTATTAGCTTGTTCAAAGTGTTAAAATGGCAGATATGTTGACAATTTATCTTGTCAGATTGTAGTTCCTTTATTTTAAGCTGGAATAAGGCAATTGCCTACCTTTATTATCAAAACATGTCATGTGAAATATTTACGAATTGTAACACCATTATTGATGTTCACAGGGACAACAATCCTGCGTTCAGGTGGAGATTATGCATACATATATGAATCCTTTGGACCACTTCCAGCTTTTCTATTCCTCTGGGATGCGAATGTTGTTTTTGTGTAAGTTTACATGACACCAGAAAATATTTAAAGCTACATGGCATAATGAGTATATTTGCTTCCTGTATTTGACTATTTTTGTTTTCTTTCTCAGACCAACTTCTAATGCAATCATGGGTCTGACATTTGCAAAGTATGTAGTTCAACCCTTCTTCCCTACAGCTTGCCTGCCGGACTATTCGGTTAGACTGATAGCTGCTGCTGCGATTCTGTTCCTCACTTTCCTCAATTGTTATGATGTACGAATAACTACAAGGGTTCAAAATGTTTTTCTTGTGGCGAAGATTGCTGGACTGTTGACGGTTATCATTGCTGGAATTGTCTATTTACTTCAAGGTACACTTCGGAAGCTTGATGCTGTTGACATTAAAGAATTGACAAGTACTCATTGTGCCAATCAATAATGAATCAACAACTACTTGAAAATAAACGATGACATTTTACTTTTTATGGAGGAATTTAGTGATCGTAATTTAATTATGCTTATATAGGAAACACTGGCAACTTCGAAAATCCGTGGGCAGGAACACAAACAGAGCCGGGGTCAGTTGCTGTGTGTTTCTACAGCGGAATTTTCAGTTATGCAGGTTGGAACTACTTAAATTTCATGACTGAGGAGCTGAAGGATCCTTACAGGAATCTTCCAAGAGCAATTTACATTTCGTTGCCCCTAGTCACAAGTATTTATGTGTTAGCAAATGTGGGGTACTTGGCTGTTATGACCCGACCGGAAATGCTGGCTTCAGATGCAATTGCTGTGGTAGGAAAATGTTTACGGACAAAATCTACTTACATATTTGAATATTATTTGTTATTCAAAATATTTATTTTTTTACATTTTACGGCAGACTTTCGGGAACAAAATCCTTGGCGTTTTTGCTTTTTTGATGCCACTATTTGTTGCCTTGTCTACTTTTGGTGGATTGAGTGTTCACATCATGACTTCTTCAAGGTAATAGCATTAATTAATATTATGTACAAATTAAATATGATTGGTGCTGTTTTTATTGGCATTTACATGTTGAAAATCACATGATTAAAGTATCAATAATCTTTTTCCAGACTTTTATTCACTGGCTCAAGAAACGGGCAGTTCCCGCGTTTCCTGTCCCTGATCTCCACATCGCGGTCCACACCGACCCCAGCGTTGGTGTTCTTATCTATTCTGAGTCTCTTTTACTTGACAACATCGGACATCATCACTCTCATTGAGTACTCAAGTTTTGTTGAGTCAAGTTTCATCATGTTAACGATTTCAGGAATGATCTGGCTCCGGTATAAGAAGCCCAACTTGAATCGTCCAATTAAGGTTCATATTGCAATCCCAATCATCTTTCTCTTGCTATGTGCCTTCTTGGTATTTTTACCCGTCTACGTCCGACCCTTTGAATGTGGTATGGCCGTCCTTATAACTCTCTCGGGGATACCCTTCTATGCTATTTTCAACGGCAACAAATCACCCACACTCAGAAAACTTACCCTGAAGGCTACTCGCCTTGTTCAAAAGATTTTCTTGAGCTTACCAGAACATCATGATTCGGAGCCTGAGGAAATACTGCCCGCCAAGTCATAAGATGTATTTAGACAAAAACTATTTTGTATTTGGTGATCTAGCTTTATTTTTTAAGTTGGGAGCTGAACTCGGTTTTAACTTTAAATGAAACTGTTTTTTGAAGCTGTCTTTTTCTTGACTATGTACTTGCAAAGCTGCAAACATTTAATTTCAGGATCGAATGATAATTTTGCTGTGAGCTTTAATATTGCCAAAATGTAGTTCAAAGTTAAACATAGTTTAGCTGTATTGTTTTCCTCGAATTTCATTCTATTCCCACCAATCATTATATTTCTATCACCGTAGTCAGTTCAAAGACACTATTTATTTGAATCTTAGGAAAGGGAGGAAATTATTTATTTGTACAACTTTTTTAGCAGTTGACAGTTGACCGTATGCTCAATACAATTTAGTGTCGTCAAGATTACAAAGATAGAATCTCTCTGAAATGCATTGATCTGCATATGTATTTTTGTTAACTTTTAGCCATGGGCTTTGTAGTGAATAAAGTACTTCGGCATTTGCTATTTGCTAAAGTTAAATTAAGCTACGAGCTACTTCGGGTGACATTAATTTAGGCTATTGCCGTTAGGTTTCACGAAGTAATTCATTAAACTGAATTTAAAACATTTTGTTTTTGTTTATGTAATTAATTAAATAATCCTGAGGAATAAACTTATGGTTGGTATTGATTCCCTGCCTGTAGAAATAAATAACTAGTAGAGAAGCGCTGTCAGTTGTCAGCCAATTGATTTTATATATGATACGTACATTACGTTACAAGCATAATACATTCGTTGAACTCTTAATAATTACAATGAACTCTCGCTGTAAGGGATACCCTTTCAAGGGATTTTTGGATATACGGGGTTGGAATTTGGAGTTCCAAGTCCCAATTCCCATTTACACAATGTATAAGACTACGCTTATAAGAGACAAATTTCGCGATCCCTTGAATATCCATTATAACGAGAATTTACTATATATCACAATCTCTCGTAAAACATAAATTACATACCATACCCTTGAAGTGCTAAAGCCATCAGCTCAGTTCAATCGGTAAATTGTTTATTGTCTACCCCAAATAAAAATAACAAATTAATAAACGAGAGTCTGTTGCTTTTGCACTCAATCGACACCGGGTACGTTCCCAAAAGTAAAAGTTCCAAAGCACGAGGTACTTTTCAATTAAACAGCAATTCATTGCATTGTTCTGTTTTAAGGTTAAGTAATTATAAATATTAAAAGAATTTTATAATAATTCGTTACTGCTCATCATAGCGGGAATCTCGCATATTTGTTTGTAGACAGTTTCGAGATACCGAGACCAGATAGCCATTTTTATACCTGCCAGAGGGGTAATGTAGTTTTGAGCATGCATCTCTCCCACAATTAGCCAGTACCGACAGTACAAACATTTTTCTTTTCTTTTTCATTTCAGATGTACACATGAAACGACAGTTTTGCTATGAAAAAGTATTGTTGAAAAAGTATTGACATAATAATGTAGGACATCGAGGTCAGGACCAAAATATGAATAAACTTTATTGCTACATTGAACAAATAGGCTAGAGTTTAAAGTTCAACAATTTAATTGACATTCTAATTGCAATTCATAACAGTTTTACCGCTGGCTGCTAGTACAGCCAATATATTTATGTACATATTTTGCGAGCAATCGCTAACATTTTGTAGCATAACTGACATTGAGGTTACAATTTACTAATATTATAACGAAGATAATGTAACCGATTATAGTTGGCGATGGAAAGGATTTTTCAATGAAAGCAATACGATAATATTTACAAAAAAAAACTTAAGATACAGTTTACATTACATATACAGACTAGCTAATAACAATGCTATTACTGATATAAAGTTATGTAATCTATACATTGTATCTTAAAATAACGAACAGTATGTTATAACTTTATTATCTGATCTGGTACATCAGTTCTTGAATATGTTGTTTCACACTACAAAGAAATGCAAGCTGGCTTGCAATCATACACCCTTCAAGATTCTTAGTCAGGAAGAGGGTATAGCCTAGCATTTACGAACGAACGTTAACAAAAATTATTATTCTTCATTCGTTATGCCTATCACTATTGTAATTATGTTTATTTATGCTGCATTAAAATGCATCGAACATTTCCTGGTCGAATAATTACTTTATATAGAATACAAAAGGAGCTATATAGCCAAGGTGGCGTAGTGATAGTAATCAAAAATGATTTGCCTGGGCTTTGTTGGTTACTACGATGAAACTCATCCGAAGATGGAATAGGAAACTTTACTTGTTGTTATAAGCATACGTCCTGCCCAAACATTGAAGAGGGTATTGAGGACTGTTGTGAGCTTGAATTACCGTTACGGTTCGACTGAAGTCATATGTCGATGAAGATACCCTTGTAAAGATCTGGATCCGTTGACATTTTCGCTCGAATGTGATCAATAGTATTCCGGAAATGTTTGTTTATTTGTTCGCTTTCTTCACTTTTTTCTAAATTAGGTACTTCCTCTTTGATTTTTTCAATAAGCTGATTTACTACATTTACCGTAACTTGATCATTGCCTTTCTCCAGAAAATAGAGGTAGTGATTAAGAAGTTCGGTAAGTAACTGGACTTGAACCATCAGATCCATGCATTGAGTAGCTATACGGAAACCCCGTTTTAAACACTCCAACACGCGTTTTCCATCGTTGAACTATATAATAACAAGTTGAATTTTAGTTCAGAAAGAGAGCTAAACATGTACGAAACTAGACAACCAGGAAAAATTAGACGGGAAGAATTTGTGATCAGACTTACAGGTTGTCCTCCTGAGGCGGTGGATTTCCCCGACCAAAACAGATGAGAGCAAGTTCCGACGGCCCGACACTGATCCGGTTTCTTTAAAAGTTTAGCAGCAGCTAGTGGATATTGCTTTCTCAATGGTTCATGATTTTCTTCGCCGAAGCATCCCATTTGTTCAAAAGTTGCAATGATAAGAGTGATGGCAGCTAACTGTGCCTTACTGTCCGAAATTTCATCCTCGTACAGGGAAAATGCCTAGAGCCAGTCAAAAATATTCATGTTAATGAGTGTGGCACTAACTGCTTACCTAAAATTACGTTCAGTATAATGTGATAACACCTATTTCAACTTTCCCTTACTTGCGACATAAATTCGTAGGCCATTGTTTCTTGGTTTTCGGAAGGTAATTTGCTTATAGCCAATGCGCCTTGTAAGAATAACCTTAAAGGCAGCTCCGCTAGTTCGGCTTTGGTTAAAGCAACAATAGTAGAATGGCAAAATTGAAAGATTTTCTGACACTTCTTCTCCCATTTAGAATCCTGAGGTCGGTAATAAATATTTATATTAACATCCCTATGATCCACTCAAACGCATAGTTTACTTCGAAAAAAGCTTATTGTTAGCTACAAACCTCGTCCTTCATTTGATAGTATTTGAATGCTAGTCGATAAGCGGCAAATATAATAGGAGGAAGGGTATAAGAAATCCGTTTATTTCCACCAGCGCCTAAGTGTTTTCGCGCAGTGTTAAGAATTAGATATTGCTCATCAATATCCTCCGATACCAGTAGATGTAAAAACCTGGGAAAAAAATGTTTTTAACTTTTAACACTTTGTAAAATTGCAGCAGATAAAATTTTAGGATTTTATTTTACCGGCCAAGCAGACTTTGTTCCTCTGCAAAGTCCTCAGGATCAGGAATTTCCGCCGGCTGATCAGCTTGGTCCTGAACCAATGCAGATATAAGTCCTAGCATGAACTCAGTCTGTTCATGAGTGCCAATCAAAGTCTCGTTTTCCAGTGCATTATTAATGAGGTAAATTGCCATTGCCTTTCGTCCATCGTAATCCATAAAATCTAGTAGATTTCCATAGTTCTCCAATTTAAGGAGCGTCATTATGTCGTTGTAGTTATCAACAGGAATTTTCAGTAACTTCATTAGTTCTCTGCCTACTGCCTGGGTTTGGCCGATTCGTTCTAAGTTAAACTTATTGAAGATTTCGGTTGTTTTCCCCAAAACTTTATCAACATAGTCCACTCGGTCAGGGTAGCATTTGTTCGCCAAGTTAATCAGAGATACCTGAAGTGCTACAATATCTTCGGAGGGCATATCCGGCTTTGACTGCAAAATTAGGAATTAAACAATAGTTTTCACGCCCGTATATATAATTTCACAAAACACATCTCTACTGTCAACATGATATGAGGCCAATTTTTACCATAATGATTTGTGCGACTTGTTCTGAAAATATATCAAAGAGTTGAAGATCAGTAGAAACAACCCCTCCATCGTCTTTCGTCCTCTGGGTGAACGCAGCTAGCCTGTCAATAAGTGCAATGATAATGTTCTTGACATTGACGGGAGGTTGGAGCTCCGCACAAGCTCTTAAGAAAGAGTGCAGTGTTGTCAAATGAAATTCATCCGGAAAAACTTGAATGATGCACTCCATGAGGTACTCTTGAGCTATTGCATCTCGACAACTCACAACTTGCTCCAAAATGCTGGGTAACACCGACTAAAAAAGAAAAATGACTGGTATTTTCATAATGTTTTCATATTAAATAATTATGAGTCTGCAATTACGATACTTACCTTAGTATATTTCTCGATCTCAATGCATTCCAGCTGTGACAATCGTACTAAATTAGTGCCGACTAAAATTCTCAAATCTTGACGCTCCTTCTCTCGCCTTTCTCGATCTCTTGAGTGACCCTGGTGTTGCATTCGAACCCACAACTTATTCATTTCCCCAAAATTCATAAGTACAAAGTCAATCGAGTCCTGAACAGTTCCTCCACAGCTTGATTCATCACTTTCCGCTGCTTCACCATCAGCTACGTCTGGCAATACATTTCGGGTACACTGAAGTAAATAGTTACGCAGAAAAAGTCCCCTTAACGGATGTTGAACACCTCTGCACATCTCAACCATGTCTTTCAGTACGTCTCGGCACAAAATTGGCTTCGCTTTAATGTAGACCAATCCAACAGTAATGAGCAAATATCTACAACAAAATAATTTGTAAAAAATTGCCACTCGTGAGTAAGAAACAAGTCATAGAAATAGCTTTGCTGACATACAGCCTTGGAACAATATTTCCAGCGTATTGGACTAGCTCATACAAGTCGGGAACCTGTCTTCCTTTTTGAAACTCATCAACCAAATAAATCTCCAAATGTCTCAATTCATCAGTAACAGCCATATCTAAAACAAAATCAAATAATTATTGAAAATTCCACTGTAAAAATTCTTAAATCATTTCATCTTCACATAAGAAAAACTAGCCGCTCACATAATTCGTAGTAACTTTTCGGAGACAACATGGAAGTTCGAAGTTCTCCCAGCATAGTTGAAGCATGCTTCAAACCATCCATTAAGCGATTTTTATCCAGACATCTTTTCATCTGGAAAGCCTGCACCTTCACGATTCCAAGAGCTTCATCAAGCAACTTGTCCTGCTCATCAGGAGGTGAACCCAACTGTGGAGCTGTAGGCTGTAAATAAAACGAAAGTACAAGTAACTAACCGTCCAATAAGCAAATCAAAAGCCAATTACCACGCAAATATCCAGTCTAATACTATCTCCTACAATCACTAAAATGACGAGAAACAACAACACATCTCACCATAGCGAAAGTTCGTCCTCTTCGATTGGTATTTCACAAAACCCAAACCACAGTACACTTCAGTATTTAAAGTCCACTACAGAATTCTTATCCGCCAAGCTATTCAGTAAACCTAAAAAGCACAAAACAAAACACATAAGCAACCAATTACTCGCCTTCATTCAATACTCACCGGTCGTCATTCTTTGAACAATCCTTTGAATTCAACTCCAAACTTCAAAAGTAGCTAATTACATGCACGCACTAGGCTCCGTATCCACCCCTTTTTACTCATATTACGTCTTACACAAAATTTACTCCTCATTTATCAAAACTCCAATCAAAAGTACAGAGCTCTTAATCCCTACAAAAAATTCCATTCACCCGGCAAGGAATAACAAACTACTTTAACAATCACCCCGGAGCTAGACTCCCTAACGGCTGGTCACGAAATGTAACCCAGCTCCTGTGACTTTTTACGCCTTCAATCACAAGATCCTTCCAGTTATGTAATTTGAGATGGTAACTATAAAGACAGATGCTCAATTTAGACAAATCTGTGTCGCCAGTCGGCTCTGTCTCATCTACATGAGTCTACATAATGTAAATCAATTCCAAATAAACTACTTCACTCTTCCCTTCAAGACTTTCCATAACTTCATCCCCTTGACTCCACAAACACTCCCATCTCAGAGGGCACATAAAAAAATGAAATATTCCAAAAACAAAACATTCCAAAAAGCCAACCCAATTCCCCCCAAATTCCCAACCTGGCTACAAATAATTCCTAAAAATCTCAAAAACATTCCCAACCTCAACTCCCTCCCAAACTCCTCCAAATAACTGAACTCACTGAACTAAAAACCACTCTCCCGTCTCAAAAGCTGTCAACCTTCCAAAACAATTTTGCTGTCTATCTTGATGACGATTTCATTCGTTACTTATGTACGTATCACCACACTCCAGCAAAATAATTTGCCCTGCCTCAAATCTACTAATTACTACTGTCCACATCATACCCAACAACTTTTTTAAAAAAATATCATTTGTCATGTGTCAAAACTTTTCCCTTCACAAGATTACAATCTCTATATTTATGAACACAATCAAAGTACAACAACCGCACAGCCTGTATCATATCTATATTTATATATATATATATATGTACAAAACTCACTCCAGATTTTGATCCCCTGGAATCCCTCAAACTATTTCGTTAAAAGACACTGCACAATTGAACCAACACCTGACAAATTGTCCCTCTTCGAACAAACTCGGGAATAATGCCTCTAGAGTCGGTCAAGGAATCCCTTCATAATTCAAGACAAAATAAATTAAATTCACGAGAAGTTGATGAAGGTGTGGAGGAGTCCGCAGTCACAGAAAACTCTACTACTACATATAATTACTACACGTCTGAAACCCACACTGACAATATACCGTGTACATAAGGAAACCTTTAAGGATTGCAGTTCGTACTGAAGCGCTCGAGTCATCCCAGTCAGCAGTTTATTGCATGCTCATAACATATATAATAAGCATCCAGGGCTTTTTAACCTATACGTACTTATGCATAAGCGGTGAAAGCTCTACTGCTTGGCTCCTAGTCTATGAGGGGATATCCGTACAAATATTCTTCATAGTCTCCATTCAATTCACACTATGTGATTGAATGTGATCTTCATTCAAGTCTCGTCCGTTCCTCTTTCATCTACAAGTTCAAACTTGAATTTCCAGACGGCGTGGAATGCGGTTCAACATGCATGTTGGCATTTTTAACGGTTATTGTTTATTTCCAGCATTTTGTGCCGACGCTTCGTAGATTTATTATTTCGGCTAAAACTAAATTAGCTAAATAAGCTATTAAAAAAGATAACTACTAAAACTGTATTCAGTTGTTTTTTTCTATATACTGATTGTAAGTAATCTCGGGAATGTTTTGGCTAAACACTGCTTTGAATTTCCTTGAAAAAGAATTTAGGACAGCTCATGATTTTTCCGTGTATGTAATTGTAATTTTCTCTGTGGTATTAAATTATAATTATATTATTTTCATCGCAGGTATGATCAGCGGTGTGTCTACCCCGGAATCTGAAGGACCTTCTTACAAGTAATTTCTACTTTTAATCCAGTCTGCTACGTCCAGGTAAAGAAACCATGAATTCAAATTTTTGCACTTACTACCTTGGATTCTTTTTTAGTTTATTATGCATACTGTTTGTGTGTGTTGTGTACGTTTGTTGTTACCCGCTGAATAAAAATCTGTGATAATTCTCGGCCCTGAAGTATACAAGAAGGAAATATGCTCATAATTTTGTAGTAATTTCACGAGACGTTTCGTTGATGTAACTATCTATTATTTGTGTCACACTCACAAACAGTGGTAATGATGTTTGTATACATTTCATCATGTTGAGTTACTGTTATATCTCTTTTGTACTTACACAGGAACATTTTGGCTACAGTTCCGGTGTGAATCGGTTTAAAGTCGACTGGCCCACTCCGAATCGAATTTTTGGGGACAGCTCGCATCGGAGGCAGCAAGATTTTAGGCCCAGGGTAAAATACAATTTACCAAGGCCCTTAAGTTTACTGCAGGAATACCCGCATATCTGTTCTGAGGCCTAGGGCCAGGGTAAACATTTGTTTTTCAATTTTCCGTTCGTTCTCAAAAATTAATTGCTCTAATTAATACAAACAAGTTTAGAGAGTAAGGAGAAAACTGACTTTCTTGTTCGTGTATTTTTAATCAGTTCATAACCACATTTGCCTTTGGAAAGTTCTTGTTCGGGAAACATTGAATTTTGCTGAGACCTCTGTTTTCTTACCTCAGGTAATTCGACCGGAAAATATGATTTATATTATTAATTTAAAATGAACATGTGCGATAAGATTTAATTAATTTATGGAATTGTATCAACGATAAGAATTGTTAACAAACAAATTGGGCATAAGATGAGTGGGGATGTTTTCCAAGTGCTTTTCGCTGACGCGAATTATTAAAGGCCAGTGTAAAATAAAATTTATGAAGGCGGTCATATTTAGTGTGGAAGGGCCACCTGTCGGTTCTGAGGCCTAGGACCAGGGTGAAAAATACCATTAGTCAAATTTTGATATTTTAAGTAGTACATAATATTTGTCTTGTAAGGGATGCTCATGAGACTTTCATTTCCTCCCTAATGTTCCCTAATAGAAGTAGTGGGAAAGGTAAAGTACCACTACCTCGTATTAGTAATATGCATTATTAATGAGAAATAAATAACATCCCCCATCCAGGGGTAGGATTTTCTCAAATGGAAGGGATTTATTTGCACAAACAGGGATTTGTAAAATCGTTGACCTTTTTTGGCAGGGATTTTCAATTTTGTTGACGGGTTTCAGGGAAATTTGTTAATCAAACAGGGATTTTTGGCTTGATTGTCCAAATTTGGCAGGGATTCCACGTCTTGTAACGGATTTTTTTTTGCCAACAGGGATTTTGAAAATCGTTGGCTTTTTTTTTAGCAGGGATTTTTGAAATCGTTGAGGACCTACCAGCAGGGAAATTCAGAAATTATCTTCCAGGGAGATTTACGATAATCCGACCCCTGCCCCCAGCAGTGAGTTCTATGTCTGGGTAAAAATAGAATAGAAAATAGGCTCTAAATATGTCAGACTGACTAATGTAATTTTCTAATGGTAAATGCTCATATACGTGACAAATATGCTTAAAGGGACTGAATGTTAAATGTCTATTTTATTTTATTTTAGTTCATTAGTATGGACAGGGAAAGCTTAATGATGAGGGTACAAGCTTTGACGTCTGGACTCAATGAGATTGTCGCTTCATTAGGAAACTCAGAGTCTTCAAGCTCGGGAAGGATTAATGCCGGAAACTCAAATTCTTACCGTTCTAACGAAGCAAATAATAGCTTCAGTGATGCAAATCGCCAAGCAAGTCTCTCCACAGACAATGAGTTGAGACAAAGATTTGCTCCATATTCTAGCAGTAGCCCATCTGGTAAATAAAATATTTTCAATTACGCCGAAATATTAAAACCAATATTTGACTAAACATTTAATAATTTAGTTGCAGGAACGTCGATGGGTTTGTTGCAGACGATTCGGTCACATGGAAATGTTAATGCAGGACAGCTCAGAAGTGTTACGTCACATCGATCGAGGCGAAATTTCGGTTGGAGTCCAAAAACTGATCCTGGATTCTCACGCAGAATTGTGTTTCTAGGCGATAAATTTGAATTGACAGCCCCAGGATCAGCTCGGATCGGCGAGCTGGAAGAGGGAGGATTGAAGGAAGACGTGGTTCTTTCCAGTAAGGCGTTAATACAAAAACCTCAAATTTCTGTGCCATTTCATATGATTTTTTTTTTAATTTCAGCACGCAACAGTACTGGTGCGGAGTTGTACAATGCTATTTCAGAACTCTTTACGCAATCAAATGGTAAGAAATTCCCGGATTTAGTTTTAAATTGGACAATTGGTTATGTTCGCGGAAGAGGAAATCTCAAGATTACTTATTTTGACTCCTGTCCATCACCAATGAAGATAATCGGACTTAAGATCTCATGCCTATATGCTCGTCCGGATCGAAATTTGGTTCCAATTGATCATGTAATTATTAATTTTCATAGGCGACTGTCACGTATACTATAAGTGTTTATATATTATATAAGTGTTTTTGGTATTATTAATATAGGAGCTGCAGACATTAGTAGAAAATTCGGATGATGAGTTTCAAAATAATATTGACCCTGTTGTGATATCCTCATCTGCTCATATTACTCATTCGGACAGTGCTGATTACACAGGTGAGTCTAGAGTAATATCATGCAGAATATTGGGAGTCATTATACATAAAACGTTTAAAAATACGTTAATACATTAAAACTTATTCCCAATATTGTTTTTAAAAAGTTTTATTCCCAATAGGTTTGACGCATGAAGCCTTTCAAGCTCGAATTAGACAAAACAATTTGGGCACTCAAATAATCCAGGTTTCACAGATTACTGATGTGCACATTTCATTGGAGTCTGAACTAAGAAAATTCAGGACTGGAGAAATATGCCCACACATGCTACCTCGAATCCGAATGTCAGAAGTGGATAGTATGTCATCTTAAATATGTCTGTGTATATTTCTAGTCTGTATCTTATTAACCGGTAATCAACTTACGTTTGATTTTAGCCATTGATGCTGGAGGACCACTTCGCGCATATATTTGGACTTTATTGAAGAAATCATTAATATCTAATGTTTTCAATGGAGTCCCAATTTTTGAAGGTGAAATGAATCATCTTGTTCCTGTTCGCGATGTTTGTTTGTTGAATGATGAGGTTTTCTACGCTCTTGGCAAATTTCTTGGATTTAGCATCCTCAATGCCAGTGTCGGGTTTTTTGGCATAAGCCCCATTGTTACAAATTTTCTGGTCTCAGAAACGGATGACTCGTTCCAGGAAAGTATTACGGAGTTTGATATTCCCTACTCAGAATTCCGTGTAGCCGTAAATAAGGTCGGTTAGCTTTTTTTGTTTTAATCGCAAAAACTGGGGATGCTTAACATGTTATTTTTTTGCATTCAGTTGGAGCACTGCTTTTTTAACGGAAACGCAGCCCTGCTTGGAAATGTTCAAAGTGAAGTGCGGGATGTGCTTCTAGACTCAGGGTGGACGTATCAGTTACGGATGGAAAACGTTATGGCTGCTGTTAAGCATTTAAAAATGTACTCGGTTGTCACAATTCGCAAAGAGGAGTTAATGCAAATGAAAATGGGATTTCAGAGTACCGATGTGTCAAGATGGCTGTCTTGCAACCGCTCCCTGGTTTCTCAATTTTTCAAAGATGCATCGTGTATTAAGCCATCCGTTGCAGACATTATTACTGCTTTTGGGGTTATTGATGTCTGCGTTGTTCGCTCATTTAATCATTTGTGCAACTACTTACAGAGAATTTCTACAGGTGCCACGAATATTACTTTGCTTTCATTCACCAAACTTTTTAATAATTATTCATAAAAATTCTTTAAATTGCGTTAATGTTATTACATGTGCCAATTGTATGTAAATTGTTTCAGATGACCCAAAAATTGCAGATTTCATTCAAGCTATAACAGGATCAGTAATTCTAGGAAATCACAAACTAATATTCCAAGAAGACTCAACAATCACAGAATTTCGTATCGATACATGCGAGTGTAGTCTACGTGTCATTCCGTATCTTTCACAAGAACAGTTTTATAACAAAATGGACACATTGATGACGAACTCCACCTTTGGATTTTCAAAAGCTTAGAAATCGGGCTTATTTTTGTTATGAATCGTGATTAATCGTCCATTATTAGCCCATAAGTACTAAATTACGTTGTTGTCTCAATTTAAGATTTTAATAATCGCGTTTGAAATCCATTGGGGAACAAATTTTTATTCATATTGTGATTTTATTGTTTCCCTGAAACTACTTTGTCCTTAACCTAGTTTCATACTTGAGTTGCTTTTATATCATGTATGGCCTTTCACGTTAAAATTGTGATTATACATAAGTGGGTAAGTTTTTATTTGCTAAGTTTTTCTGCAGGGATGAAAAATACACAGGTACACAGTGTTACTGTTATCTATAGTTTCCAAATCATGAAATATAATTTTTCAATAAATCATTGCCATGCATTATTATTATTGTCCACCACTTTTTAAGGCTTAAGGTTAAAGGGGATCGCATTAGATTTCCATCCAACTGTAATGATCAATTTATTTGTGTCAACTAACAATAAAGCTTATTGGTGTACCTAAATTACTACTAACTGAACCCGCAACCCATACACCAAAATTACTTTACGTTTATTCCAAACATATGACAAAAACGAAAGGAGAACTCATAAGTCATGTTTCCCTTCCCGCAAAACTTTTCCCGTATCATAGTCCAGCAATTTCCAGTTCTATATACACAATTAATACAACGCCCCAACAATATTTACCCCCTCGGTGGAAATATTTTTAAATCAACTTTCCCAAGACCGACGGATTCAAAATTAGCCCTTTGAAAAACGTCCAAAAAAACTTCCCACAAGCGACTTACACGCAATTAATTTTACGAATGCCTCCCCATCCACCACCACCGCTATACTTAGATTCTAAATCCTTCCAAAATATCCTCAGCATGCGAAGGCATCTTCTTCACTCCTTTGAAGTCCTAAAGTTGATGTTGATCAACTTTGAGCAGACAAGGACAATTGAAAATGTGTTGTTAGATTTTTTGTATGACCAAGAAGAACAATTAAATTACTACCGCAGCATGGCTCACAATAGAACCAGAGACTCCAGCTCTAGTTCAGCACATAATTCTGTAAATATCTCTGGAGCCCGAGTAGGTGCAGGAGGTGATTATGACAATACCAGTAGTTTTCATCAACACCATGATATGTCGATTTTTAGGTGTTTTACCTGCAAAAGGGTTGTTTAAATGCATTGCTATGGTATTTCTTGCTATGAAGGCTGAATAGGAAGGAAGGCTGATTTTGTTTGAAGGCCGAAGGCTGGAGGCATTAAATCAATAAGTTAAGTAAGGGTGAAGGAAGGCAAAATATTTTGAAGGCTTCCTTAAATAGAAGGATGAAGGAATGCATTTTTTCAAAAAATTGCCTTCGAAGGTATGAAGGAAGGCAATTTCATTTGGACATCTCTGTGCTATCCATCAACTTCCCAATTATTAGTTTTTTTATTTTGAAGGAACCCACCCCGGATTTCAATGAGAGTGGAGTCCAGCTTAAGACCGAACAACGAAGTTTCCTGTCATTTAGTTTCCCATCAAAGCTGTACAGTCCGTCTACAATTTCCCGGAACTGACCGCAGACCAATCTGAATCTCAGCAGTGTGGCTTCATCCAAGTTCTTTAAAATTCTGGACCTTACCTGTTTTATTTATAGAAACTATTCTAATTCCAAAGATAAATTTGAAATGAAAGATATCCGACTTATGTACACATGTTTCTTAGCCATTAGTTTTGAAATAAATCAGAACATACGATGGGAAGTTTTCTCACTATGCCCCGAACCAATGAACTTCCCAATGAAATATCCCAATGCAAGAGACATTATTCGAAGACATCGGGTTTGCCTGTAGAAGCCATGTGTTGGGCCCCGGATGGAGGAATGATTATATTTGCTAGTGACTCTTATTTGTACACCATTTTAGTTCTGGCATGTGAGGAGGACTTTGTAGACGTTGAGAATGCTAGATCGGCTATTCCAGTATTTGATTTGAGGACTATTCAGGCTTTGCAGGAAGGAACTGGATACACCTTTAAGTAAATATTCAATGACAAATGTTATTGGTGGTACTAATTATAAGGCTTTAACTGATGTCAAACGTTATTCTCTCTTTAAATTTTTTTCAGTTTTCTCACTATGCCCCGAACCAATGAACTTCCCAATGAAATATCCCAATGCAAGAGACGAAGAGACTTTATTCTTACGACTCTCTTAAACTCCTGTTATCTCGAAATGATTATAACGTCACTCATTTTTCATTGCATAATTTTTATTACAAAAATTATATTGAAAGGGTACATCATTTTGAAATATTTAAATCCTTCCATAACATGGAAAACTGCAATCCTCCCAATCAGAGTAACACGAGTCGTATTTCATGTTTGACATGACCAAAGGCTGCTCTGCTGAATCATAACTGTATCAGGGTCTTATTGTTAGTTGGAAGTAAACAGTGGATTTTTGAGACTTCAGAACACCCGGAAACAAACAACTAGCTGTCTGTCAAACCATCAATTTAAAAATAAACCACACTTACCACAACTTAAGCACAAACACTGAATCATTAAGCAACATACTCACATACTTACACGCTTTTAATGGGGAATCAGCCTATATCCTTACAGCTAATAATAAATTACTATTAAATAGGATAATTAATTCTGTAGGAAATAAAATGGAAAATCGATCAACCTTACACTAAATCGTAACTTGTTGATAAACGGCTCTGGGAATAACATTTGTTGAATTTCACTACGATTGGAGTTTTTGCTTATTTTATTTTCAGGATGAACAAGACCGTCCCGATTGATTAGGATTCTGGGGCACAGTGAGATGCAATGCGAGTATGTACCTACTGAAAACTTATTGTATGCTTCAGTCTTTAGTCTTATGAACCCATAATGTTCCAAAAACTGTGTTTGGATGTTAATATAAACACTTATTATTCACCCGAAGTGTCCATGTCCTAAAATTATTAAAGCCTGCTTTGGAGAACCACTTATGTAATTTATAAATTGTGACAGTAAGAAATTGTTACAAGGCAAAGCCTTTGACAATATTCTACCACTATCATCATGCTAATTCCACGTTTGTGCATAATGATATGCATAACGTAAATGCATAATGTAAACAATGCACAATGAAAATTTATTAATTAAATTGTACGCTTTCATAATTTTGAAAAAAGGAAAGCGGATGGACTCCTATGACCAATCAGATGTTCTCTCATCGTCAGCAGGAGTTTCGGGACCGTGATCTCTCAGCATTAATTGCTCATCAAAGATCCTGGCTCCCCCAGCCCTCCCTCATGCAGTAAATTTGAACCCATTCAACAATCAGTGTGTCTGAGGAGATGGATGGTTATTTAATTCATATGATGTTTTTTTCTGTCTCTGATTGTAAATTCCTGGGAAGTGCATTAGCTAAACTTGTAGGTGAAATTTAAAATTATGAAATTGTTTTTAGTACAACGACTATATTTATTTCAAGAACATATGATGGTATACAGCTTATTTTAATTATTCCTTTCATCAATGCTTTTCCCACAGATCTTCAGAGGAGTTTCTGGCTCAGACCATCTTGAGCAGGTAAAGCCCTCAAGAGGCATCGTTTGGATTTATGCATGCTGTACATATGTATAGCTAGTACGTAAATAAATGTGCATGCCTCGGACAGTTAGCGTAGTCAAATTTTGGTGGCATGTGGTGTAGCTGGTATATTATATTCCCATTTGTGTTTATTCACATTGTGTTGATTACTAAGTAATAATTGAAAAGAGGCCGATTCTTCCATTCAGAATGAAAATGTTTGTAAGGTCCGATTCAAAACCATTAGATTTGAAGTCCTCCTGAAAAACAACTTTCTCAGATACAAACGATAGACAAATACATAACTTTTGTAAGATCAAATTAACAAATTTTCACCAAAATTAAAATTAACAGTGGGTATCAACAGCTCGAAGACATTCTATGAAAATGTCGATTCCGTTGTTTTCTGAATCTTTTAGAACGTCTATACAAGACAGGTTTTGCTGTTGTTGAACAGTTAAATCAGGATATCTGATTTGTGGATTCCTAATAGGGTTATCTTCATTTTCAAACATTAATAAATCCTCATCTTGATCACTCACAGTACAAACTTCAAGAATTTCGTCCTGCAAATAAGTACGACTGATTTTAAAAGATACAGTGCGGTTCATCTTGCACAATTCAGAAAAAACTTGCAGTAGAAAGTACGTTTACAATTGGTAAATGAACTTACGTTATTCATCAACAATTCCTCCGAATTCGGGGCAACGTGCAAGTATAGAAGCTGCTGGGGTGTGCATGAATTTTCTGTCGAAATTGGATGTGAGTTCCAGCCTACTCGGAAATCTTCCATAGAAGCCTGTATTCTAGGGATAAATACGTGATGTAAAACTAGCATGTGCAAATTATCATCGATGTCTAACATGCCCGCTGCCTCCATTTCGAAGAAGGTTTCGTAGTAATAACCACTAGCCCTGTACACGTCCCGCCAGAACCTTTCAATACTATAAACAAGTTACAACAAATACAATGATAAAAACATATTTTAAACATTTTTTACGATTATTTTAAAATGCATTGTGTAGTTTATCACCGCTGGTTATGAACTGATCTTCCTGTTAGATGGCTTCCACGATTAACACCACGAGTCTCAATCATAAATCTAGCCACCAGAACATTTTCTCCGCCTTTATCAGATCTGCAGAAAACCAAACCGCAAATATAAATGATAAATGTATAATATTTTCTGCTCAGTTAATAAATTTATTACCTG
Source organism: Allacma fusca (assembly GCA_947179485.1). Taxonomy (NCBI): domain Eukaryota; kingdom Metazoa; phylum Arthropoda; class Collembola; order Symphypleona; family Sminthuridae; genus Allacma; species Allacma fusca. The sequence continues at coordinate 18,743,028 of OX359249.1, read as the reverse complement.
GTCCGGGATGGAATGCAGTTGTTACGAACTCCTTTCATAAATGACTCCATTGTAGAAATTGCAAGGTTGTTATTGCCCACATCCAGATAAATGCAAAACCGTGATTTTCCATCAATGCATCCTCGTATTACCACTTTGTAACTAAATAATGTAAACTTCATCAATATCAAATCGATTTACAACTTACTATCGCACTGGTTTGATTCTTAATATTTTCTCACCGTATAAGTTTCATATTTGTATCTAGGTGCCATAATGAGTGTGAGTACTTAACGAAATATGATCTTCTCTTGACGGCTCTATTTTGTAACAATCGCTCATGCACACCCCATGGATCTACCACTCGCATAGCCTCTCGTAACCTGCATTCAGTAACACGAATTTTGTACGCATTCCAAAGCATTCCTTTCATCAGTTTATAACCGGTATTAGGTTGTTTCTTCAAAATTGTGGCTAAAACCTGCTGAAGCTCTTGATCGGTAATGACAGTATACGTTGATGAGACCTGTACATATAAATATACAGCATTACACAGTGTATCATATTGACATATTATAGCTTAAAATTATGAAAACGCAACATTGGCTTTCACTTGAAATTAGCAATATCATTACTTGCTTACGGATAGGTTACTATCTTTCATTCGATTTCTGAGAGTTGAAACGGATATTCTGAAGATGGAGGCTATTTTTGGCACAGAAAATTTCATCCACAAGAGCTCTTCAACAGCGTCGATGGGTACTCTCGCTCGGGGCCTTCCAACTTTTGAAGAGGCCAGCTTAAACCAATGTTTAATTGTTTGTATTAATTCTTCAAGTACTTGATTCAGCTGATAAAATATATCGGAGTGCTCTCCATCGTCAGCAACTTCAACAGCACTTAGCAAGCTTTGGCAATCCAGCTCTAAACGATCAAAATGATGTTCTGACGGATTCTGAAGAAACTGAGTACATTCTGATGAGAAAGAGAGCAATGGTCGAATGATTGTTCCATACAACACATAAGATTCTTGAACAGTTTCGTTGTCCATTATTAACGAGGCGTCTCTGTAATTAGTATTTATTATACATTTAAAAATGTTTTTAATCAATTCATTTTGAACATAAATTCACGATCAACTAATGCAATATATTACACAATTTTTGGAGTACCCTGTCAACTTTATCTCTAGGAACAGATTTTGTTATTACAAAAGCTTTACGACATTTACCAGCAAAACTACCAAAGTTCCCAATAACTGCAGTGTTTATATTGCAACTTTGAAGGTTTGGACGAGGGCTCAGAATTTTCTGGTTGACACCACTGGGTCAGCTTAAATTTAATATTACATAAACTTGAGAAATTGATCAGATATTTATTAATTACTTCTCTGTGGGAAGATTACAGGAAGCACTAACAGAATAAAACTTACAAGTATTTATTTCCCTGCTACTCATTCTCAATTGTGCTAGTGGCTCTAGTAATAATAAACTTATTAAATTATTATTTCCCTCCATATTTCAGACAGCCGCTAAAAATGTTCAGCCCATGCGTAATGAAATGAAATCGTGATGAAGTGGTGCCTCATTCGTGACCTGAGATGAAGTGATGCAGTGAAACTGAATCACACAGAGTGAAACTGAATCACATAGAGTGATCAATTGTTGCATTGTTCTCCCCCCATACTAGTCTGCCTGTAGCAGCCGTGGCTCTCACCTCTCACTACTAGTTATTATGGGTCTGTCCCATGGAACTTTTTTTTCGTGTCTCTATATAATTTATATATAATATTTTATAATTCCATGCACTATATCTTTCCTTTTTTTTAAATACTAGTATGTTACCAGGTCTTGCACAAGTCTGGATTTAATCTATGAGCATCCTGTGTGTTGGAATGGTAGTAATAAATAATTTAACTTGGATATAAATGGAAGTATAGGAACTTATGCCTGGATTCATTCAGATTGACCGGATTGTCGTCGTTAAGTGCTACCATCTGGTACACTTGAGAGCGGCCTAATAAATGCAGAGCCGCCTGTCAAATCCAATTATTATGCAATAGTGGTTTTTAACTTGTAAATATAGTCTTTGGAGACTGGAGTGGATGTGGATGCTGTGGCCTTGCTCTCGTAGAATTTTGTATGTTGGAAGGGATTTTGGATGTGGGAAGAGGAAATGGGATAGTTTTGATTATTTACTGGAGAATTTATTTGGGGCTTGCAACGTTGCAACTTTGCAACTTGCAGCAATTGATTGTAGGCATTATTTACAGGGGTATTTATTTGGGGTTTGGAACAATTAATTGTGCAGGTGGATATGAGGCAGAGGAGGCATATTGAGAATTTAGGTGTCTTGTAAATGTCAACGATTATGCTGTTGGGAGGGGAGATTGGACATTTTGTTGGGATTTCCTGGCGTGACAAAAAGTTACGAATCTTGGAATGAAAAATGTTACGAATCTTGGAATGAGTTGGAATGAAAAAAAGTTGCGAATCTTGGAATGAATTGGAATGAAAAAAAGTTGCGAGTCTTGGAATGAATTGGAATGAAGGATGAAAACAAAATTTGAAAGTGTATGAATTAATTTCAGAGTCGGGGCCCATAATGCCGGGACAGGATTAAGTTAGGATTGCATTTGATTTAAGTTATTGTTGAGCGAAATTCTCTAGAAGGTACAGTATAGACAAATTTGAAGTCACAACTTATTTTACTCAAGTTGGAACGTCATGTGCTTCTATCCAAGTTGATCATTTCCATTTGTCCGCATTTTTTATTTGTACCTTAGGCTGAATTTCTTGGCTGTATGTTCAAAATTGTTAACATTGCATCCAATCCAAGAGGGAGCTAAGAAGAAAGTAAAATTAATTTCCTTCAAACGTGCCTATTTCGTTTCTGGACCCACGTACTTAGATTTGAACACAGTTTTGTACAAAAACTAAGCTAATTTGTATTTTTGATGGAATCTCGCTGGTGTGACTTCCTAGGCTGTTAGGGAGGAGAGATTGTTTTCTCGGCGTCATTCCCTTCCCTTGAAATTGAAGTTTTGATATGTAATGATTGCATCTGAGTTACTTAAATAGTGGAAATACTTTGTGCATCTGCTCTGACTTTTATTTCAATATCTGTCTACATCTAATGGCACATAATAAAAAGCATGGTATAAAAGGAGTTTTTCCCATTTTAGTTGTTTGTTTAACGAGCTCAAATCAGTCTTGCCTGCATTTAGGAGGGACGATCGTCGGTCGCGAGAAAGGATGTTAGCGTCTGATAAGAATTGAAAATAGGAATTAATAAGGTCGAAAGCCCCATTTCGGAACTTGGTTCACCTTACATGAAACTAATAAAACAAGCGTGACACCCGGCATTCAATTTAGTAATGGGTGTATTAAAGGGGCGTGTATCAGGTATGCTGTGCGATTTCTTTTAGGGTACAGTGAATTTTTGCAAGAGCAATAACATTGCATAGTGAAAGCTCATGTGCATGAACTTTGGGAATTGTAGCATGCGACATCCTCGTTGGGTAACTTTCTCCGTATATTCAATTCCTTTCTTCTTGAGATACGAATTCAGTTCTACAAAATAAAGACACTTGGAATGCGGCCTTCCCGGAGAAATGATGCGTGGAAATATTTCACTAAAAATATTGAGGGAGGGATTTACACTGTTTATATTTACAAATAATAATGTTACAAGTGTAGCACCACAATCACAACATCTAGCATTACATTTGATTGGTCATCATTCTTTGCCATATTGTACTCACTCATTGTCAGTGGGTTGGAACATATATTTATATACATTTAAAATAAACAGTGCCATTTTTATGTCATCTTCCTTTTTGGCATACCATATGGTTTGCATCTCCATGCCTATAAGCTTAAGCAAAATTGGTTTTCAGAGGAAAGAAATAAAGGTGAAATAATGTTTACGCTGGTGTCAAAAATGTATAGATTATGAATGCATTACTATGCGTATTCATATCTACGGTTGGCATTAATAGTTGATATGAAACTAATAAAAGCGCATTACATTATTCGATGACGAAATGAAACATTTCAATAATGATAAAACCATCGTGTTAGGCAATAGCTCGTATTTCCTGCCCCCCCCCGTATCTGTAATCAATTCACTTAATCACACGTTCCACTCACTTCATTGTTTACAGTATACAAATGAAACTAAGCTTTTTGTTCCCTTTTGGCTCGTTATTAGTCCAGTTGCCTACGTAAAAAATGTGATCACGAGACGGTCAATTACCTTTTGTATTCAAGTAATCAATCTTACTAATCCGACCGTTGTGATAGGGAACGTATGACAATGACTCCGCAAGTATATGAGCAAATCACCAAAGAGCTGTTGCACTGGGGAAAATAATTCTTTAAGAATTAATGAGAGTTTACGTATTGGGAGTTTGGAAATGATTATTTCATGAAGTAGAAGTCGAAGAAATTGTTTTAATTTTTTAGGGTAGAATGCTAATTGCATTTAATTCTACATGGGTAATTTAACAAACAGTTTACGTTTTGCCATTTATACGCCGCCATTTTTCAAAATAGTTAATAACCAATAAAAGTAAAAACTCATTCATATCTAACAGGACAAAGTTTAGTAGAATTTTTTGGAATTATAAGCAAATTCGGGGAGTTAGAGGCACTTGAACAAAATAAATTAATGTAAAGAAATGTGGCTGATATATTATTGGAAATGGTTCTCTCCGTAGAATTTAGCTATGTACATATGGATACTCATTTTTATACCACTTGGCTTCGTACATAAAAAAGTGATCATAAGCCGAGGGTCCCAATCGTTCATACGGATGGCTTGATTGCTGATAGCTAATCCTGGTAATTACAAGTTACCTGGTAATTATACTCCGTCTGTTAATCCAGGTTTACATGGTTGTGAAGCTGGTATGAATACAATTATTGCTTGCTAATTTATAGTAAATTTTAGCCCTGACGAACATTATTAGCATTGTATAGATGTGACTTATGCTTCTAAATGGCCAACCTCAAGATGACGACTAGAGACTGTCATGTATCCATAATAACCGGTGGAATGACGCTGACTGTAGATATACTGATACCTTCCTAATTATTATCAATGTCTACAGCTATCAAGACTTATCTATTTTGGTGTCTCCACTTTTTATCAAATATCCATGTAAATATGCAATCAATTCATAGAGTTAATCTTGTTGTACCACCTAACGATAAATACTGTGGAGATGAATCCCTCGCGGAAGCTACTATGTACATATATAGAAATAAGTACTTAGGTAAATGTGAGCAAAGATAATGTATGACTGCGGTAGGCTGTAAATGCTAACATTCCGATGATAGAGTTTAATTCAACAAGTGGCTTCATAATAACTTTTTCCTGATCACCTGTGACTTTTTTTTACCACAATTTTTTTGGACAGTAATGTTGTGTTCCATAACGCTATACCCGCTTCTTATTAGTTGGCGTTTAAGCTTGACATTATTAAATCCGATAGTATTTTGTGCCCCTAATTTTGTCTGCCTGGCAGAACCAATCTGAAACACCTCTACATACTTACCGGTTAAAAAAACAAGTTCAACATGTTAGATATTAATCATTTCGGGGCATGGGATTACGTGGTTGTTGGAGCAACATTACTGTTGTCACTTTTAATCGGAGTATACTATGCTGTTGTGGGGAACAAGACGAATGAAGACTTACTAACCGGAGAGAGGAAAATGAATGTCTTCGCTATTTCCGCCTCCATGTTAGTAACCTATCTGTCGGCAATTACCGTCCTAGGTACTCCAAGCTTCAATCTTTTGACATTAGTCACATGTTATTAAGTTTTACATGCCAATGCATGATTGTTTTGACGGTGAGCTACCGGAATTTACAACAACTGTGTATACACAGGTTACCCGGCGGAAATATACGCGAATGGAATACAAATTTTCACGAGTACACTGTTGTCATTCATATTTGTTCCGCTAAGTTGCTACATGTTTATTTCCGTTTTTTATGGAATGCAATTAACCAGTGTCTATGAAGTAAGTGAATTGACAAATTAAATATTCATAGAGCTTAAACGACCCTCAATCGTATAAATGTATGTATAGTTATTCAATTCTGGATGGGTGTCTTATTCTGAGGTGGTGAAAATATGTACATGTATTTATTTTTCCAGTATTTGGAGCTACGTTTCGATACAATGATGGTGAGGTGGTGTGCTTCCGTCTCTTTTATATTGCAGGTAAATTCTTTAACTATGTAGACATAAATTAATAACACTACATCCAAAAATCCATGTTTAACATTACATCCCATCGTATATTAGGGAAAATTCATTGGATATGCTGTCTAAAATATACCTAGATACTTTCTTCAAGCTATTTCTTTTTTTTTCTTGCTATGCATTTTTAGGTTTAAAATATATTTAGAAAATAGTAACACCTCCTTGAGTACACCACTAGTAATTAATTAGTTAGTAATTAAGGCTCAATGCAAAACAGCTCCTTGGAAAAATTATTATTAAATTATTGAAATAACAGTCTAGTCTTACTTCCAGAGATTCTAGCTTGAGTTTACACGCAATAAATAATAATACTGGATCCACTGAGAAAAACTCATATATAAACTTGCTTTTTTTTCCAGGGATTGGTTATTACTGGAGTTGTTCTGTATGCACCGTCGATTGCTTTGGAAAGAATCTTAGGTTTACCCATCTGGGCGAGCATTGGTATTACATTGAAATATATTAAACTATGCTTAGAAATTCCACAATCCTTTGAATTATTATCCTTAAAGTCTCACCAATAATGCTATGTGGTAACGAATTTAATGTTTAATAATCAACAAGTATTGAAAACACTGGAGATAGGAAGTGTTTCTTTGGCAACAAAATCCCTGTAAATAGTTGCATATTCAGTAATTTAGTTGAAATTGTATAGCTAGCTAGGTTGCTACCTTGAAATAATTTGAGAAACAACTTAAAAATCTTTTGAGTCTGATTTTATAGATTGCACATCGCCTCCTATCCCATGATGTGTGTTCATTTAGGCTGCGATTACAAGTGTAAACACGAAGACCCATGTGTGACGGTCGCTTTACTCGCGTCTTGTAAACACTGAGACTGTTTACAATACGTGAGGGATTTACGTGTTTACAATTGTAATGTTTCACATTTGCAAACACAAGAGTCAATTCCATTTACAAAAGGTAAATATTGGGAACTATAAGGATACTTGTGTTTTGAGTTGTGAACGTACAGAGATCTGAAGGAAACGGGTTTCTTTTGTACACGTTATTATGTACAAGACGTGTAAAAATAATGATTACAATTTCTTATATTTATAGTTCATGTTGATGGAACTCTTTGCCTTTCCATTCCTAGTACTTACTTGGACCCTCCGAATTTCCTCATTCCATTCGCTATATATAATAAAAATACATCTGAAAAAAAAACATACTTAAATATTGGTAACAAAGAAGCACTGTATTCTCAAGCTAATAATTAATGTATGTTATGGATGATTACAGTTGGAATCGGGATTTGTGGAACAGTTTATACGTCAATTGTAAGATCAATAATTTATTATAGTTTACAGAGAATATATTACTGTTGTTATGATGAATTTTACAACTGACTCATTTGTGCGAAATGTCTATGCGTACCGTTCTAGGGAGGGCTGAAAGCAGTAGTGTGGACTGGTAAGTTGTCTCATTCCGTGTAATCATTTTTTTTGAAAGGTTATTTTGCTGAAGAATAAACCACTGCTATTTATGTAGATGTGTTCCAGTTCTTCATGATAATAGTGGGTATGATATCTATCGTGGCCAAAGTAAGCAACTTCTTTGATTGAAACTTCTTCCTCACTTTGTACATAATTTGCGGTTATAAAATAAATTTTGATCGTAGGGATTGATATCTTCTGGTGGCATATACGAAACATTCAGATTCGCCAGTGAGCACGGTCGTTTGGATCTGTTGGAGTACGACAATATTTTTTCATAATTAAAATTTATAGAACACTAACCATGATTAAATATCTTGAAATGACAGTTTCACAGTAGATCCCTTCATGAGGCACAATACTTTGAATTTTGTACTGGGCAGCGGATTTTCAATGCTCTGTCTCTACGGAACTCACCAGCCTCAAGTACAACGATACTGTAGTCTTCCCAGTTTTCGTCATGCAATGAAGTACGTATATAATATGTACTTCTGTGCAGCAATTATTACGATTATATTTGAATGCGCTTTCTTCATCGTTTCTTCTTTCTACAGAGCCGTGTTCCTTTCAATTGTCCTGAAAGTTTTCACCATGTCTTTGGTACTAGTTACTGGGATATCAATTTTTGCAACGTACGTTGGATGCGACCCCCTCTTACTAGGGCAAATTAAAAAATACGACCAAATTGTACCACATTTTGTCGTTGCCGAGCTTTCCTACTTACCAGGCTAGTTTTTTCTCCTTAACACTTCCAATAAGTTGCTGGTATCTGCAACAAAGATGAAGCAAAAACTAATTACTGTTTCTTTATAGGTATCATGGGGCTCTTCGTATCATGCGTATTTAGTGCTGTACTAAGGTAATACTAACCTCCAAAACATTGAGCAGTTTATAATGAATAAAAGTATGCAATATAACCTATTTCAAACTTGAATAGTTCCGTTTCTTCTTCTCTTAACTCCCTGAGCGCAGTTGTTTGGGAAGATTTTCTCTCTCACATGCAATTATTCAGGACCATGTCTCCTCGAGGGCAGGCGAATACAACTAGATGCTTGGGTGAGCTTATTTTAATTTACTGAAAATGGTACAAAACATGGTGAATTGTAATCAAAATTCAACTACAAATAATATATCGTAACGTATAAGTATATATATACATATGTATTTCAAAATTACCTTCCAAAGCTCTGATTTTCGGAGCCATCACTATGGGTCTAGCCTTTGTTGCTCAAAATATGGGGGCGATTTACCAAGCCGCAATTACAGCCGTGGGAGCAATCAGTGGACCTTTAGGAGCGGTGTTTCTCATGGCACTTTTTATACCATGTGTTAACAAATGGGTAAAGCATAAGAAATACTAAAAACCTCCTTGTAAACGATGGTTGGGATATAGTGGAAACTTTCAATCGAACGTTTCTCAACTAATTACAGGGAGCGACTGCAGGTATGGTCACAGGACTTAGTACAATGATTTTCATGTCAATTCAATCATTTTTAATGGAGAAGCCGTACCATGCGCCTTTACCTACATACATTGACAACTGTCCTCCTGAAACAAACTTTTCTCTCATAACACAAAAAACCGACATCTTTGGAAACTCCACAGTTCTTCAGGAGATGTAAGAATTTTAAGTAATTACTAACTTATTTAAGACCAGCAATTTATTTCTTACTTACTCTTGCAGTGAATGGCCGGAGAAATTGTACACTCTTTCTTACGTATTGTATCCGTTTGTTGGAGGATTAATTACTACTGTGGTGGGAACTGTGGTTAGCCTGCTAACAGGAGGTATGCAGTTAATAAAAACATATATGTTGAAATTATTCTCTGATATTTAATGCATATTTATGATATTTTCCACTATCTATTCTAAAATAGGATGGACTGATGCCAAGAAGTTGGATAAAAAGTACCTGCATCCAATCCTACAAAAGTGTCTATGTTGCCCTATCAAAGAGCAACCGATTCGCAAGCCTACGTATGTACATGCCGATAGGATCTCAGGTGTCTACGATTTTAACCCTCACGCTTCCAACCCGAATTTGTTCTACAATCTGAAATACGAAGCTGTACCTACTAAGCCTGAAGGGGGAGTTTAAAAAACTTGAAAAGTGATTTTACCAAGCCGTATTTTCTTTAATATAAAAATGCGTGATACAAAATATTGGGATTCACGATCATTTCTAAGTCTGAGTAAATATCAAAATAAAAGTGAATGAAAGTCAATGTGTCTACAATAAAATCTCCATGTCTGAAACCAGTTTTCGTAATTTTGTGGTTACATTAATAGAATTACTTTTACATAGGTAGGTATTGATTTTACTATTTAAGTTTACACATCATTCGCGAACTGATGGAATAATATTATCATGAACCTAAATACTAAATAGAATAATAAATAATGCTTTAAGCTGGAGCAATAAATTCAACTAATAATTTGCTACTCAGACAGTCATGACAGCAATGCTACTCGTTGTTATGAATTAATCTATGAACAGTAAAATATACACTGATAGCTAGCCAGCGATGGAACGGTAGCTTTTAGCGGCGGGGGCGAAGACGTCTCTTTGGTTTTCCCGAACTTTTTTCTTTCTCGATTTCCTCACGAGCCGCTATCATACACTGGGTGTAAACTCCAACGTCTGCATACTCGACTTCTTCATCACAGAATGAATCCTGTCATCAAATAATTTCAGTTACTAAACAAATATATAACTCGGAAACGATCCACTCAAAAATTATACTGCTGCTGACGTGAAATCTTACGTTTAGGTACATCATTTCATCATCGTTGTATTGTCCGGCGGGAGGCAACAATGGCTCCTCGATCCTTCCAGCACGAACGGGAATAATATCTTTGACAGACTGAAGGTACATTACTTGTTGTTGCCTGTAAACCAGTAGCAAAATTTTACTATTGTGAGACACGACACAAACAGATTGTGAATGTAAGAAAGAATCGTACGTATTGGTAATAAGCTCATCCTCTTCGTCGTCTCCATTGCAGACAAACGAATCATCAACATAATTGGATTCGTCAAAATCTTCTAGAGAAGTATCGTCACTTGTGCCAGCAGCCTCATCCAATAAGAATGGATTTCCCTTCCGTTTCATTTTTGAAAGCTTTCGGGCAGGTGGCTTAGTAGCTACTAATCTTTCATCGCTATCAATAATCCTCCTAGCTGCTCCACGTTTGCGGAAAACAATATCTTCGGAATCAGGAGAAGACATTTCCAGGCACGAAGTGATTATCGGTGACGAAAAATTTGCGTACGAACTCCTACAAGTGGAAGCGCGAGCAGGTGTGGAAAACACCTGACCACTCTGATTTACTTTACTTGTAGATAAATAAGACCGACGGATTGGTGAGGGTGATTCGGATAAGGTTGGAGAAGCAGTCATGTTGACAGTTCTGTTTGGCTTTGCAACGAATTTGAATTTTTTGATAGGTGGCGTGGTTTGCTTAGATTTAGGAGTTTCAAAATTATGTATTGAATTACTTGTGTCTAGCATACTGGTGGGTTTCGGAGAAGTGCACAGGTACTGTACTTCTGGTGCAAAATCTTGCGTTAACACGTTAGTTTTGGTAACAGGCTGAGATAGAACTACTGAATTTTCGAAAACCTGATTCCTTGAAATAGATACCCGTGAAGCTCCCAGTCGGTCTTTCGGACTACTTGCAAGTGAACAAGATTTCTTCGATTTGAATCTAGATGACAAAACTGAACTAATTTTAACTGGGCTTCCATCTGTAGTTACTATTCTATTAAATGTATTTCTGAACTGAGAAGCTAATGGGAAGTTGCGCCGGTCTGGGCTAAATACAAAATCCGTGTCTCGTTTACTCAAGCCTGCCTTGTCCTTTTCCAGTTTTGAGCTCAGATCGGCTCCTTGCGTATTTTTATAGGCATCGGGAGGGGTAGCCGGCAGCTCGTCAGGATCCCAGGATGTAGAGTCACTATCAAAGTCTTTATTTCCATTGGCATCTTCAACACATTTATCGCCACATTTCGATGGCTCTTCTTCGTCAGAAGATGTACCAGGTATAAAGTCTATTTCACTATCGTCTATGACACGTGAGAAAATTTCACGTGGATTATATTTCTTCGGCGTGCATAGTATTTTAGGCTTCACCTGGATGATAGAACTCTGGTCTAATCTTTCTTGGGCAGAATTTTTTGGCAGAATGTTACTACTACTATTGCTTGCAGGCAAATCGTTGTATATCTGTGTGCTTATATCCATTGAAGCATCCTCTTTCACTTGGCTGAGATTAAAAGATAACCCCGATGTTTTCTTCTTGAAAATAAAACGCCGTCTTAACCCTAAATCTGGCGATGTTAATTTTGCAGTAGCTTGTAATGGAGATGATTTTGTACTTTCCAAATCCATTTTGTTAGGCTCAAAGAGAAACGTCTTCAGCTGATTGGACTGATCAGAATTATTTGAACTGCCAATCCTTGATTCCTGAAGCTTCATTTCAGGGAGGCTGTCGTGTTTACTTTTGTAACTGGACTGTTCCGGTTTGAACGTGTGGCAAGCTTCTGCAACCTTTTCAGAAACAATTTCACTAGGAATGAAAACATGAGCGAATTCCGACTCACTAGCTGTTGAACTGTCATCAGCTGCATTCGGGTCTTCAGAATACTTGCACAACTTCACTTGTAAAGAAGTTGGTTTAGTGGATCTGTTCACATCAGAAGTGTTTACAGTTTGATTGTTCACAATACGCAACGCACAAGAGGGTGTGCTGCTTGCAGTTGCAGTAGTCTCTAACTCACCCAACCAACTACCAGTGAATATAGAGTCGTTCTCGTCGTCAAAAATAAAACCAGCATCAAATTCATCGACATTATTATCTTTTTTGTGAGGATCCGCCCTAAAATATTTTGAGAGACCATCAAAAACATCCCTACGAGCACCGACGGGCGTGGATGAGTTAACCACTGGTGTACTGGATTTCAAGGAATTAGCTTCAGCGATAGGTGATGCATTCAGAGATTTCCTTATTACAGGCAGCGCTACAGATTGCAATTCAGAAAGTGATTTCCTGACTGGTGATTTGGTGAAACGTTTCGATGGCTCAATTTCACTTCTAAACGAATGACCAAACTCTTCCTCGAATTCATTTGCAAGATCCAAATTCTCAGCTAAAGAAATGTCAGTGCTACCCGGATTGCCACATTTACAATACCTATCAATTGAACCGGCGTAGACGCTAGAATCAACTAATTCCTTGACAGTTTGGAATTGAAAGTCAGAAAGCAAAAAATCTTCGTGGAGAATGTCATTATACTCAGTCTTCCATAAGAAATTTCCAGATTGTAATGGAACATGAACACAAGCGGCTGCAGTTGACTGTGCGTTAACTTCACGAATGTCGAATAGTGTGCACAAAACATCATAATCATCATCAACTATGGCAACTGAATGATGATCAAAATCTGCCATCGGAGGTGTATAAATTTGGTGTTCGTCATCAATAACTATTGTTTCAGTCGAAATAAGAGGTTTACTTTGAGTAGACCTTTTCATTTCCATCAGCTCAAGACATCTAGCTATAGTGTTCACCTCAGACGCGCTAGATTTCGCACAACCGTCCGACTTCTTCGTACCCGTTTTAGTTTTCCTAGGAGGGCCTTTCAGTGCCTTCTTCTTCATTGTCGGATTACCCGGTCGGATGAAATCAGAATCTGTAGTTCCAAATTAAATTTGCTGTCAATTACTCATTTGGTAACATACTATTTTATCATTTTTTTCGAAACTAAAAATTGTCACACTAATAAGAATTCCTGGAAACCAGAATTCGTCTACCGCATGATTATTAAAAAAACGTTCCGATTACCATCAAGAGTAACTTCTTCTGATTTACGCTGAAACATCTTCCTGTGATTAGTGTAATTTTCATGCTCAGATGATAAAATGATGCTCATCTTGAAACACTGCGGATCGATACCTGCCAAATAAAACCTTGAGTGAATTAGCGAATAGTCCTCATGTATAAAATACTGTATAAGTGAGGATAAACAGAACCGCATGTTACCTGCAGGCACCATTTTCGGGCTAACAAGGTAGAGATAAGGTTTTAATTTCGCAGGATCCAGTATGTTCTTTTGAAGACTCGATTGCTGCGTCAAACTAAATCTGTAGAGCTGATTAATAAAAATAGGGAAACGTTACAATTGAATTTCTATTAAAACCTCTAATGCCTGATATAACTAAATCATGTAAATATTGTACCCTCTCCTCACGCCCTTCTGTAAGTAAAAATATTATTCTTCCTTGTCTTTTCCGACCCGTTCGCCCCATGCGTTGAATATTTCTGGTTGGTGATTTGTTTGAGTCAAAGCAAATAATTAAGTCTACATCTCCAATATCCAATCCCTCTTCACCAACTGAGGTCGCAACCAAAACATTAAATCCTCCTTCCCTGAACATCTCTACAACTTGAACTTGTTCTTTCTGTTTCAATCCTCTTCCACCAGCACCGGCTGTTTTAGCTTGTCCCATAAACACCATTGGTTTAACTTGCGGTTTCAGCAAGTTTAAAAGGTTACCAATTTCTTGAACACTATCTCGGTACTGGATTCCAAAATAATTATATTATTGCTTCGATAAAATTGTTTCAATTATCTACAAACTGTGATAGTAAAAGAAGAAATCATCAAAGTACCTGACTGAATATCATAACTCTAGTTGACTCATTTCGCAGAGCAAAAGTTTTAAAATGATCTACCACGATGTCTTTTAAGATTTTCATCTTTGGATGACTTTGCAAGTAATCATCTATGTTAGTTGATGCCACTTGTGGCAAAGAAGGATTTGCTGACTCATTGAGCTGTGTTAAAATAACCGCATTTTATAAAAAACAAGACTATACGATTACTAACTTTGTTTGGTATGAATTTTTTTAACACAATAAGATTTTAATTAAAGGAATAGAATAATAAATCTGCGTGATACCGAATCAAATAACCCTGAAGCGCTTATATTGAAGGAGGAATTTTCAACTGATATATTTAGTTTTTCTTGGACACACTTTAGAATCGCATCAACTCCTTTTTTCCGAAGTTCTGAGGCAACCACAGCACTTCCTTTCTCTCGCAAAAGTAATCCTGTCAGACATCAATGGAGGTTAGAATAAGATGTTTATTGATAATTGAAAGTGCAATCATATGCCCCAGTCAAGGGGAGTACCTTGCAGAAAAGAATAAAACGATCGAAGCCCATGAATGTTCAGTAATTCAACTGATCTCGCCAAAGAAATGCATGTGGAGAATGTTACTTCAACGTACCCTCGTTCAACCTGTCCTAAACGAGGAGGTGGTGATGCTCGAAAACGCTGCCGTGATTGCAGTAACTGGCAATGAATTTTAAAACATGTTTAGTACTTAATTCTTACACAACATACATTTTTATGCATTCAAGTTATCCATACCTGATAAGCCCCAAATGATGAGCCATTTCGAGGTAAGATGTTTTGCTGCATCAACTTTCCAGTGTAAACTTGAAAAATCTGCGATTGGTAGCAGAAATCGAAACAAATAAATAATTATGATTAATCATTGTCAACTAATTGTCCAATTCGAAGCACCAGGATTGACCTTCACTTGGCTTACATCTTTCATCTGCTCGTGAATTGATACCAAAAAAGGGTCCATTGAAACGACTCTTGTTTCAACCTCTCGGTCATGAACGTACGGTAGAACATCCGGTGATTTGTCCGATCGAAGCTCGACACGTGATATTAATAAATTCTTGAAAACCTAGATAAAAAGACTATATTAAAATTTGATACACATATTTGAAGATAGACTAGCAATGAACATTATACCTGCTGAATCGCATCAACGTCATTCCCCGGGGTAGCGCTCAACGCCAGCACACGAAAATGGCTATTTTTCTTAATTATGGAAGAGACAACTTGTGCATAAGAGTGATTTCCGACAGCTTTATGAGCTTCATCGATTACTACACAACGAACCTTCTCAGCAATACAAAAATTTCTGTTAATATCACTTTGCATTACTTGCGGAGTTAGAAAAAACACACGCTTTTCTTTCCATAATGTTTCTCGCTTAGCTGGGAGAATTTGACCCGTCAGCTCAACAGTAACTGCCGGGTTGATTCCCACGATATTGTGACAGGCATCAAGTTGCTGAGCAACAAGTGGCCTTGTTGGTGCCATAAAAACTATAATTTCATTGGGGTACCATCGGTAATAATTGTACATCACAACAGCAGCTATAAATGTTTTTCCTAAACCTGGAAATTGAACGAGAAATTAAAAAATTACTTCGAGCATATGACCTTTAGATAGAGATCCTGTTAAGAACATGAAATCTGAGCTGATTTTGGAGCATACTAAGTTCCAAGGATATATTATGCCTACCACTAGGGATGATATCTTCAAACATCAAAAAGCTGACTATCTGGCTTACCTGTCGGAAGACTCACAAATGTATTATGGAATAATGCAGTCTCTGCTATGCTGAACTGATAATCTCTAACGGGTCTATTGGTGGGATAAATCCAAGTTTCCCCTATGGTTCAGCACAAAAGTTCACAAAAAAAAATTAATCGAAAATTTATATACCGGTGACAACGACTGTTTCAAATTTTAAAATAAGAAGAAACACAAAATTAAAGGGCAACTCGCAAGCTATCCCCCACACTACCTGCTGTTTCGTCGAATCCAGGAATTCTCTCAGCTGCAGCTCCAGCTTCTAACGCTTTAGCAATCTCAGTATCAGCAAGTTCGAATTGGCTAAAATAGAACCTGCAATTAGGAAACAGCTCCCCCACTCTCAACACAACAATGGTATCAATAAATCCTTACCCCAATGCCTGGTGACATAGTTCATCGTCATCATCTTCCAAGGAAATCACACTGTCAGGGATCCGGATTGAGTTTCCTCTTCCACGACCCCGTCCACCTCCACCTCGTTTCTTAGCTCTGGAAGGCCCTTGCCCCCGACCATTCCCAGTATTACTTCCCTCATTTTTTCTCCAAGTTCCCCGACCTCGACCCTGACCTCTAGCAAAACTGCTACCTCCTTTCGAATTACTGCCACTAGGGAAGTCAAAGCCCGGATCCTGTTTTCCACTCCAAGTCTCCGCTAATGTCGGTTGCCTCTTGCTCCCCATATTTTTGCATACTTCTTCCGATCATGTACGGATACTTCGCCACATTAAAATTCTCTACCTGTACATAAATTAACAACAATAAATAACACCAACTGCATCAAACATCTAAAAACCATAAATACTTCAAACTTTTCTTCGTCCTTCATACTTAAAGAGTTATTTGAAATAAAATCCCCAATGAATCAAACAAAATTTAACAAAATCAAATTAATCTAAACCTTACAATTTCTCCATAGCCATAGTCGGGCCCGGGTAGCATCGAGTTCTTCCAATGACCTTCTAGGTCATTTTTTGTAATAATTGCTTAAACATTTTGCTTCAGAATTAATATTCATAGACTCCAATAATTACATACACAACCTCTGAGAATATATTCCTTAAAACTCGTAGGCTAACACTACCTTAACACTTAATTTATTTAAACCTAGAAATTAAGATAAATCATTGTCAACACACTGTAAATATTCGAATACCGCAACTTTAAAAATAATTAGGGCACTTTATTTGAAAGAATAAATTCCAATGTTTTTTTGTCTTTTTAACGAACGGCCCCGTCTCAGCACAGTATAAAGTACGGCAGTCAGTCGTACGTCATATGCTATGCAGTCAATGCTTTGTATATGCGTGTAGTCTTTCTTTACAACGGGATTGCGCGCTGGAGCTGGAGGTACTTGACAATTTCTATTTTGTACATGATTAATAGGCCATAGAGTTTACAGCACAGCACTAACCCCCATTCCTAAATGAAGTGTCATGGAAGGTTCATAACCAGTGCTTTGCTAAGGCAGAGGTGCCATCATCGTAAGATATAAATATGGATTTTAGAATTTATATTTTTCATAATATGTAATATTATTGATGAATACTCATTGTTAGCTCTGGAGTTAATTTATTAAGCTGGATGTTCATTATCGTCTTAAAAACTCAAGTAATAGTTACAATGTCACAATGCCCCAATGTGGAGCCAGTGAAATACTTCATATGTAATACAATTAAAAAATAATACTTTTAGCAGCATATTTGGTCAAATATGAAGAAGTATTTTATAGATAATTTTATATCTGGGTGATGCTAAAAAAATGTACGCTTTTGTAGATAAAATATGTGCGAGTTTACTTAACAATCTTTTTCAATGTGACATACATAAAAACATTAGGGATTATTTTTTATTTTAGATAACTTTGTGTAACATGGAACACCTTCCTCTCAGAAATCCAATGTAATGTGTGATGAGAAAATGCTGTTGGGAGAGTTTATATTTTGATTAGAGATTCACGCACGTAATTTATAATCTCCCTGGTAGTAAGTAATTACTTACTTATAGGAAATTAATGATAAGAAATAATCTTTTTTTAAGACTACATGCTCGGCGGCCCGGGTTCCAAGAAATCGCTTTAGCTCTCATTCCAACCTCAAGCGTCTGGGAACTTCGTGGAATTTAACTTGTTCTATCAGTATGGTAGTAGGAATAAAACAAATTTTTCAGAAATTCCTTTTTCAAGAAAGCAGTCTCATTTGAGAAGTTTCAGTGGGGCTCCACTCATTTGGGCTATCCGACAGGCAATGATGAATAAATTAGACTTCCAGTTGGAGTTGAGATTTTATATGGATTCTAATAATGGGGAAGGATTGTGAAAAAAGATGTGCTGGGTTATATCCATGTTTTGTGAAATGAACAGCTCTTTAATTTGACCTTTGCGAGGGGCAGAAAATTAGAGAATTAGCTGTTTGCGTAATTATGGAAATATGAATAAAAATGCATTTGTCGCAAAAAATACTGAGGGAATAAATGCTCTCGAGGGATACAATAAAATCGACACACTGCCTTCGTTCGTCAAGTTTTAACTTTGGTTGTTTTTTGTGTTTTATGCTTAAAATTACTTATACTTTATCAGGAAATACTCTGTACTGCCAGAATCTCATTTGGTTAACATGCATGCAGTTACTGCAATCCTGTAAAATGTGACATGCGGAGGTCCAAGTGACATTCGACAGCGGGGCTTCACCAGAAAATATTACCTCTCGAAGGGTCATTTCAATGTAATAAGAATTTAAATTTAATATATTCAATAAACTGTGCAATACTACACCAAAGGTAGATATTTTGCAAAAGTTTGCGAATGGATGTGTAGTAGGTTGCTACAAAATATAATTATTCAAATTAAACTGTTCCATGTCAACCGAATGAGTATGCCTTGAAAAAACAGTTGTCTTGAATAAGAAGACGTCGGGGTAACAAGTCTGGTCAAGGGCTCCTACAATCCATCTAATTATATATCTTAGCAAGTTTTTTGAAATTTTTCGAATAATTTTGGAAGAATATCTAAGTCAAGGTGAGTAGTTATTATAGATTTGTCTAAAAAAAATTTAACATATATGTACGATTATTTTGTATTGATATCCTGCCTGGCAGTTATCAATATTGTATAAATAGTATCATTATTGTTATTTTCATAATAATTTAAGTCAGGATGGCGTGATTATTGTGTGCCAAATGCTGTATGCTCAAGGCACAAAATGTTTGCACAAGTCTTATTATGCCCTGAATATTTCATAACTTTACAGATGGATTCTGACAGCCTCTACAAAACAACGCTCATGAGACCGAATTGTTGGAGTTTTGACCTAAGTTCAGTGGCCTCTTCAGGTTACTGCAGCGCGGAAAATTCCACTGAGAGTGAATACCCTCCGTTTGACTGGGAGTCTGTTTGTGACAGACTTGAACAACTTGAAAACCTCCATGTGACTGTCCATGCCGAAGATGACAAGCAGTATTCTATGAATGACTGTTTTTTCACCATTCAAATGCATTCAGATTCAGATGTCAATACAACAAACTACAGCAAATACCTTAACACGTTGGAAGCCTACGTTGAAGGGCCCAGTGGCTATCGGTACGAAGTTAGCCAAAGCCCAGGAAGCTCATCCTCAACCGTGATATGTACTTTCCGCCCTTTAGAATGCGGTCCACATAAATGTCATGTCAAGCTCTTCCAAAGTCATTGCTCTGACCCGGACCCTCTGGTTATGCAGATCGACCGAAAGTATGGGGTGTCGAAACCCATCACAACGGTCGATATTGAGATACCAGAGACCAATACAGACAAATTAGAGATGAGGAAACCTTGGGGTATTTGCTCGAACAGAAAAACAGAGCAAGTAAGTAGTAATATGTACATATGGAGAATGATCATGCCATTTTTATATTTCTTTTATTTTCTCTCTACTTTGCCTGCTCACAGACTCTTCTATTGTAGTTCTAGTCTCATTTACTTAAGACCTATAAATAGTCCGATATAATATGTCGCTTCTTTAACCTTTGAATGTGACCCCATTCCATTGTAGAATTTTTGCCCTCAAACAATGCATTTGATTGGATCTAGGTATTTTACATAAATATGTTTTCGAATTTAACATCTATTTATGCATTTCCTATTTTGTCAAACAGAAATTGTGTCAAATTAGCATCTGTATGAAATACAAATTTGTATTTTTTGCTTATAGATTTTTGTGGCGGACAGAGAACTACATGAAATTTTGGTTTATGGTCCTACTGGCGACTTCGAGTTTCGGTTTGGCGGACTTGGTCAGGCAGAGGGGAAATTCTTTCGACCGACTGCATTAGCTTATGATGACACCCACGACAGGATTCTTGTTGCTGACAAAGATAACCATCGAATTCAAATTTTTACCCCACAAGGGAAGTTTCTTAAATCTTTTGGAAGAAAAGGAAGCTACACGGGCCAATTTTTCTTTCCCTGGGGAATCGATGTATCCCGAGATGGTAAATACATTGCAGTTGCTGACTCTCGAAACCATCGGATTCAACTCTTTGATAAAGATGGGAAATTCCTTCGGAAGTACTCAACATTTGAGCGAAAATCAGCTGCTTACAAGAAAGAATTCGACTACCCTCGAGGCGTCAGCTTTGATCTAAAAGGTACATACTTGCTTCAATTAAGAGTTAATCTACCTAAAAATTTAGGCCAGAAAAATGTGAATTTACTCATCATCCAAGGAGTGCGTCAATTATTACTGTTATTATTTTTATTTACTGTGTATGTACGTTAAGTAGCTACATCTTCTGCTTGTAATGACTTAATATTTATTGTACTCATTTCAGGTGAAAATCTCTTCGTAACGGATTTCAATTTGCACTCCCTGTTCAAACTACCTCTAGATTTGAGTTCATGCAAGAAGATTTTGACGTCCGATCATCTCAGGAGACCCCAAGGGATCGCTGTAAATGATGCAGGGAATATATTACTTTGCGATTCCAAAAACAATTCCATCAAGGTCATTTCCGAGTCAGGGAAGATTCTTCAAGAATTTTATCAATTGGGGAAAGTCGCCCCAATGGAAGTACCCCTCGATATAGAAGTAATGGCTGGGGGCTACATTGCTCTTCTAGATTTGAATGGTAGGGTTAGAATTTTTTGAGTTCCTATATTGTATTTCCTGTAACTCCCCAGGATATTTACCTAGCCCAGCACGTGTATACCAGTACTGATGATGGTATTATAAAAAAATTATAGTACCATGATTACTACCCATTACAGGCAGGGCATATTCGCAACACAAATGATTGACAAATGACAAAGACAAGTGTATATTTTTTCGCGCAACTTCAACTCACACAATTTCAATGCGAATGCTCTATAAAGTAGCTATCTTTACTCCCTAAACATTACCTAACAAGTACCTTTATCATCCCATCCTTCTTTCCAGAACACACCCAGTCAGCAGCAAATACACAAACACATTTAAGCTACCAAGTTAAAGATACATGATGCAGGTATAGCACCTAGCATTAATTTACTTTTGTTATGTTTTTATAAATTCTATCAGAATAAATTGTTATCTCTATTCCCCTACTATAGAGTCGATACTTTTAGTTTTCAGTATAGGTATATTTTTATCCCAACTTTATCCATCCAGTCACTGGATGTCCTTATATAGTTCCAATATTGGAATCAGATTTACATGTAGAGATAATTATTTGATATATTATTCCCTAACAAGTCAAAAGCAACACCTACATATTTTTTGACAGATTATCTATCCACACATTTTATACATTTACACATATCTATTATACACAACATTATACACTTTTTTTTATTTACCTCACACTTTGATTTCCCAAAAACAACATGCAATACACACAATCACACAAAAAAATACATTTCGACAAGGTGTCGCCCACCACAAGAATTCCACTAATCGTTTTTGTCCTCTCGGACATGATAAAAATACCGAAAAAATCCTATATGCAGAAAAATATTTCCAAAAATCCAACTGACGTCTGTAACCATTTACTGCAATCCTATGTTCCTATGTACCACGATTATTGTTAACGAGACTGAAAAATATTGATGTATTTTTATATACACTGTACTTACTACCTTCAAAATGTATTTGGTATCATAAAGTTTTCACATTTTTCATAAATAAAGACAATTTATACTACAATAATTTACAACTCATTCATCCTTCCTCTACTTTCTCCGCGAGCATCTATTTTTTATTTACAATAAACTCTCCAAATGAATCATCATTCATCATAACTCTGGAATATTATCCGAGGCTCTTGCTCCAGTGAAATAAATCACTGTCATATTTAAGTACGCTTGCATTTTATGATAAACTTAAAAAAGGAAAACAAAAACAATAATAATATCATATGATGCAAAAATGTTGTTTGACGTATGGAACGTTTCTGGGAATATTCCAAGCTTTCCTTCAACTCATCATTGGTTTCAAGTGGGGACGAATCATCAGAAAGTTACGAAAGCTTAAAGTACAGACACTGTGCTTATTTTGCAATAAATAAAAAATACATGAGAGAAATACAAGTTCCTGTACAGTTACTTACTTAACACATTGTGTATTTTTTAATACTTGAAGCTTAAACGCAGAATAGTCAACTCACACTGTTGAGGGGTATACACAAAAATAGCAGTTGCATAAAAATGTGATCGATTAATTGAATTTGGGTTATTACGACCTTCCATTCCTGTTTAGTATACTGTTAGAAGTTGACAGGATGTAATATCGAGTGTATTTGACCTTACAACTTGTACAATTTACAACTTATGTAGCATTCAGACTTTATTATAGAGTTACGTATAGTAACACATTTATATATAAATTGTCTTTCGTGTTATTACAATATAGTCCAGTTTTTTTCCACTTGTTACATATTTCACTGTCAGGGACTTCCAGTGTCCATTCCCAAAATTATTCCTTAAAAAAGCAGTGCTCTTACTTAAGTAACCAGCATCTTGGGATATACTATACCAAAGTGATATAACATTTCACACAAAAAACTTGAACAGATGAAAAAAAGTTACATCAGACTCTACATCATGATTTAAGCGTGTGCATCTGTACATTGAATGAAAGCTCTCTCACACACTATTTCAAATAATTTTTCATGTGTTTGTATAACTAACAATAAGTGGTGGACTTATAAACGTGTTTCCAAAATGGAAGATATTTCTAATATTGTAATCATGAAGTACAATAGTGATATTGCATGTGATTGATATTAGTGTTTGTTTTTTGGAAGAATTGAAGACTCAGCCGTTCACTGGTTTGGACTTGGACTTACAAAAGTGTGTAGCATGAAATATTAGTTATATTTTTGACTTAAAAAAAACAGGTTTTAAAAAAAAAATAACTAGCATTTGTAGTACATTTGTGTAGGACAGAGTGCGGGACATTTTTAGTGTCCCGAAATAATAAGTGTTTGCGAGATGAACGTGGATATTGAAGTGGAACTTGAACTTTAAGGACGGTAGAAATATTTCAAGGGGAGAAGGGAAGATGAGAGCAGGTTTCCCAATGATATCAGATTTAATCATCAATTTTTTTTTAAAGGAAAGATTGTGTGGTGGGAGTTTAGCTACTTGAGACAAGGCCTGGTTTATTTTACTCGAATGATCCCGTAGTTTTTTTTAGGAACCATAGAACTTGGATACTGCTGTGAAGGATTTTTGAAGTGTTAATGTAGTGAGTTGTGAGATTGTTGTGGAATTTTGGTCCCAGTGAGACTTATTTGTGGGGAATCGGGGAAGACACGAGGGAAGAGTAATTGGAGGATAGTTTATGATATATGTAAGTACCGGCGTTGTTAATATATTATTTAAAATTATATTTTATGAATTTAAATACAGTGGAATAATGCGATGTACCTGGTAATACCTGATGGTTTGAGGATCGTGGTGTGGGAACCTATTGAAATGTAATTTATTGACTGTGTCTGTCCTTCTGTCAGGTAATGACAGTAATATTTGGTTGGTGGGGTTGCGAAATGATTAATCGGGTTTGGCGATGTGTTTTTTTTAACATGACTTGCACAGGGGTTGTGAAGAGCGGTATTTGCTGGACCGGGCCATCGAGCTGCAGATGATCTACTGGAAGTGAAGCCAAATCCAGAATTATTTTTGTCCTTCATTTGATGTTGGTGATTCATGTACGGAGCTGACATAAGACATAATTTAATTCCAACCTCAATTCATCCTTTAGTTAGATTGTGTAGTGTACTTACTTCACAAGAAAATGTCAGTTAGGTTAGTGTACATTGAAATGATTGCTGATTAGCCAGCGTTGTCAGCTGTATTGTGGGCTCAGTTTATCACTGGTTTTTCAAGAAGAGCTTGTAGATTAATTTACAAACTATACATTCCCCTCAAGGAAATGAGTGTGAGGGGATTCAATTTGTACTGTATGTCTATACCGTGTCATATATATGTCACTGCCTCAACTATCATTAACTCCTATCATGTTATCATGCTTGGAGTTGTGTATAGGCTTAGAATGATATTTGACGAGTGATAGTGCACGTTAAAATAACAAATGAATTGAAACAAAACTTGGTATGAATCTATGTAACATCCATATAATTATAGAATTGCCATCAAAGAGTAAATAGTCAAATAGAGCCGGACATGATAGTATGATATCACGATGTGTGAATATTACTGAGCTTTTCGAAATCATGATGCTGATATATGGTGGTCACGGTGGTGGTTGTGGTTTGATGTAGACTTAAAGGTTTTTGTACATTTTAATTCTGAGTACTCTCAGCCATTTTTGATATTTTCCAATCATAATCGATTCGGAATGACTGACTGAAAGAGATAAAGTCACTCTTTATTTGTTCTCGCAGATGCTGATACTTCCATTTCTGTCATTCTGTTTGATACCACTACAACAGCTAATAATTGTAAGCCTACACTTGTTCAGGGGTTGTGTCTGTGCCGTCGCATCTTGTTAAATCGTGATTTTTTCAAATTTTTAGATTTTTATTCCAGTGAACAATCAAAAAACTACATAGTTTGGATTGGAACACCTTGTCAGATAGTTACACAAAATTAATCTCCAAACAATTTTATCCTATGAATTTTGATGTGGTTGAGATTTGAAATCTTTTAGGGTGGTTTACTATTTTATTGCGTGGAGACATTTCCGTAAGTTTTTAAAATACATTTTGTCTTAAAATTTACCACTAAAGGTTTCTAAAATATTTGAGATTATCATTTGATTGTCCCTAATATAGTGAAGGGGTGTGATTTACAAGAACTGAACAAAGTACAATCTATACTCTATACCCCTGATGGGGAAATTACTTTTGTCCGGACTTCGTAGAGAAACTGCGTGTAGCCATTCTTTCCATGCTGAAGCGAAAGAATTTAATTCCTTTACAGTCCGCATCCCATTGCTTTGAAGCTTGGGCAAGGCAAAACAAAAAAGGTTTCACAATAGTATTCCGATAGGTGTTTTATAAATGCGTGTGCGTTAATCTACAAGAGCTCTTCAGCAGGCGATGATAATCTCCTATCCCATGGTATATAGTCTCCATGCTGTACTAAAATCTCTAAATAATTTAGATAGTGTTCTTAATCAATTTGTTCAAATTTTGAGAACTTTGGAATATTCTAATGAAGGATTGAAATGCTGGTGAGCTAATGAAAAAGCAGCTTGGATTTTGTAGCAAAGCCACTGAAATATGTATCGCATGACACTAATAATTATCTCTTGTGTGTGAGCACATTTTTAGAATCTCATTTTGAACTTCTGGTGAGTACAATGACATCGTAGAATTTCTTATTTCTTGATTACAGCTTGATTACTAGGAGTATGGTGTGACCGAAGCAATGATTTTTCCTGCTCCATAGTCCATTGTTGTTCTACATACGTAACTTGTAACAGCTGGCTTACTGATAAGAGAAGTGTCGTCCTTAGACTGAATTCGAACTGTTCTACATAATACATGGAGCATTGAATCTTCATAGGATTAATGTACATGGTCTATTTCATTAGCTGCTCCTCCGATATAGTCTAAGCCTTCTACACGGCTTGATAGTTGTACCTCGAACCTATTCTAGATCATTGATACTCCCTTTATGATACTTGTCTTTGGGTCAACATTAAACAATCATTACTGAAATATTGCTGAATAATTTATCTAGTGTTTACTGTGACCAACACTATTTATCATTTCATTCGTAAAAAAACTGGATTCCACCGGAATTTTCTCTTTACAATGTGTACGGCCGTATTTTTTATGGGCCGTATTTTCATTGACACTGGCTCAACTGGCTGGAGTGCCCGTGTACATTACGCGTACTAGAGTAAACTGTATGCATTTACCAACCAACACAGATTTCAGATAACAAAAATGTATTAATGTAGTTACTTGTGTTCAAATGATCAAATTCGTCGTACGAATGGCGGTAAAGCAATGCACCCATGTATGTAAATATGAATGTAGAGACACATCACATCTTGGGGTGGGAGTATAACTATTAAAGGGATAATGAACGAAAGTCTTGATGTTTTAAAAACTCAGGGCTCTTCTTAACACGTGTACTAATTTTGTACTATTTGATCTCTGTATTAATTTTTGCGTCTTTTATTTTTTGTAGATGTTTGTTGACTTCAGAGTTTTAACCAAGCGAACAGTATTGCATTTGGATGAACAAACTAATTGTGATGTCACAAATGGCATACTCCTCCATGGAACCCGGATAGGACCACTACCAAGTTACATTGGAGAAGGCAAGACTTGTGGAAAGTCGAAAGTGCAGCTGGAAACTGACGACAGTAAAGAAGATAAAACATTGTCCGTATTCAGTACGAAGGAGGAGACAACTATATAACATTTTGAAGTATTTTTTTACGCTCAAGATGAGATAATTTTGCTACCATCCAATTGAAGATACTTTTAACGAATAAGGAATACATTTTTTATAGAAGATAATCGTGAGGATCCTGAAGAATACATTTTTAGCTTATTTTTGCAATCAGAACGAGTAACCAGCTTCTTTGATCATGAATCCCAGCCAGATAGGTCAAATCCATACCCTCCTGCAAGCATCTACGTCGTCACTTGACTATGAGGATCATGGTGGTCGAAGAAACAATGACAGTCGCTCCAATTTTTCCAATGGAGAGGGATCTTCCGAAGGGCACAGCTATCTTGATGACGGTAAAGCAGCTGTTGACTATGCCTTTGTTTAAAGTACTATTAACCACACAAACGTTCTAATTGACTTCTACACCTTGTCATTGGTTCCTGCATTCTGTTTAAGCCTTTCCATGTAGGTGCAGATAGCTAATGCTTATTTTATGTGCCTACTAACGATGTTGGGAAACAGTATCATAACCAGTGTTTCTGTTGAACTTCGACCGATTCTGTAAATTCCAGCTACTAATTTTTAAGTGTAAAGTGGGAATTCGAGGTGGTCGTTTCCGCAGAGTTTTGAAGGGAGTTACAAAACTTGGATTGTAATGTTACAAAATTTGCTCACAATCACATTTTTTAAAGCTGGTATTTTGGTATCTATAGGTTTTCAAATTATTCGGCAACAATATTTCTGTGATATCTCACGAAATTTCAAAATCTTGAAATTCTGTACGAAGGAAACAGGAGGCTGTTGTATTAGTTTTTGTGGAATAATCTTGAGGTTAAGCAATTCTAAAGATAGTTTCGCAGTGTATAGGGTATAGTTATTAATTTTTTATAAAAGTGTAATTATCTGCTAAGTAGAACTAGTCAAATTTTTAAATTAATGTAGATTCTGATATTCAGATTTCATAGACATTCTTTTATTTTGATTTATAAGACATGGATGATTATGTATGGGTAAAATCTGATCTGAAATGTGATAGGGTTCATACAGTCGAGTTGGAACAACTTTTGAAATTTCTTATCATTTCGCTATACACGTGTTTCAGTAGTTCTCCTACAAAATCATGGCAGTGTTTTATGTATACAAATAATGTAAGCCAATGCTGCTTACTAAATTGTTGCAAAACATTGGTGCATATACGTATGTACATATGTACCAGAGATATTTGCCTGCGACTCGTGGGAGATTGCAGACACTTGTTCTCCTGATGAAACTGTATTTGCGAATTGAATTCAGGCTGGCGCTGGCATTAATAATTCTGATCGCGTGGACAGAAAAACTTACTAACACTTACGATCATTTTTCGCCTAAACAACCATAACTGATCTCATAACAATGTGATTAAGTTCCATAAAGTCGAGAGTAAAACCAGCACATATATAGTTACAGCCACATTATTGTGCTGAGTAGAGATTATATCTGTAGAAGGAGAGTTGATCCAATTACTGGGGTGTTGACTGGCTGGAGAGGATTTTCTTTAGTATATAGCGGAAGAAGCATATTCCACGGATTAAAATGATTAGGAACGTCTCATGTTCATGTCCCTCGAGTGCGTAGAGAATTAATGATTTTAATTTTCATCGATTCTTACTTTTCGACTTCATATTGTACTCTGACATTCTACTGAGATGAAAGATTTCAGATGTGGGAGAAGGTTAGCTTGATAGTTAGATTTTAAAGGTAAAACATTTGCCAGTGAGTATTTTTTTTTCAACAGTCATGATTAGAATTACGTCCGTCTCCATATGTAAATCATAGGAGTATTCTTTGAGATAGCTTGAACGGAATTTGTTATAGTAGACTAGTTATTAAACATGGTGTAAGCAACCTTTTGTGCAGCGTATTAGAGCAAGTGAAAACCAATGGGTGAAGTGCATAATATGTACTTACAATTTCGTTGTGTAGCATTATGTAATACAATTGTCTCTGGACTATAGCGTTATAACATATTTTTTGTAAAATTTTTGTAAACAAACATTTGCTTGGAATGCGAAAACAGTCTGTTACCTCCACTGCTGGTATGGGCGTAATTCACAAAAATTATATTGGCGTGTAAATACATTGACATCTGGTATGTGTATCCCATTCATTCAGCTAACATACTGTTCCTGTATTTTACTGAAAGGTAACGTTACGTTAATATTACCTCTCCAGCACGGACTATATTATATTGTGTCCTGTCTTTCGAAGTTTTGAGGTACTGAGAAACACTACATGCTGTTGGCAATTACACGTACACTAACTACCCAAATAGACGTGCATAACTAGGCATAACTAGTTTTCACATTTGAACTAGAAAAAAACTGAAACTTCATGAGTGACGGATAGTGTACCGAGTCGCCGAGGTGCTTGTTGTAGCTGTAGTAGTAATTTTCTCCATGTCTGTGATTCTTAGAATCTGAAAAGGTGTTAAAACAAATCAAATTGGTTTTTACATCAATTTACCAGTACTTTAATTATTTAGGTTTTAATGGAGATTTTAATTAGTGGTGAAGTGCTTTTATATTCTAGGGGGAGTTTAACAACATTTTACTCTTTGTTTCCAGTAAGTATAGGTTATTTACTATTTTGCTGGGATTTGTTGGAATATTTTATTGTATTTATTTATTTGAGGTTCTGCAGGCTTTCGCCCTGGACCATGGAATATTTTATTTAGAGTTATTACTAGACTTGAGTTTTCTGATAAAGGAACTTATTATTATTATGTGTGGTGCAATAACTTATATAGTAGAAAGAGCAGTGCACTTAATTTCACTAGTAACCGTATGTAACTATTAATTTCCTAAAGGTTTATATGAGTATATGACTGAAGGAAGTGTAAAGCTTTGGAAGGACATTTACTTAATAATAAGTTTAGCTGGCTTCATAGCAGGCAGTCCTGAGCAGGATACATTATCCCTCCTAGAAAATATTTGGGAAAAACTGGATAGGAACATTTAGTATTAATTTTCCCTTCCACCGTTTTTTGGAACCAAATTTAACGATGTTATTTTTAACAGTTGTAATGATAAAGACCACATACATTTAAAAAAAGAAGTTATAATGCGTTATTCGTAATCATTCTAAGTAATTCTAGGATTTTCTCCCAAAATTAATGAATTAAATAAGTACGCACTTTTTCCCATCGAAGATTAACAATAATTTAGAACGTAGTATGAGCTGTCTGATAGTGTAAATATTACAGTGGTGTGATTATTAATCCTGTTCCCACCCACTTTCTTTGTGGGCTGCTTAAAATATTTAAAGGCTCTGTTCTGCCATAATCTATAAAAGTCATTCCATGAACTGCAGCCTAAAGTGGCAATACTGCGTTGTCGACTTGTACATTAGAAGGCGACGGAGTTGCGGAGGAATATTATTAGTGCCGATAAATCACTATATAATTATATATATAATTATATATATATATATATCAAATAATAAACTAAATAATAATTCTTGGAAGTTATAGGCTGTGGAAATTAGGAAATGAAATAGACGAAATTATGCATGTACTTTTCCCTTTCCCGCCGTAGAATTTTCCTTAAGGTCAAGGAAGGGATATTTTCTTTAGTAGCATCTTCTTTAGTCTTCTGTAGGTCATCAACCTGTAGTAAGCATACTATGTTTACTTAAATGATATCATTCTTCGGTTTAGGCTCAACTGAATTATAAAGTTCAGCGTTGGCTCACACAGGCATTCTTATGTAGTATAGAGATAATTACTTGAATACGAAAAAAATTGTAATGGTAATTCTATGTACTTCTCCCTGGAGTACTCAATTCTCTAGCAGATGCATTTTGTCTACATAATGTTCTACGACCTAATATGTATGTAGTTGTTCAAACCTGATGGTTCTACCCTAATACCTTTGTAAAATCAGCATATACAATGTATGTAAACTAGACAGTCCCAAGAAAGGCCTTTTCCATATCATTTGGACTAAAAGCTCTAGTACTGAACTTGTGATCGCTCTTGTTCAGGCAGATAAATAATTAGTAGATAGTACATGTTATATTTTGAGATTTAGTGATGCCATAACCAAGCATCTAATTATTTGCCAAGACAATAATTTTGAAACGCCTTCATCGGTATGAATAGTAAAGTGAGTAATTTCACAAAGATATCAGCTCAAGGTTTGATAGATTCTGAAAATAAAATGTTAGCGACAAGAGTTATTGCTACAATGATTCACATACCCGAATCTCCACTGGTTTCGCCCACTGTCAGGAACGGCATTCGTTTCGGTTGCTTACACTTTGATTCACGTGAGATTCCAGTTTTTCCTATAAAAACAATATTTTGAGTTGGAGTAAAAATAACTTTTCACTCATCAAACGTGTCTTCACACATCAACCGTTCGAAATGATGGGAAATCTTCGGTGCTACTACTGCCTCTTAAGTAAAATCAAGTGTTGCATGGTTGTGGTCAACTCAAAAGTAGATATCAAGTTACAGGTCCTTGGATGGTGAGGTATCTAAAAGTACAAAGTACCTGTATGGATTCATTCAATGAAAATTTTTAAACCTGACAACCAAGTATGTTATCATCAGCCATTTTATAATCAAGGGTTGAAGTTACGTGTACGGTAAAGGTAATTATGTGACGAGCTTGCTGATGACGGAGATTTTTTATGAACAAATAAAAACTGTCGTAATACGGATTACTATATAAGAGTTCCTTTTTGGTTTTCCAATCAATTATCTCCTCTCGCTTGGAACTCGGATAAAATTATCATTAATATTCCCTTTATAAAATATTTATATTAAATACAATTAAAACTTGTACAGCTCAAATTTTTATGTGGAATCGTCAACGAATCCCTTAATACGTAATCATTGAACAAATTACCTGTGGGGACATTTTTTGGGGGTTCGACATTTTCTTCTATACGTAAAGGTTGGTGGTTTGCACAACATAGTCTTTCAGTTTAGTTTTATGTCTTCCGTGTCGTTTATCTTCTTTTGCGTAACCAGAAAGTGAGAGGTTGCAAGATTGCAGACGCACTTTCTTTATACATAAAAATCTAAGATATAAATAAATGACGGTATGATTTAATAATAATCCTAAAAGACATGTGTCAATTCTTATAGACCGAATATGTCATTTGAGCTACATAAGCTTGCCTTTTAAAAGTTGATTAGCAATTTAAACGTGATTTGTGAGCACTTTTATTTCATTCAGGCAAGTGATATTGCCAGAAAAGTTCCAAGATTTGTGTGATTGTAGTTAACTTTTTAACCATGTACAAATTACTTACAGCTTCATTAAGTGAAGCTCTCCTTGCTTTCTTGTACCAATATGTATACCATGGAGCTTTTGTCCATTCAAAGTGGGTGATACTTATTACATAAATAGATATGTGTACACATAGATATGTAATTATAAATATCATGTCTATAATATAAATTTACTGTATCAACTTTAATAGTGGTGGAGGGGGTATTTTTTGCTTGCAGTTTTCTGGAAACAACTTACGTTAGGAAGAACTACCTAAGAGCCGTAGGTAGTTCTTTAGTATGTCACAATCAATAGTTGGGATGTACAGAGCGCTTATCAGCTTAGTATTAATTTTCTGTCATATTTCTTATAAGGGTTAGCTATTAGTCTTGAATTTTTGGGACGTAAATAGATTACTTGCTCATTAAGCATAAATAATGAACGACACGCTCCGGAGGTATCTAGTAAAAAGTTATTTGGACATTGACTTTATTAAACTTTCCTGCTCTCCTAGATGAACTCAATTAATGATTATCTTTAAACGTAGTTAGTCGTAGTTATATATGTTGAAAATACTGCGCTTGATGTGGTCATCACAATGTGGTGTAAACTATTCTGTGTAGTCGCTGGAACACCAATGTGCTTAAATTATGGGCACTTTAGTTAGCGTTACTGCACTGACCTAGTAAATTTCCAAGGGAAGGATAATGCAATTATTGTGGTCTGCTTGTCTCATTTGAGTTTACGTGTGCTGGTAAAGGGCAGTTTTATTGAGGAGATACCAGTGGAATGAAAGTTGACTTTTCAGTTCAGGGCAGTATTGAAAAATATGTTTTTGTGAAACACATTGTAATTGAAATGAACGAGATTGTAAGTTACATTTCGGACGAAGGAGTTTACTCTCAGGGCTTTTAGTGTTGAATTTTTGTTTCGTGGTGATATCAATCCTCCGAAGTTGCAATCCTAATCATGGACTGCGGAAAGAGTGTAGAATTATTTTTATGGGAAAATAACAGATTGCATAATAGCGAGCAATGCGTGGTCAACAAAGCAGTGGACAGAACTAATATTAACTTCCGCCGGAATAATTATTGGCATTCTGTGCTTGCAGAACTGGAGACCTTGGGACGTTACGGTAGCGTTAATACTAGTGTCCTTGATGTGACCCAGCATCGGAGTCATAGTTCAAGTGGAATGAGCGAGGATAAGAGTTCCCTTCTCATTGAGCGGATGCGAAGGCGGCTGCGATTTTTTTTCATGAACCCCTTAGAGAAATGGCAGACCAAACGTCAGTTTCCCTATAAACTTACAATACAACTTGTCAAGATATTCTTCGTAACTATGCAGGTAAGCAAATTTTTAAAATGATTGTTTTTGTGATTTTGTCTGGTTAATTAATTCGATTTTGAAATGGCTCACTTACCAATTATTTTTTATATTCTTTACAGCTTATTCTGTTCGCCTCTTACCGGTATGCCAACGTGAATTACACAAATGATAACAGGATAACGTTTTCGCATTTGTTCCTCAAGGATTGGGACTCTAGTCGTGAAATCACAACGTATCCACCCACAAGTGGACCTTTAGCTGTTTACACGAAAAAAGAATTTTTTGAATATTTAAATTTTGCATTAAATGCAGTAAGTTTCTAACATTTAAGTTTTCATTTTTTATAGCAATGGCAAGCAAAAGTGCTATTTGGGGTTTTCTAATGATATTCTGAATTTCACAGTACACAAGCGTGGAAGAGGTATCAATCGGGCCATATTTTTATGCAACTCCTGACGGTAGCATGGGGTCCGTACAATTATGTGTGGATCGTTACACAACCGGTGTTATATTTGGATTTAATGAAAGCTTCACATTCGATAGTCAAACTGAAAAGGCATGCCTTGAAATTCCTGCTACTGCGTTAATTGCACAAAGGGGGACGTTCAAAAGTGAAGAATATCTCAAGGCAAACAATTTTACGATTTCATTTGATTCATTACTTGAAGTTGACCTTCTGTTCACTCTAAAGACCATCCGATTCCGAGATTTGGGTCCACTAAAGTCCCCAGATTGCTTCCTATTTGATGTTGCCGTAAGTGGAGTGCGAAGTTATTTATATAAATCAATTCTATGCTTATGGAGCTTGAAATTTTATCATGTCATGAAATATTCGTAGGTTGAATTTAACAATCGGGACCATGATGGACAAACTTTAGTCTCTCTTGACACAACCCCACACCGACTAATTTGCAAAGGCAGCACGGAATTTAAAAGTATGCCATAGTGACAAAAGTGTAATATGTTGTAAAATTTGTGATAATAATCCCTCTCTCACATTGACCCCATGAATACGCCGCTAAGACAAGATACTTTGGATAAAATTATTGTTTGTGTAGTCTGACAGTAACAGTTGTTTCTGGAGCCAATGATAACCCGCCTGTTTTTAATTGAAATACCTTATATCTAAAAACGATGCGAGTAGTCATGGGGGATTTTTATACAGATTTTATAGTAATACCTTTTCATACGTTTCATACTAAACTGTCATATTATATTGACTTATTTGTTTAATTGTTTTTGCAGATGAAAACAAACTCGAAAGGATCGGACGTAGCGGTGTAAATTACATAGTTATAGGGATGTGTACACTGTCCTTGGTCTTATGTTGTCGCGCAATATACCGCGCGCAGCTTCTCAAAACTGTAATCCTAAAAAAATATGTATACACAAATTAATTACTGTTTGCCCATATTACAATTATTTTTCCATAAACGTATGTACAGGAAACAGTGGCTTTCTTCAAGAAGTTCTTTCAACAAGAATTAACAGTAAACGAAAGGCTGGATTTTCTTAACTTCTGGTATGTGCTCATCATCTTAAACGACATACTCATCATTATTGGTTCTGCCCTGAAGGAACAAATTGAAAATAAAGTATGAACATTTTTTCAATGCATTCAAATCTTTACCAGGTTCTGCTGTCATATATTTTGCTTTAATTATTAACTTTCACAACCTTATCGTGAAATTTGTAGGAACTGACCGGGGACGCATGGAATATTTGCAGTTTGTTGTTGGGCATCGGGAATCTCTTGGTTTGGTTCGGAGTTTTAAGATACCTGGGATTTTTTAGAACTTACAACGTTCTAATTCTGACTCTAAAAAGAGCAACTCCGAATGTATTACGATTTCTTCTGTGTGCATTACTAATTTACGCAGGGTTTACATTTTGTGGTTGGCTTATACTGGGACCCTACCATATGAAGGTAAAAGCATTGCTTTTAAATTAAGTTGAACCTGAATTGTAAGGAAACCCTCAATAATTTTCTTTAACTTTGTGTTCACCTTTCGGTGTTTTAGTTTAACTCAATATCTACCACATCGGAGTGCTTATTTGCGCTGATAAACGGGGACGACATGTTCGCAACTTTTGCTGGGATGTCATCAAAATCGGCATTGCTTTGGTGGTTTTGTCGATTCTATTTGTACACATTCATCAGCTTGTTCATTTATGTTGTCCTCAGTTTATTTATTGCCCTTATTATGGATGCCTACGAAACCATAAAGTTGTACTACACGGAAGGGTTTCCTCGTTCAGCGTTGCAAGAATTTATTCAGGGTCCGGAGAATATCAATGCAAACACATCCACTTATGGTTCTACAACTACAGCAGTTCATCCCTCCGAACTGCCAGTAGGCAGGCGAACATCTGTAGCTGGCGTGTTAGACACAATCGTGGAAACCATATGCGGTTGCTCTGCACCTCACTCAAGCACAAAGTAAAATTATTGTAATTACATTGTCCCGCTATTGTAATTGGAAAAATTTCTAGTTTCAACGACTAATAATTTTTTATACTTCTACAGGACTTGTTCTACTATTCCAGTAAATGGCGAAGATCAGCCTTTGCTCCATGCCTGATCACAATATTATTTCTTATTATAATTTGGGGACACCAAAGCATTTATTAGTTATTTGGAGTTGACCGTGCCTGTAGTATCTAAGCAGCTGTATTTTATTTTTGGTTTCTACTCGCACCAGTTTGTTTCCTGCAGAGCGAAACTAATATACGTCCAACAGTTACAATGTTACAAAATGCGAAAAAAGTATTCCGTATAATGCTTTCTTTTAATACGAATAAAGCAATATATTCATAAGGTTACAATATTGACGATAATTTTTGATGTTGGTTGATGCTTGTCGTTGTTTGTTTCCATCGATCCCTTGAGTAGAGTCGTCAAATGTAACAGGAACAGAGGAAAGAATTTAAATAAAAATGTTTTTGGAACTCATTCACAACTTTAGGCACGTTATTCCCTATTCCAGTAAGGGTGCAAATGTACTTCGAATTGTAGCTCGGATGTTATCGCATTCTTCTACCATATCGTTTTCTTGTCTCCATTTTGGCTCTTCATTGTCTTTCCCAAAATTTTCAAGTTTTTCATGTACTTCGTCAGTGCGTGCGAAATCCCCTTCTTTTCTGGGAAGCACGTGGATATGAACATGCTAAATTAATTAAGACATTAATAACGTAGTTATTCCATGTGGCTGACGTAAATACGATTAGAAAAAACAATAAGGCTAACTAACACTTATGCTTTGTCCTGAATGTGGACCATCTTGACAGGCTAAATTTGCAGATGTACTTCCATGTATACTTTCCATTATCTCCGCGACCTTTTTTACCAGAATATGTAAATCCGAATATTCCTCGTCCGTCAGGTCATTAACACGTGGTACTTTGCGTTTACTTATTACCAATACATCTGAAAAATAATTTCATTAAAAATATATCATTGATTATACTTTCGAACTGTTTTCATAAGACTGGGTAATTTGGTCTGCCACCTACGTCCTGGAAGAATGCATTTCTTGTTCACAAATGCTCGTGACAAATTGGATTCAAGGAATACAAATTTAGCCTTAATTTTGACCTGCCCGAAATCATACAAATCTTCTCCAATTGAAGTATCAGGTATACTGTACTTGATCTGTTTTGGTGGATGGTCGTACAAGTCGTAACGCCTGCAGGAAGTGCAAAGCAATGTATTACGTCATTTTCAAAATAACGCATAGCTTCTAATTCAAAGTACATACAATGCAATAAAATTCTCACTTATGGTTAATGACTGGCATTTCGCTCCGAATTTTGTGCAATTCCTGTAAATTGATTTCTGCAAATATAATTGTCTCTGTTGCACAAGCTTGGGCAATGATTACTCCCCATGGGTCAATAATCTGATCAAGAAATTAAGCGTTTAAGAATTAGTTATCAATCTCTTGGCCATGATTACGACATCAGTCATTATCCTTACAGAAAATAAAAACGGATTTACCATGGAATGACCGTATGAGCATCTTTTGGGGTTATGTTGACCGATTTGAGCTGCTGCAACAACGTAGCATTGATTCTCAATAGCTCTAGCCCTGAGTAATACCTCCCAATGAGCAGCTCCTGTATGTTTTGTGAATGCTGAAGGATAAGTCAATAACTCAGCATCCATACTACGAAGTTTTTCACTAAACTCTGGAAATCTCAGGTCATAACACTGGAACAATACAAATTCTCATATCATAATTAAATCGGGTAATTCTGACAAACTGTAATCCCGAGAAGCATCCCCCTGTATAACTCCTGAGCTATATTTAACTTAAGGTTGCTCACAATAGCCAGTCCAATTTTTCCAACAGGCGTTTGAATCGGCTTTACGATCTCAGTTCCAGATTTAATTGTACTAGACTCTCGCATTTCCAAATGTTGTTCTGGTAGATGAACATCAAATAGGTGAGCTTTGTCGTAAGTAGCAACAATGGATCCATTATCGTTGATTATCACATGGGTGTTAGCAATTTTTTCCGTTTCTGCAGGGTCACTATTCTATAGTGTTGGAACAAGTTATAAGAATATGTACCAACAAAACATAAAAGTACAATCCTCAACTCACGAATCTGCGATGGAAACCTCCCAGCGACAGCCACACTTGATATTTTTTGGCAATGTTACGGTAGTTTTCAATCACAGGTCCATCTAAATTTTCTGCAAGTTGAATGGTCTCGTCCTTCCCACTAGCTATAAAATCAAATCCTTCGGGAAGAAATACCATCTAAAATTTGAGCAATCGAATTTGTATCATTGAAGTCATATAATTACTATATCTATAGCAAAAATCCGAATAATAACCTTGGCTTGCTTTTGTGACACTGCATAACCGATGAGCTCATTACAAACTTGAATATTTTTGTCTTTGTCATTTCCCGAAGTAATCTGAATAGCTGCAATACATTTAGATTCCGCTGCCATTTTTTCCGCCACGTATGTATTACTGGAAGTGCTAAAACAGAGAATACTCCTCACACTCGAACTTCTCGATGATAACAATAAATGTCCTTGAACAGATGTTTTTCGCCAAAATAGGTACGAGCGACAAATTACACCACCAATAGCCATAAATGTAATGACCCCTCGATTTATTTTATTCTGCAGAAGCATAAGATACAAAAATT
Organism: Allacma fusca; assembly: GCA_947179485.1. Taxonomy (NCBI): domain Eukaryota; kingdom Metazoa; phylum Arthropoda; class Collembola; order Symphypleona; family Sminthuridae; genus Allacma; species Allacma fusca. The sequence goes on along the minus strand of OX359249.1, from coordinate 18,704,292 downwards.
TTAAAATCCTATTAAAAAATAAGCTATTCTAGAGAGTCAACAGATAGTGGTTATTAAAAACTCAGGAATTTCACATGGATGCTCCATGACAGAAACCGTACTTGATATAACCACTGCATGACATTATAAGGAGTATAGCTCACCAATGAGGTCTGAGGTCAAGAAGGAGTGTTCAAAATAGAATATTTGTCTGTTCATAAAAAGAAATATTGTTGTGAGTCCGGACGTCTTCCGCAATGTACAGACCTGCGTAACCAATAAAACACAAAATTAGCACATAAAAATGGTATTATCCATATTTAGGATAACCTGGAAATTACTTTGACAAGCTTTATGATTTCCTATTTCTCATTTATTAAGTTAATTAAATAAAGAATCATCCCACTGGATTTTTTCCTGTCATATACGGCTTATAAACTGTCTGTAGCCAAGCTATAATTTTATAAAGCTCAGAATACAATTTAAAACAACTTGGTTTAAATACATGAGTTTATAAATTTTAATCGTGTTAAAGCCCCAAAATTTCTGGTCCATGCCTTGAATTAAAAAGTATATTTAATCCACCAAGGAGGCACACATGCACTGCATTCCTTATGTAATTCCTTGTGTACTGCTTTCACTGACTGAGGTACAAATTGTGAATTTCACTATATTCACAAAAGAAAGCACTTTTTATCCCCAGTACTTAAATTACGTAGAAAGACATTGCTCATGAATCAACGAATTTATCAGGAAGTAGTAAGAGAAAAATTATTGTAAAAAATGATAATCCCTCATGCTTCTCAACTGCTTATTGCAATTAATATTGACGAAAATGTCGAATTTTTCTCATATACTAAATATTTAAGCTTAAAATATATGAAAGCTACATACGAAACAAGGAAGAGGTGCGCATTTAAATCAACAGAAATGTATATAACAACAATTTAAAAATTCTGCAATTCAAAGTTAGGGTTCTTACTGTTAATTTTGAATTTGTTATAAGATGCAAAATCAGTAGGTCATAACCTAGGTAGAGGAAATCACACGGGAGAGAAAGACCTTCTTTAGATACTTGAACTTTATCCTTTGAAATAGCTGCGTGTGCTTAAAACTCTCAGGGATCTCTGTTGTAAATCCACTGTCTGCAATGTATCTGTTTTGTATTTACTCGCGGAGCGAATTGGGCAATGCTTAATATTTTACAATGCTGAGAATTTGGGAATTCTGCTGTAATATATTGTTTTCATTATTTAAAAACAAAACTACCTACAAGCTAAAGAGAGGTGTACTTACTTAACATAAAAATATATTTTTTAATTTATAATATTATTATTCTCGTTGCAAGATAGTCCAACATGTAGGACAAATAGCATTCTTATTTCAAAAGCTGGAAGGCACTGATCTGGAATTGTCTTGCCGCACATTTATTATTGCTGGATATTTTTAGCAGGTTTTTTTTTAAGTCGCCCCTGATAATAGAATTTGTTATAGGTTGTGTGGAATATTTATTTTATTTCGAAAATACAGAGAAAGTTTCATGTGCTTAGGTTGAAAGTGAGTGTAGCACTGAAGTGGGAAGGAGAAAGCATGAGGAATTTCTCTATAAACAATTAAGGCAGCGTTCTTTTTTCAGATTCCAATTGTTGGGAAATATGACAAAGGTGGTTCCAATCAATCAGGTAGGAGGTAACTTGGATTGTGTGGACTAGGCATAGACTAGAAATGGATTTCTTAAGAAATAGAGTATGTGGTAAAAACCCAAAAAAATTTGCAAAGCACGACCAACATTCCAATACAAAGTAATTTTCTCTTTCTGCTGGCCTGAACATTTTCAAACTTCAGATGGAATTGTAAAATGTACTGTTAATAATACTGCTTATCGCGTTGAATGAGAATGGGGTTTTTGGATGAAAATAGTATGAAGGGAAAAAGCAGTTTGTTGTTTCCCAGCGGACCAGCAGATAGAAATAGAGGGCGCTCGACAACCCTAAGAGCTACATACAACGAAATTGTCGCTTGAGGTCTTGAGATTCACATTTGTCGCAAGAAATTAAATTCGAGTAGCTTCCTCGTATTTATTGCTGGACTCCTCTATTAATCACTACATTCATCTATGAACATCCGAATAAAAAATGGATAACTATTTCCATGGCTAACGATAGCGAGTTCTTTACAAATTTTTAAACACTGTTGTATTGATGTAATTTTTGTAAGTATATGAAACAAATGAGTCTACGAAGAATGACATACCCTCTGTAGTATCAGTCGTTGGAAATTTTGAAACCCCAATAAGCACTCGTGGAAAAAGGAATGCATCAGATTTGTAATTATTGGAGTAAAGTTTTCAAAATGCATTAAATGCTCATTGAGGTTACTTTGAAACCGTAATATATATATGGTCTGGAGTAAGTAGCAGCAGCTTTTCACACAACAGATTTGTTGCTCATTTCACTCTTTTTTCTATGGATCATAAAATCATAATAGCTACCTCAGCTTTTAGAGAGCATGAAAATTCATGTTACTCTGGTAACCACAAGAAATACTTGCATTTGATTGTCATCGGGTTGAAATGATGGGATAAAGTAATCGAGCTCTAGATTATAACTGTTTGTCTTCAAAACAATGCTATTGGGCAACCTGATAGACTTACTTGCACGCTGGAATCGGAGCAGCTAGCATGACATACCGAGACTGAAAAATCTTCCAGTATCACGTATCGTCATTTTTACTATTCATTTTTAATAATATAATCCTGACAGTATTTTGGGAATTTGTGAAATGCGTCTGAGAATACGAAACACGCCGTGTCATGCTAATGTCTTGAATTTGAAGAAAAAGGCGTATCAAAAAGGAAAATATCTATCAGCCATCAGTAAAAGCAACAGGTCCAGACCAGTGAAATCAATCAGGTAAGAATTGAGGACATATTAGTTCCTTTCACAAGAGTAACTTGCATTATCTAGTGCCCATAACATTTTAATTCGAATGCATGTACTCGTAAACTAATGTCTGAGTATCGTAGAAAGACTGAACGGAGCAATCTATCCAAGTCACTATGGCTTAATGACGAGGACGACGACGACGATGATGATGAGGATGATGATGGTGTAGATGGGGATGATGATGATGACGATGAGGATGAAGATGAAGATGATGAAGATCTACTTTCTTCTCCTGATTTAAAAATAGAGGATGAAGACGTGGATTTGCCAACAGTAGATAGACCATACTCAAAGCTAATAAGTTTTCAAAAGCATCAACAATGTGGCTCGCAGGAGGTAGAGGACGCTACTAACAATCATAGTACACAGAACAGCAGTTCGTCAGATAAAATTAATGGCGTAGCTCAATTGAAATTTTACTCAGCTGCCAGTGAGATTATAACACCGGGTAATATATGAAATTCACATCAGTTTGTATGAACTATGAAAATAAAAACAAAAATGTGTAGACTCGGAGTTTGTGTTAAATACAAGTGACCTTCAATTTAGGCAAAGGTTCAAAGAATTTGGCTTTTTTAAGACAGCAGCTAGTTGATCAGCTAAAAAAGGAAAGAGGTGGGAAACCGGAGAAGTGGTCCCAGAGAGACAATCGTATAAACCACTGTTCAGGCTTTAATACAGTGGAATCGGAATTTACTACTCCAGAAACCAAAGCGTCGCCACATTACACGGACTTTCAACAAATAGCAGATTTTATTCCTATTCCGCAAACACTAGATGATTTTGAAATGACCCTTTTCCATGATTTTACTGATAAGCTGGATGCAATGGAATGGGAACTTGTGCAAGAATTACTTTTCAAAAGTAATATCCATAATGACCAGTTGGACCAAACATGGCGTCAAAATTCTTTGGGTCAAGTTCAAAAAGGTTTAGAAGGTAATGAAGAAATAGAATATATGCACCAGAATTTATTCCCACAGGACCGTGTATCTGTCATAGACAGCCTGGTAGAAAATCATGTGGGTAGTTTACTGTTTTCAGATGACGTTATAGGAAACTTCACATCGTGACCAAAAAATAATTTATATTGACGTGTAAGTTAGCTGTCAGTTTCAATGCAAGTACATTTTTATTTTCAAGTGATACATACATGTAAAGATGAAGCCAAGAGCTGAAGTTTTACACACATATGAAGTTGTAATAAAAATGTATTAATAATTACGGTTACATTTCCATTATTGTTAAATAAAAAGAATATTCCTGAAAATAGGGGAGCTTAAAAATAGAACACACTACATTATGAAGACGTTTTGGATTCTTTCTTTGTAATAAATTGTAAACAACAGTTACTCTACCGTGGGACACGAGCAAATCCTTTTGAACTGCTGCGAACAAAGTTTTCGGACCAAGTAAATACTATATCTAATTCTTCAACGGGTATAGAGCGATAAATATTTTTTTCGGCACAATTTATAATCTTCATAAATTCTCTGTATAAACTAAAATTGCGTCTCGATTCCACCAATTTCATGAAATACCGGACAATCTGAAATAACAAATATCAAAAACATTAGTTTGGGTACAAACGGAATATTACATGCACATCTGCGAATTAAGAGTTGAAAATATCATACGTTGCTTAGGATCACCCGCCGACTTTCGAACACTGAATAATGTTCATGAGGTCCATTCTCCTCGGACGAACAGTTTAAGAGGAATCCATTTTGTAATTCCAAAAGGCTTCTGAATTTATCAAAGTTAACTTCTGTGAGCTTGACAAAGTTTTCTTCCCATCTGGCTTTCTTAAAACGGAAGTCTCTTGCTCGCTTGTCAAACACTGCTCGGTCTGCAAGAGTTCCTTCTGACTTATTGTCTTCCGGCTTCGGTTCCTGACACAAGATTGTTAACCACCTCATGTAGCTATCCACAGCATCCTGTGATAAGATAATCAAAGTTGACAAAACAATTTTTGCCTTCATAGAAATACTAATTTCGAAATTATTGCGTACAAGTATAAAATATTTGCACACCACTTACCAAATAAGCCCGATAGCATTCGAACTCTTTCACGTACGTTGATTGATAAAGCTCGGAGATGGATGCAACCTCATTGAGGCAGTTAGAACGTATCTGACCGACAAAAAATGAAATAAATTTATTTATATTTTATATTGTAAGGTTCTGTCATGTTCTATCTTATGAATAGCTATAAATATATTTTTTACCGCTTTAAAGTAGCTCTTCAATTTATCCGTGTGCCCTGAACGAATATGAGCTCTGGCAATGTGAATAACGGCTCGTAACAAGGCTAACATCACAAGTTTAGAATCTTCAACGTAGTTACTTGATAACGAGATCCATTCTAAATTTTCAGCGTTGAAATCTTCATCTTGTGCTCGCAGACTTTCAATAACTCCTTCCCCAATTTCAAGTGGATCGATTCCATTAAGTTGTGCAGTACTAAGGAAGAGTTCTATGTCACTGGTAGATGCTTTGGCAGTTCTCGTGGTAATTGAGCTGATGTGCTGAACAATGATTGGGACTTGGTACTCCTTACTCATTTGTCTTACGTAAAATGGCAAATAGATTAAATATCCGACTTTCACTAATATCTGAAAGCAAGAGAAAACGCATATTTACATATAACACATAATACATTGAAAAACCATTCCTCAGTTCTACAATTTAAATTCCTGACCTCGGTATACAATTCAACAAAATGGTCCATGAGGATAGCGCAAACCGGGTAGTTGCAAATGCGGTAGACAATAAGTAAATGTACAATGAATCTAATGGTGTGATTCAGTGCCAGGGGATTTTCCTCAGTCATTCTACGAAACAAAAAAAGGTAACTGAAGCTTGAACTAAAGTATTCCCTAGTAGCAGTTACAATACAACAACACAGTTACAACACATAAAGTTTTTCAAAAAATATATTGCTTACTCAATGAACGAAACAAGATCACTTTTGTAGGCTTCAAGGAAGGTTTCCGGAGCATTCAGCATAATGTTTAGTTGAACTTCTCTGAATATTAATTGAGAACTCAAGACTGGCTTGAAAGATTCAAAATTTGAGTTAACAACATTAACGCACTGCTGCAAATCAATGAACTGGTCCCAAAACTTTGGAGGCATTGAAATGTATCGTGCGTTGCCACAACTCCTAAGTTCTTTTTCTAAAGCCACGTCATAAGATGTCTTTAAGTACGCCCAAAGCTGAGTATTTTAAAAATAACGTAAATCAGTCATCTATAATCACACAATACGATTATTAATTTTAAATCTGTAATGCTACCTGATCTTCCCAAGTTGAAGACGCCGCCAACATAGCATCTCGGTGTCCACAAAGAGCTCCTAAAGATGCCCGTTCGTACTTAGACTGCTTGTTACTTTCACAAATGAGGAAGGCTGTTCTTTTCCAGAGATCGCGTCTTACATTACCCGTTACAAAGTAGTCTGGACGTTGGTGAACAGCTCGGCGATTGATAGGAGGAATAAGCTGCATTGGAGTGGATTCACTAACAACGTCTTTCTCAACTGTGGCAGTGAAATGAGCCCCAAAAAGAGTGGCGGCATACGCAATATTACCACTTTCATGTAGAAAACTGAAAGCTTTTTGGTGGTTGCCCAAACGCAAGTAGTAAAAACAGCCCAAATGTGATTTTGCAGCATCAGCCTACACATCACATAAAAAAATTTAGTCAACAAATGCACTAATCAATGAATACAATCTCTTTAAATCTACATTGTATACTCACTTCATCTAGTTCATGCAAGTGCCTATTTTCCCGGACAATTGCATCAGGATCAACATGTTGGACCATTTTATGCTTGGAAGACTTCCCTAAAAGAGCGTCTTTCTGCAACAACATCGTAAACATCACAAGCCGCTTTACCCCATGGATTCATACACAATTAAAATTTAAAGGCGAATAATGCTCAAGCAAACCTTCAAAGTCTCAAACGTTTGCTCCCAATTAACGAATTTTTCCACCAAGTCCGGGGGATCTTTCCTATTTGGATAGTTTGCTTCTAACCAACGAATGATCGCGAATATCTGCCAGAAGCACAAATACAAAATCCTGAATAAATCCCCTCATACTCAACTACCCCAAAGTGAAATCTATACCTGTTTTAAAGGCCCATTTCTTCCAACAAGCTGATCCGTCGCCTCGCTTTCATTAATATGATAAATATCATTGGCATCCACAGGAGAGACACAAATATCCATCTTACTCGACATCTCACTCAGTCGCTCCAGGTGAAGACTCATAAATAATTCCCACGTCTCAATCTCCGTCCGTAAATCTCGTTTAATCTAAAAACAAAAATTCCTTTCATCCATCATCTCCACACTATTCAAAGAACAAAAGCATTTCAACGAATCATTCACCAAGAACACAAACTTCAAATAAAATAACCTTGCTAAACGTTGTGTCATCAATGTCCGTGTCCGGTGATTTCTCCGAGTCCTCGGCTTGCCCTAATGAAATCTTCCATTTACTGATGACATCAAATATTTGGTTCGGAGTCTCCAACGGTTGGAGTACCATCAAAAATTCGTGACATAGGCTCTCCATGATTTGATTGTTCTTTCAGGCTCAGCGGAAACTGCAATAATGATCGAAACATTAAAAATCAAAAGTTCCAGCCACAACATCCAAATGTCTACTATAAATATTCAATATATGGTTATCTTTTTCACTAAATGTTATTTCTCTCCTAGGATATCTTATAATTCTTACCAGATCAAAGGCGATTCAACAGACCTTTTCAGGTCCTTTCTTGGTTCAACGTCTACTTTTGTGAGCCTCGTGTTTAGAGGATTTCAATGGAACAAGTGCACATTTCAATCAAATAATAAAAAATTTGGAACTGATAAATAATCTGGTGACCAAATGCACACAAATACTACAAACGTTCTATCCTTAAATCAAAATTTCATAAATATAATCAATCCAATTATTATAAAGAAACAACCGGCAACTCTATCATCTCCTCAATGGTCAACGGCAACGGCACAGAGTTCTGTGTACACCATACACCAACACTACATATGAACAAACGGAACCTCGAACTTCAAATATGAGCTGCGTTCACAACCACTGCATAATCATTGGATGTCTCTCTGTGTGTATAAACTATGTAGGAATTCAAGCATATATTATGTACATGAACGTTGTACATGTGCATTGAGTGCATCCTGCATCCTCACGTAGCGAAGTCTATAGCGAGCCCATCTTCATCTTCCCACACGGACATATATAGTCAAGTGCTTTCTATACTAGGAATAGGAACATGCCATAAACAGAGAATGTCATATGGGCATTTGAGAGCGAATTTCCTTCAATCTGATTGGCTCTTAAGAACTGTCTACTTTAGGCAGCAGATTTCAAAAAGCTTGAGTTTTGCTTATGAGTGGACCTCTAACGTGTACCTACATACGTTACATATGCACAGTGCTTTTTAAATTGTGACTATTTACTTAATGTGAATGCACACACATACATAAAAAAGACGTACTTATTGTTGATCGCGTAGATGAAATTAAATATTTCCAGTTCTAGCTAACAAAACGTGTAAAGAGGATTGGATCCAGTGACTGGTGGAAAAAGTTTATTCGAGAATAATTTTATTATTTACTAAAGGATTGGTAAAAGTGGTAATTAGAAGTAGTGAGTGACCAGTGGCTGTGACTGAGTTAAATTCCAGTGTGACTGGGATTGTGGATAGTGTTTGGATTAGTTTTAGGGACTTTGGATGCACTGTGACTTTAAAGAGTTTATGTTGTTGTTGTAGGTCGTTTGTAATCAAGTAAATTGATAATTTGTGTGGAAGGGAAAAAAGGTTTTGAATTTGATAGTGGGTGACAACGTGTTGGATGCTGTTGCATTGAAGGGAGGGGGACACTTACGTTACTTTGGACGAAATTGTTAAGAGCTGACGAGGCTTTCGAGCCTTTAGAGAAATCATGGGGAAGAAGCAACATCAAAAGGATAAGCTGTGAGTTAATTTTTTTGGAGCACTTTTGATGATTTTTAAAGTTTTGAGCTTTAAATCGTAGCTTGTGTGTCTTTTGTAGAGATGTGGATGTTGATGGAAGATTTTTAATTTCAGGTACTTGACGGCCACGGAGTGGTCTACTCTATATGGGGGAAAGAGACCGAAGCATATGACCCCTGACCAAGGGGAGTTCAAAAGACTGCCCTTTGACCACTGTTCGCTGTCCCTGCAGCCGTTCGAGAACCCTTACTGTGACAAAGAAGGACATGTGTTCGACCTCCTTGCTCTGCTCCCGTTCCTCAAGAAATTCCATTGCAATCCGATCAGCGGAGAAAAAATGGATATAAAGTCTTTAATTAAACTTAACTTCCATAAGAATGCCGATGGGAAGTTCCACTGCCCTGTCATGTTCAAGGTCTTCACAGCTAATTCTCATATTGTGGCTGTCAGAAATACTGGGAACGTATTTTGTTACGAAGTAAGCCTTGACAATTGAATGATAAATGTAGATTTCGGTTAAATTTTTAGTACAGCTGGGGTACGCAAAATGCAAAACCTCATTTTTTAATTGCAGATTTGGAGTATTATTAAACAAAATCTATACTATTTGATGTGTTATACTGTAGCTATATTTTTGTTGATTCGTCATATTATTTACAGAACTGCTGGATGAAATTTTTGGGGAATGAATGAGCTGGAGCATTTTGTTTATTTTGTATTGCTATTTGATATTGTAGGCTATTGAAGAATTGAATATTAAAGGCAAAAACTGGAAGGAACTTCTAACGGATGAGCCTTTCACAAAAACGGATATTATCACTATTCAAGATCCTACAAATTTACATAAATTCAATTTAACGGCTTTTCATCATTTGAAAATGAACTTAAAAATTCAAAACGAAGGTGAGTTGAATAGGTACTTGGAAGAATTTATTGTACTGTACATATTTTTCTTATTACATCTTGTTTGGTTTTGTAGAGTATGAAAGAGCCAAAACTGACCCCGCTGCCAGACTTAAAACTGTTGCACCCGAAACTAAAGACATATTGGATGAACTGAAGAATACTGAATTTACACCAATGAATGAGAAAGCAGAGAAAAAAACTGCCGATGTCGTAAATGCCGTAAGTAACTAAATCATCTATTTTTGTGTGGCTTATGACTGTTAACGCAATGTAAATATTATATATATTTTAATTTAAAATCATTAAAATGTACCACCTGTGTAGGCACATTATTCCACGGGTGCTGTGGCAGCAAGCTTTACTTCCACTTCCATGCCCGTCGAGACCGTTCATGAGGCAGCAATACGAGAGGAAGATTCAGTAAGATACGAAAGAGTTAGTAAAAAAGGTATGCTGATAAATTAAGGATATACATTAAATCATAGTATTCGTGTTCATGGCTAACAAGTGGTTCATTATCTCAATACAGGATATGTCCGCATAAAGACAAACTTTGGACAAATTAATCTAGAACTACATTGTGATCTGGCTCCTAAAGCGTGCGAAAACTTTTTACTATTGTGCAGACGAGGATATTACAATGGAACAATTTTTCATAGATCAATAAAACATTTTATGGTGAGTAACTAATAAAGCCCTTCAATAAAGTGCACCAAAAACTTGTTGAATTACGCTCCAGTAGTTTGTAATTCTTGTGCATTGCTTTCTGTAGATTCAAGGAGGAGATCCAACTGGAAAAGGTACTGGTGGGGACAGCGCCTGGGGTGGATCATTTAGTGATGAATTCAAACCTCAGTTATCCCACACAGGAAGAGGAATTCTATCGATGGCGAATTCGGGTCCCGATTCTAACAAATCGCAATTGTAAGCTGGTTTATCTCTTTTTTATAAAGGTCTATGGAGTATTCTAAGCCGAAAAGTATTAAAAATATAATGGAAAATTTATTCCTTAATAGTTTCATAACATTCCGTTCATGCAAGCACTTGGACGGGAAGCATACAATCTTCGGACGGGTTGCCGGAGGAATGGAAACATTATCTACCGTTGAAGCCATTGAAGTAGACAACAAAGATAAACCCATTGAAGATATAATCTTTCAAGAAGCTCAAGTCTTTACTGATCCTTTTACTGAAGTGGACGAAATACTCGCTAAAGAACGAGCGGAAGAGCGTGCAAGACTTGGAGAAGGAGAAGCCCAAGAAGTAAAGAAAGCTAAAAAAGCTCCGGCACCAAAGTTAAAAGCATTTCGTGAAGGCGTTGGAAGATACATAGACCCAAAACGAAAGTAATTACGTCTTTTTTAACTCATCTCCGTCATTTGCTTACTGTGATGATTATCCATTCTCTTCTCATTTCCGTGTCATTTTTTTTTTCAGGCTAACTTCAAATGGTATCGATCCTGATTCGTCAGCTCCAAAGAAAAAATCGACTTCTTACGACTTCAAAAATTTTAGCTCTTGGTAAACAATTCACGTAACTTATAAAATTACAAAAAATGAGCAATATATTCATAAGAATTGAACCCACTGTATCATTAATTTTCTCTTTAATAATTATGATTAGCTTCATCAGTTTTTTTACAAGTGCTAACTGTAAAGTTCGGTTCTATGACGTAATACAATAAAAAGGATTCTATTCACGAACACTATCCCTAGAACTTCTTTCAACGGATATCCTGCCAGTTGAAGGTTGACCATGCGCCATACCATAAGATGATAGTCCTAATTGAAGAAATTACTAAACTACAATGCCTTCTTCACCAACTTTCGCAAAAATGCTGATACTTGAAAAACCTTAAATAGGAGTTCTTGAACTTCCATCATATACTGAGCGTGACAAGGTTTTTCATTCAGAGTCAAGATACGGGGCATGATCTCATACGCTTCCAGGCATGTTAAGAATCATAAAATTGACAAGTTTTAACACCCACAATGTATGGCCGAGCTACTGAGGCTCTACAGCACAATTTTAGGTACCCTCTACACACAGTCCATTCTCACTTGGGACAATGCAACCATACTTTTTCCCATATACACACATAAACATTATTTCCATATTGAGCTTAATATATAATGTTGTGTGATATTTGAACGGTGCATATATGTGGAGGGGTTAACCCTACCAAGTTCATGTATCTAACTACTTTACAGCTCATAGTTCCTACATTTCATACATTCCGCCCGCCGATATTATTAATGGTGTAAGACATTATTGCCTTTTAAAATGCGAATGTAACACTTGTGAGCACAAGTATAAATTACTAATGTTGACGTTGACATCATTTGTGTAAAGACAAATGCTAAAGTGTAGTATTACTTTTAACCACACTCTACTTACTCACATTTCTTCATACTCTCTTGGGTTTTTCTTTTCCCTTATATTATTCTCACTCTCACCTCATTCCAAAATCATATGTATGGGCTTTGCCTGCCTCTCTAGATAATGACTAGGAAGGAACTCTACTTGAGCAGTGAGAGTACCAATAAATGCTTAACAATAATAAGTCAAGCGCCGTCCACACACACTGGCAGCGAGTGAAGACGATAGCATATTATAAAGCATAGAGGATACACGTCAAGTCCTTACTCATGTGAGTTTCAAAGTGATGACTTACTCACTCACTTCGCCTATCTACTACCACTGCGGGCTTTCCGTTCAGATTTTGTTTTAGAAAGAAGAAAGACTAAGTACACACATTGAGGCTTCATAGGTTTTGAGTTTGGAGAAAGGAAATAGTTTGAAGTTGGCGTACGTTCAGTCGGAATGCGCACTGCCAGAAATACATATACTCTCCATTGAGTAAGTCACTTTGGACTGCGCAGCATGAGAAAGTCATAACCTTTTTTGGACAAATTTTGAGATTTATTTACTAATTGTGAATTAGTGAAATTCTTTTTCAATCTGTGATCAATGTTCATCATTAGCTGACAAAAATGGACGATCTAAGTAAGTCTGACAATCTCTTGTATTTAAACCATCATTCAAAAATATTATTGTTATTCCTCAAATATACAAATAGTTACAAGAAGTGCATGCCAAAGCATGTTATTTAATTTCATAGGAGCATTGTGTCAACTTATTAACTAAGCATTTAATTTATTCTCATATGAAGCACCATATTATTGTAGATTTAAAAATAAGGACCGTTAATAATTACATTGCATTGTCTGTAGGTGCGTGTACAAGACTGAAAGGGCTTTTGGAGTTATTAGGGTTTATTCGTAAAAATTCAATCATGAATATTATTTCATTCATGAACAATAAAATTATAAGTTGCATTGGATAAATTAATGGAATTTAATCTTGTATTTGTATGTAGGGACAGCTAGGAACGAAATCATTTTGGGGTTAACTCTGCGTCGGAATGTTAGAAACCGATGTTGACTGTTTGTTATCAGAATTGAAGGCAATGTAACAATTGGATATGTATTGTTGTTCCGTGATTTTGAAGGGTGGGGAGTTATTCAGTTGGAAGGAAGATTTAATTGTCATGGATATAAATCTGGAGATAAGGTGTAGACAATTTAATGTGGTGGAGGTTCAAGTTCAATAAACTGGGTTATTATCCGCTGATCATGTTCGTAACTGAGGTTTGTTGGAGTAACGGGAAGGGAGTCTGGAGGTTGGATTGATTTTAATGTTAAATAATAAAGGGTGGGTTAGGAGTATTAGCACTGTTGTGTGTATGGATAATAATACCGGTTCCATGTTATTGTTGTAAGGTCAGTTTTTTTAATGGTAGTTCGGAATGGAGAGGTGCTTCTGGTGCTTTTTCCTGACTAGTTTCTGAAGCTAATTGTGGGGTGGGATGTTAGTATTGGAGTGGTTTTAAAATCAAATTCAGAGCATACCCTGAACGATTCTTGAATTCCAATGTGGGAATGAATTACGTAGTGTGAATGATAACTGGCATTGTTTACACAATTAGTAGTGTAGTCTGAAGAGTGTGAAGTTGCCCTCGATTTCATGTCGTGATTGGTTCAGTTGGGTAACGACTTTATTTCGGTCAGCTTATTTCATATCTTAAATATAAAGCGGATGACATGTGCATAATGGTGGGCATATAGACCTAGAAACTTGCAAGTTGCAACTGGGGTCGTGTAACTTGTTTGTGGAGTCAAAAAAAAATGGTTGCAAATACATTTTTTTAAAGTCATTTTATCCGTGGCATTTTGCCAGCTTTTGGTAGAATACGCCATCCTCGGATTTTAAAAAAAGTCTTGATTTATAGGGACCATTCACTCGTGATTGTGTGACATGGAATGAAATTGACTGAAATTATTCAGTTTGAGTGCAGTACACGTACTTTTTTGAATTTAGGTATAAATTCATTCAAATAAGTGAACCTTTAAGCAAGGACGAAGTCAATGATTTTTTTAGTAGCTTTTATTATGTATGGAATAGTCTTTTAATGTTCTCGTTGTTATTCCGGAGCAATTTTAAATTGTAATCAGTGTTTGGAAATTGTGGGAGTTAGGATTTGATTTAGTTTCAGATTTCAGAGAAATAAAATGAACTATAGAATGAACATGTGTGCGTTCTGTAAATATATGTATTTGGTTGATTTGGGATCTCGCAGGCAGTGAAAGTTTGAGAAGAAACGCGTAAATGTATTATAATGTGTTGTGGCCTCTGTACAAGATGCCTTATAAGGAATAATTTTGACCTCCACCCCTATTGAACAACCTGCTGAATATTTTATTCCTTCGTTTTGTACCAGATTCGAGTGTTGATTTTCTAAAAATATTTTAATTGGCCTAGGTCAACATTCACGACTTCCCAGTGAATACAGGAGGGTGAGGCAAAGTCAGGCTTTATTTCGATAAAATAAATGTCCTCGCAAAAGAGATATTTTCAGACATTGAATATCTTCTGGCTGCTTGCTTGTATGAACTAGAGAGGAAAATATTATATTTCCTGCCACCCTGTACATTATTATAAGTAGATACTAATTATGGCAATGAAGCGCGTTAAGCTGCTCAGCTACGGGAAATTTTAAGGTGTGAGGTAACCTAATTGGTTGGGATTTGGAATTCTTTGGATGTCGGCAAATGAAAATAATGAGTCTTTTAATCAGACCGATTAATACTGTAACGCAGGTGAGGCAGGCTCTAGAGACAATCGGCTCAGTTGTGAATTGATGTTGCAAAAAATTGCCTGTCATAGCTGACTCACGCTCCATGTCCTTGTTGTCATCATGAATTGAAAGAATGTTTTCATTTGGTTGTTAGATGTTGGTTAAAAACATTCATTGAAATCCTTCATGATTTGTAGGTAAAATGTTCACATCATGAGCAAGATTATTTATCATTTTGAAAGGTTTGAAAGACGTCAGTGAAAGACTAGTCCCATATACTATACCACATGTTGGCGTCTCACCATCAAGTGGAAAGAAAAGCTCATTGTCATCAGCAAGTAATGTCCCCCATCTGTATTTTAGGTAGTGCTTATTACGCTAATAAATCTATCATAGAGGAAATTTCTGAGAACATGAGAGTACTTATGATTAATGAAGTGTAATTTGACTCAGTATTCAGTTGAGAGCAGGATATCAAATGTATTTTATTATGCGATTTCAACACAATTGTCTGTACCTATATGGATCTTTTTTGTCACAGCTGTAACTTGTATTTGTGTATATCTACTTATATTGGCTATACCTATCTATAACACAACTATAGCCTGCAAATACCCAAGAAAACGATGACTATCTCCCGGTCCAGCAACAGTTTGTTGGTTTGGTGAGTGGACTCAAGAGTCATACGTAGAGAAGGTTACTGTAGTCAGTCGAGAGTTGAGTCCAAATATTACAGCGGATTTGCACACACACACACACACACATGTGTGTACTTCCTTATACAGGCAACATTATCGTATTTATTTATTCTGCTGTGTGATTTCAAATGTACACATTTATTAAATCCACATCATCGACGTCGAGAGAGTCACTCCATTATAAATTACTACTGAACTGATGGGATTCCAATGCTTCATCCCAGTTTAAGTTCCGGTCCTCATTTTTGTCAACGGTTTGGGATTTTCATAACTCGTTCCTTCCCCATGAAGACTGAAGGTGGACTGAAATCGTGTGTACTGTAAAATGACTTTGGCTCCTCAAATGTACATTCCTACGTACATTTGCATATTTTAGGGAAAAAAACGGTGTCACATAATCTTTTCCACGTATCCATTTTCCTCTGTCCGTAATAAGGCGTTGCTGTGGCTGCCAAAATATAAACAAGGTTGAAGAGTCAGGGCTAAATGACACTAAACGAATTTCGATCAGAGTCTGCATTAAAGCTGCAGCTCATGCTGCGATTATAATATTGATCTTGATGCTAATCTCCTAATGGAGAGAAGGATAAATGGAATGTCTGACGGAGCTTGTTTCTCTTTCCCTTAAAAGTCGTGCATATAGTGGGGCCGTGACCAAGCACATTATACATAGTAGAGAGTCTATACTTTATAATGAAGAGAAAAGTGATTTTTTTTACCCTTAGTTTGCGTGAGTTTGTCAAAGTTGTCAAGGCTATGTGGAGTGCATCTTTTACAGGGATGCTTGTATCAATTATTAGTCCGTGTATGCACAGTATGCACTCGGATTTTGACGTTCGTAGTAATGCATATATACTGAGTCTCCAAAATATACAAGTACGTGAAGCCAACTGATGAAAAGGCATACCAAACTGAGACACTGAAGACTCTGAGGAATCCGTTGCAATTCATCTGCACGTGGTAGTTAGAAGAGGAGCAATCCGTAATTGAGTGGGTAGTATGGGCTAGATGGAAATTTAGCATAACCTGTGACATGGTGAAAAGTTTTTCTTGACTGGAATATCTAAGTGAACATGATATGATACGACATTTATGTAAGTTGTGCCAACAGTCCCTGCATTAGTATACGCCGCTACATATACTTAAAATGTGCGTTGACAAAGTACACTTCCACAAATTAGGTAGGAGCTATTGGCATATACATATGTATACATAAGAAGTATCAACTCCCGCTGTACTACTAGTACTTGATTCTTGAAGTACCAGTTCTGGCTACCCGTACTTTCCTTCCATTTTCACACTTGAGTCTCAACCCACCTACGATTTCTACATGGGGAAAAATATTGACACGCAGACACATGTCACACGACTTCGACTCACATTGAACTCGACCGAGACATACCTATATGCCAAGGAGAGGAGTGAGGAAGTCTCTGTGTGTACTCTGTTCGAATGACATTTCATATCATAATGACTTGTGGAAGCTACAAATGGTATGGAGTAGTGGTAAAATTGATTCTTTATGCTGTTTAATACTCCAACTTCTGTCTTGGCATGATAAAGCCCTTCATTTGGTACTTACTTACGTGTGTAACGTTCCATATCCTCAGTAACCCGAAGTTAGTTTGACTGACTTGACTGGCCATTGTGAAACTTTCAAGACAATATTGGTTATCTTTGTCTTCACACTATCCATATGACTACATGCTTGCATACTTAGGGAGCCCAATATGAAAATGCGTTAGTTTCTTCGTGGTCTCTCCTCCTGTGTCTCTTATATATCTTTTACGATGGTCTGTTGAAGATTTGAACTCCAGAAAAAAGGGCTTGGTGCTTCATTTCGTATGTGAACTTCGGAACCTATATGCAATGTGACGTATTGTGAGCACAATAATAATTATGTACATTCGTGCATTCTTCAATCCCTTAATAAGCGAATGGTTGTGAGTTGTGACGTGAGATTGAATGCTATTGTGTACACACTTGTTCCCTCATGTCATAATAGGGCATGTCAGTTTCAAATTCATGCTTACGGTCTTATAAATTGTAAGGTTTTTCTTCTCGACGCTCTTGTTAGCTAGTGTCTTAGGATTCCCCTTGCTGGTGTATATTCGACAGTACACTTATCTATATATAAGTATATATATATATGACATATTCATTGCCATAGAACGTGGCTCACTTGTGTCGTTATTTATGAGTATGAGGGATAATAAGAAAGGCGTAGTTGATCTAGCAAGTCTATAAGCTGGTGCTCATCCGTATAGAATGTAGGCTGGAGATCTGTGTAGCCTTATTAAACCCGAGGGAGACTTACCTTAAAAAAATTTTTTTTAATACATTCTTTGAACTTTCCTTGCTGACAATTAATTATGCGTTGGTGCATACATTCCATGAATTTATAGGATTTCTTAGCTGAAATAATGTCATGACAAACGTTTCTCCTCATTGACGGACAGTATGTTGTTGTACTACAGCAAGTTTTAACTTAGTTATCACAAAAAGGTTGAATTGACTCGAGTAATGTATTGGAAGGGAGGGGGGGGGGGGAATTGCGTGCACGCAAATTCAAATTGACTGGGCAAACTATAGGTGGATTTGTAGTAGTAATTATGGAGGCCTATAGCTATACAGTAAAACTTAATAATAGTTGGAGCTAAACTTGATACTCCTTATCCTTGTAGTAATACTTTGCCTTTGGATATGCTCAAAGGTTGCGGGGTGTCAAAATTGCAATTTTTATTCTAAATAGCATGCTAAAAACTTTTTTTTTTATTCTAAAGATTAGCATCCTTTGATAATCTTGACATTCTCAAGTGTGAACGTAATCATTTGTGCAATTTTTAGGAGGATGTGCAGATGCCTATGTGCCCATGCTTATGCCTACATAGTTGAAAAGAAACGTGAATCCCCGTACAATAAGTATCATGAGGAGGTTAGTACGGGTGAAATATTTCAGTAAAGCCATAAACATGTTAATAAAAATAATTGCAAAGGTTTTTAAAATGTTACATACACTACACATGCACAATGTGTATACATATACTTATCTACAGTCACAGTACATGCACGAAGACCCTGTACTAGAGTGAGTATATGTAGATATGTATAGATACATACTATGAATGTACTTACGATTATAGAAGACTCAAACAACTACATTCATATATACATGAAAGATGAAAAGTACAATTTTTTTTGAGGGTATTCCGAAGGCGAGGCACTAAAAAGCATGAATTGCTTTTACTGTACGGTGGATTATTGAAAACGATTGACACGAGTACGTTGCCCTAAAGATGATGGGCACAACTTGACGACTCCATCTTTGTAATAGTTATAGTTGATATCAGGAGGTGCGTTTACTGGTGAGCATACTATTATGATTGTGTACAATTAGCAGAAAACTCCTTCCCACGTGTAAATGGATGGGTGCTGTGTCCAGGACGTCCGTCCGTAATGAAGCTATCTATTATGTAGTTTTCCTGTAATTATCTGTGTAGTAATTATTATTAAATGAATTAATTAAAATAAATATTCAAGAATAAAATTGATGCCTTTAATTTGTTGGCGGAAGGATGGGCAGTCTCTCAATCTCCTCGGCAGAAAATCCAGTTGTAGTTCTATCTGTATTTCATGAAGAGGATAAATTTCCAAAAAAAAATTGATCCCAGGACTCACGTTACGATCATTGATTCCTATAGTCTTCTAATGGCATATTGCCACTTAAATATTTCAAATCCGTGCATTTTTTGTTCTATTGGTTGATTGTGGGTGGTTTCGCTGGTTGTTTTAAAAAATTCAAGCAGCCCAGATTACTTTGGTGCCAACTGGTACATGAACAGGGAAAAACAAGGAAAAGCTCTGGGATTTACAATGTAAACTACCAAAACTTAATTTCTTCAGTCTTCTCCGTTGAGTCCTTTCAGGATTTTCTATAAGGGAATGAGATTGTAACATTGATTCGCACTCTTCTTCCTCTTCTCTTGTCTTATTATGTGCATACTTTATTACGGTAAAAAAACCAGACGTGTCTATCTCAAATTTCCTGTTTACTTACTACACTTCCACATGGAGCTATTCTGGACAAATACATTGAGCCATGATTGTGTACTGATATGTATGCATATATGTGTACTCAAGTGTAGATATGTATCTCTCTCTCTCTCTCTTTCTCTCTTTCTCTCTGTATTTATGTAGATATTCTTTGTTAGCCAGAACATAGTGTGATTTGAGATGCAATTTACTAAAGTTAGTAATAAAACGGGTCAGTTTTACAGGGTTTCATAAAACACTGGGAATATTGTTCGGTGTTAACGAGGGAGCGGAGGAATGAATGAATGAATGGTCAATGGGTAGCCTCTCTGCTCTGTCTGGGGTGCTCCGGAACCTCCTAGTCGATAGGATTTAGGGTCATAAAATATGTGGATACAAATAATTGTCTATATTTATATAAATTATAGTATATATATATATCCGACGACTATTTCCTATAGCAAGTTGGTTGGACATGTTGACGACGATGGAGAAGTCAGACTTTATTAGCCTGGTTTTAGAAAAACAAATATGCTCCAGTGTGTCTTATATTGTTGGAATGGGGATTTTAACACCATGGGAGAAATAGTGAGAGTTGAAGTGGAAAGTTTTCTGGAAAAAAGACAGATCTTATTGATGACGTCCTCCTGACGGGTTCCTATTTATGATAATAATGTGTGCTTGCATGGACTGAGACAAGGGATGACTTTCAGGAAGAACAAGAAAGGAAAAAGGAGGGGAAAAAGAGGTTAGGCTCACGAGCCCTGCCTATAATATACCACTCACGGTAAAGCAGTAGTGGTTGGCTCAGGCACTGATGTTCAGCTTTCTGTTTTGTATTTAGCCCTGTGTGTGTGTGTGTGTGTGTGTATGTGTATGTATGTGTGTGTGTGTGTGTGATGTATCTCGAACTGTATGTATTTACAAGGAGATACAGGTTAGACAAACGTGAAATGAAGTTGTGATGTTAATACTATCCTGGGCTTCTCTCTCACTCAAGAAGAGAAGATCTCAAAGAAGTATGCAATGCTCTATGGATGGAGAGCAGTTGGGAAAAGATGTTAGAAGCTATGAAGCTGGATGCGGGCGACTGACTGCCTCACCAACGAAACCAGAGCAATAAGGGTTCCGCTAACTCTTCCGTCTTTCACGATAAGCATCGTGTGCTAGCCTTTGCTTTGCTTTGCTTTGCTTGCTTGTTGCAGTAGTAGTAAGTAGTAGTGGTATGTTTTAGATGTTTTTGGGGGGTTCCTCGAGACTGAGTCTCAAGTGTTGGAATATACGCGAGGTTGTTTTTTAGCATAGGAACGTACGCTCAGTTCGCGCTTTTCCTTCCCTTCAACTTTCACATGTGCACAGATTTTTACTGTCTATTCTGAACCTTGTGCTCGCTCTGTCCTCCGGTCTATCAGCTTGGTCTGGGAATACCCTTCTCCTGTGAATGATCGTGGAAAATTTCTTGTAACACTGCGTTCTTTCATTCCTTTAGTCTTGGGAAGGCTGTCGAGTCAAATCTTCATGGTGTGGATTGTTGTGGGTTTCCTGTGCACTTTTTAATTGTATAGCTACCGACGTCTCTGTGTATTATCCCTCAAATTCATACCATCAGTTTGTCAGAATTTCCAAGATGGGAAATTGATTCTGATCAATTAAAATAACTCATCACGAAGTTTGTGCTTACTATATCAATTCTGTTTTGGGGTGGTTTAGGAATGCTTCCTGTTTCCCAGTCCTTCATTCCTATATTTTGGAGTTGCCAATGTGTGTGCTTACACTGTGGACAGTACAATCGTTTTAAGTACTACTATTAGTAAAGCTACATTTTTTTTCAGCGAGATATTATTTAATTTTGTAAGTTTTGAATTTGACATTGTCAATATATTACACACACAAAAAAAAAATACTTTCAAAATGGATCGTACTATGTATGGGAAAGTTGAGCCTGGAAGTTATCAACCCTATCGGTGTGCTAGGAAGCAGTTGCCTTCCCCAGGATGTAAGTTATTTTGTATTTTCCGAAATATATGGAACTAGATGTATAAATCCTGCAGGGACAAATACTATAGAATACTTTGAGATAAATCATTGAAGTCTCAGTTTTTTTTATTTGTATGCTAAATAAACGAAGGATTCCATTCTTATACACAGTAAGATTTATACAGCATTGAGCATTTACATATATGGAGGCTGACATTAGTTCGAACTTAATAATTTAAGAATGGAAATGATAAGCTTCGGGCTTAAATAGTAATTTTATAAGTGCTTTGATTTATGTTTATACTTTTTGAAGTTAGTTTTTTCTTCTGAGAGTTGATATATTTATTAATGGAAGAAATATGACCACTTTTAATTTTTAAAAGACTCATATGTTAGGAAGACTGGCCGAGGAATTGGGTGAGTCACATTGTGATCTAATGTAAAGCCATATGAAACAAATTATTATTACAAATTCTCCTGGCGTTGATGTATATTATTATTATTAGGGGGTATAAGAAGGGAATTCAGTGCAATCCAAAATTGGTGGGGCTTAAAGTGTGTTAATGTGTACATATGTAAATAATTACATATGAACATAGTCGTTTCGGGTACACTGTCACTTTCGTGTGAAGTAATGATTAGCAATACTATCTCTTCTCTACACCATATTGGAGTACGAATGTTTAAATGGTTATTCAAACACATTGTCTTGTTATGATTTCAAAGTCATTTTCTCAGCATTTTCTCTCACACATCTCTCTGAGGTCCTATTTACACGCACCCAGGACCTGGTGATAACTCTGACAGGGCTCTGTATTATTGGGCTAGAAAAAGTTTGTAGATCTCTAGTTAAACCTCCTATGTATGTGTATATCTACATTACAGCTACCCCAGCCTAAAGACATTATAAAAATTAGCATAGTTTTCAGTAATCAGGAAGGATGGGTGAATCCCTCAGATGTGTACGTTCTGTCTGTCAATGGGACATTAAGTAGAGGGTTATGCTGACGTACGAAGAGATTTGATGTACTTTTTTCGGCTCGTACCAAAACTAAAACTAGGAACTACAACATATGCTGTGAAAGCCTGACTTACTATTGAAACATGAGTCCCACATGTGTGTAAAGGATATTGATATGGTTTGAAAGAAGTGACAGTACATGACTTCATAGGAATACTTAGATCCCATGATCTTTGAAAATATTAAATGTTTTAGGTGTAAATGATCATGACAGGTTACATGGAACTAAAGTTTACATACATTGTATTTGAACTTGAGGATACAGCCTGCATTGCACACAGTCTCCAGTAATTAATTTTGCATCAGGATGTAATTATGTGTCTACTTATGTATCTATATATTTCTCCCTGAAACTTTCAAATCAACAGCATATCTTTTTATGAACGGGGTATTCCTATTGCTACTAAATTTGTACAATTAATTTAAACTGGGATTTTCTGGTAAGAAATGAGGAAGAACCTGAGAAATTACACATCAATCGACAAGATTTGAGCCTGGTTCATTTCAAGGGTTTCTGTTTTAACAATATAGGATTTTTTAAACGAATTTAGTAAACTTTACACTTGGTTCTTATAGATTTTGGATGTGATTTAACTCTGATCCCGGGTGTCCAGGGCACAGGTTGCTTACACCTGATGATTTTGTAGTAATGTTTGTGGTTGGGACATCTAAGTAGTGGTTTATAGTCTTTATGGATGTGTAGATATATACACATCTGTGGTGGGTTTGATTTAGTGAGTAAAAAGATTTTTTATCTCCTTTTACCATATTTGTGTTACAATAAATGAAAACATGTTTGAGGTGGATCATGTGTAATCAGTGTATCTATGCATGAGTTGATTTTAGTTGTACGTAGTGTTTCGCGACGTTTATCATCTTCCCAAGATCTTCCACGTGCTTCCTCTTTCTTTCTTTGTACATTTGTATTTGAGGGAGTGCGGCTTCATCTCCTGTAAAACCTGCTGCCAGGGTTGGTAATGGGAATTAAATTCACACCGGTAGCCGTATAACCTATATATACGTAGAGTTGGAGTTGTATGTACATGCTCCTTTGACTTGTCATGTCTTCCCCTTCCTTGTAGAGACAATATGTAGGTACATATCTACAAGAGATAGAGGGTATAACCATGGGAATGTCTCCAGTGCTCTGAGCAGCTTCATCTCCTTGTAGTAGATATCAGTGGACAGCACACGATGTTATAAGCCCGAGCACATTGACACAGGGTGTTGTGTGGGAAAGAACAGTTATGAAATTAATAGCGATAATTTATTATTTTGAAATGCATCTAAAGCCATTTTAGTCGTTAATTGACGTATGCACACATTAGGAGACACGCAGGTTGGCTCCTTTTGGATAAAACACTATAAAATTACGCCTAAGCATTTCCTCTTTCGTAGTCATCTATCAGTAGATTATTTCTCGTTGAAGCCCATATGAGATGAGAGTTTTATGTTTAGTGGTAATTGGCAATTTTAACTTATGTTTACTCTGGTGAAATTTCATTTCATGATAAAGTTTCTTTGGAAAACGTGTTTGGCTCGTGGTACATACTCTATATCCACGATGTACAGCTCAAATGTTGGTGTTGGTGCTGCTCTATCATTTATTATTTCCACATTTCTTTTTTCTTACTCTCAATTTGGCCATGCCATGTGTTAACCTTTATCCCATTTAATAATAATACAACAACAATCACCTCTAGCCAGATTCTAAAGGATTTACTATTTAAATATGTTACTTGGATCAAGTCCATCATCTGATCTATTTGACTACTTTGGAAATCTCATTGTGGTGCGTGTAGGGTGGAGAGAAGTGAGTGTTTAGTAATCATGTTAGTCGTATTTTCTTCCCGTAGAGCGGATTATCATATGTCTACATAAGAGCTGATACGGAGTAATAATTACTAGTCCGAGTCACAGTAATTATTTTGACTTTTCCTTAATTAAGTTCGCTGTAAATTTAAAGTTCCCATGAGTTACATAAATTTGAGAAAGAAAGTCACGCCCTTTAGTAACCATATTATGCATTGGTGTTCTCATTAAAAATCAATATTAGTAGGAAGATTAGAAGAGAAGAATTATTTGAGGAGATAATTGCACATATACTTACATGTGTATATATTTAATTACTTATATGTACAAGGGAATTTTTGTGGAAATCCAGCTAAGGAGTTTGTGCACTCATTCAGTGCTCCGCTGGTGGTAGTGCTATATGTAGATATAAGTAGGTACATGTATGAAGGAAGTACACAGGCTCTGCCTGCCGAATGCGACAAGAAACGTGATGTTTTGAAGTTCATGAATCTAAAATTGTTTTGAAAAGAGAAGTTAAGAAAGTTTTATAATAACTTTTAAAGATGTGCATAGTAATGTGTGTCTTTGTATGTGTATGGTCGGTCATATATATTTCTCTATAAATATCATATCTATGACTCCAACCACGTCCACCCAAATGGGATAAAATATGTGTGCGGAGGGATTCACACATACATGTGGTAAGTAGGTACTATATCACTGTGTATTTAGTATTGAATGGACGTAAAGTTTAAGGAAATAACTCCTATAGTTGTGTTTCTTTCATGTGTAATAATAAGAGGAAGGAAGTAGTAGTAAAGTAAGTTTAGTAAAAGGCATCTTGCAAAGTGAAACACACTTGTATATTTGAGCAAGTGGGACTGTACTTGTTGGAAGTAGATACTTAAAATTCGTATTTGTTTGTACAAGTTAATAGAGATGAAGCCATATCTTCGTAGTACTATTAGGTAGCAAGTAGACTTTACTGTTCTTCCACGCAAGGAAAAAGTTTACGCCGCTGGAAAAACTCTCTCTCTCCCTCTCTCTCTCTCTGTCTTTCTGTCTTTCCGTATCTCTCAAAGTACTGAGGATTCTAAAGTTAAAACAAGTGTGTGAGCTCGTGGAATTATTGAAGAGAAGAGAAGAGGTTGTTTGTTGGAGAGGGAAAAAATTTACAAGCTCGTCAAGCGGTGTGTATCATTCATTGAACTACTTCATTATTAAAGGAGAATTTAGGGAAAGGGTTGAAGGTTTCATATTTACGAATGTGAACTATAAAGTAGAAGAAAACCAGGGCTGGAAGAAAATTGCCGTCTTCTTACTCGTACTGTACATGACACTTAGCGGGGCCTGACTTCAGCGGTTACGTATATATGTATGTGTATCTATATGTAATTATACATATATGCATGCATGCAAATAAAAGAAATAAATAAAATTAGATCCTGTCGTTCATGGTGCTTTTTGGTGGTATCCCGAACTAACTGGCAAGCCGAGAGTGAGAGTACTTGACATATCTCTCTATACATAGGTAAAAAAATGATACGGAATTAATTATATATAAGTAATTAAGTATTGCTACTGTCATAAAATTGAATTAAGGCTCATATAGATACATATATTTGTAATAAGTCCCAAACGGATTGACATAAAACTGTGGATGCGAGACTTGAATGAATGGTACGTATATGATATATAATAATTATTAGAGTGATGTAAATTGTAGGGACTAGAGTTAGAGTGAGATTTAATAGGATCTTATCGGGAATACTATTTATATTTCCTATTTTTAATGAAGTCGTTTAAAGTGACAGCCAGGGATGGGATATTGGGTGGGATTTGAAATGAAAATAATTATCTTCTAGTAGAAAGTTGAGTGCTATTAAAAATTTTAGGGTTTGGGATTAATTAAGCTCTGTGTCCTGTGATTCCTCTTTGGAAGTAGGATGGAAATCTGAGGAAGAACTTTTGTTATTTCAATCCTTTTGTTTTGTTCAGTGTGACTTCTTTTAATGTTTTCGGATTTTGTAGGAACTGTGTGTGGATCGTACATGGAGTTTTTTTTATTATGAGTACTATGTACATGGCTTCACTCTGGCCGTCCACACTCATTTATGTATATTATTACGAGGAACTACAAGCGAAAAAAGGGGATGTGACTTTATTTCCAGGAGTCATTTGTCGTCGTAATTGAAAATTAGTTTTACAAATGACAGACGTATACGCAAAAACTTGTTCCATGTTCACGGAAGACTGAGTATGGTGAGCATCTAATATGTAAATATGTGGGAAATATTGTAAATCCTGTAGATGGTAGATATATATATATACATATATAGATAGAGTCTGTATAAACATGGAGATTTGCTGATAGGGAGTAAAAATGTGAAAAGAATTTTTGGCCCTAATTCAAGCTCCTATATGTGTTGTTAGTTGTGTTAGGATGTTATTATTACTTGAACACAGCCACCTGGTTGACTTTTAATTGATTACATTGCAAATTTTTGGGTGTATTGAGGAAGTGAGAGAATCAAACGTGATTGAATTTATAATGATGACATGGGACAAGTGATAGGGAACAGGGATTTGACTGACACTTACTACTCTTACTAGACGAGGGATTTTGAAATTGGAAAAGCTTTTGGGAGAATTTTATCGTGATCCTTCCGTGGTAGTAGTATGTAGGTGTAAGTGAATTGCAAGAGAGAATTTGGATTTTTTTTTTCGAACCACCCACCTTGTAACTCATGAATTTGCTTATATATTGTATCCGTACAAAAATGTACTTACTTCCTCTGCACATACAAATGTACATATGGATGCATGTGTGTTTCTCACTGTTTTTTTTTATTTTCCTTTGAGCTTCTCACATATTATTGATGTTTTCAATTCTATACTGACTCTCTCAACTCTATTTACTATCCTTATGTCAGGTATGAAATTTGAATAGAATAGGGTATGGCTTCCTCTCAACCTCTGTTTATTCTTTTTTCATTCTTCAGAGCTCACTCAGCTCAGAGTCAGAGATGGTTTTATTTCCTCCCGTATCTCTTATGTACATAAAATATATTCCACACAGTACTATTATTGAAGAGTGGAAATTTTTATGTAAAAAGATTAACGAAATTGTATTGCAGTAAACGCATGTCGTTGTTGGTTACATGGAATTCTTGTCTGGTTTAAATGATAGTTCCATCAAGTTTAAAAATAGTTCCACTCTGTGTATCTTCTCCTTCCTTTCTCGTTGAAAATTACATAATGTCTACCCTGGTTCAAAACTACTGTGGCCTCAGATCTTCCACGCTACTTATACATAATGTAGATTTCTGGATGAAAAAATATGCAGTAGAAAAGATTTTCTCCATCATGTTTTTTAGAATCCCTCTCTTCATATTCCATCTTCATCCGGTTCATCAGATATGCTCTGATACGCCCGGATTTTTGTGGTGTACTGTGCAAACTCACAAGTCCTCTTAAAAGTAGGTAAATGAAGTTACCTAGGATTTTTGTACGGGTTTTGTATCTACAGGTTTATATCTATTGTAGATACTTCCATATATCGAACGTACCCATAGATACTAGTATTAACATGCAGGTCCATCCATTCGCCCCGTTTCAAAGCGTATATTTTTACTTTCAGTTTTACTCTCAGTCAGTCAGTCAGTTAGTCAGTTAGTCAGTCTCTGTTACTTGGAACAGGAAACGAAAGGAAAATTTTAAATTCATGAGCAAACTTCCGTCCAACGGTTAACACATGTAATTATATGGGAGCATTCCACGTTTGATGCAGGAACCTTTGCAGGAAAAAGAAAGAATGTGAGCATGAAAACCCCAAACCAAGACATTACAACAGTTTTCCCAGATGTGTGTATATATGTGTGTGTATATATAGGAAAACATGAAAGTTGAGGATCTGTCCTTTCTTTATGGCCTATGTAGAAATGCAAGATTTGAGGTACATGACTCACAATCGGTTTACACTTATTTGTCTGTCAGTACCATTATAAAGCTCAGGGATATCTATGTATGTATGTGTTGGAAATCTCAGAGGTACATAGTCTTACTATGCCAGTTCTGGGTTGTATGAGTAATTTGATATGAAATCAATTAATGGTAACAGCTATATCTATTTATTAATCCTAAACATCCTCCAGTGTTTACCACAAATGTCAGGGGCTTTGAAACCGCAATTTGCATATTGATGTAGATACAACCCAGCTTTGGTTCAGGTTTTCCATGTGTGTGTGTACTGTAAGCATTTACGTAAACAGTAGCGGACGTGAGGTAATAGAATTCAAGATTAGATTCGGGTTATGCCTCTAATTTAATAAAGGAAGAGTAATGTTGAACGGGGCTTCATGCCAAACGTGTATGGTCATCTAAATGATTCAACGAGTGAGGAAATGAGAATTTCTTGAAGTTGAAGTTTGTTGTCATGGGCAAAGTATGCAACTGAATCATGGTAGTAATAATCTATATAAGGAGCAGTAGGAGATTTTACTGAGGTGATATTTTGTTTTTTTGTGTACTATGTTATGTACCTCCATCCATACATACTAAGACGAATTCCTCTTGTGTCTGTCTGTGTTTGCTTACTCATCATCAGTTGTTCGTGTGACCTTTAAAGGGAATAAATTTTGTCTGGTGTATTTCTTTCTGCACAGATGTAATTAATTACATGTATGTATCTCCACATCTGTGAGTGGGGGAATTACGTAGGCTGGAGAAGTGTAGCCGTAGCCTAATTCAGGTTATTGTTATTTCTCTCTCTCTCTCTCTCTCTCTCTGTCTCTTTCGCCGGCTACCGGTATGATACGGTATCGTCACACGGTGTGAAACTGTTTTTTAATTCCGTATGTCTATGCATACTGCATATCTACAACTTTTAGAAAAAGACATTAAAGCTCGCCGCTCACGTTTTAACCCGCTATAAAGTTTCCGAAAGGGGAGTTTTCGGATTTATTTTGCTTGTGTAAACCAGAGCTCAACTTACGATTGTTTGGTTAACTAACAATGAGGGAATGAGGTTGATTACTGGATGGGACTATTAAGCCTTGTGGCATTTATGTAGGTAAACATTACTGATGATGGCAACTATTTTTATAACGTAAGCTAATAGTGATGTAACATGTAATTTTGTATGCATGTGTCGGCTTATAAAATCAAGGGAATGCATATGTTCTTTGACCTTCTTGTAACTTCTTGTATTGACCCAACAGCTGAAACTCATGGTCTGAGTTGCTGGTCCTTGTGTAATTATGAAGTCTGAATTTTCTCTGGGTTGTGTAACTTCAAGTGGATTGGTCAATTGACGTACTTACGTATACTTATGTATGTATCTATGATTCTGCACGGATGACAGAACTTTCTTAGTTTTTAACCCTACTGCTCCCAACCTATGTCCAGCCTGTCCAAAATGGAAAAATTTGAGGAATACTATTATTTTTTTAAACTCCAGTTAAACCTACAGATTTGAAAAAAAATGTTTTCGTTTCCGGAAGTGTTTTCTGCTGTTTTAAAAATTTTCAACATTCCAGGTTCATAAACAAAGCCGCAATAAAATTATAAAAAATTAAAATCCTTATATTTCCGCCATTTTCAATGCTAGATAAGCGGTCCATGCAATTGCATAGGGGCCATCAAAATATTTCTACGAAATGAAAAGGCAATTTCTATTATTTTGAAGCCACTGGGAAGGCTCAAAGTGGTACACATGTGTAGCAGGGATACCAAAGATTGTCCCTATCACCTTTGCAGGTCACATAGGTCAACTTGAGGTCACGATAAAAACGAGTGGAATTCTCCCAAATAAAAGCCATCTGAGAGTTTCAGTTTTATTTATAGGAGGCACTGGTGGTAATTGTGTCCTATTGACAATTATTAAGGGGCACCACGCTATAAAATGACGATTTTGACGTTGACCTCATCATACTCTTTTTTTTTCTCTACAGGTCACAATACACTTCTTGTACCTTGTTTAGGTTTCCACTACAATTAGTTTTGGCAAAACTCGGTATTTGTTTCCGATTTTTTTTTCATGTAGTGTTTGACCTCCTGATAACCTAGTTGACATCCAGGATCACGGTCTTGAATGAGGATATGTTTGGAGGGGAAAGCAGACATTATTCGTCAGTTACACTGTCTAACCTTATTTGACCCAAGTTGACCTGTAAAGGTCGCGTCAGTCATTAGCAAAAAAGTGGCCCAATCTAACCATTTTTAGGTTGAATACAGCGGGGTTATCAAAACGTTTCGTCCAGACCAGTGCTCGGCATGGGTACGAAAAATCGGTACCCGTACCCGTATCCGTACCCGAAGTGCGGGTATTGTAATATCTGGTATCTATACCCGTACCCATACCCAAGTATCCGGGTACAAATTTTTCATACCCGTACCCGCAATGTAATCTCAAACTATGTACCTGTACCCGCATTGTACCCGTACCCGAAAAATACTCGAAAATTGTACCCATACGCGTGTATCTCAGTGTCGTACCCGTAATCGTACTCGGGTACTTTATATCCAGATTTCTCTAAATGTAGTATATAGTATGTTATGTATAATAATGTATGACAGCTTATTGTTAGTGTGTAATTTTGACTAGCTAGGGCGGTATTTGATTTTGTATATTTTCATTGAAGATTAGAAACACTAGAAGCGTTTTTGATTAGAAATAAAATTAACTTGCATACTTGCAGATTTAACAAAATATTACCAAGCGTACAAATGTTTGCTGAATCCTATTCTCCTCTTCTATTTTGTTATTATTCCTCGTTTGTGTTTATTCATTTATACATCCTAAAACCTGTTTGCCTAAACACATATATTTTAGCTACAGTCTAACATACATTTACTGTATGTTTTAAGGTTAAAATAGTATTAACACTAAGCTATAAGTATTCAGAAACACCAAAAATAAGGCCAGAAGTTTCCAACGTACGGGCATTATAGTATAAAATGCATTAAAATGTCTCATTTCTCAGTGTATCCAAATACTCGGGTACAATAGTCGTGGGTACGATAGTAAATGACCCCATTATACCCGTACCCGGTGGGTATATGCCCATTTTGAAATCCGTGTACCCGTACCCATACCCGTATCCATACCCGAAATTTTTATTTACCAAAGTGTACCCGGGTAGTACCCAAAATTGATCGGGTACACAAAATTGGTATCCGGGTAGTACCCATACCCGTACCCGTTTACCCGAGTATTACCCATACCCGTGCTGAGCACTGGTCCAGACGATCTACTAACTGACCTCAGGTCAACCTAGTTGACCTGATGGTTGACCTATTGGGTTACACGGGGAATTTGTGGAAGGGTGTTTCAGTTTTCAAAGCAGCCTGGAGGAAATTGGGTTACTGCATGTGACAACTCCTTTGTAACTTTGTTGATGGACCCTTGCATGGAAAATTCCATTGGACAGGCTGTCCATACCTTGGGAATATATGTAACCAATTTAGGTTGGGAGGCAACGGGTTAACAAATAGCGAGGGAATGGTTCCGATGCAGGCTCTCCACCTGCACCGCTGACGTAGTTGGGACTGTACATACACTTGAAGAGTATAAATGCAAGCTGGACTTATGATAGGTTTCCATTTTCTCCAGAATTTTCTCCAGAATCTCCAGAGAGGAGAAAGGAAAACTTTTCCAAATCCAAAATGCCTGATAATTATTACAAACTGCTAATGCTTTTTAAATAATTATTATGGAAGAATTTCAAGGAAGAAATGACCTAAAACTATGAAATAGGAAGGACATCATAGGTCCAGTTTGAAGATAAAATTAGTTTGGACTTTTTTCATATGTTTTGGGAAAATAGGCTTCGACCCTAATAATTTACCCCTGTATGAAAAACCATTGACCTTTGGTGTTTCGTCCATGACTGGAGTTTTGTATTATGCAATCAATTATTATGAGCTTCGTAAAAACTGGACGTAGTCCTCGGTGCAGCTGGACTCTTGGTGTAGTCTGGGTCCCTTTAAATGGAATGGCACGGAGTGGGAACAAACAATGGAGAGAATGAAGAGATTGGTTCCGCTCTGATTCTCTAAATGATACTATTATTTGAACTTTCATCGTGCTTGGCTCCAGGAGCTACTTCCGATTTTGTAATAGTGTAATATGTATAGGGACTGTGTGGGTGATGTCGTAAATGCTAAAAACATATTTCACGGCATGAGGAGCTTTCAACTTTCAAAAGACACTTTGACATTGTAACTTTCGGATAATTTATTTCCAACGACGAAAATTGTCTTCCTCCGCGTGAATGTCAGAACGGCATCAAATTTCTGTTCGTCGTTTCTTATAAATTCTTTTTTTTCTCTCCCTCTTGTCGTGATCCTTTTGGTTTCTACTCCATATAATGTCTTAATGGGTTTCCGGGTCGTAAGAATGTAGTATACTGTTTGTCAAACCGTCCTCCAGCCCAAGTTCTCCTACTATATGTAAATAGGACAGTATAAGTTAGAATAATAATGTTTGTCTAATACTAATGTATAGGGGCTTTGTTTGTTCCCTGGTTTTCTTCTTCTTCTTCTTTTTTTTTGACTGGTTAATGCAGGTGGTATAGGCTCCGCACACTTTATATATTATAATATGAAAGGGATTTGAATTTGAAGACTTGAACATGAAATAACGGGTTCTGTTTGGTAAATGTCTTGAAATATTTTCGTTTTTCATGATATCTTTCGGCCTCATTAAGTTTCTTCATGGGATGGTTTAAGGCTTGTAATAAATGTGCATTCATTTGGAAGTTGGTATTCCTCCTGGGTGCTCAGGAGGATGGATGTAGTCTCCTTGACTTGAAACGTTCCTCTCCCACGTCACAAAATATCAAGTGCATTAATTAAATTTGGTGGGGGGGGGGAGGATGGAAAGGAAAATATATAGTTTGTGTATATTCAAATACAATTATATTTGGGCGGAGTGCCACAGTAGCTACGGCATTATATATAATCACAGCTTGTTCCTTCAATCGTAGTACATAGTTTCTCTTCTGACAATGCAAAAAAATGTCCTTGGGATTTTTTAAATCCAAATAAGTGTACACGCAGTTTTTTTCTCATGTCATTTTTTCCTGTAATGAGTGTCGCTTTCCGATGCATAGGTATAAGTTTTGTAGGAAACTGTAATTTTTTGTGGGATTTTTGGGTAACCCTTGTGTAGGATTTGAAACTAAGTAAGTATAAGAGAGTAAGAGCATTTGCGAAAGTAGATTCTATGTTGAATGTAATTACATATGTATGTCTTCTTCTTCTTAGTCTTCTTCTTGTGTGGTTCTTTTGTTCCTCTTGTTCAATGATTCGAATCGATGAGGTGTTGCCAACAATTATTACAATGCGTACAGATATACCGGCTGGATTCACAGTCGGAACTCCTATACTGTCGGACTTTTAAGATGTGTGAGTAAGTGGCTGACTGGATATCATCCCTCGATCCCTCTCAAGATGCTAAATGAACTGTGTATATTTGAGAATAAAAAGAACTCTATTTAATAATTTAATTACAAGTATTTATAGTTTTTCTTAAAAATTTAAATGAAGTGTACTCTGTTCGTTTGAGGTCTTCACTGCCGACATGTAATTATTGTAATAAGGAGAGGCATTGAAGTGTGTACAGGGAATCCTGTCTTTCTCTAACTTAATACATATCTACTAAGAATTTCAGCAGCAGTAATCATTGCACTCAATGCCTCATCCTCCCTTGGATTTTTGACTTTGAGCCTTACAATCTACTATAGATTTGGGATGAAAAAAAAATCCAGTCTGTGGGGGGAGTACGATTGTTTTAGGTAAATAAATAATGGGAATACACAGGGATGTTTGGCGTCTGCTTCCTTTGAAAATATTAAAGAAAACCAGGCCTCTGTCATGCCCGTACAATTAAATACATATTCCAGACTTTAGGTTTGGCCATGTTAGGTTAGCTTCTGTGAAAGTCATGTATGGAATTATAAATATATTTAGATATATGCATATAGGAACATGTCGGAGCACAAGTCCCATGTGTGCTGGGAAGAGTCAGTCGAAGGGAATACATTTCCTCTTACTTATAATTACATAAGGTGTGCATTTCCTATTTATTTGTCTGCTCAACCGTTAAAATAACAAACCTGCACAAATAATGATCGGGGTGACGCAGATAAATGATTTTGCAGGCGAAAGGGCAACGGGAGATCTTTTGTTGTAAGGACTTACATACATATTTAAGTAATTTAAAAGAAAATCAGATTGGCCAGAACTTTCCCGTCAGGATAAATATAATGAGTGTAGTACATACATATGTATATAGGTATGTGCTGAAAATCATTAATTATTCCTTGTGAAGTAACACAAGTGAGAAAGAATACATACATTAGAGATGGTATCTTGAGGAAGATTTGCGTGAAGT
Organism: Allacma fusca; assembly: GCA_947179485.1. Taxonomy (NCBI): domain Eukaryota; kingdom Metazoa; phylum Arthropoda; class Collembola; order Symphypleona; family Sminthuridae; genus Allacma; species Allacma fusca. The sequence goes on along the minus strand of OX359249.1, from coordinate 18,669,400 downwards.
AATCCCCAACCAGGCAGGATGTTTTTAACTGGTGCAGAGAATGTTGTTATGCCTTGTAATCGTTTTCGCACTTGAAATTATGACATGGAGAATTTGAAATATGTAAAGAAAGTATTTGGAATTGGATGATGTATCTATCTATATGTATATATGTGTGGAGAGTACTGTTGTAAAATATTTTTTACAAAAAATATAGAAACCCAGAATAAGTAGATACTTATGCTTGCGGCGATATGGCACTTAACTTTTATGTGTGTGTGGATGTATCTTAATATAAATGTATTGTGTGGATACACATTATGCTCAATTTATTTATTATGGTCTGCCGCTGTACTTTATTTAGTGCAGATTGCAGATACTGTAATGCATGAGGATTGTAGTGTGCTTGCTCACTGTGTACTCTGTGTACTATATTGTAAAATGACTTGAATATATTACTTTTTGTATCGGCTTGAGCCAAGTGCAGCTCCAACGTACCCTGGAGGAGTCATAGGGCACACATCTAACCATTTATTAAGAGTTGGGTGAAGTTGTTATAATAATAATAATGAATCTTAAGTTATGTTGTAATTTGTCAAGATAATTGAAGCCTTTGGACAAAAGAGTTTAATTTGTACGTGGAGGTAATCCTCCTTGCTTGATTTGTAGGGAGATGTAAAAATTTTGAGACCTACTTCTTCTCTTGTACCTTATGGTATTTTGCTGTTCCTTATTGCCTTGGAAGTATTGGACTCATGTGCACTTCACTATTTATAGGGAGTAACACGTGTTTTTGCCGTGTGGGCGAGTGCAAACTGGAAATGCTTGTAGGGATCAGAACAGAATCGAATTTACAAATGACTTATGAAATTTATTTTACGGGCTTCATCCTTTTTTAATGTGGTTGTTTTTTTTTATATGAGAAACCTTTTAATACTATCAATTGGCTTCATCTTATTAGCTTGAATTACTGGTGGTTTTGACTTTCAAGTCCACCCAAGTTACGTATGAATGTATGTATGTAATTATGTATCTACTAATGATGAAGATCATTGGAAAGGTTTGCACTGTAGGACAGAATGTGGAGCGGCATGGGGGGATTGGTTGCATAAGATTTATGATAATTATTATAAACGTGTTCTTGTGGTATGAGGAGGATATTGAGGTAATACTTCTGTACATACATACGTACATATAGTATTCAACCACAAACTTAAAAAACATAATTTGCTAACTAGAAATGTTTTACAAGGGCTATTGCTCACAGTGCAATTTTGATGGAAGTTTAAATACATGGAATACATTCGTCTTGAAGGATGTCATTGCCGGAGTCATTATATATTATGTTCCTTCCATTTTGAAAACATATGTGAATTGACTCTTCCGATGGCACATTGCGTCCAAATGTTCCTCGTGCCATTGTTACACTTTTAGGCTTCAACCCTTATGTTGTTGGCACGGGATGCTCAAATGGTAGTAAGATTTAAGGCTCCAGATGGGTTTCTTGTAGTAACTTGGATTTGGACACTGAGGCAGAAGAAAACTCAGCGACAATAAAACCACAGTAGCTGTCTCGTTATTATTGCTTTTAGACAGTTGTGTGGATTTTGGAGGGGGGAGGGGGTGTGTCATGAGTCTTTTAAATGGATTTTGTCTGTTCTGTGTATTCTGATTGATTTCTAGTAGTTAAAAAATTCTTTGAATTGTGTCCATACGGAAAATTATTTAAATGTTGGAATGGCAAGAACCGGATCACTTTGCCTTGATAGTGTTTAATTAGGTGGATTTTAATATGACAGGAGAGGAGGGTAGGAGTTGTAATTTCTTATTCTTAGGAATACTATACTATGGGAGTTGCTGACAGAAAATGATGAGGGTAGAAAGGTGGGGTGGATTAAATGTCGTGGAATGAAGAGGTCTATTAAGAGTTACAAAACGCATCTACATGAAATTTAACAGTAAATTGACAGTGAATCGTTTGTGCCCAATGTTAATAGTTTTTTTTTCTCTACAAGAGGCTGATAGCTTTGAAGACAAATGATAAACATGTTAAGTTGAAGGCTCACTAATAGCGCAGAGTATGTTTTAGATTCAATTTGAGATCCAGTGTGGCACTCTTACCGTTTCCACTGTAATTTAAAGGAGGATGAAAAAAGGGAGCTGAGTTGTTTCACCGAAGTCCAGGTGGTGTCTTAGTCTATGTTATTTCTTCCCCGGGACTATTTACGTGCACTCTCACGACACACACACACTCACAGAGTAACACATGCCATGCCTATAGGGAAATGCAGATGTAGTAGGAGCTACTTTTGTTGTAAAAATTTTTTCAACAGCAGCGGTTCGGTGGGTCTCTGAATGTGTGTGTGCGTGTGCATATAAAGGGACAATTTACGTACAACATTTGTTTGAAATATCTTCGAAGGTTGATCTGGTTATTTCGTTATACTTTTAGAGGCTTGTACTAAAAGTATACACAGTAGGATGACGGTGGTGTGTGGAGGAGCTACCATGAAATAATTATTTTAAGAACGACGTGACAAGCTGTGGGGTGTTCTTCTTATATATGATTTTCTATTTACTTTTTTTTTTGCAACCTTCGCTAATAGTAGGGATTACATTTAATGCCTATAATGGTCCCGAAAAACAAGACTCAACATAAAATTTTTGTTGATGTGTCGACAATGACACCGAACTCAGTTTATTTCCTGTGACATGCAATGGGTCCGCTATTATTCTTATTTTGTTTTCTAGTCTCTCTCAAAAGACCGATAATATTTCTAAAATCATTGGGGGCTTTGAGAATTATTATTATTGTTTTGTGAGCTGTACAAAAATGTGGTTGGTGGGAATACTGATTGGACTTCTCGGATTTCATAATAAAATCTAAAATGTTTTGACTCCTTGACTTCAATGATGAATTCTGATGGATTCAGTCGTACTCTCTGGTACAGCTCTTGGGACTAGGTAAATACTGAAGACATACGTAATTACGTATAATTACCTATTTTGTTTAACTTACGGCATGTACCCCAAAAGCTCACGAAGGTGGAAAGGGGAATAGGATATATATGAATATATTATAATACTAAAATGTATCTCACAGCAAGGTGCCGGAGCACACTACTCTGTGCGTATATGAAGTTCCAGTGATATTCTACTTTTTCCTGTAGTTGGTTCTGCCTCCTGCCACTTTTGTACATGCTTGGTTTCGTAACTCGTAACCTGTGCAATATTTACAAGGTTATTGTTATTTTGATGGCGAGCGTCTTGGATTGGTTTTTTTTTTGCAGTGTTTGGAATGCTAGAGGAGTCTGTAATTGGGCCACAAGGGCAGGAGACCAAGACGAACTTGTTTGTAAACTATATTTGGTCTTTGTCCAGTACATTCTATGTATATATGGATCGTACTGAATTATTATTAGTTTTTGTAACAATCAAAATATCGTCCTAGGAGGAATTCCCGACTTCATAGGGATACTGGGGAGTCGTTTATAGAGATAGACAGTTTTTTCCACAGTTCCTGGCTTGTGTGGGTGATAAGTTGTTATAACATCATTATGGGGATTTACGATGACTATTTTTGTCAAAGTGGGTGTTCTCATTAAGAACAACAAACATCCAACTGAAATGAATACATTTTGAGTCATGGGATGGATGTATTCCTTGCATTTGAAAATTATGATGATAAATGAGCTTCATTTCCTTCCATGATTCCCAATGATAAAATCAACACAAAAACTGGACTTTGTTCTTGAATATTTTAATTATTGCTGTTTACTGACAAGTTTTAGTCGATATATATCCCGAAACTAAGTTTCAGCTTTTGTACATACAGACAGTACTCCAGTACAGTATGACATACTTGCAAATAGCTATATAGGTAATTACTCTTATATAATAGAGAACATTTAATCATTTCTGCGGCAGAAGAGAACAGTATACATGAAGAAACTCTGGAATTAAGATTTAATCGACTCTTGCATGCTAAAATGCAGCAACCTTAAGCCTTCATGATTCGTTACAACTTTACAGACACAGACGTGATAAACAAGTGACGTGGAGTAGTTAGTGTGAACCTCCTTATCTACAAGTACTGTACATATAAGTAATTGTATAAAAGTTAAGTGTATTTAAGTATTTCTCAAAACAGTAATAGTTATGTGGACTTGACATTATTTGGAATTTATGGTAGCTGAGTGAGTATTTTCAGCTGCCTAATTTATAAATGATTATGATTTCATCATATGCACTTAACTGGGGATATGCGAAGATGAATTTAAATGATATGGGTTGGGTATAGTATTTACATTTTGGTGTGTTTGTGTGTGTGTTTGTACTTTTACTGGCTGGTGCAGGGGTAGGTTAACCAACGTTGTGCAGAGTATATTGGATAGGGTTTCAAATGATCTTTGAATATGTAAATAAAAGTATAAAGCGTAACAATTATATGAATACGTGCGTATGTACAGTCAGTGAGGAAAGAGCTGGTCATGAAATTTTATTTGCTCTTGCTATGCATTCCAGTGGTTGGTTGTAATAAGTTCTAACTAAATCCATCAATCAAGGATATGATTAGAATAAACGTAATTGCCAGGGTCACGTTATAATGAAGTTACAATATTTAGTGGTTATGGTTTAATTTATCGGCGCCTCTGAATGCAGGTATATTTAGTTTGACTATATCCACGTTTAAATTATATTTAGCTTACTGTATGAGTGTGTATTCTGTATGCGTTTGTGTGTGTGTGTGTGTGTGTGTGTGTGTGTGTGTGTGACGAAGATGAATGAAGAGTGAAATATGAAATGACTTTTACGTGTTAACCTTTTTTTTAGTACACCTATAGGGTTGTGAGCATAATGTGGATACTCATTAGTTCTTACATACTGTTTGTAAAAGTTCCACTTGTAGCATGCAAAACGCTGAATGTTTCTTTTCAAGAGTGAGTAAGTATTTAAATTTGTACGTATGTACAAACATAGTGTTTAAAGACCTGCCTCTTGATGAGGACTGACTCAAAGGAATATACATGTAGGAATCACATTTTTCAAATATATTTTTACACCTTGTATGAAAGTAGAAGCTGATGAATCTGGAAATGTGTGCTCAATCTTACTCGTGAGAGATTTTTATTGTTACGTAAAGATATAAGGCTCGTATGTACACATAGCCACTACTAGTAGTAGGGATTTAGGTGAGAGGTTAAACGGACTGCAAAATGCACGTTGTTTGGAGTGAATGAAGATGGACAGGGATTGTGGGAGTGAACGAGGATTTTATGTTTGTAAGTAATTTTGTATGTATATGTATTTATGCATTGCATGGGGTGCTTGAGAAGGAGAGATTTGTTTATAATGTACATAGATGTGCATGTTTCTCTCAACTATTTTATGCATCTATGTATGTCAAGAGACCGTGTGCTGTACTGCGAACTAACCTTGATCTAACTTTGGGTGTTTCGACTGCTAGTAGTAGTCGGAGAGTTGATCTCTGGGTTATATGACTGTGATTATAGGGTTGTTGCAAGTCTTGCACACACACACACACACATACATACGTGCATACATACAGTCACTGAGGAATGGAACATATGGGAAAAATGAAGTGGTGATATTTTACTTCGGAAGTACAACTACCTATTCATGAGAGTTATACGTGACTTTAGCGTTCGGTGACGATGGTTTTTCTCCGAGTGAATGTTTTGAACATAGCACACACACACACACACACACAAACTACACACACACTCTCTCTACCTTCCCTGACTGTTGAAGGAAATATGAAAATGTAGTTTGGGCGTTCATAATATAGAACATTTGCTTGTCGGCTATTTGGCGAGCGTTCAATTCAAGCTGCAGTAGGAGCAGTAGTTAGTAGCGACAAGTGCCGGGGCAAACTGAGTTTATTGTAAAGGGCATCTTCTTCTTGTTCTTGTGAGACTCTATCCTCTCATAGTAGTGGAGTTCAGTGAATCATCTCTCATAATACGAAGGAAAATAGGAGAGTGGTGTATGGTGAAATTAAAAAAAAAATTGTTTTCCCCATACACACACACATACACACACACACAGAGAGACGTACAGTAACAACACTTCGTCTATCACCATTTTAATTAGGTTGCCAAAAGGAACGGCCCAGAGTATTTTGAGCCGCAGGTCCTTTTATAGCGTACACAGTGAATGTATTGATTTTACAAGGTGGTTTGACGATTTCCCTCACTCTCAGACAATTATATTTGTCCTGTGTGTTCACTTTTGTTGGTGGTTGTTGTGTCTGATGAGATTCCTTGATTGAGTTGGCTAAGGAATCCCGCTTTCTGATCCTCTTTTTTTTTGTCAATTGGAGTGAGTATTTTGGAGTGTACACCCACCCACCCAGGGGAGATTAATACCAGATAAACGCTATCGAAGGAAATCATTATGACAGTGACTGTGACAGATCGTGACTCTAGTCCGAGATCAAGTCGACCGGGTAGTCGGCAAAAAAATCAAGAATTTGAAGGATACTTGAGTAAGACAGTCCTCCTACTGCTTCTAGATTTATATGTAGTGAATGCGTCGGATTTTACGTAGTAATTAATAATAATAAATGGATACGGATCTACAGGGATATTTATATATATATATATATATAATTACATTACGGAGACTTCACTAGATACCCACAAGGCCCCATTCATAAAGTGTACCATGCGTCAAATTCAAGAGTGATGTTACATTACAGTATCTAGTAGTGGGTTTTTATGTGTAGTTATTGAAATCGTTGTGTATATTATATACATAGGTATAATTATACACGAGGGGAAATGGTATGGATGACAGTTGAAATAATTACTTACAACTGGATATTCATGTGTAGGGGAGCTACGAGACAGGAAAGATGATAACAATGAGGAGCAAGGTATCGCTGGATTTGTGTAGGACACACTCGTTTGTAAAAATCACAAGTTTAATTTCATAATATGGACAGACATAAAAATACAAATATAGAGGAACACCCCTTCCTTAACACTTTGTGTGCTGCTACTATTGAAGACTTTTGATGTTTTTTTTTTATTTATTGAAATAAATGTAGATACACAATTCTTAACAGGTAATACTAATGAATCAATGCTATGCACATGCCCCCGCATTTATCTCATTGTAGGATAACCAATTTGTTTTGTTTTCTGACGAAGAATTAATGCTTTGTTTATGTATGTTGGAGTCTTTGGTGCGTGAGTATGTCTTCTACCATCACCATAAATGAAATGCTTCAAGGTATATGATTCTCCCTACCACTACTACTACTATTACTGCTAGGTAACTTTTTTTTCCCCTCGTGTGTAGAAAAAGCGCCACTGGGATTATATGTAGATACATATATAAATATCTGAATTTAATGTTTTTAAATACTATACTCCTCCTCCTATGAGAGAAAATGAATAGGATTTCTGGAGCATTCAAAAGGACGTTGTCGAAGCCGAAAGCAAGTAAATGCATGGATTAGTGTTGCTCTCTTGCACTCATGTACATGTGTGAGCATGTACTTAATGTGTGTGTGTGAGTGAGTGTGTGTGTGTGTTTGTGTGTGTGTATGTGTGTGTGTGTGAGTATGTCACAAATGGAAAGAAATGTAGGGAGGGAGGCCGAGTTTGTCTATAGTAGAAACTTATAAAAACCCTTTAGTTGAGATCTTGAGACAAGGTAAGAATTGAAAATCGAGATGAGACACAGAGAGCGTATATAGATAGGTACATATGGTTGCCTTAATATGGAATAGACCTTGATTCACCTTTTCGTAAGCGGTTCTGCAGCTTCGGTAGGATGGTTATTTTTTTTCCCTAGCCTATATGTAGGCGAAATACCACACTCTTGCCCCTCTTTACTATATGGTGGTAACAAAAGTTGAAATTGAAGTTACACCTTCCAACACCTGTGACTTAATCTGTGAATTGTGACGCAAGCCGGACACTTGGACACTCGGTCTACTCACAGTGTGGGTGACGAACTTGAAAATATTCGTGTAGGAATGACCGCTTGATCATTTATGGTTACTTTTATTGTTACAAACCTCAAATCACAAATATTGAGATAGAGGAGAGAGAGAGAGAGAAAAAAAAAATAAGTATACTCTAAGTAACGAAACGTACCCAATCCAGACCGACCCTTCGAAGATCTTTGAAGAGTTTTAGTCGATGTTTGAAAGTGAACCTGAGTGGTTCGAACGACGATCGAGACAAAAGTGTCACTCGGAGTTTGACTACATTTTTATACACTTCTTCACATATAGGAGTAATTAGTGGTTCATGGTAGAAGTCACCCAGTTGTGAATCGGTGGAAAGAAGCGGGGTTTTGATCCCTCATGGGTATATCTATCTATTTACACACATGTAATAATAAAAGGTGGGAAAAGTTGGGAAAAATCAAAGAAAATCATTCTTTATAGAAAAATTCAAAGGGATTTTTTTTTGGCATTCGTTTGTGAAATATGTGGCAGGATTTGTTTTTGTATGTCTCTTGCGCTATATAGTGTTCTAACTCCGGAGTGTGTGTGCGTACATACATACATATGTTATATAATTACATATAGTAATATATGTAATTATACTGTGTAAGATTGTGGACAGTAACCTATAAATAATTATTTCACTTGCGCGTAGGAATAGAACATACTCAATCTTATTCCTTTTGGTTTGTGTGTCTGTGTAATTATATATACAGATATATGTGTGTGTGCATTTTGGATGTCATGCCTTTTTGCTACAGCTCCAATACTACTATTATGTACAACAACAACTACTACTACTACTACTACTACTGACAACAAGCAGGAACGTGCACACATTTCGGATTGGGAGCCAATGCATTAATTTTCTATCTTGCATAAAAAGCGGATGAAAAGAAAAATCTTTCATTTGTGTCTTCCTTTCATGTATGTATGTAGATACTTATATCTACGTGTTTTTAGAAGAGTTGTGTACTCTACTATCTACTGATTGTGAGACTACTATCTCAAGTATTTTACTGACTTTTGCCGCCTTTTCTTTGATTTCTCCTCTGATCGGATTTTTATGGTTTTGAAGATAACTTGGAATTTCCGCTATAACGGCAACCCTTGCGGTCTCTCTGCTCTGAGAAAGATTATCTTTGGCCAAACCTGAGGAGAAAACTGGTTACATTTGTAGTATTAAAATTTCCAGTGCAGTAGTGTGTTTACTAATCTGATTCGTTACGAGGGTTTTGTGTGTGCGTAACTTGATTTTATATACATAATTACATATCTACACAAGAAAAAAAATCATGCCTTCCGCTGGTAATTTTTTGTTTGTTCTGTTTGTATTATGAATAATTTGAAACGTGTACATACGATTGTACACACCTACATATAATATGATGTACATACTTATGGACTAGGGACGGTTTTGATGCTACTCAAATATGTATGTCACGATGAGACATTTATGACGAGACTCTCATGGGACATTTGGGACACTGGAGTGATTTTGTTAAATACTAATGCCTGAATTGCAGTCATGCTTTAAATAAAATGGCAGGGAACAAAAATTACATGTAATCATAGTTCATGGCCCATTAGGTCCTATGAGTTGATTCTTGCCGTTAAGAAAATTTCAATTACTCTCTATATATAATTATTATTATATTACTATGTTCCTTTACAACAAAAATTTTTTATTGCTATTAGTTTCTACAGTATACATTGTGGAGTTGAAGAGGTGCTCTCATATTTATGTTCACGAAGCAATTTCGTACTCCACGATGCACGTATGATGTCTGGAGTAACTTGAGCTTGGGGATTTTGTATGAGTTGCATTTGAATGCCTGTAGAGGTATTGGAAGGTTTTCTTCTTCATGTGAAGTATGTATGTATGTACATGGGCAGACTCACATGCATATTTTGTGAGAGATGATGTTAAATCATCTAAATTGAAGGCAATTTAAATGATTTATTTGGTAGCAAACATGGAGCATATTTTTAGCCATACTTGACAGGTTAATGTAGATTGAATAAATTACTACTACATCAGATTTAAAATAAGCCCCTACCGAAGCTAGCAAGTAGGGAAGGCTCAGTCGTTGTAGTGTAGCAGTACCTAAGATTGTATAATTGACACGATTCTTCTCATAATCTTCAAAGGGATAAAAATAGATGGTGGAGGGAGAGTTGTTGGATATATGGTAAATCCTATGTGCTAGATATTTTGTAAACATGGCATGGACTTTGTAGAGAGCTCCTCTCACATTTTAAAAATCTTGAGAATAGCATCTCTCCGCTCCTGTAGTTTTTTTTTGATCCGACCAATGGAATATTATTCTAATGACAGTCTCAACTCCTTGCGAGCTTTTACATATATACATACATAATTACATATGTATGTAGTAAGTAGTATGTGGATATTTCATATCCAGGGGAAAAAACATGTTTTTTTTTCTGAGAATCTGGAAACCTGTTCCCTCACTCAAACTTAGTTAGTTAGACTTATTAAGTTTCGATTAAGATTTTTAATTTTATCATTTTACTGAGAGGGGAATCTCAGAACAGAATTGTGTACGATATAAAATATTCATGTGCAGATCAACTTTTTCGCATGGAGTAAAGTAATCCAGGGATTTTTTTCCCGAGTCGCCTTGCCATTGATCGTGACTTGTTAGTAGATTGTTAAATAGTAATTTCAACTCGTTGGGAGTTGTTTACTTGGGTTTGCAGAATATATTATCATGCATCCTATGTTTGGAGATTTCATTTGACTTTTTGTATGTGTGCATACGTAGGTGTATATGTACATCTTTAAATACATGTGTTGTTTTAAGAGGACACTGTTGTATCTCTAACTTTGAGAGCTTATTATTTGAACATTGGGTTGGATGCTAAATCAGAGGAGGCTTTGAAAGATAGGGGATACTTTCCAGGCGCATCTCTCTGTATCTATTAAGTAATTATGGGATCGGCACATAGATATCGGCCGCAAATACAAAATCTTTATAGTGTAGCAGTACTTGAGATGACTTCATTATTGCTCTGTTGTAGAATTGTATATAAGTATTATCCACATCTACACTTTAGGATGGGTACATATGTAAGGAAAAAATCATGGGTGTGTGCAGGTTTGCATAGGGATACCAAGAAGAGCAGGAATGTTGGTTGGAATCAAACGTAAATTGTGTGTAATTTTTTTTTTTTTTGGACGTTTAGGGTATACTTGTGGCTCTCTGTATTTACACGATTGTTGTCTCTTTAAATTATTGTAATTTTCACATCAGCCCCTTCAAACCACACACACATAACTACTGTGTTTAATGATGGAAGTGACGAAAGTAAAGTTTCACCTTCAATTGAATTTGTTTTGGGGTTAGAATGATTTATATTATATATGAGTAGATATTACTACAGTATTTGGATCTTAAATCCTCTTCTTCCAGCTCGTTTAGTTTTTCTTCAGATCAAGGCCGGAGCTGGACAGGAGTGTTGTATTTAACTGCATTTATTATGTAATTACATGTATACTTACTTGTAAATGCTTTTGATTTTTTTTTGTACTGGTAAATGTAGCAATTAATATTGAGGGGCAGTTTAAAACTATGGAAATACAATGTGTCAGATTGTTTAAAAAAAATTTAATGCACGTGTTTTCGTAGTATTAAATATATGAATGCAGTATTATTTCTGCACGTGTGTGTGTGTGTGAGTATATGTATCTCACTATGTCATCCCTTTTTTGAAGTAATTACTCATCATATGGTTATGGGAGTTAATGAAGTATGAGGATATACACTCATTCGAACGGAAACTGTGACAGTGTGGTTTGCCTTGATCACATGTAATTAACTCTTTTGGGGAAAATAATGTATTTGTGAAACTGTGTATTTGGACCAGGCATCCTCATCTTGTCATAAGCACGTGCTTGACATAGAATTTGAAAGAATCAAGTCTGTTGTGTATCATGATTATTACTACTGTAGGAAGGGTGGAGTCTGTGTACAAATAGTTCCATTAGATTTAAAAGTACACATGATACGGATGTGAAAAGGATCATGATCAGTAGAGGTTGAGCAAGAATTACATTTAAAAGGAAGAGTAGTGAGCTCAAAAATGGGAAAGGACAATGGAAATTCCCTTTTTGTACGACTGGGACAGAATTATTATTGGTCATATATGTACTTACATAGGATGAACCCACATTCTAAAAAAATATATGGGTATGAATACTAAAAAAATCTCTCTATATATATATGTATATACATATGTAAATCACTTACGTTCGAGAACGTGTTTATCTCCTGTGTTACAAGCCTCTGTAGTATACTTTAAAACTAATTTACGTGTTGTACAACGAGTCTCGCACTGTACTTAAACATGAGATAGCAACTGCAAAATACAATTCCAAAATTGACGGAGAAAAAACGAGCGAAGGGTGGGTCTAGGCATGATAAGCTATAAATAGATACACTTGAGGAGTTTTTAGCATGGGACCATCTTTATGAATACTAGGAGTATCTGCCTATAGATGTACATACATATACAGATGCAAGTACGGATGTGAAAGTTCCGGGAGAATCTACAACATTCATGTAATTTCTATATAAATCCCCCGTTTGACTCTCGCGTGTGTGATCCTGCTACTACACCTATTACAGATAGGGCTTGTGCATATCCTTAAGATATTAGACATTTTTTTAGACTTGAGCGGAAACAAATTGTATAAAGAGATTTGGTTAAATAGTGTATGAGTATGATGTAGGTACATGTAATTCTATTATAGGTAGGGACATACATACATAAGAAATATAGGAGTTAAATATAAAAAAAAGAATAAAAAAGGCGCGCGTTAGAATCTGGAGGTGGTGTGTAGATATGTAGTTTGAGTCTGTTTGATATTACTTATCTTGTTTCATTCTGCATATGAAATGTGCTTATGGTGCTGTATCCACTGTATCTAGTGTGTATAGTAGTCGTTGGCCTGGTGTTACTGTAGTGCCAACAAATTTCGGTTCAGATTCTGTCAGAAGGGTAAGATGATCTCATGAAAGCAACTTACGGGACCAACACCTATGCACTCACTGGTTGTATTCCAGTTGTCTGTTTAGATAGCATCTACGTTTTTTAAGCGGAGTTTCCGAGGTTCACTCACTTGATCTAAGGGGGCGCGTGAAATGGAAGTGTGGATAGAAAGGAGCTTGAAATCTATGATTTTTGATGCTGTCTTTCCATCAGTATCATCTTAAAACAACTTGAATATTGAAATTCTTGTGGTAATGCGTAGGAAGACGTATCTACTATTATGAGCTATTGAAAAAAAAAACGGGTGGGTTTTTGCGGCCCGATCTTCGAACGGGCATTTCTGGTAAAGAGAGGGGAAAAAAATAAGGAGAAATTTTGATGATCAGGGTTGTTGGCTCGCTCCAATGCAGCAAAAGAGTTTTTTTTTTTCTTGGTGGATTTGAATTTGCATGTAAGCTGGGCGAGGCTTTACAAATTCAAATACCCGATTTGAATTTTATCCTATGAGAGATTTTGTATGACTTCGGAATCTCTCTAACTCCAAAGGATTACTGAATTTCAAAATATCCTCCAGAGATGAGCATATACATACATACTTAAAATCCTTACTTTTATGTGTGACTTGGTCCTGTTTTTAGGGTTGGTATACTACACATGTGTAGGTGCAGGATCTATCTATAATAATAGAGTGAGTCCGAAGAAACTGAGCTACTGTTTTGGGTGCATTATTAGGACCCGAGTTTTATATTGCTCTCATACGGTGAGATGTAATTACTTCTACTCGAAGGATTTTTTTTTAAAGCTAGTAAAACTTTTGCTTGTACAGTACTATAAAAAAACTGTAATGGTTGTAATTTAAATATCATTTGCGAAAAAATACATGTGTAATTATTATAGGTAGATATAGGGTCGACAGTCAACCGTATATTTACTTTTGTGAATTTTTCAACCACGACTATGTACCTAAACCGTAGCTAACTGTGACAATGTTTACATAATTATTTTCGGGATCAACTGAAGGTAGTACATAAATAGATGTTCTTCAGACATGGTGCTACATATGTGTGGCTTAATTTTGGATAAGTACCAGAAGTAATGACCCGTAGTTTACTTACTTCCATGCATGTATACTTATGTATATATATATATATAATTATATGTAAAGGCAGGACATGAAAAGTACTTGAGTGATTTATGTATAATAATAATTAAAGGTATGAATAAAATCAAAGAAACTAGAGAATCTGTCTGAAATATATAGTGAGCATGTTTTTTTTTTGATGATTACAGACGCCTTGCTAGCAGATCTCCAGACTACCGTGTCGTCGCCACCGACAAGCCTCAACCGGTCCAGTGGTTACGGCTCAAACGTCAACGGATCCTCCCCACTGGCTAAACAGACAGAAACCTTTGATTATAATGTGGAGAAATCCGTAAGTAAAACCTTGTCATTGTACAAAAAAATATGTGTATATACCTAATAGTGTAGTAGTAATAAGCAGGGATGCTAATCGGTGTAATTATTACACATCTCTCTCTCTCTCTCTCTCTTTCCCTCTTTGTGCCTTCCCTACCACATTGTAGAAATTATAGGTGAAAGAGAGGAGAGATTTCCATGAAAACATGCTGATGTCATTTATAGTGCATTTCTTGAGATCCCTTACTTTTAATGGAATCTACAAATTGTACTAAATGGGTGCGCGTACATCTCTATGTAATTTTACATGTGTGTCTCTTGAAGAGAAAGTACGAATGAGGGGAACTAAGCACTTTTATATGTAAGTTATAAAGTATCTGCTGGCTAAACTGGAATCTTGCTATACTTACAGATAGTGCAGTATTCCGTTTTTCTCACACTTACTGTTTTTTTGTACTTTATATATCTGTAGATACTTTAACACAGATGGCTCATCTTGTGCCGGGCTGTAGCTTTCGGAGAAGTTTAGTTTTTTTTTTTGAGTTTAGTTTTTAAGTTGGCGTTTGCATGTCTCTGGATATGTTATATTATTTGTTATAGACCCTTATAGCTGGATTAGTTGAGTTTAGTCGAAACCCTTCATTGCTTATCTTTAACTATGTGTAATTATGTGCCTGGGTATATGTTATGGATGTAGATGTGTGAGTACAATTTGTCTTCATTTTCTATCGGTAGATTACAAACACACTTGGAGAACAAATGAGATACAATCGGAGTAGATTTTTATTAGATGGAGATAACATGTGGATTTGTAGATGCATTTCATGTCTCCCTAGGGCGTTGCCACCTGCCACGAAATTATTATTTCTAATTTGATTTTCTTCTGTGACTCATAATTTGTGTTGAGTTATTATTATTATGGATTGATGCAATTAATAATAATTTTTTGCTCGTATCTACATATTTGTTTGAATAAATGTTTATTAGCAAATCATAATCATTTAATTTGAGTACGTGAACGTAATGGAACCCTGGATTTTGGTAAAAAGATATTATTATTGACTAGTAGACCTGTTGTTGTAGGATTGAACGGTAATGAAGACTTTTCCTACTATGGTACGATGATTTTCCTTCATATGTCTTTTTATAGAAGTTCTATTCATAGATTGCACAGCCTAGCAAATCCACTGCATGTTGGCGGCAAGGCTGACGAACGCTTAAGCTACTACTTTTTTCGTTTTTGATAACCATTTCTACCATTTCATTACTACTGTAGATACATACATATGTATTGCGTACGTGAGCCTATATAGTAACTCTGATAC
Source organism: Allacma fusca (assembly GCA_947179485.1). Taxonomy (NCBI): domain Eukaryota; kingdom Metazoa; phylum Arthropoda; class Collembola; order Symphypleona; family Sminthuridae; genus Allacma; species Allacma fusca. The sequence continues at coordinate 18,653,682 of OX359249.1, read as the reverse complement.
TCTTTGAAAATCCTTTCCTTCCTCCTCTAAAACTACTTCTTAGAAGATGGCTTTGAGAATTTGGTTCATGGCAACGAATTGATTAATGCAATTTATCTGCTTTTTTCCCCCTCTTCAAATGTTTATTAAGCTCTCGACTGAATCATGGTTCAATAAGATTTTTTTTTGTTAAAAAGTCATCTGTTTTCTCCACAACTTTGGGAACTTGTGAAAACCCTATGTTGACAGAGTGTTACGGATCACTCAAATGCTCCTTCAGGTTTCAGCACGATGAAGTAATTTAGACGGCAAAAGATCATGGCATTGATGTAACACTTGTGTATAAAAATTAATCCATTTGAGCTTCCTCCCCGCAATCGTATGTATGTATTTTAGACTAGCTATGTGTAAAGTATGGGAACTGTCTTTGGCTCTAAAGCTTGAACTGTGGCTTATAAATTGGCTATCTAGATGCTAAATATCATTTTATTATATTTATACAGAATAGTATGTATGTAATTATGTATGAGAGTAATTATTTCTTCATTACATTATATGAATCAGCAAATGGAGCAGGAACTCATTAATAATTTACGTAATACAATCTCATATAAATAACTCATACCGAAAAGTTATTGTAGTTTTGCAGTCTCGGTTTCGTTCTGGCTGTCAGGTTGTATCAAGCATACATTTTTTTAGTAAGGTTTCAAAACATTCAGTTAGTATAAGTAATATTACACTCGAGCTACAACGTTCGGATAACAATTCCTGTTTGAGGTTAAGTAAATGCATTTCAAACATTAGCTAATGAATGTTTTCAAAATGACAATGGGATTTTAAAATGTCCCATTAAAACTTCCATGAGATATGAATGGAACCTGTTTTAGTTTATGCGAGTATCTTGTTTTAGTAATGGACGTATATACTCGTCTGGTATAATTCCCCCCCCCCTCCAAACCAGCTTTTAAATACAAAAAAATGTGATATCAGTGAAACCCACTTTAATGGTACTCCAGCCCCACTTTTAGGGTAATTACTGTAGATTGGTTTTGGTACTGTATGTAGGGTTTCTATAATGAAGCTCCAGAGTCTACCTGGACAGGAAATTTATTCATTGCATTGTCACAAAATGTAGGCGAAGTAAGGGAACTTGTTTTACTGTGATACTTTATCTATATATTGCCAGGAAAAAAAATTAATAGTCGCAAACTTACATTGCTGTTAGAGGTTTTACGGTTTGTTCACTCGTTCTTTCTTTTAGCTTTCTCTGCTTACTGATCAAAAGGGTTCTTCGATCATGAGCAGTTTGATTGATAGCGTAAATTACGGTCGTAGGGATAATGGGACCAAAAATATGCATTGCTGGGCAAAGTGTGCAGCAGCGAGTGTCACCTTTGTAATTTATGAGGTTTTTAATATAATGGTATTCAGGTGGAAATCAGATGGCTGATTTGGGGATAGAAAATGGATGTATAGTAATTTATACTATTCTAATCTATAGATATAATTATGTATAGTATGTATGTATCTATGTGTGTGGAATTACAACCTGTGGTTTTAATTTCAGATGCTTGGACCCAATCGAGATGCCATGAGAGAGACCACAACAACCAAAACTTTGTACAGATCAAATAGTCCTATCATCCGCAACCCTGGAAACATGAGTGAGCTAGATAGTCTTCTTCAGGATTTAAGCTCCTCGTCTAAATACAGCCATAATTCAAGAATAGAACTTGGACATCAATCACCTCTGTCAAGGGGACAATACAGTGAGCATTCACCAACTACTACAGGAGGAGGAGGTATGCCCATAATTTGTCCTCCTGTTTGTGATTAATTCATACGGATAATTTATACGTTAGAATTTTAATTCAATTAGGATGTGACGGTCCTTCTATAGTTACACTGGCATGAGAGCGTCACTATATACATATATGAACATGTAGATAGGTATTCCTACATTTGTGGTTGTCGTTATTTGTAGCTGAATAGTAAACTCTTATGCTCACATGTGTACTTACATGTACGTTCAGAAAATTGTTAAGCTGTAGAACTTGGCTTCTGAACGAAGGGATTGCAAATTGTCTAATTCTTACTTGAAATATAGATGGGACGTTCCAGAGGGTTAATGCTATATGTACATACAAATGAGATCAAAATTGTTTCTACATGCATATACATACGTGCATGCACAGTGCAAATTTCTCAGTTCTTATATATAGGAGTTCAAACGAACCCTAGACTTTTTTTATGGTAGATTATTATGTATTATATGCATGCGTGTATACAAGTTCAAGAATAATTAAAGGAAGCACTTTTAATTGCAACTCCTTCGTGAAATCAATTTGGATTCATTCTTTTGAATGTTAAAGCTTGTTTGAAGACTTTGAAGACACGACAGTAACTTGAAACAGATGGGATTGGGAGATTTTGAATTTAAGGGACGCGCTTTTCCCGATTTCCCTTCCAAATAGCGAAGTTGTTTTGTTTATCAGGGAATTTAGTATCTCAAGAACCCTCACAGAACAGATTGAAGGATGTAATCTGCAGTGTTCTGGAATGCTACTTTTGTGGATCGGTTAATTTTTTATTTTCCTTCCTAAATTCCTTTGGCGGCTTTGTTGACAAAGTTGAAACAAACCGTAACGTTTTCATTCATGCTTTCGTATCTAATGTAGAAGCTAAGAAATTGGCACGGTTAAAATTCATCTTAAGACTATACTTACTTCTGTGGTAGGTGCTGTAGCCTAAACATGATCATACTTTTTTTTCACACCGGTTAAAATTTTGTTTTACATTTGTAGGGTTCAAATTTCACTAAAAAAGATATTGAGACAAAAGAAAGGAATTCATTGGATGGGTTTTTGAAGATAATGTTTGATTTCCAATAAGCTACTTAAGAAAAGATTGAATTCTCTTATAATGCTGTAATGCACAGCATGCCAGCATTTTTCTCAATGAATTTTTTTAAAAATGCTAGAATTTTTATATATCAAATACAGTTTGAATATATATATCTAGCGATACAGATATGTGTGGTGAAACCACACTTGCACCATGTGGTTTTCATTAGCCTTTGAGACGTAACTTCATAAATTAGATCGGATCGTTTAGTCTCACTGGTTGAAGCTAAAAGCTAAAGACACCAAACTTTCAACTTTTCAACATATAACAAAGTTGCGCGTCCCTCTTTGACACTTTTAAGTAGCTCACCCCAACGAAAATAGGTAACAATTAGCCATGTTCTTAATGCTGGGCAATGCATCTACTCTAGCTGGGGTGCAAAACCTGTACACATGACATAGACTCCAACGGTTTCCAATTGAAATTCTGAACTTTCTTGTTACCCTTCGTGTCTTTATTTTTAAATTTGATTCCCCACGTATTGAGTACTAAACATGAAATGAAAAGGTACGTAAGACATAATGTACATGACCAGAAGTACATATAACTACATTTAGTTAAGATATTAAGATTTTTCATCGGGTAATATTCCATGTTGTATGTGCATTTTGATGGGAATCTTTTAATAAGGGGATAAGTAAATCCAATAAGGAAGTATCCAACCGTGTAGCTTTTAAAGCGTGATACTTTTTAGAGACTCAGGTGTTGGTGTAAGTATAATAATTAATTAATTACATATTAAGATTAGATGCATTTTTAATCGGACAGACGGACTACTGATACTGTATGTGTACCTAGTAACCTACCTTTTGCTAATGCCTAATTTAAATTAAGGATTTATCTGTGAAGCAATTATGGAGTACTATTAGCTATGAATGCCGTAAACTCTGCCTGTGTGGTAACATTAGTGTAAGGATGAAGTCAGAAAAAAAGATGGGTGCACAATTAGTGTTGGAATGTCTTTGAGCCCTAATGGGATACTTTCAAATTAATTTACCAGGGATTTTAATGGCTTGTAAACATATTATGAGTGAAATAGCAATCGTTGCAAGTTCCTGGATTCCTATTTGTAAATAGTAATTATGTACAAGGCTGAGTTGTTATTTGTAAATATTAGTATTCGTGCTCCCCTTTAATTTGTTTCAATTTGTTGGGAATACATAGATACATATAATTACAGAACTTTAGATAGGAGATACATGTGATGTGTCTGTAGTTTGAGCCAGTTGTCATTCATAAGAATAATTGTTACTGCTAAGTATATAAATGAAGCTGCTTGTTTAGTTGGTTCCGTTGGTTGAGTCGTTAAATGACACTGTGATAGCGTGCTGACAGAAGTATCGTTTTCCAAATCCGTACACTTTATGGCATGAAATCATTGTATTTTTTAATGCACGCGTGCCAGCCCCGGGCCTGGTTTCATATTACATGTGAGTGTTTGTAGTTCTAGTTGAGTAAAGAGTTTGTTGAAGAAACCTCAAGTATCCCAACTGCCTCATTGATACTGAGTAATAAGGAGGTAGTTTCACGGCTTGAGACTTTTACTTGATTCTCTATATTCCTTACTGTGACCTATATCAGAGCTTTGTATGTACATATGGTATGAACTGTTATGGAATTACCTAAACAATAATGACTCTTGGAATTTGGATTTTTAACCCAAAGTAATGGCCAAGAGTCATTACTTAGTGCTTTGGGAACCAAAAAAAACTATGGGATTGTATAATGTATGCAAATGGAATTTGAATGCTTCTATGTAATATTACTTGGATGCATATGGTTAACGTATAGATGATAAAATCTATTGTTTCCTAAATACACTCTGCAGATAGGAAAGAAAATATTATTTAATCGGAGGAGAGCAGAAAGTGTAAAATGGAAGTTTCTAATTGGTTTGCATTTCTCTGGCTTTCTCGAATAGAGCTTGTGTACAATGGGAATCGTCCAAATTCACGATCTTCGGTTGGAAGTCACGAGAGACAGCCGGTGGATAGCCTTCTGGATGATCTTGCTAATGGGTAAGTAATCATTTTGCTTACTTTGGCATGAGTAAACAATAGAATAAAGAAGTTTTCAAGATTTACTACTGATGACTTCATGTTCAAGTGACATCACGAATAACGAATAATAACAGATCACTCTTTCTCTCTCTCTCTCTCTCTCTCTCTCTCTCGCTCTCTATCTTTCTTTTTTTTTTCTCCCTCCCTTTCTCTTCTGGAGAGACTCACAATGGATGGACAGGGACCGATGTTTACATGTTGTAACTCTTCGTATGCTTTGGCTTCTCTATCCTAGCCATATGCTGAGCTTCGATGATCTTCAAGTTGTCTCCTGAACTGTCTATTTTTACCTATACTTTTTCATGCTCTTATGATTGACAGAGATGACGTGGATGGCAAAACTAGGATAACAGTTGAGAGAAAAATACAGCGGACGTACTTGGGACCTGCTGCTTCTTCCGCAACAAGAGAATTGGATGATTTGATGGCTTCTTTGAGTGATGCCAAGGTTAGTTCCCCGATTTATTACGTTGTATATATATATATACTTACATACTTCTTCCCTTGTCTGCTTTTTTAGATGCCCTGTATTTTGTCCATGTAATTATGTATAATTATATGTGTAATTTATTCCGAGGTTTTCCCCTCCCCTTTAATACATGACAAGCTCCCTATTTCAACATTATTTGAAGTGCGGGGTAAACACAAGCGGTAATCAAGCTCTTGTCTTATTTCAACTGGCGCTGAGTTTTATAGCAATACAATAAATCTCCAGTCTCAGAAGCATGGACATATGTAATTTTATATTATGTATGTAGATCCCTGATCATCGTGAACACATGAAGAGTAACACCAGATAATAAATAATACGATTAAAAGTGTGCATATACAATAATAATTACACGAATTTCTTGTGGGAAATCATTCTGAGGAGTAACTCTTGTTTGGTTGAGCTACTCTTTCTATACTACGTACATTTTATATGTATTACTCCTAACTCATTTTTGTTTGTTTTTTTCATTTGTGTAAGTAGTTTCTGATGACTTGTCGCTTGAATGTCAGTTGTTTTACTTCATATGTAATAATTTATTGTAGTTCTAACCAGGTTGTTTGGGGGCAAGGGAAATGATGTTTTGTGTTGCATGAGAAAATACGGATAATGCGTTTCCTGGTTCTTGATTAGTTGTGTGCAAAATTGTAGGGACGTTGATGGATACTTGGAATATATGGAGGCAAATTACTCTTATAAAGTGTCTCAAGTTTTCTGTGCTTGTCTGTCACAAGGGCTACATTACATTTGGGTTTTTAGTTTCACTTTTGTGTGTTGCATTTCATTTTCTTCAACGTGCTGCTTCATACTAAAAAAAAATTTAAAAACACGTGTGTTTTTTGTACGACATGAGATCTGTTGTTATTGTATTTCCTTCCTTTTGACTCTGGGGAAAACAAGGTAATATTTATTAGCCGCTGTATTATAATAGTTTCTCTGGTGAAATATTTAGAACTGTAGGTTTTAACCATTTTTTTGGCTAATTTAAAACACAATTAAGGGGAACATTAAAGGGGTATGATGCCCTTTTGGTTTTCTTTTTAAAATTTCTTTACCCTTATGGGTTGACCTAGGTCAATGTTTATAATTTTGAAAAACAAATCGGCACATAGGTCTCTTGAGGAATGAGGGAATCGAAATGTTTTTTTACCGTGCATGATTTTGTACGGACTCGAAGGATGGGGTGGGGAGAAAAAGTATTTATTACACTCAGTACTTTTAGCATCGTAATAAGAAAAAGAAAATTAAGAGAAATGGTTCAAGTGACAATTGAAGCTTTATTTGTTTGGCCTAAAACTGGTGAGCAGTTTGTTGTGTGGTAAAAATGGGATTGAGGCACGTACTGTTTCTTTCATGTGGGTTTGGGGTTTTTATGTATATACATATGTATGTAATTATATGTACACATGTATCTACATATAGTTATGGATATGTTTTCAACGGATTCTGGCAGATCAGGACAAGCTCAAGTGAGAGCTCACTTCCTTGGTGATCTTGTATAATGGAAATAATATGTAGATAGGTATTCCAACGACAAATTAATCTTTGCTCCAGAAGAAAAATTATCTTGAAATTAGAGTAGTGAGTCGGCACGCCTTTTTGGAGGCTATGGTTGTATATTATTATTCGTGTTACAATTCTTAATGTACCTTAACAGTGTTGTCATGTCTGGTGGGATCAGTTTCCTTCGTGTTGAATCAGTTATCAGTTTATAGAATCAATAGGAATTATAAATGCATTTGTGTGGGCTAGATGGATAGACAAAAGTAATGTAATCATATGAACTTGGCTTGGGAATAATTTTTCCAGCTAATAGCAATTATGTCCGTTATTTTAGGATGTTCAAGCATTATTATTTCCAATCATGATGTCACCTGATTCCTGTATATAATTAGAGTACTTTTTCATATAATTATTATTATTATAAGACAATTTGAAAGGAGGTTGGGTATTATGAAGAGAAAGTCTTGAGGAGGTTTTGTTTGTTTGTGTTGAAAAGAATTGATATTTTTGCAAGCTATGAATATTATCTATGTATACTGGAGTTCTGTCAACTCGTGTCAGATATGGGTTTGATAACTGTTTGTGTGGGTTTGGGTGATTAAATTTCCTTGTTCTTGTTTCCAAACCAAGATTCTCATGTCAGGTAATGTCAAATAATTTATTCATAATGTATGGGTTTTCTCAGGACACGTAGTGAAAGACCTGAGGAAGCATGTCGTTTTGGCTCGTTTAAGCTGTCATTTGTATCCAAGAAATAGATTTGGCTTTGTGTCTAGACATTCGTAAAATATTTTGGGCTTAGGTTCTCATAGAGGGATATTTGAATCAAAGACAAAAACTTATCTGATTTATTAATACAAAAATTCATTACTCATTGTTTTACTCGAGTCTGATTGTTAATTTTTTCTTATCATTTTCAACTTGGTCTCTCTAGGTCTGAAGAGACCAGATTGTTTTCCCATTTGGACTGCGTTTTGTCTCTGGCAATACTCACAATTCCTTGTAAAATGACTATACCAAATTTTATTACTACTAGTAGTAGTAGTATTGTGAGCCCATAATATGATTTTGTGTATCTAAATGTAATTATTAGAGGAAACTTGGTTTTGAAAAGTAATTATATTATTAAATATTTATATATCTACCCAGCATTCTGGCACAGAGGTTACATATATTTGGAAGCTCATTATTTATTTATGAAAGCCAAGTATTTATATAGAAGGGTCATGCAGAAGTAGCTTTTTTAGAAAATAGTGTTCAAGTGTTTATTTTTTTGGAAGTTGTTTGCGGGTAGGGAAAACGAGTATGTAGCTACTGTGCCATAGGACATTGGTGGGTGTATAAAATGTAGGAATAGGAATGAGGTTTGGAAAACACTTCGATACCTATGAATGGTTTCCGGGTTTGAGCTCGGTTCTGTGAATGCAAAATTGTGATTTGGAACAAGGATTTGATTTAGAACAGAAGTGAAAGGATTAAATTTTTGTTCTCTCTCTCTCTCTCTCTCTTTCTCTATCCGGCGGTGTAGTGTATGTATATTAAAAAATTCGTTGGTTTACATATGTATACGAGGCCAAGTTGTTGTTTCTGTCTTTTTTAGATTTGCACGGTTTATAACGCTATGGGATAAATGATTGGAGTCATAAATCAGGCGAGAATAAAATGAATAGAAAAACGATTGGTTGTTACAAAGTTTTCGAGGTGTGAGGATGTCGATGGGAGGGAAAGGGAGCTAATCCAAGGAATGGGATGTAATCTGTTGAGTCAACACCGAGCAGAGGAAAGAGATTCAGTCAGCTATTACAGATAGATAGATACTTCCTTTCCTTGAGAATTACGTCATAGTTCTTTGAAATATATGAATTGTCTAGAATGATTTCTGAACCCCTTCTGTGAGAGCCATGAAGACTCGGTAGTGTGCTATCCCGTTGTGAAATAATAATAATAATAATAATAATAATTAAAAAAAAAGTTGAATCTCAATGCATATACTTATAGTAGGATGTACAGGGTTGTTGGTTATGCAGGAGCTACTACCACTACTGTTGACTCCGGCTTCTTCTTCTGCTGCTGCTTCTTTTGGTTCGAGAAAATACGCATAAAAGTGGAGCAGTTTTATTTTGAGAATTGGTAGTGTAACTATGGAGGGAAATGTGTTGTGGGTATATTAGCTAGATGTGTATAGACGGGAGGAGTCGTAGTTAGATTTCGTGTGCAAAAGTATGTGTAAATACAGATAAGTACGTCTATGGTTTAGTAATTTTTTTTCTTGCTGTTCCTCTCGGTTTGTGAATCAAAGATTCCTTGTAATACCCTTTTGTTACTTACTACTACTTCCTAATGGACTAGTGTGTCTAACTATATGTCACAGGTTTTTTAACTATGAGGGGAATATCCTATATCTGGCCTAGCCTTAAGTTGTACCACTACTATAGCTATATTGCCATTTTACCCCCCTCATGCATCCTCCCTCAGTGCCAGTTGTAGATATAAAGTACAGGCTCTTAGAGTTTTTTTTTTTGATGGTGTGGATGAGAAATAGATATGAATGTAAGATTAAATGTGTAAATTGTGGCACATATGAAAATCTTTTATAAGTCTGTAATGCGGACGAAGGAGATAGGTTAGATTTTTTTTTGGGTTGTATTCTGTCCCGTAGGTGTGGGTTGTATGTAGCCCACCGAACTGTATTTTAAGAGACTGGAGTCAGCCTGGTCTCACTCTTACTTGCGTCCGCAGACAGACACTACCCGAAACCGATTCCTCTCTCTGATTTTTCTAAAAGATCCTGTCCATCCGGTCTCGGTACTGACTGACTGACAGCTAATCGTCTGTCCCTCAATATTATACCTTTCAATCAAACAGAACTCACATTATTATCTTATATTCATTAAATTATTTATTTTATTCGGATTGAACAACTTACCAAACTCATTCATATAAGGCTGTATACTATACATTAACCAATTCCTCCGAGTTTTTTTTACATTGTTTTAGCTTGTGAGAAAGAGAGAAGAGAGAGAGAGAGAGAAAGATAGGATAACATTTTATTGGTTCGAAAAAAAACGTACTCCTGTACGGTGGAGAAAGTTACTTTGTTAGCAATAACCATTGCAAATACAATAGACATTCCAGTAGTTTTTGAACAGCATTATAATTTGTTTTACCCTGGTTGATTTTTATATATATATAGATATATATACATATATATACTATATATATAGTTGATCGCGTTATTGTTTTGTTTCATTCCTATAAATCCATTTTTGAGTAAAAAAAAATATATAAATGGACTCGTTGTTGCAACTGCTGTTCTTCTCATGTTTTAAAGGCAAACATCATTTTTGAAACAACTCTCTTAATTTTTTACCCTATGCTGTTCCTATACTTGCAATTTTTTTTTTGCAAGTTATTTTTGTTCGTGCTGGGAATTTTTTTTGGATTTAGTGTTCCTGTGATGTGTGTAATATTAATTGATTTGGGTTGGTATAATACTGTGCTGTCTATGAGTTATATTAATTTTTTTTGTGGTACATATAATTATCTAATTATATATAAGTATATAACGTGAACCCGGAATAAAAATTCTCTCGAGATTTTAATGTTCATCCCCCTTGTATTTTGTGACTGTTCTTTTTGTTTTTGTAAAACCTTTGTGCTAAGTTCTGATTTCTGTATGAAACTTAAAATTTTGGTAAAATCAGGCTGTCAGTTTGAGCTGAAAATCTAGAGAGAATATTTTACTGTTCTGCATTTAAGGAGCTGACGAGGCTATTTTTAGCTTTTGTAGTCTGATTTGAAATTATGTACATAATAATAATTCCTACAGGGTTTTTTTTGGTTTGGATTTAAAGTGTAAAACTGCACTTGATCACTCGGTGTATATATATCGTGTTTGATTCTATTCTTTTTTCTGATTTGAACGGAGCTCAAAAGGGATGACTCATCTCCTTCTTCTCATAGATTATTTTAGCTCAATTTAACTCTTTCCCTCAGTTCAAAACTCGAACACTTTGAGTTTAATGGATTGGGAGAAGGTGATGGGTTTTCTCGGGTTTTCTCCTCATGAATTGAGCTTGTGTTTACCTCGCCAAATTAATCTAGGTCTGCCTCAAATAATATTTTAAAGTGTAAATGTTAGTATCTCTATCTATTAGTATCTATCTATGTATATGTTACTGTGTTGGCGTGAGGTTTATTTGGAAGCTAGCTGTTTTTAACCGAGTTTTTGTCCTTTGGGGTGGGCTGAGTAGATAAAGGAGAAGCAGGAGAGCAATCAGGTCCAACAACCCAAGAAGGCACAACAGTTGGATTCTATGCTTGGAAACCTCCAAGCAAGCATGGATAAACAAGGAGTTAGTGCTACCCAAAAGGGTGTTTGCGCCGCTTGTCACAAGCCTATTGTTGGTCAGGTAAAATAATTTCTAAATGTGTCGAGAGAGTTGTCTGTAGATTGTTGTGGTTCTATGTATGTCCATGTTTATTTTTCTCATAGAGAACTTAACAATCAAATTAGTTTTTTAAGTAGCTTTCGAGATTAGCGAAATTAGTACCTTTACTTGAAATTTCCACAGGTTGTTACAGCATTGGGCAAAACATGGCATCCTGAGCACTTTACATGTGCCCACTGTCGCCAAGAGTTGGGCTCGAAAAACTTTTACGAACGAGAAGGCCAACCTTATTGCGAAGATGATTACCATAAATTGTATTCACCTCGGTGTGCCTACTGTAACGGCCCTATTTTGGATGTAGGACTAATTCTCCGATTTTTTGATAAAAAAAATTTTGTTTACGAGTAGAGTAGTTGTGTGGTTATATTTATTATGCAATTGTTTTTGGACATGTTCATGTTTTCGCGTAGAAATGTGTGACAGCCTTGGAGACAAACTGGCATCCTGAACACTTTTTCTGCGCTCACTGCGGGAAACAATTTGGACAGGATGGGTTTCATGAGAAGGATGGGAAGCCGTATTGTCGTACCGACTACTTGGCTTTGTTCGCCCCTAAATGCGGAGGATGTGCAAAGCCCATTACGGACAACTACATCACGGCTCTTAATGCCCAATGGCACCCTGAGTGCTTCGTTTGCAGAGTAAGAGAACTTTTTTTTTACAATCTTTGTGGAACTTATTCTGTACTAGTTTTCCTACTAGGTTTTTTGCATTAGGATAAGGGTTTGTGTGAAAACAAAAAATTATGGTGAAAGCAATAATTCTAACTGGAAAGAACTTTGAAAGGATTGTAAAAGTACGTTTGCTGGTACATCTTTCTACACGGTGGAGTCAAAGCCAGTTTGTGCCAAGTGTCTCGGCATCGACGAGGATGATGAAGGAGATGATGATGGGGAAGAAGAGGACTAAACGCATAGATTCAGTCAAAAAATGTGTGTAATAGCACTAATGTTGCAAGAACACCCTTCTACAACCCCGTTGAACTCTCTTGTTGTTGTACGCCTACATTGACCATGACATTGACCAGGGTTGACGTTATGACCCGAAAAACCAAATCTCCAATAATGATCTTTTAAATTGACGGATGAGTTCTTATTACGAAAAATTCCTGATTTGATTCCTCGGCACAAACCTTCTTCGTTGATGATTGATGATGATGAGACGGAAAATTTCTTAAAATAAATCACAAAATGATGATGAGGATCCTGAAATCAAGAAAAACGATGCTCCCTAATTCAATGCCTTAATTAATTAAGATCAGTCATATAATTTGCATTATCTTTAAGCGATTCAGACTTTCTTATTAGGTATGAAAAATCATTCTCATAAAATAGCTTGCTCTGCTTTTATCGGATCAGATAACAGATGGGAAGTAATGAAACCAATATTAATTCCTTCTGGAACTTTTTCGTTCTCTTGTAAAACACCTAGAATAATTATAAGAGTTTTAATTGTCAATAATAAAGGCTCTATGAAGCCCGATAAAAAAAATTTGCAGAATGCAAACAATAAAAAAAAATAAAAAAAAAACAACAAAAAAAAACAAAAGAAAAGTAAACAATGCCACTTCACGTGCCAAAGTGCAGTTCGCGTTTTCTGCACCGCACGTGAATGTCATTTGTTTTCGTTGTTACGGTCAAGGGTGACCGGAAATGCGTATGTGAGCGTCACGCAAATATATCAATTGTTAATTGCTCAGTTGATTGAGCGATTTATGGATAAAATCTGTCGGTGTGTCCCTTGAAAAGAGAGTTCAACGCGTGGAATTTTGAAAGTCAAAATCAGTAACTTGTAAACGTATAAGAAATCAGATGAACCAAAATTAAGAGTGATTTGGTGACTTCCTTCTCACAATGGACAATGAGTACCTTGAAAATATGCAGGTGACAGGTCTTTGACAAACATGTGCGAGCAGTAAATTTAAAATCGACTTCAATGTTTTCGTAATGTCTAGCTGTATGAAAATACAACAAGGTGTAGAAGTAGGCTTGTAAATAATGTGTGTACTTAAGTGTTATGTAATTTAGTGCTTTTTTCATTTGTAACTGAGATTGTTACTCATAGCGTTGACAACACACAGATGTGTACAGAATGACTGCGAGGTTTAGACTTAAACTACTTGTATTGCTTGCTTGAAGTTGTTTTATGCCTAGTTTTTCCGGATTTTATGTGATTATTTTATAAAATAATTACTCGATTTGAGACAGAGTTGAATTGTTGTTTTCATACCAAATTATTTCACACATGTTCAAAAATGGTTTCAAGTATTTTTGGTTAATACCTGAAATTAGAAATTTCCTGTAATTAGATGTACACTTTTGTTTGCATTTATCCCTGAACCAGTTCTCACGTTTGAAAATTTTTCTTAACTCTCATAAATGGAAAAATGATTGCAATTAAATCAATTCTGAAGGATTTATAAAGGTATATGGGAAAAAATTCTGAAGGAAATGTTTGCATTTTATTTAATTCCAAATGCGTTTCAAAGTAGTTGAACTTCGGTTCTTAGATTATGCAATGAGCCGTATTGTACATTTTACCTTTGCGAGGGTTTGTCATAAACCGAATTTGGAGGGAAATGTTTTGTTGTATTATTGCATTTATTTATGTAGTCTCATTTGAAACATTGAATTGAAAACCATTCTTCAACTATGTCTTTTCATGTCGTACTGTATCCTATTGTAATGATGAATATTTTATGGGAGATTCCTAATTATTGTTCATTGGAAAAGCAATGTACTGCACTACACTCACAATACGAATTGCGATTACATTAAAGTTTGTTGGAAATTTCCAAAATAGTGATGCAATTAAAATTTTGAACCACAGATATGCTTTGTTTTAATGTTGTTTCAATGAATTTGATGTCCTTTGTGGCAAATTTTGGCAACGATTTACGACAAAAAATATCATTGTGTCCAACTTGGTTTACTATGATAACATTAATTGACATTTGCAAGATTTTGTGCTATATGCTGCAAATTATACTTATGTAAACACATGCATTCAGGGTACTCATGGATGTTCGAATGGGCTAAGCAAGTCCTCTGTGTATACTCAACAGTTGTACGAATAATAGATATACATTCTTCTTCCGCCTAAAACAAAGTGTAGTTACTCTAGTAAGGCATGTAATTTTATAAGTCCAAGCGGTATTGTATGTATATTGAATTAATTGGTGATATTATTTTTTTTATTATAGGATTGCCGACAACCATTCCAAGGAGGATCATTCTTCGACCATGAGGGGCAACCTTATTGCGAGACCCATTATCATGCCAAACGAGGAACTTTGTGTGCTGGTTGTCACAAACCTATTTCAGGTGTGTAGAGACGATGAAATAACTTCAATTAAAATTTATACATGTCATTACAATTGTTTGGTATTTTCATTTAAAATGAATGGAAAATAATGTTCGCACTCTTAATGTTAAATTTGCAGGCAGATGCATCACCGCAATGTTTCGGAAGTTTCATCCCGAGCATTTTGTTTGCTCTTTTTGCCTTAAGCAACTGAATAAGGGAACTTTTAAGGAACAAAACGACAAGCCATATTGTCATGGTTGCTTTGAGAAGCTGTTTGGATAGGGAAAAGAGCGGAACGGATGTTCTAATGTACGAAGCCATGTAAAGAAAAAAAAAATAAAAATATCTACTTTAAACTGTAATCAGAGTCGCGAATTTATTGTTGCAATACACAAGAACAAAGTAATTTTAGGTTAAGGATACAAAACGTAATATTTTAGCCCCCATCAATGCAGTGATTGGAAAAGAAACGGTACAAAATGGATGAGAAGAAATAATGCGATTTCTTTTGCATAATTACATTTGGTTGTCGTTTCTTGGTAAAGAATCTACTAATCTTGGCACAGTCACAGAATATGTGTCCTAAAACGGAATATTTTCTTTATTTCCCAATATGTACATTTTTTTAAGTTCTTCGTTGTTGTGAACTGAAAATGCAAAAGACCAGCGCTAGCAAATCTATACAAAGTTTATGAAATGCTGCCATGCTGCTGGGGACGAGATTATCCCAGATTTCGAACTGTAAGTAACTGCACTTCGTAGATAAAATGACGTTTATGAATATGAGGACGATACAAGAGGGCCAGATGTAATTCTTTTAACGCTTATTATTACATTACAAGTTATTATGATTACATAGATGTTCAGCTAATGCACGTAGATACATGTCAAAGTTAATATAAGTAATTAAGACCCAGAAAAAGATTTACTGTTCAAGTCAAGGAACTTATGTACGCCAATAAACCTTGAGTGAGTACGTTGGAGCTGTAAAGAATACAACAGAAATAACTAATGTTTTTAGAGAATGTAATAATAATTGACCATAAAAGCACTTTTCAAAATATGTCAGGTGCTTTTTATATAGCTGTATTTTAAAAATCATGGCGATAATCTGTATTAGTGTTGCAGTGACAAAACAATAAAATTCAAAAATGAGTCTTATAAAACCAAGATACCTCTTATTGTATATTATTGTTCTTTATATGTTGACATTGTTGGCAGGAAACAACATTATGAAAATTACAAAACTCGGAAATTTTCATGCTATGGTATTGCATCAAATTCAAGAAAAGCCTCTTGTTTTCGCTTTAATTTTAAGGTAGCTACGTATTGTTGAAGTTCATGCTCGACACAGCGGAAAATTTAATTTAACGTATCGATACTACATGGATTTAGCACAAGTTTCATGAAACCGAGAAAAGAAAAGTCGGTGATATTATTTTAAATTGAGAAAGTTACCAACTTCATTTTTACATAACCTTTGTTGAAGAATGGTAATAAAGATAGCTCTTTTTGTAACCTCCTTTTAGTTCGACTTGAATTTGTTTAATTGACTTTTGACGTCGTTAGTAATTTTTCTGGTATTTCTCGATTTGGAAAACTTGTTACAATTAATCCGAATTAAATAATTTATTTGATTTTTATCACGAATTTTCTTTCGATCGGCTCAAGTCGTCTTTCGAATTCTTTCTAAATTTCAAGCGATTTTCTGCGTTGAAATCCTCATCAACCTCATGAAAAGCCGTCATTGAAGGTTTTCTTTCAGCGGAAATGCCCTGTTCAGAATTGGATCGTGGGGAAAGGTTTTTGCATGACTCTTTGAAGGCTGCTTTTAAGAGGTCAGTCTCAGTCACAGTAGGCAATAAAGGCACTGCGGTTTGAGGTTTGGTAGGATACGAGCTATCAATGTTTTTGGAAACTGCTAGTTTTTTCAACCTATGTAGGAAGGCCAACTCAGTTAAAAGCGTATGGGAAGCAGAGTTCCCACATGGTTTACAATCATCATCATTGTCTTGCGTGGGCTTCCCAGGAATCTTAGTGAAAGCTGAGGAACTATGCTTGGCTGTAACTGGTGCTGTATGAGGATGTTTAACATGATCCGTTGTTGTAACGACTTCCGTACGCCACAAATTTTCCAGATACTTGGATATCTGCTCAGGTGTTTTTATTCTCTCTTTAATTCGCTCTTTGGCTACAGTGGTGGCAAAAATAGAATCCGCTAGGTAGAGATTTCCTTCATTATTATCATCCCTGATTTCCCCATCACTTGAGCATTCTTCAACGTTGAGTGGTTCCAATCCAGCAGCAGGAGCACATCTATCCTCCTCATATTGATTGATGTCACACAATTCTATTACCTCTTCTTTGCATTGGGTTATCGTCGGGACGTTAGCCCAAATATCCTCCTCATGTTGATTGCCCTCACACAGTTCTCTAACCACTTGATTGTCTTGGGTTAACGTTGGGGCGTTAGCACAAATATCCTCCTCATGTTGATTGCTCTCACACAATTCGCTAACCACTTTATTGTCCTTTGATGACGTCTGGACTTTACCATTATTAGCACTAGCATCCTTCTCATCTTGAACGCTGTCACACAATTCCCTCACCTCTTTGTGGTCTTGAGTTGACGTCGGGAAAGTGTCCATCATGACTCGAGTGTATGCTTTTTCAGTAATATTGGGAATACCCATAGTGTCATCAAAGACTGACGTTTCCTTCTTCTGGTCAGTAATATGAGTCTTTGAGGAGGAGCCTGTCCCTATCGGATTATTATTCATACTTAATACTTTTTCTCCTGGCAAGGTAGTCTCTTTAAAAGCTCCATTAATGGGCTGAACTTCAACATTAAATGTGGAGAATTCGCTGGGTCGGGTATGACTGGGTAAGACAGAGGAGCGTGGAAACATTTGTGAGTCCATGACACTCCCTGTTGCACTGTGAACATTAGGAGGTGGTAAAATAACATTCATGGAACTAACTGGTTTACGACTATGTCCACGCGTATGTCCATGATGTTTATTTGGTGGTGTCTTGTGCACCATACTAGGAAGACCTTTTCCCAATTTAGCGTAAATATGAGTTTGTCTCAAGGGAAGTAATGGGGTTCCACGACGGAGTCCATTACTTGGACCTGCAGTGGTACTCTGTTGCTTGGTCACGTAAGGTGCTGGCTTGTTGTTATGCACTGCAACAGTTACTGACCGTTGAGGTCGAGGTTGTTCGGTCACTTTGATTTTGGGTAACTCGGGTTGTTGAGTCGTTTCAGCTGGGGCTTTTGCTCGGGTAGTTCTAATAGAGCCTGCTAAATTCCCTGCCGTCCCTGAAACTTTGGCAGTGTGTCCTGGTCTCACTCTTCCCCCAAGTGCCGGACTAAGGGTTGGTTTCTGAGTGGCAAAAACATCAATAATAATTATGTCTTTATTTAATTACGACACTTTTTCTTGGATTGTGTCTATAGTTTAACTGGAGTATGCATCTGCATAGATACTATTATTATGAAGATCTTTAAATAAAAAGTCATTCAGCAAAAACGTAAAAATATAATTAGATATGTAAGACTAAGTTTAGAATATAAATTACTACAAATCTTTATATATTTATCTTACTGTTGCTGGTGATGTAGCTGCTGTTCCACCGAGAATTCCAGCTAAATTCCGATCAAATGGACTGCGGTTATTCATGTTGTCCGTTTTTCAGCCACAACCCAATAGTTATTGTAGTATTTGCAGAATTGTGTAATTTGACGGCTACGAGTGTGTATATGGGTTCTCACATGATATTCATGTTTTTATGAAGATGCTTTGACCGATGGATTCGCAACGTCTAGGATTTTTATGTTTTGAAAATTCCGAATGCGAAAAAAGCGATATATGCTTTTACCCGACTCTCCAAAACATATTTGTTATACGTATTTATATGCTTGGCTGAATTTCTTTCGAACCCTTGACGCGACGTCAATTATCAAAGGCTTTCTGCCATTTCCAAACAAAAATACATTTAGGTAAATATTTGCAGTTCTTAAGTCCCCATATACAGTGAGATATTTCAAATTTTCAACAATTTTTTCAATTTGGTAACTACACAGCTACCATTTACATTGCATTGGCTCTACATAAGGGCCTTCCCCCCGTAATTTTTAATAAAACTTTGCACAGTGTTGCGTTATGCTATTTCAAACTCATTTTTGTCAATTTTAGTGGGTGACATTTAAGAGAAGGGTCCTTAAATCAAATATTTATGTAATCATTAAAACGAAAAGTATAAAAAACGTTTGAAAAAATTAACCTTGATAAAAAAAAACAAAAAAGAAATGCATTATTATGATAAATTATCAAAAAAAATAATAAAAATTTTCTATAGATTTTTTTTTTAAACTGGTATTCACGCTGCATAAAAAATCGAATGCATATTAATGCATTATAATTTGAGATTCAAATTCTTTATTATCTTTAGGACCACGAATTTTGTTTGTTCTTATGAAATGTAATTAAATGTTTCCATCCTAATAAATATGCGTATATAGATGGTTTGGCATTACTGAATATTCACTATTCATACCAACAGAAAATTAAAAGTACTGCACTTGTTTTGTTACTTTCAAGTACAACTAAGGCAGGTACCAAAGCATCTTTAAAGTTTTTTAAAACCAACTTCATTGTTTGCTTCGTAATATTAATTTTGTAGCTCCAATTTTGAGTAAACATGAAAATAAATTTTCGATTTCCTCATACCTGCTATCGTCCTTTTGCAAAATATATGGGACAATTTTTTTTAAACTAGAAAATTATCCTTATAATTTAACAATAATATTGAGAACCAGAATTGACGGAAGCATTCTAGATCTCCTGATTGAGATTTGATTTCCGAAGCCCTAAATACTCAACTCTGATTGTAGATGAAGTTACTTAATCAAACATTATTTTTAATTAATGATAAACTAATATTTACACATAATAAAAAACTATTCTTTCCCTTCAGCTTTATGCAGCTTTAAGGAGTTTATTGTAACTAAAAGTAAACAAGAAGTGTATTTGCCTTTTCTTAAAAAATAATTTTATAATACTCATTACATTTCTCATTTTGCTTATATAAGGTCTTGTACATTTTTTTGTATTCAAAAAATTCAAATTGAAAACTACTTTTGTGGATTTTATAAGTTTTGTTTACTTAGAAAACAATAATTTACAAATTTTTTTAGTTTAATTTAGTCTTTGTACCCTGGACACTGAATTAATAACTTTGTGTCTTGTACCTCCAGTATATTATTTAAACAATTTGTTTTTGTTTTAAGGTGTATGTACATGGTATTTTCCAGCTTTTTTCTCTGCTTTCTTTGTAACTCTTTCGAAGTTTACAAAAATTACACAACAAACAACACGAACCAACAATTTCTCAAGCATCCTATATATTTATAAACGGTAACTTGATACAAGCTCAAACCTTTTATTATTATTAATATAAGGAATATAATATTAATATATTTTTGTCATTACTTTTCAATATGCAATGATAACCACTTGTAACTACACTTGTACATTAGAGCGAAAAAATGCATGTATAAGCGTGGATTTTCCAGCGATCGACTATAATATCATTATTACGGTCAGTGCATAATTTGAAAACGCCCAAAAAATAATTATTATTATAAAAGTGTTTAATAAACACCAACAATATTTTAAAATTTAGTTACTTATTTCGTAGACACTTTACAATGTGACAAACCTGGTTTTACTTAATCCTTAATGACTCAATGGCACTCAATTAGCTTTTCCTTAGGATTCAAGGATGAAAGGAATTTTGTAATAATTGTTTTTCGTAATTTAAATTTTAGTAATAAATACTTTGCTTATTTTAGTCGTAATCAGTAATAACTGGCTGACTCAACTCATTGTTACTTTCATATTACGGAGCTTGCGAAGAGACTTACTGGTACTACATGTGTGTACTATTTTTATTCGAATATTTATTACAGTTATTATTTATATGTAAATTCGAAAATTCGACCGTTATTCAATTCATAATATTGTAATTGGTTGTCGGCTATGTTGTTTTACAAAGGTTTTTCTAACACGTGTAGGTTCCCTGTTATTAACATCCACAACAATGAGCCTCCTTTGAAGTCCTTTGGGATTACATGAGTTTGCCCAGCTTATTTCTATTAGTCAGTTTTATTGCTGGTGTTGTTTAATATATGCAATTCAAATGAAATTATGAAGGTCTGGATCAATTTCTCTCTTATCAATTTCTTTGGAAAGGTTCAAATCAGAAGTACTGGATTTTTATAGGCCGTAGTGGGAGTAAGCCTCGGCAGTGGCACTCAAAATGGTCTGATAGCGCCGCATTGTAGTCAATAATATTCACATTGATGTTCTGAACACACTTGCATTCACAAAAATTATTTAGCACTATATGATGACGCTCTAATTATGCACATCCCTAGGATCTTTATTAGCTTGTAAATGTTGAAGTTGCATTCGAATGTTTTGATACACTTGATGTTTTCACTATAGGAATTCATTCAACCCAATTTCCACGTTAATCACACTCGAGTCGTCCAGTTTCAAGGTTCTATGGTTAACTTTATTATTTGATGTACCCCTCTGTAAGAAAATCCAACGGCACTATAGTTTCACAAGAATCTAAGATAAAGTGCCGTTCTTTCATTAACTGTCATTTATCATACATTCATCATGAAGTCACTACATGTGTGTACTAGTTTCAATGAAGTATTTGCAATGATGAGCACAAAATAAAACAATAAAATTTTTAATAACTCTGCCCAGCATAAAACATGAGGGCATTTACATTTGCCTTAACTAGCGATTTTACGGCAGAGAAATTAAATAAAAATTTGATGAGACTCGAGTGTCACTGGCAATCGGACATTTTAAATACGCCATGTAAGTACATAAGGAGAATTGCACACGTCGACCAATACTGTATAGTCAACAATGCTATTAATGATAACTCATGTTCGACTTGTGCTGAAGGTAATTAATTTTATGCGACACATATTGTGGCATATGGCGTACATACTTAAGAAGATGCTTGCAGTTTAGTCGTGCTCACATTAACCCTGATAGCAGGCCTGATTTCGAAATCCCTCTCACGATGCATTCGTAGTAATTTTCCAATTTACAATGCATCAACTCGAAAATAATCCATCGCTGCAGATAAATGAGAAGTATGAAGCAATCCTGTACTCAATGTGGCTGAAATAACTAAATAGGTATTGTAGGTAATCTTATCCCAAATGGGGTTTGTTCATTCAAATTATCTTCCATTAACTATATTACGTCTTGTATTGCTTTGCTTTTATGACGTTTCATATAAATAATAATTACTCTTGACTGTTAAGCTAGCCAGGAAATTATTATTGTGGTCCTATTTTATAAAATCCTCCACGAAAGCTTATCCCGTTCTTCCTCAATTTTTGATAATATTCTACAGGTTGTTATCTGGTTGGGGAATGTAGTAGTAAGATTGGAAGTTTTAGGGTAGATTCAAGATTACATACAAGATGTAGGTAAGGTTCAAGTCTATAAAGCCTGTAGCTCTTTAATGCAACATAATATCTTCCTCTTCATCTTCAGTACACATTTGACGTCATCCTAGTATGATGCTATTAGATTGCACCCTTCGGGCACATTACCTTAGTGTAAAGTTATACAGGGGAAAAATCCTTCAAAAAATCTACTCTAAATCCCAAAATTGTCGATCACGACACTGCAAGAAATACTCTGAACTCGTAGTCAGTAGTTATGTAACTTGCTGGGAAATATCACTCATTCAAAACATAACTGCTGCGAGGGGATGCATTCTACAGAAATGCAGGGTAGAAGGTATAGCTTCTAGTGTAGATTCTGTCTTTGACTCAATATTCCGAAACTAACTATTTGTTGCATCAACACACGACTGCCAGAAATATTCAGAGTCAAGCACGTATGTAAATTACAGGATAGAAGTTTTAATGCAAATAACGCTCCTACCGCATCCTCTGACACAGAACAGGTCGTGTGCTCTCAGTAGCTAATGGCCGTCATTGCCATGCCATAAGTACTTCCTTAAAATTAGCAATATGTAAGTTAAAATTTGTCCTCATGTATCTAGTAGAGACGAAGCTGGATTTCCATAAATATCCCGACCATTGATAGCAACTTGCAATAGTTTGTGTGAGACGAGACCAATGTTTTATCACATCTGCTCAAATTTCTATCCGCAGTATTATTGTGAAAGGCTTGTTTTGCCATTGCGTTCACATAATATAAATGATACTCATTTCCATGCATCTGCTCGGATCTATCTCTATGTGTAAGGTAAATCGCAGTTTAAGGTTGAACTTTAACCATGCTCATAAAAGACAGTGTTTGGTAACAAAATAATACTGCCGTGACGTCAGTTGTGTAAATTCTAACTTCCTCTGTCCCAAGCCTCAGTATTTATTGTTGGTCTCAGAGACTCACGGCTCCCTCATCATTAGTGAATATAAATGGAGCAACTTTGCCGGAAACAGGGGGTCACCTTTAGTCAGCTTGGTCTAATATTGTATGCAAAATCGTCGAATTGTTTGTCTCTGAGAGCTGAATTCATTGGGTAATGCAGATATACAGATGAAGTTTCGCTTCATTTAGTACACGAATGGTTGATTATTGTCTATGTATACTTTGTTATTTGATGTCTGTGGAGAGATAGGCACAAAAAACAGTGGGTATCAGAAAGATGTGCTGCAATCCTTAGATGTCCCTCCGCCGCTCGTTTACAATAATACGAGTAGAAATTGATTTCTCAATGAGAATTTCCTAGGAATATGGAAACTGTACGAAACTGATAGTGTCGTAATATGATACGTCTGACTGATTGCTACCAGTAACTCTGTACAGAGTGACGATTCAAATTAAATAGATTACAGAAACCTTTCCAGGAAAAAGTGCTGGGTGTCAAAAATAACAGGGCATGCCTGTCTCATAAGCTAACATTTCTAGAATCCCCAACTCCAAATTATTTTCAAACTAATTTTTATTAATAATTTTCTCTACTCTTGAAAACAGAATTTGTTGCAGCAAAATGGAAAACTTTGCTCTAATGAAATATGATTTGCATCCAGCTCCCATTTGTTAAATAGCAATTACTCCCAGCCTGTGATAACAGTTCCTCAACATGCCCTCACTCCTCTGACGTAGAACTTCCAATTAGACATGTTTTTCCTTAAACTGAACTAATTCTCCCCAGTTTGGAATTTCCAAGGAACCCACTATACTCAAGTCTGATATGCTGAATAAATGCATTGTTACAATTTCTTCTTAATTAAAGCTCCACTTAAAAATAAGAGGCCAAGGTATTTTGACCGGCAGGCCTACAATAATTCCGTTATAAAATTTTTTCTCAAAACAAAATCATGCTCACTAATTGTAAGTAAGCCGGCCCTCATTCATAAATATGAGAACTACTACAAGGCATATGAAAATTCGGGAAATCCGTTCCCATGTGAAACCACTACAGTGGCTTGGCAACCCAGAACCCAGTAGGATCTGGGTTGTAATTAGCGAACCTTATATTGAACTTTATGTGTTTTTACAAGGTCTCTCACTTTCATGCAATACCTTCTTACCCCAAAGAAAACAAATGAACCTAGTAGATGCTAATGGCAGGGCAGGAACCTTATATCATTTCCCCAGTCTCAGATTGAGTTTACTTGTGTTACACATATGCATCTGCAAGTTTACTTTCATTGAACGTCATTCCATTATTTTCTATGCTCATTAAATAAGGGAACTCCACACCTACACTTATTACATCTCTGCCAAAAATAATACTAAAACTTTTTGACAATTTATATTTCTAGTGGTGCTCTGTATGTAAACACAAGAGCCTAATACAAGTGGTTAAACGTCATCGGTGCTTACACCAATGACATTACGCCGAGTGTATGTCTTGTTTTTGACTGCCAGAGCACAACGAGTTACTCTAGGTATACAAAATATGATGGAGGGAGGAGAGAGCTCTCGGGCAATAGTGGCAGTGCATATAGGGAAATGAGAAGAATAAAAAAAAGTAGTTACTCTATACACAAGCAGCATAGGAAATGCCGACCCCGGCGACAGGGGATTTATTATTGCTTTGTATTTAAATCCTTAGAACTTATGCACGAGAGCATGTACATATATGTGGCCACATCGTGGGGACTGGGGAACTGACACTGGTAAAAGTACTAACAAAAAGTGTACTAAAAGCAGTCAGTTTTGTGTACATTTGTACTGAGTGAGAAAATATCTGCGCTCAACTGCGCTATTCCTATGTAGATGCTGAAAAACTCCTCATAATCACTCCTTCACGCGACTCTCGCCTTACGCGTACATACATGTATGGAATACTGTGTAAAATCCCTCTTATAAAGTATAAGCACTTATTACTACATCTGTTTATAAGCGTATACATGAGTCCGACTAAAAGTCCTGCGGAAAGCTCGAGAGTCATTCAAAGATTTTCTGAATCAAATCTCACACATAGCAACTCCTATCTTTGGAGCTGGAATCTGTACGAGTTTACAAGTAGAAGCTGCTTCCAAACTGATTTTTTTTAGCCCTGCGCTGTCTAGTATCTTGCGTGAGAAAATTTACTCAAAATGAACCCTAGGACAGCTACAAATAGTTATAGAAGAGTTCCTCCACACAAAAAAAGGCATGCATGAATTTCATATGGTTAGAAGGGAACTATGTAGATTTTTGGGATGAATTTTCGGCCGCAATATTTTATACCCATTTTTAGAACCCATATTTATAGATATTTGTAACGGGTAAGATTTTAAATTTAGATGGAAGGTGCTTATTTTAAAATACGGAAGCTGATGATTCCTACATTGACCCTCAATCGTAGCGTTATTTTAGGAAAATAAAGGACACATTTTGAGACGGCTCCCTTTTTTCTGTCTCATTTCCATCCCAACATTCCTCCCACAAAGTGGTAGCTTTCGAACGGCTCTGAATTGTGAAAGCTCTTAAGTAGGTAGGTATAGTTTCAAGTGGATATACAGGACTGAAGTTAGTGCACTAAACTAAACTAAGGAGTAACATATGCCTACAGAATTCTATTCGCCATAGAATTTTGCTATAGCGGAGCGACTGATAGGCAGAATTTTGTGATAAAGAGAGCTGATACTGCTAAAGCCAAAGAGACGAAGAAGGGACGATACAATACATTACGTGGACAAATCATAAAAAGGAAGCAGATATTATTATAGAGAGGGGGCAACTGTGGATCTATTAC
Source organism: Allacma fusca (assembly GCA_947179485.1). Taxonomy (NCBI): domain Eukaryota; kingdom Metazoa; phylum Arthropoda; class Collembola; order Symphypleona; family Sminthuridae; genus Allacma; species Allacma fusca. The sequence continues at coordinate 18,627,724 of OX359249.1, read as the reverse complement.
CACAGTATAGTGGAAAAGTAAGAATAAATTATTATTATTCTAGTAAAGTTGTCAGTCAGTGAATGAATCTCCTCCTGCAAGTTATTTCCAGTTAATTATTTTTCGTGGATCCTAGATTACCCAGAGAACTGACATTAGGAAAAAAATCTCCGTACAGGTTTTTCCTCACAGCTGGTTCGGGATATCCAGAGGAAATATTGGGGCTGTAAATAATTGTTGGTGCGGAGTCCTTTCATTCTGAGTGAAGAAAAAGTCTCAATTGTGCATCCATCATTGGACTCAGCATATAGGACCATCACATCAAAAAATAACAAAAACTGTTGACGGAAGAACTCAAGGAGCTCTATTTATTAGTCCTGGTCTTACAGTCGTCATATCAATTTAATTAGAAAAAATGGCTGGTGCAGGAGATGGAGGTGCTGGAGATTTCGATCCCTGTGAATGTGTTTGGAGCCATGAATTGGCCACACGAAGGCTCATCAACATGGTAATTTTTTCCAGACATATTTGAACCAGCTCTCATCAACTTTTTTTTAATACTTTTTCTGTAATCTTCGCAAAACCAGAAATGACTATCATGTGTGTGTCTGTGTGTATAATAGGAGCCCCATTTACATAAGTGAGTAAGGAGTAGTACAGAAAAGTACATACTTGATTGTGAGTGACACACTTGGACTTCAGGGAGGAAATACTATCAGTTCAATGTGATGGGACTGCCAGTTACGCAGTGTTTACATACTCCATAGATTGTTATTTAGTTGCATTTTGCATTACTTTTTAATGCTCTTTGCCTTCCCCACAAGTATCTACATATGTATGGTTGTGTGTACATTTGTGGAATTACATTTACATAATGTGGACGACATATGTACATGAGCAAGTGTACCAGGAATGGCAGGTGCTCGGAGTTTAGGCACAATAATTATTATAAAATGAATGACAAGGCCTTGGAATCGTCTTTTGAGCTGAATATGACGGCAATTTGTAGAAATATTCTCGTCTAGTTTACATGAGCTCTGCTCGTGCTCTTGCAATGGCTGTATAGATTACATAAATACAACTGATCAGATCCGGTTGAAATACTAGTAATGTGGCGATTGATTGAGCTTATAATTTAAAATAGAGCAGCCTCAATGAGCACAGGCGGAAATTGTATGGGACTTAAGTTTTCGTATGTATGTACATTGTTGGACAGGGAGCCTATCCTCAAGTTAAACATTGACTTCACTTTTACATCAGTGAGGCTCGTAGTACTGTAGTATATGTGTACATAGGAAAGGTTTTGAATTTATAGGAGCTATTCAGAGAAATATAACGCTCTAGAAAGAAAAACCTGACGTTACATGAAGTACTCAATCGAGCATTAATGATTGTATAAAAGCCTCTGCTGTAAATATTTCTGAGCTACATTGAAGGCATTGTAAAAATGTACCATAAAAACAAAAGTCGTTCAACTGGAATGTAGGCTATTGTTATTTGTCTTCGATTGATTCTCCAACCATCAGCAGGATATTGAATGTTTAACTATTTGTAATGGTACAGCTCCAAAGAATATGAACTGTAAAACTTGCTATATCACTAGAGTTAAGTATCCAACTGTGGGGATAAGTCTCTAGTCGTACTTACAGATGACTACATTTGATGTCACACGTTTGAAGTTTAGATGCCGAGGGAAATAAGTTAGATTTAGTGAGCTGTAAAAATTATGCTGATAAATAATAAAATACAAAATAATTATCCATATCTGCCCCTTATGACCCTTTTTATTATATGTTTTCCCACTGGAGAGTGTGGAGTGGTTTTTTATACTAAATGTGAAACTTTCACCCCAGTTATTGGCTTATTTATATAATATTCTCTGGCAGGCTGAGCTCCAGTGAAAGTGTGCAAAAGTGGCAGGTAATCTGATTTGGTTGGACTTTGTTTGTAGTATGATTTCCATGGAAGTATCTTTCTATTTATATGTACTTACTTACTTGCACAACCACAAATTAATACTTTCCACATTTGACATAAGCTTCCACACTTGGGTTCCTTGAAATACAGAAACTGCCGTATATGTGATGGCTGGCTGAAAACAATGGATGTGTTAAACAAATACCACATTTATAACTTTTTCGACTGCACGTTAATTACATGTTTTTTTCTATTTTATTTACAGATTCGTCAGAACCAAGATTATTGTACCGAAAATGAATGCTACACCGAAAGTAAGTATTGACAGTGATGTCACACAAACAATTAAACAACCCCAGTACTCGAGAAGCTCTAGCCATTGTATGCATTTGATGTTTACATGACAAATAGGAGCCCTCATTAAATTTTCTTTTTTAATGAGCGTAATCACTGCTGCAGTCTATTCGAAAAATTATTCCGCTGAAATTGAGAATAGCATAAATGAGTTTGCAAATAGTGTACTATAAAATTGGCAAAGCTTGTGCTCGCTAATCTGACTCTTGCGCTGAGAAAGAGAGACTCTTTTTGGAACTAAACTGTATGAGGGATGATCCTACGTAAAGCTAAATGAGTCCCCTTTTATGGCATCACCATGTCAAATATGAGGAAGTTAGGAGAGAGATATTAGTGAGTATGATACGCGTACTTACTATATATTTACTCAAAAGTTGTATTTTTGTCAGTAGTGGTGGGATTCGTAACTGTGAGCCTCAACGCTGACTCACAGATGTAACTATACCATTTTGCAATTTTTCATCATATGTAATCAACGTACTAGGATAACTATGAGGGGGGAATGCAATTCGCAGCTCAGGCTTCTACGTCCCATTACCGTACATGGTTGATGCTATTTTTGTCTGCGGTGGGGAAATGTGGCATGAAGTGATTAAAAGCAGAAATGGCTGGAATGTTTTGTCACCTTAATCAAATGGATGGGACATGATAGTATTGCTAAATTGCTAAGAGTCATGACATTAATGATCTGAATTTTTTAATAGCTGATGCCAGTGACCCTAGTGGATCGACAGCGATGTTTTTCATTGGATTTTGGTTTCTGATGGCTGTAATTTTGTTCTTCCTACGTCCAAAAACTTCAGTACCTGCTGCAAAGGGACGAGACGGATCCGTAAGGAAAAAATGCCTTAGTTTCTACAAATTAAAATGAGTGTTTTTTAACCTTGAAAGGAAATAATCCAGTGTTTTGATTTAAATTTGTAGGGTCCAAGCTACGATCCACCTGCTCCCGCAACAAACTAACACGATGAAAGACCAGCACCTAGATGCACACGAGTCACTTGCAGTTCCTCCACTGTTTTGGCTACTATGATGTGCAAATTAAATTGTTATTTTATCGTATTGTTAATCAAGGTCCTTCTCCAGAAACTGTGATGAAATGATATCGGACTCGAATAGTTTTGAAATGAACAGTTATCTGCAAATATTTTCAATATTTTTAGTTACATATGGTTAAGTTTTATTCCTAAAAGCAGTCCAGCCACATTTGAGAATGAGTGTAATCCTGCAATGCGATACGTATTTCGTAGTCATCCGGAAATGAATCATACCTTCAGAGAATGGAGGCCCTGCAATTTTTGTCAAGAGCAAATTGAAAAAAAATAAGTTAACTATACGTAGTTATGTTATTTCGGCTGCAGTTACTTTATTTCTACTACAATGCTAGTATTCCATTGCGTTACTGAAACATAATATTTTTCTAAGCAGTATTTGCCTCACCAAACTCATGTGACAAGCTCGCCTATAATTTTGGAATTGAGATTTGATATGGTAATAAGTTGATGCTATAATGTTTTTTTTAAAAAAACTACACAAGTCATCTACATTGGCACAAATTAGCCAATTTTTCTTTTGTATGACAAGTCATCGTTGTTACGGTTTCAATCACCGTGCAGAATAAAAAGATACTGATCCTTTAAGTTGAGAGTGGATTACATAACCATTTTGAGATTGTAGTACAGAAAAGTTAATCGGAATCTCCAGCAAGGTAAATTCCATTTTAGGATTACCTCGAATGGAGGTATCAAAACTTACATGAATAGTTTCAATGTAATGATGCTGTTTTGCAGTCCATCGCACGTACAACAATGATTTTAATTTCAATCATTATTGGTCCTTACTGTAGAATATTCAGTGTATTACATCTTCTATGAACAGAGATCAGAATTCAATTCAAGTACTACGGTGCAGTCTGCGAATCAATAATTTATAAGATGTATTATTACTGGTTGGGTATGCACTTTTAGAGTAAGATCATATTATACTACATTACAGTTCTAGTTGTAATTAACTGATATCTAATGGATAAGTAATCAACAGAGTGTAATGTGAGCCAAGAAAATATAAACGTTTTTCGCTAATAAATAAAAATTTGTCATGTAAGTATGTCCGCAAAAAAAAAACTTATGTAAATTCGACCAGTCCGACTGACAAATAAATAAACGCAAACTTTCGCTGTTTGCTGTGGGGCATTCCACAAGAATGTTAACTATAAAAAATATTTTACGTTACATCAAGTTATTTTATGCTAATGCTAAGGAATTCAGAAGTGAATAGCTTTTTTTACATAGCAAATACTGCTTTCAAACACATCCCAATATCGTTTAACAGGTGAGATTGTAATTCAATTCAAAGGATTTAAATTTATTAAATAATAATTACAAGGAGATGCAGTTCCCTGTGAAAGCAATTCGGTGCTTATCGTCGCCTTGTGTATAAAGGATTTTATAAGTGGAAAATTTCTGAAAGAAACTTTTGGTTTCTAATGGAAGATTTATGGGAATTCATTTAATAAATAAGTGACTGCACTCAAAAATGAAGTACAATAGTACAAAATATGATTTATTGAACTCTTGCTTTATGGCTCCAAAGACGGCACAACCATTGACGTTATTTACAATCGCAATAGGAATGGGATACCTACAAATTGTAGATTGTAGGTACTGCGGCATAAACACGAATTAATAATGTAATTAATTAAGTAATAATATGAAATAACGTATAAATCGCTAGCTAACGGATCACTAATCATTAATTTTACTTTACAAGCGTAAAAAATAATTTAAAACAATAAAGCACTGCTGACTGAAATTTATACAGTTCATAGGACTGTCAATGTGATGGCTATGGTTTTCATTGCAAAATATATCTATATACCACGTATTAACCATTAACAAATATAGTGACAATTGACAATTATTATGGAAATTTAAGTAAGCTAAGTATTGTGTATTTTACGTTTACTCAGTACTTCTTTGATACGCTTGAATGTTCCATTATACCATGCTGGGGCACTGGGTTCATAAAGTACCTGATTTATACCAGCAGAAAAATTCTGCAGCGGAGGAACATTCTTTGACAATTTCTGACCACCCGATGACTCTGGCGGTTTTTCCCCGTAAACGGGTAATTCGCTACAAACTTCCTCATCCGCTGTTTCATTTTCTTTGACACTATTTTCCGTCAAAAGAGGTTGCAGAACAGCTAAATTCATTCTGGTAGATACCGCTTCTTCTAACTCAGCTATGACATGTAGTTCTTCTGTGTGTTCTTTATCACAAAGCGTTGTCTGATCTTCGCCTCTCACAATCACTGTGTCAGCTACATCAACAGATCCCTGATCAGGTATTATATTTTCATGAGTGATGCTTGTCTGATTACATAAAATTATTGGTTCAACGTTTGGCTCTTCGTCATTTTCTTCTAATTCTGGAAATAACGTAGACTTATTCGACACATCAAATATTTCATCCCGCATAAGAATTTCAGGATTAATGTCGTCAATAATATTGCTTTCCTTGGAAGTAATCACTGCATTTTCTAATCGAGCACCTGATGTTATTGCACCTTGCTCCACATTGTCGATTCCACTCTTTTGAAAACACATAGTGGGTTCCATCGGCGCCGAATCCATTTGAGATGTCGACTGTTCCATTTCTTGATTATTTAGAGATTCACAGCCCTTTAATTCCTGTGATGAATTGGCTGGCTCAACATTGGGCTTCTTCTCTGTCAAACTCACAAGGTATTCAAGCTGATCCGTTGAATTATTGCTGTTTTGGAGTTCATCTTGGTGACAGGTATCATTACAGACATTTGCTACGGGTTCATTGCTCACAAAATTATCTTGAGGATTCAACTGGCTGGTAGGCACAAATTCTAAGTGCGGTTTGACTATAACTTGAGCTTCCAGTTGAATACTTTTGGATGAGTCGTCCCATGGGTATTTACTTGCTGCAGTTTTACTATCGTCATGTTTATCGTTGCGAGAAGAAGTTTCACAGTTTAGGTTACCATTCAACCTATTAGGTTGAGTCGCATATGCTGCATCATGGTCGTCTAAGATTTCGAACTCTGCATCTGAATCACTAAGCTCAACAAGCACAGTTTGAGCAGATTCCACGACGACTTCTTCCGGGGCTTCAACATTAATTAATTCTCTAGGCACTGACAATACATCGACCTAAGGAATACCAAACTTATGATGAGCTACAAATCTTTTGGGCAACAAATTAATTTCAATTGCTGTAGTCGAGAACTCAAATCCCGCAATAAAACTGACACTTCTTACGTTACTTCGGCTTGACAAATCAGGAACAATCTCTGCCTCTGGTAGGTCATCCGGCTCCGTATCGTCAACCGTATATTGAAGTTTCAGCATCGACGGTGACTTTGGTCTGACCTTACGTTTCAACCCAGAAGTCGCCCTGGGAACTACCGACGGTGTTGGTGGTTTATACAAAGGATTTGGCACAATAGTCGGTTGGAATAACCTTTCATAATAATTACTACTTGTAGACGGCAAAGTCAACATCCTTAACTTTGAAGGAATAGCACAACACTCTTCACTGTTCGCCTTACGTCCTTTCGGCGATGGTAGTTGTGAAACATTAGCATTCCCATTACAACTTCCCTCCCGCGGTCTCGGTGCATCATTCCTCGTCTCCGATGTCTGCAAATTAGCAATACTTTACACATTTTCAGCTATCCCATGCTATCATACAGGACTTGACTTCTAAAACATACACAAATTAATTCTCACCAAATATTCCCAACATGTTTCATCTTCCCTCTTTGGCCTATTAGCAAAATGACGTCTATCAACATCAACCCAATTCGCTAAACCGAAGCTTTCATCAGAATTCTCATTTCCTCGGTCTCGGGGGTTCGGTCTAATTTGACCTGTGGTAGTAACAAGGAAACGAACAAGTCCAACCAATTATTACATATAACTCCAGCACTTTTAATTTCTCAAAAATACTAAAGAGTTCGAGTCTATACCATACCAAGGTTTCCCCTGTTGGGGCAATCTCTGTAATTCGAGGGGGTTAAACAAACGATATCTTCATCCGAGTCTTCAGTCCGCATTTCAAAATCAGTATCTATGCCGTTTCAACACTGTCATTTATCAACAAACTAAATTAAAGACCTCGTCCACAATTCCATCAACCAGCTACACATCGGCAGGAAAACACTTCGAAGCTTCAAAAATTATTCATACAACTATAGAGTACTGCCGACAAATTCAATTTCTCAAAATTACATTCCTCCTTATCATTTCCAAACGACTGTAGCTTTTATGTGCTACTCTAACGAGAAACAACAGTCAGTCATTCACGTCCTACTCTCCGACTCCCTATTCAATCCATTTTGACGACACAATGACACGCTCAAATCAAAGTTTTAAATATTCCATGAAAATAATACTTCAAAGCTGATGTCTCACTCTCGACAGTCCGTCCTTTATCACTCAAATCACTTTTGCGTTTGCAAACTCCAAGGTCTTGAAATTACTACAAAAACTAAAAATAACCCGCTCATTACTGCCTTCAATAATTGATGGGACCTTCAATGGCAACAAGCCAACAACACGACCAAAAAAACGTAATGTCTAATCCACGGAATAATATTCGTTAAATTAGAAAGTTCTGAATATATGTCTAATCAACAAAAATTATAACACCTGACATCATAACGTACTCCTCAACTTCAGTCTCGGAGCTAATTCTGCAAGATTGTCAACTTCAAAAATTCATTGGGGTATTAATACAAAATGCGATTGTAAGGATATATGATTTTGTTGTGGATAGAAAAATGCACGATATTATGTTACAGCTTCAAATTACATCAATAAAAAATTTAATGATCTATCTACCTAGTAATTGAGGATTCGTGACACCACCACGTCACTGTGCCATTGCTCTGGTCCAAAATCTCCGGAGTTGTGAGACTCGTTCCGTTGTTAGTATTATTATTCCTATTCCAAGAGAGCAATGTTTATCCCGTGTGGGGTCCAAGCACATGGCAAAGCAGTAAGTACGCTGTAATGCAATTACTATTAATCACATATGTATTTGCACGTGTTGACGGTACGAATTATCGTACGGACAAGAAGGAACTGGCGCTCTGAGCTGTCACTACCATCCGAGCTGTACCGTCGTTGACGCCTTACTGTGATTTCTGGACGCTCTGCTGTTACCATTGGTTTTTGGCCTGTAACTTATTCCCTATGAGAGACATACTATGCAGAAAGAATCCAATGGTGTGTACATACAGTAGACGCAACAAAGAGATGAATTTTATTGCAAGAGGCATTATTGCAGGACGCCATGATAACTCTCCGTTTGTAACTTCAAGATGGGGAAAGAGGAACCCAAAAATTCCGAAAAGGGATTGGATTTGAGCGATGGGAATAAAAATCATTCGGATTATTATTTTTAGAAAGGATTTCCTTCCTAGCTTTTAGGGAGCTGTTTTGGAGTGAACTGTCAGTATATTTTTTATTCTGGGCTCTTGACAATCACTGGAATTTCTGTGTTTTATGGTTTTTGAATATTAAATTAAATGTGTAGGAATAAAATGAAAGGGAGCAAGGCAGATGAATGAATGATATCTATGAAAGACTTGTGGGACTGTTTCAGAAAAAGCGGTGCTCTTACTATTTTACATTTTGCCTTTAGAGACGTCATGTCATGTGTATTATTTGGGGATAAAAACATACGCCTTCCGTTCATGTTGCTTGTGTATTAATATTGTAAGTTAGACAAATTATGATGGATGAGGAAAGATTTTTGAAGCCCGAGGTTCAGAGTAGTGTTAAAGTTTATGGAGTGGGTGATGTTGTGTAGATAGGCCTTTGTAGATCCATGGGTTGAGAGTATAATTGTTGGGGATGTTGGCCCAGAACAGAGCCTCGTTTGTGGAAGGGTTTTTCGTTTTTGTTTGGTTCTGACACAAATCAAAGTTACCATTTGCATTGTAGCTAGCGATAGAGTGTGATTTGGTAAGCATTAAAAAAGTTCTGGACAGTATCCGCGAGTGTTATGTTGGGAGTGACATTTTTCGCAAAGATTGGCTGTACATTGTTTGTATTGGCTTTTTGAAGTTCGTACATGGTGAGGGTGATATTGCTTTAGGAACAGCTTAATTGTGGTCATGAACGGAAGAGGTAAAGAGATCGCTTGTCCTAATTCCTCATGGATCTGTTGAAGTAATCGTTCAAACATTTAATTAAAATTGTAATTTTTGAATACTGCTACGTGCCCTGAATTTGTCCGGTGCCTGTGTAAATGTCAGGAATTCGTAGGTTGTGCTGGAGTAAATACAAAAATCCAAAGATTTTCTATTCACGTGTGGCACCTGTGCGTGGTAGAGTAGCTTTGAACTAAGAGAGAGGAGACAAGGGTTTAGTTTAGATGTGATAAACATACATTAAAAAATAGGTTAAAACAATAGAAAATAAATCGTCGTCGACCAAAAGATTCATGCTTGCTACAGTATCACAAGTGACTGAATTGTTAGCATAACAACCTCGTAGGTTAATATTAGGACTTAATGAGTCCTAAAGTCAACTTGATGTCTGGATGTTTCATTTAAATGTTTACAAACCAATCGAATTTTAGCAAAGGACCAAGTCGTTTAGCATTCTCAGTCAGTATGAAGTGAATCCATCTCTTTCATACTTGGATAATCACTTGCATACTAGGCGCAGATTCCATGCATTCTGTCTCTTCGGTAATTAATAATTAAATTCCATGAGGATTGAGAAAAATTTGAAGCATTGAAGAAACTCTTGTTGGTAATGCTTGCACGTAGAACTTTGATAAACACATTAGGAGTTCCTCGGTCATGAAGGGTCAATCGGGCATAAGTGATGCCAAAGAAGTCAAGACAGTTAGTACCGCTAAAATGCATTTTTAGAGTTGTTAGAATCCCTGCGATTTGCATGGGCTTTAATCCTGTTAAAATGGTAAACAAACAGGCAAAGTTGTTTCATTTAATTTTTCTTAAGGATAATAAGATTATCAAAGGACTTTTCTTTTACAACAAAAATAAATGTTTACGAATTGTTGCCTCGCATAATACAAAACAGTTAACATGTAATATATGTACGAGGACAAGGGAATGAACAAGGGATTGAAAATTTGTGATACACTATTTGTAGTTATAAAGCGAGTAAAAGGACGACAAGCAGTAATTGCATTTGTGAAAATGCAGGCTTGACGCATAAATTGCACAACTTAAACTATATTAATATTATTTCTCATTGGGACTGTGGCGTTAGGAGATCCCTGACCGGTCGAGTCGAGTTGAATGCGAAGAATCTCCAAGTCTCGAAGACCCGCTTCTGTTAGTTCATATTTGTGAACTACAAGCTTGTGATAAAAGTGTATGGCGAAACCGATAAATAAAATTAATACAGGGACCATTATTATTGTGGCAGAGGAGGCAGCCATAATTGAATAATCGTAGAATTTAACCCAACATAAAATCGCGAGCTCACAAAGAAACAGAAATATTCCTAAAACGGTACTGAACGCCCATCCAGCTTCAATATACCTGAAAAATAAGTAAGTGGATGGTAAAATTGCAATTAAATTAATTACGGTTGACGAATGCGGTCTCTTAGGCACTTACCAATGCATTCTCTCATGCGGAGACTCTTCAACTATGTTTATGTTATGGAGATTTGATATTGCTTCGACATTTGGAAGAATACACGTACTTATCATCAGAGCCAGCATGTGAACTGCTACCAGAAGACTTGTACAAATCACAAAAGCAACTAGGAGTCCAGGGGGCACTTTTGTGTCATCATTTAGCTGCATTTCTACCATCGCTACCTACAAAACACAATTTGTATTTAAATTACACGTTTCATCAATAAAACTATATATTTAATTATTATAAAAATTTCGACCGTTATAACTCCAGTCTTACCATAGCAAATCCAGACATTAGTGCTGATGTTTTGTTGATGGCTTTCAATTTGGCACGACTCAAATGGAGCTTTCGCCACGACAAGAGCGTGGCGGCTGACTGTAAGCCCTCACCAGTCATATTGTACTGTAATTATGACACAAAACTGTAAAACGAAGATGTTGCCAGGAAAAAATACGCAAATACCTCTATATTCTCTAGCCACGGGATAATCAAAGCTCATTGGAAGCAAACTAAAATAGGTATAAAAAACTAAACTATACTTGTCCAGATTACCATTTTTTTTAAACAACTACTGACACTTATTCTCACACTGTATCTAATGTCTAATAGTACACAGATTAACTAATAAGACCGAGTATGTATTTTCTGCAGACAAGTTCTGCTTTATCGGACGTTATTCCAGGTCAAAGGTAACTCAAGAGCTATACTAGTGTAATAATTAATGCAGTCTTCGGTAATCCAGACAGACTTAATTTTGCTCACAAATGAAATAAAGGTAAGACAAGGGAGATCACAGAGGATTTTAAAAAAAAAGCACAACAAAAACAAACTCAACTAAAACACACCAGCCAAACTTTACCCATTGTTAGTCTTTATAGTCAGTACATAAAATGAATACAATACAAGACATGTACATGGACTGGCAAAAGCTTACCGAATTATAATAACCTCTCAGAGCAGGTGGAACCCATTCCATACTTTTTGATTTTAATTATTTACCATAATTCTCGCTCAATTACGTTCTAACTCCATTCCCATTCCAAAACCGCAGCAGAATCAAATAAGAAAAAAATCACTTAAATTCGAAAACTTACAGCAAGCATTTCAAATTATACTCTCAATAAGTCATAATACGACCCAAACAAATCACCTTCAGCAAACATGTCATGACCTTAATACTGAAGGTCACGGACCTCAACCAACCCCTAAATCCAGCTCATCTATTTAAAATTTCTAGCAAGACCCAATAAATTCGGTTTCTCAAAAATCCACCGAATTTCGGACTCCTCTCACCAGCAAATACGTTCTTTAATAAGAAATAGTATTCCATCATCCACCCAAAACTACCTCAATTGCTCCTTCCTGCCCTCTAATTTCCATCATAACTATCTATCCATTGGATCGTCATTAAATAACAGAAATTAGCAAACCCTCTACATAACCTTCAACAAACTACAAGCTCCTATTTACAGTTGATTTCCCATACACCTATCACCCAAGCAAGCTACAATATCCCGTTAATTTTACGCATTATCAAATCCCTCAAAAAAAATATTGAAGCTCCATCATTTTACCTCTTCTGACATGTTATTAGCCTCGTCCATTGTATATTTTATATCCGTGAACATGATCAGAAACACTTACGAGCTCCACAATACTCAAAACTAACCTTCCCAATCCTTCTTACTCGAATACATGACAATGACACACTTGATTTAACCACATGGTCTGCGCATCATTCCGATTACAAGAAGTATACACTAATCACAAGATAAGTCAATATTTCAATCTAAATCACAAAACTCCTAGATTTCAATCCAACAACTGACAGTTCCCATCCCTTCCCTCATCCCTCAACATTACAGACAATTCCAGATAATTTTGGCCGGCATGTCACAAAAAACTTACTCTCCTCAGCTCTACAACAAATAACGAATTTGAAACTGACGGACACAGAGTCAGTCAAGGGAATTTGAAATACGGGTGACCAAACATGACTTCTCAAACATTCAAAATAAAAAATTTCTTTTTCATAATATCACAAAAATTCAAAATGATCACCAGAACTCGGAAATAGCAAGCATTACACAGACGGATTTGCACTTACATCAAAATCAGACATTCTGGCACTCAAAATCTCGTTCCTGTCACGTCCGTTCCTATTTTGAGGGTCTAAACGTCACAAGAGTAATGATAATACTAATAATAATCAATAATAATAATAATCGTATTTCCAACAAGTATATTTAAGTACTGTTAATGCTTCATTCTATGACCTCTGATTTATGATCAACTCCCACAAATTGGTAACTTCGTCAAAATTCTTACGCCCGCATTTTAAACTAGTGTCCTCGCTCACACCGAGATCCTTACAAACTTTCAACTAATAATAATAATTATTATTATTATACAATAATTTAAATAAATAGTTTAACTAATGGTTGACAAGTTCAGGTGAATATCTTCAACACCTTGTTCAATTTTTATGATTGAGATTCGCGCGAATCTATTTCCTTAAAAATTATGTTTAACGATTTCCTTCAGCGCTTCCTATAGTCTTAGGCTACAGTCAGTTTTGGAATAACACTGTTTAGCTTCCTTCAAAAACAGGAAAAACTCACCTTGAAAAATATCTGCATTTAAACCGCAGGCTGAAGTTGTATTTATAATTATAATTTTTAAAAGTCGCTCTTTGTATCATTGAGCTTATGCAATTTTTCTAATTTGAATGGAGATAATACTAAATGGTAAATATAAGCTTGGTGGGAACGTGGGAAGGAATATATGGTGGGTAAATGTATATAGCAAACTATTGGAGGGACACAAATAATTATGTAAATATAAATAAATACATATTAATAATATAAATACTTACTTCCACCCACACATACACAGCTATTTGTTAAAGAAGCATTTTTAATGGTAGATAATTATTTAGGATACATATGACAGATTTGTATTTTGAAGTCATGTTCTTGTACCTTGTACAAGTGTATTTATAGTCGTACCTTGCAAATGTGTATTTGTTATTGTGTACTTAATAATAAAATGTGTAATATATTGTTCAAAAAATTACATGATACTTGTATACTCAATTTTGAGAAAGCTTCCCCAGCAGATGGGTTAGTAATTTTGTCCAGAAAAATAAGATCAGGAGTGGTATTATTGAGCCCTAGAGTAATAATAAGGGGAAGTCAGTAAGTAAGTAAGTTTTTGAGATAAAAAAATTCATACCCCATGATCGTGATCCTGATGAGCTGGGATGGATGGTAGGGATGACACAAATGCATAGTTGTCGTAGAATACGGGAGAATTCCCTGCCACGGTGAGAGAGTGACTGTTCGTTTTTGCCATATTTACCTGTGAGAAATGATTTTAGTCAAATTAAAATAATTATTGTTGCTCAAACCTACAGCTAGAGCCTCCATAGCTTCCGACTATAAAAACTGACATTGGAATTTAAATGTGAGGTATCTGGTAAAGGCAGAACGACGCAAGCATACTAATGTGCTTTGATTTCTGGAACTCATAATCGAAAATAAATTCACGGGGTATGATGAGGCTTGCTTTTTAGGGCAGTGGCAGCGGCAGTGTCTGATACTGTATATGCACAGTCAAGTCAAAGATAAAATTAATGTATGTATATTCCTTAAGTTTTTTTCCCTTTCTACAAGAATTCATTATTTTTAAGCACTCTCATATAATAGGATATAGCTAAATAGCTTCCACGGCTCAATGACTATTTAAAATTATGTATTGATATGTCCCCGTGGAAATGGCTTTGTTTACGTTTTTGACACTCGTCGTGGTGATGACATTCACAAATTATTAATGGGAGCACAAATTCGGTGTAATTATATTGACGTGCTTGGAATTACTACCTTATTATTATTATTGCAGTGTATAGTTTTACAGTCGACACTGTCTACAGATCAGATCAATCGGACAGACGATAGCGTCCAAAAGAGATCCTGCCACTTACAAGTAATTTCTTCTCACGCTCGTGGCCCTACTTCTATATAAATAAGGGTTGTAATCTCCTTGAAGATAGTTTTAAGTCTGTTGCATTATCTTATGTCAAGTCCTGTCTTCAAGTGCTGAGAGCAGGTAACCAGTTAGTCAATATTAGTTGAGCAGTAAGTATCCAGCTCGTTAGAAACTTGTTAGAGAGGAAAGTCAGTAATGCAGTCGCTTGTGATTGTGATAATATAACGTCATAATAGTGAGGCTGCTGTATAACAGCGTGTATAATAAGATTGAAACATAATGGTAAAGTCATTAACGTGGAGGGCGATAGGTGATAGTATTAACACTACCTTGCCGTAAATCCTAAATATTCATTATTCGCAGCATTTCCTTCAAACAATGCTATGCAGTCGTCAGGAGGAGCAGGTGGCAAAGTTTTATGACCTGGTTAATTTCATTTCGTCCATAATAATTTTCTAAATTATTACGGCTTGTTGTACAACAATTTAACGTCTTTTTTTGAGCAAACCGAGGTTGGAAGTTTATCTCTAATACATCGGGTTTTCTATCTGAGATGAAGTATACATATGTATGGGCTGGTAATGAACTCCAAAGCACCAGGGCCAATTTGCTATTGGAGACTATAAAAGCCTGGAATAGAATTAATTTTTGTTACTCTTCTTGTCAACAAATGGGAGATAATAGAAAGCACTAAAAATAGATGCTATTGAATTCATACAGCTGTTTGTATGTATTTCATTCTAATGTTTCCGGCTTACAATGCCATGCATTCTAATTTAAAGAATGTAATTTGAAGATCGTTGTGAAACCGCACCTCTCAAATGATAAGCTTAGTTTTACTGGGGAAACTCACAATTTTCGATTTGTCCAAGACAAATGAAAGCGTATTTGTGGAAATAGTACATTTTGCCATGAAGTAAGTATCTGAAAGGGAAATGAATAATGACAGTGTAGTCTCAAAACTAGAGAGCAGTTCATTGTCCTTTCCTTTTTTGAGTTTTCAAAACATTACGGGACGAGTCCGTTAAGTGACCTCTGTGGTCACTGTCACTGGTCACGCATCCGTTTTATAATTTCCCTTTTCACCCGTGTTCCAATAAACACATCAGCCAGTAATATTATCGTGAAATAAATCCTGTAATTGGAATTTCCATTGGAAAGTGACTCGTGATTTTTGAGTCCAAAGTAACAGCAAATATATGTATATGTATGACCTGAACATGTAAAAGTGATTTCGATTACGGCACTTCATTCAAAAGACAACAAACGACGTTGAATCTTATTTATTCTGGATTGCCAGCACCTCGCGTACTACAAAACTTTCAACTGTATGAAAAACACAAGTGATAAGTAATGACTCACCAAATTGTGAACGGTGCCTCTTACCACAGCCAGGATTTTACATAATGAATTTCTTAACACAGATCAAACTGAAACTTCACTAACAAGGTAATTTCAAAGTAGGGTCAAATTGCACTAATGTGAAGCACGAACCACATAATGAGAGATAAATGAGTACGTCAGATATTTACTGTATCTTTGAAGATGCCTATTTACTTTTATGTAAACATAGCAACAACACCAGCAAATCCAAGCTCATTCTTGTTTTCAGAACTCAAAGACAAAAAAAAATTGAAATTGATTTGGTTCATTGCATATCTGTAATGTGTCTGTTCAATGAGAACTTGTTTGCAAATAGCAAAGAAGGATGTGTTTAATATAATTCAATGGTTGATGTATAGATTAGGCCAGTGTCACTGATTTTTAATACGGTAGCATGTCCACCCGTGTGAACTTACCTTTGAGCTTTATCTATTTCTATGAAGTGATAAACCCCAAATATGGTGCAAACTATGTTCAAAGGTGAGCCTTCCCAGGAATGAAATTGCTGAATGTGACGACGTCTGGAAAAATAACCGCATTCAAAAACTTTGTATGTCCAATGACCGATGATAAGGACTCACACCTCACAGTTAATCAGTTGGTTTTAACTGAAATACAAATCTGTATTACAAGCAAATCAAAGGATGATTAATTCTTGGGGAATATATATAATTACGGGAATTCCATAAGTGTGTACATACTCCTTGACACAAAATATGGGAAGGAGGAAATATAGTATAAACGCCAATCGTGGATTCGTTTCCAGATTTTATATTCTTGCAACCTTACAGTGAGCTGAGTGAGCATAAAATGGTAAAAATAACATTCTATTAACTGATGCATAAGGAACTATATTGTAGTCTTCTGTAGCATTCACCAGTCGTAACGGGAATGGGCCATGTTGTCGTACAAATAATAATTATTCCACGCAACATAAGTTAGTCAAACCATATTTTTGTTCATGAATTTTATGAGGAAGTGTAGGTATGCATAATAGCATGAGTAGCTTTTGATGCATTTAAATAGCTTCCACCCCAACATAATACAGAGATAAATTATAGTACAAATACACCAAGCTAATTTTTGACTACCTAGCATTTATCTTCGTACCAACTTGAGCCGAAAACGAATAGACATTATTCAAATAAAAAATAGAAAGTACTTCATACGGGCCTGTGAGATTAATCAAATTCGTATTGTCACTGTCTACCCATCCATATATGAGTGTAGATATTCTGTCTGGTTTAACAATTATACCAGCATTTTAATTCCCTTGCACTTCATTGGCATGGTACTTGATCACTACATACACTATTGTATTATTAATCGTCGTTGATAAAAAAAAAGGAATAAACCCAAAACTCAGCCTCCTTATTTTTTCATTGCAAAACAAAGCAAACAAGTTTTGTGTTTACATTTGGAATAAAAACCTTAGAACGAGTCTGCACTGATTTAATAGCAATTTTAAAGCTAGCAGCGCCAGAGATTTCCCCAGTTAAATCGATCGCCTACTTAATTAGCCTGAAGAGACTGCATTTGTATAGCCATGGATAATTACATGTACATATAGCATCTGCATCTGACGTAGCAATATCAAATAAAAATATTTCCATACTTTTGAAACTCAATCAGGCGTATCATAATTCTCTGGAAATATTTTTCATTTTGTTCTCAATAATACTTACCCACACTAGGGAGCAGTGCTCTCAGTTAGACACCCTTACTTACTCTTTACTCATAATTTTGTCTCTCATGATGTCCAGTACTTACTTTTTACTTACTCAGGGGCTTCATGGTGGCTATCTTACTTACTCTCTACTCCCTCAAAATTTCGGGTCACAGTGTAATACTTACTCTTTACTTACTTATTCGCAAAAATACGCTGATATTACTTACTCTTTACTTACTTTTGCCTGCATAGTACTCAAGTAATACTTACTCATTTTCAAATATAATCCACATCACTGCCATCTTTTGTAGTGTAGTCAACGACTCAAGTTTAACGAGTTGCATCGTCGCAAGTATTTAAAGGCATTGTTTGCATATGGCTTGTGTTATCTGCCTCCATAAACCATATATAAGTCATGGATATGGTCGGAGAACATTTTTTCTATGGTAGTTACTCCAGTAAAGAAGAGTTTACTTACTCAATACTTACTTTTTGATACTTTGCAGTTCGTCTTACTTACTCATTACTTACATTGCACTGGGGAATGAGTGTTCGTACTTACTCTTTACTTACTTAAACATCTACCTTTTTAAAATTACTTACTCATTACTTACTCATACTCGCAGATGTGAGTACGAGTAAGTACAATACTCACTTACTCACTTTATGAAAAATTCGAGTAATGAGTAAAATTGAGAGCACTGCTAGGGAGACTCGATTTTTGCCACCACCTGCAGTGCAGTGGCATTAAGGCCTCTGACTATTGGTTAATATTGCAGAAAGGGTAAATACAATTAGGACGAGAACAAACAGTATTTAATGCTACCATATACTACTGATTGCAAAATACATTATACACATTACTGTAATCTCATCTCATTCTTGTTGATATTGAGTAAGTCAAGGATTGCAGCTAAAATTACGTAAAAGGGAGATTCTTTGGAAATCCTCTCCTATACATTGGGGCTGTACCCCCCCCCCCCCCCGCGAGAAGTTATAAAAATACTCAAAACATTCGCACCTCTGATGGTACAGAACCCTGGAATTGAATGTAGTTTCACCTTACAAGATTCTCAAATGGGACTATTAAAACTCAAACTAGTATTGGTGTAGCAACATACGATTTACGACTACAAGGCCAGTCTCACAGTATATGACGACAGGGGAATAATTAACGTTGTTAAGACAACATTACTTTAGTTTACTTAAAAAAGGACTCACTTTCAACCTGCATTTGTACACTAGAAAAATCCTTACCTTTTTCTTACAATCAGTACAAACAGCTTTCCAGAAGGGTCTCAAAACATCAAAGAAGATCTAAATTCAAAATCTAAATTTTCCAAACCGAATTTCCTTTTTTTTTATCCCTCACCACCTCCCACGAACATTCTCCTGACCTTCCCCTAAAATTGTCTCACATTCCCTCCTTCATTTCACATCCTCCCCTAAGCATCGTTTCATTTTAAAAATTCACAAAATATATTCTCAATCAACTTCCTACCGCCACTGCCTCTTAACCAGTGCTCTCAATTTTACTCACTACTCGAATTTTTCATAAAGAGAGTAAGTGAGTATTGTACTTACTCGTACTCACTTCCGCGAGTATGAGTAAGTAATGAGTAAGTAATTTAAAGAAGGCATAATCTTCAAGTAAGTAATGAGTAAGTACGAATACTCAATCCTTAATTTTAAGTGAGTAATAAGTAAGTATGGCGAACTTCAAAGCTTCAAAAGTAAGTATTGAGTAAGTAAACACTTCTGTACTTGAGTAGCCACCATAGAAAAAATGTTCTCCGACAATATCAATGACATATATGACTTCTGGAGGCAAATACCACAAGCAAACAATGCATTTATATAACATGCGTCGATGCAACTCGTTGAACTTGAATCGTTGACTACACTACCAAAGATTTGAGTGATGGAAATTCTAGCAAAAAGTATATAAAGATCCTACTTTAATAATTGTATTCAACCTAAACATGAACAGTGAAGTAACTAATTCCCGGTCTGCAGAAGATGACAGTGATATTACGGTGGAAGAAATATATAGGGAGGAAAGTGTTTCAGCTGAAGATGTTTCGAGTAAAAACCCAGTCGTTAATTTGCAAGAAAAACCCTCATTTCTTCCTGTAGCGCCTGTATTCACAAGGAAACGTAAATCAGGTCACATTAAAAATACCTCAGTAGTTCCAAAACCTGTTCCACCAAGTGTTACGAATGTTCACCAACTTGAGTTGCCTACGTTTTCGGATCCCACCCAACACAAAAAGAGAAAATTTGAAACCGGTGAGGCGCTTATTTAATGTAAATGTCTACAGTTGCCCGTAAAATATTTAAAAATGAACTATTCTACATTAAAACCATTCATTCCATTTCTGGAAGAATAAATGCACAATGTGTTTTGATTCGAAAATGAGTAAGTATTACTTGAGTACAATGCAGACAAGAGTAAGTAAAGAGTAAGTAATATCAGGTCATATTTTCGAAAAAGTAAGTAATGAGTAAGTATCACGCTCCGACCGAAATTTTGAGTGAGTACTGAGTAAGTAAGATAGTTACCATGAAGCCCGTGAGTAAGTAAAAAGTAAGTACGGGGTATCATGAGAGACAAAATTATGAGTAAAGAGTAAGTAATGTGTCTAACTGAGAGCACTGAACACCAATGCCTTGCCACCTTGTCACCCACAAATAAATTTTTTTTCCAAATACGGTTCTTTCTCTCGCCCTTGAACCCAGGCCCTAATTTTGTCATCAAATAAAATAATTGAACACACAATAATAAAAACAAACCCCTGTCACCTACAGACATAATCTAGTAAAAACAAATATAATTATGGAATCAAATACGAAAGTAATTATTTTATTATTCTGGAAAAACTGCTAAATTAATTCCTAATAGAGACGGAGGGGGAGGACATTGTACAAATATACGGGCATTGTTACATAACGGTTTGAGAGCATATAGCACCCGAGAATATTTCAAGACTGAGGCTCCATCTAGGGACAGACTGGAGCACTTGCTAATGTTAAAGCTCCCGCTGACTCGACAGCGTATAGTTGTTTTGTAGTGTGTGTGTTTTTGAAAGCGAGCAGCCTCCCTATGTATAAGCTTTTTGCCTCCACAGTACTTAACTAATGCATAGTTGCTACACCATACCCTCATAACAAGGCAGAGCTCAGGGAGTTATGTTGGGAATTTTCTATCAAAACTCGGATGAATTTTTGAATCCAAAGTTTTTTCGCTGAGGAAATTCCAGAGGAAAAATAAAATAAAAATTAGCATTTCTTGTCTCTTCCCACCCATAGACATATTAGCCATTTGTTTACCACTGAGTAGAGTTTTACCGCGTTCGAGACTCTGTCAATGACGCCTGTAGTGATATTTGTGTATTTGTAAGAAAGGGAAATTATTCCATTGATTATTTGCTCAAAGACATTTAAATAAAAAGACTTGAAGTGAGGACGTGACTCTGGTGTGTGTGTTGGTGTGACATAGCTCTGCATTGCTACCACTTCGGAATGAAACTGACGGGAGATTTGTTTGTATGAGAGGGAAAAAAAACATCACATTTATTGGGCCATTCACGCCGTTCCATGCAGAATCAACTGGCGGAGCATAGAAGTTATTATACAAAAATACCTAGATCAATGAATGACAACTAGAAAATAAGACTGGAGTATTAGAGAGAGACACGGTCCGTGTATAACTCTCAGGGAGGAACAATTTATGGTAAATGATTTGAATGAAATTGAGCTAATATTTAAATCCCTACTATTTGAAACTACATCCTGATACTGGAACCTACATATGAATATTTAAAATTTCAGTGTTTGCATCAAAATTGAAAGCTGAGGACTACTTTGAGGATATATTTGGGACTGTGGCTGTGACTGTGACTCTGGGGGCTCGGAGTAACTGAGAAGAGGAATTATAGCATCTCATGTCAAATACAGGTGATCTGTATTCCAAGTGACGAGAAATGGAGAGGCCAAGACAGAAAAGCCCGAAAAGAAACACTAGGAAATTGGTATGCGCCGTTGAATTCTTTGGTGGATGAATTGTTGATTTGAATATTGGAAACGCTTTGTTGAAGTGTTGTCATGTTGGAGTAATTCCGAGTTTGTAGCCTTGGACCGGAGGTATTTGCAAGGAGGGTACCACGGGGTTGTGCAAGTTTGACTTTATTGTATTTTTCGGTGTGGTAGAGGGTGTGACAATTATGGCTAGTCTCGTAAGTTTTTTATTTGGTTTGTTCAGGAGTTTGTTGTCATTATTTTATAATGATGTACGGACAGGAAACATATATAGTAAACTATTAGGATGGTAGTGCTGATTCGTGTTTATAAGAACTATTTTTTTTAGATGAAAAAGGGAACTCCTTGTATATTCAACACGAAGTAGGGAGCAGATTTATCAGGGAGGAATAGAAACTAACTTCTAAAGGGTTCTATAGCAGCCAAAATCTGAATAGGTGGAAACTAGAGTGATCTCATATTTAAAATTGGAGGAGACTTGGGATTATTTTGATAATGTATTATTAGATGGATTCATTTACCTGGAGTTTTGTAATGAGGCCACTTGTACCACAAACTTCATTCGTGGGTGTGTAGTATCCTTTTGTTGTAACTAAAGATTGTTTCAGTCTCCAGTTCACCGGATTAGGAAGTCTTGGTTAGTTGTGTTCACTAAGTCGTAAATATTTGTCTCGCTTTGAGTCGTCTCGGTGGTACAATTTTGTAATTGGTGGGTAGTAAGTAAGTGTAATTGAATGTGTTAAATCCGTAAGAAGGTTATTAATTTCACTTTACTATTTTTGACTTTTTGAAGAAATTTAAATAATTGCTTGCCTGTTGTGGTGGGTGGGGTTTGTAGAATCCGAGCGATTTTGTGAGGAGAAAACTGAAACGTTTACTGTTCCAATATTGCACTGCGTTGAATGGTACTTGTTTTACAAATAAAATGACGATTTAATGTGTGGAGGGATCTACGAGATACAGTGTTGTGATATTGAGGAGATTCTAGGCTACGGAAAGGTTAAAACAAATTACTGTCTCTGCGTGAGAGCATTATGAGAATTTTAATTACTTAGTGGGTAATGCATGCTCCAAATGTATTATAAACTGTTCTGTATTCATTGCGTTGGTTTCTAAAAATGACATGTATAATATGGTCTACATGATATTACATGCGTTTCTTTCAATGAGTTTTTGAATTATTATTGATTGGCACTAATTATTGGCACTTACATCTCTGTGAGGTGTTTATATCTCATTTTAAACAACAGTTTTGTATATATATTGCTGTGACTGTGAGCATCTCCGATTTAATTATTCTCGAAGCATGCCCTCAAAATGTTTTGTGGCCATTGTAAAATAGGCACGACTTCTCACCACACCAGAAGGGGTTGTGAGTAGTGACGTATCTAATAGGTTTATGATCTGTGCAACAGAGAGATCGGAAAGAACGAAAATTTTACACTGATGATTGGGTTGGAGAAGCCGATGATGAGATTGAAGGACCTCAAAGTTTTGACTTGGAAGAGAAATTGGAAACACCAAGATTTAACAAACCATTCGCTAAGGAGATGAGAGGGCAGGGTAAGTATTGATGAAATCCCTGTATTTAGCCTGGTATTGTTTAATTACACCTATCATCTCATCATCTAAACGCTGTCTCATCTTCAAAAATCTTGAACTTGATTGACATAGCACTGAATTCAATTCTTATATACTTAATGTGTGCTTCATTGCAGATTTTAATTTGGCGTACATTCAACAACATGGTTTTACAACACCATTGCTCTTCAAAGATAAGACTGGTTTAGGAATCCGAATACCTGGTCCTACTTTCGCTGTTGGTGACGTCAAAACTTGTGTTGGTAAGACGTCGCTTTGTATAACGTGATTGAAGTTTATGTGTAGGAAGTCCCCACGAGCATATGCCATTTATATTTTTTAGGATCGAAACGACTACTTGATGTAATGGATGTGAAAACACAAAAGAATTTTGAGTTGACCATGAAGCAATGGCAAGAATATTATGACAACCTAGACCGAGACAGGCTCCTGAATGTAATAAGTCTAGAGTTTTCGCACACAAAACTAGAAAATTATGTGGAATCTCCTACAGTAGTTCGACAGCTAGATTGGGTCGACCGTGTCTGGCCCAGGCATTTGAAAAACATGCAGACAGAATCCACGAATGTGAGTGAAATTATTGTCATGCCTAAGTTTGATGTTGTTACCCCGTGCTCTGCTCTGCTTGAACTCGTAAATGCAAAGTTAAATTATATTGGTGCTATTATATGGTTTTAGGTCATGGATGAAATGATGTATCCTAAAGTTCAAAAATATTGCCTGATGAGCGTGAAAGGCTGCTTTACTGATTTTCACGTCGATTTTGGCGGGACATCTGTGTGGTATCACATACTTAAAGGTGCTAAAGTAAGTACTTCAACAAGCATTCATATTATGTATAATTTAAATGGTGTGTTGGTATGCGAAGGCACATACTGTGAATCAGGAGAGTTTAAATATAGCACAGAAATATTCGTCACCACATTCTTATTAAAACTCATTCTTTAAACTCAAAACTAATTAATTATTTCATTGAGTGCACGTCATGAATATTCTATTCGAATTTTCTCATTCACTTCGTACTTCTATCCTTTAGGTATTTTGGCTTATTCCACCAACTGATAAGAACTTAGACTTGTATCAAGCGTGGGTCCTATCTGGAAAGCAGGGAGATACTTTTTTTGGTGACAATGTTGACGAATGTGGCAGAGTTCTGCTGCAAGGGGGGGATACATTTTTTATTCCTTCCGGCTGGATACATGCTGTGTACACGCCAGCGGACTCCTTGGTTTTTGGAGGAAATTTTCTTCATAGTTTTGGTATCGATAAGCAGCTAAAAATTGCAACAGTTGAAGAACAAACAAAGGTATGATACAAAATTATTCTTTTGTAATGGTAAGTTTAGTTTTTGACGCACTGCAGTTCTTTATACGAGATATTTGTAGCACTTTTTCGTAATTTTAGGTCCCCCAAAAGTTTCGGTATCCTTTTTTTACTGAAATGCTGTGGTATACCTTGGAACGCTACGTACATTGTTTGCTAGGGCGAACGTATATAAGAATCCCTGATGACGAATCTGGTGGGGAAAATTCTACGGTCAAAGAGCCTACACCACCGCAACCGATTATTGTTCCAGGGGTGAGTTTTTAAATGGCTTTCCAATCATTGGCTTCTAAGTTTAGTTTGAATAAAATGCTGAACAAAATTCCTTGTTTCTGCTGTGACTATGTCTTCTTATGTTCCCCCGAATCTAAATGATAAACAAAGGTTCCGATTACTTTGTTATTTTAGGTTGTTTACACTCAGGTTTTTTTGTTCATAAATATTTCATTAGAAACCGCAAATAATCGAATTTGATTTTTACAGCTAGTGCATCTTACCCCACAAGAATTACTTGGTTTAAAAGCCATAGTTATGTACTTGCACCAGCTACCGATAGCAAGAAAAAATGTGCCTGCACTCATTTATGATCCAGTCGCATTACTACGTGAGGTTCGTACAATTGTAGAAGAGCATAGGTATGATATTCCGGAGAAAGCAGTAACTGGTCGACCCATTCTTGTTTGGCCCGGGGAAAGAGCGGAGGTGATGAGAACTGCCAGTTTTGCTACAATGAGTGTTCATCGAATAGTTGACTTTTTACTTAACTTCTCTTTTGCATTCAGGATGTTGGGAAAGTCCAAGAAAACAAACGGAAAAGACCTTACAAGACCATTTTATCTTCTGCTGCAAAAGGAGAAACATGGTGTAGTAGTCCGAACTCCCAAGATGACGAGCCTCTCCGAAAACGTGTAAGATGTGGCCGCTGCCAATCGTGTCTCACAAAAGAGGATTGTAAAGCATGCTTTAAGTGCTTATCAACCGGGAAATCGAAGGATAAGTATGGGATTCTGAAAATGTGTGTTATGCGGGAATGTTTAATGGTAAATAACTCCTTGGAATTTAATTTCTACAACTTGGGATGATTTTCCCCGAAATTGAATGCAGCTTTGGATAATAAAATTGTTCCTTCGTCTTGCGTAATTTTCCAGCCGTTACTCCCCTATCAGTCATCTTGTTTCGAGTGTGGCTTAGATGGTTGGGGAGAAACACCGTCGCCTGCTCAAGCAATCCCTCCATTAAAAGCCCGGGTAAGTTTGTTTAACAAGTATTTTATCCTAAGCGTTAATCTTGTTTTATTGAATTTTGTAGAGGAAACGTTTTATCGCAATTTACTGTGTTTTTGTCATAGGTTTCACAGTCCAATTTAATGGAATGTGTAAGCTGCTACCAAATATCTCATCCTGTGTGCATTGCATCTAAAACTAAGACTGTCGGTGCTGTGAATGATGATCTTCCAAATAGTTGGGAATGTCCTTTGTGTATTGAAAAGAACAAACCAGCAAGATCAGTGAAAAAGTCTAAGTCATCTGAGGAGAGGCGAACATCTACTGAAAGCAATTCCAATGGAGTTCAAATTGGACACTCTACCAATCCAACGAGAACTAATGACAATTGCTCAACGTCGTTGAGCAGTGCCGCATCGTCGAAATTTGGTTCAGGAGATAAGCGTGAAGACGGCGTTGGAAAGGAGCTTCCCGATGTGAAAGTAAAGGCTCCCATAGTGGAACTTACTGCTAAACAGAAACAAATTAGTGACAAAAAAGTAAGACATGATAAATAATTTTAATACATGCTTACATCGTGTAAGATATGTGAAATCTGATTTTTGTTATCTTATTTTCATGGTCATTTACTTTAAGACTACTAATTTTGCTATTTTAGATGAGAGAAGATGAAAAAGCTGTTCAACAGAAAATGGCTTTAGCTGTAAGGAGAAAGTCTTTGGAAGAAGGGCTAACGAAGTTTAACAAAAGTAAATCAACTGTAGATCCGTTGAAATTAAAATTATTTTCGGCATCAGAGGCTGACAAAGGTGTTTCTCGACGAACTAATGATGAAAGCAAAAGTGATACCAAAGTTTCGACGTCCGAAATTAAGGTTGAAGACAAATCTAAGGAACTGGCCACTCCAAAAAAGGAACCCGTGGCAGAATCCGACGATGAAAAAGATGCCGAATCAGATGAAAGTGCGAAGAAAGTGTCCCCCGTCAAATATCCATTTAGGTAAGTTTTAATTTAATTTATTGGTAATGTACAACATTTTATGTATTCACTTTGGTTACATTTTATAACTTTCTTACAAACTTGGGCGTGTGTATAGAACCGAACTTTCCAACAAAATCATGAATGGATCTTCAAAATCTCTGAAAAGACCGTGTAATGTCGTTCGGCCAGCCGTGTTTTATTTCGATGATGAAGATTCTGAAAAAGATACAAAACGCCGTAAAAAGATTGATCCTCTGAAAGACGTGAATGTTCTGATAAAAGTCTTTAAGTATTTAGATTTGAAGACATTAAACCGATGCCTTCAAGTATGCAAAGACTGGA
This sequence comes from Allacma fusca, assembly GCA_947179485.1. Lineage (NCBI taxonomy): Eukaryota > Metazoa > Arthropoda > Collembola > Symphypleona > Sminthuridae > Allacma > Allacma fusca. The sequence continues at coordinate 18,600,262 of OX359249.1, read as the reverse complement.
ATAGGATAATAATGACGCCTATATTGTGGAAACGAACGGATCTATCTCATCAGTACGTTAATGCAAAACCTATGGAAACAAAATAAGAATTAATGCATGTTTACTGAATTTATTTTTAACGATTGAACAATTTTGTTTATTAGCAAAGTAACTGCTGACCTGCTAAAAGGGTGTGTGCGACGTCAACCAGTATCCGTTTCCTTAAATTGGACTGGCATATCCAAACAACAGCTGTTTTGGGTCATAAGTCGACTGCCACAATTGAAAGAGTTGTATTTGCAAGGCGTTCCTTGGACAAGTGTCTCAGCTTTAAAGACCTGTATGTGCCCCACATTAGTCAGTCTGGACTTGGGCTATGTGGGGGGACTGACAGATGCAGCTTTGCGAGAAATTTTAGCTCCGCCTGTAGATTCTCGTCCGGGACTCACTGATTCCAAATCAAGACTTCGACAGCTGAAGTCACTAAATCTTGCGGGGGCTTCTCTCTCGGATGTGGCTCTGAGGTAATAGGGGCTATGATAAAGTAGGACCAAAATCATGTGGTTAGTGAGAGCACTATTCTAAGTGGAAAATGCTCTTTTATGTATAGGTACGTTACTCAGCATGCTGGAGGAATCGCAAAATTGGACTTAAGCACTTGTTCAAGAATAACAGATGCTGGAATAGCTCAGTTAGGAGCTCCAGACTCCCCCAGCTTAGAAAATTTAACTCACTTGAATATATCAGGATGTCCACAGTTGACGAATATTAGCCTTGACCATTTATGCCGATGCCGAAATCTGAAATACCTGGACATTCGAAATATTCCTGGAATAAGCTCTGACGGTTTGAAGAAATTTCTAAATGTAATCAATACCCGAGTGAATGGAGTGAAAATGCTTGTCGAAAATGATCACTCAGATGTTCCCTTAGACTACGTTCATCGTGATCCACCTCCTAAAAACAGTCATCCATTTCCTCCATCCGCACTCGGGTTGAACATGAACCCCATGCTTAGTGGACACAAAATATGAAAATATTCGAGAAATTTATACTGGCAGTTATAGTAACTGGATGGCTTCCTAATTATCGTCCGTACTCTTTAATAAGTTGGTATGAACAATAGCGTGTGGAAACCCGTGCACGAATAAGGATTTACAACGTTCTGGATATATTAGATTTACTCAGGGTATAGATACATAATGCGACGCATCGTACAAAAAATTACAACGGCAAATATTTTAAAAACTAGCTCTGTACGCACCGGAGATAATTATATTAGTCTGTAGGTACAGTGAGTTGAGCAAATAGAAATGGTATAGATTTAATCCAAATTGAAATATTGGCTATAATGCTTTTGGTCTTTTAGTGTTTAAATATTTACGTAATCTGTAGTAAAACTGAAGTAACTTGAGTCGGTATTTTAATTGTTGATATCCCAGACAGTGTTGTAAACTTCTAAAATAATTCTCGGCAAGCAGAAATGTTAACTAACTATCTAAAGTCGATCCGATGCTAAATGCATGTATTTTTAATGAATGATTAACTTATTATTCTAATGTATTTATTGTGTATGTCAGTCTCCTTTTCCTGGTGTATTGGTAGTAGCTCAGTTCAGTAATTATACTTTTAACAAGTTTATCGGAAATGCAAAAAGGACGAGTTCCGCGAAAATACTGTTGGAATTGTAGTTATGGCTGTGGATTACTATCCTTAATTGCTGCGCACGAAGTTTCATAAGGTATTTATTATTAAATAGCATTGTGGTAACTGAATCCCAATTTTGTATAATTTTTGGTTGAACCATAAAGTGTATTATTTTCTTACGTTAGCAAGACGACTGAAAGCAATGCATGTGTTTACAACTTTTAACTGTTCCAAGTAATTTATTGTGTTTGTGTTATCATCAAAAACCGTTTACATGTTTTACATAAATGTTTTAACTAATTGGTTGTATTTACGAGCATCACATATATTACTTGTATTTTAAACTTGCTGGTTATACCCGAATAATTTTTTGTCACCAGCCTGTAATTATTATTATTGTAACTAATAATAATTATTATTGTTATTAGTAGTAGAAACTATTTCAGTTATTGTTGAGAAAAAAAAATAAGAGCAACGGTAAATTATACGATTTAATAATTGTGATCTGTAAATTCTAATAGTAAAGAATCTCACGTGTATTCAAATTTTCACACTTTCGTTGAAGTAATTCAAAACGCTGACTAATTCTCCTTAACCTTTGGAACTTGTTTTGACCGTCACAGAGTTTGAAAAATATCTATTTTATGGAATGTTCAATAACTTTTGTAGTGTCTATGTGAAAAGTAAGTCCACTGTTGGACTGTCAGTATGGTTGTGTGAAATGCTTGAAGAGGTGAGTAATTACGTACGTACGAACACTACGAGATGTGTACATTGTGAACGAAATAATATATCACCAGCTTAGAACTTAAACTTTTGAGATATTTAAAAATGTTTAAGTAACTTAGGTGACTTAATACATTGAAGAACAGCGATCCACATTTACCTGAGTATTGATATTATGGCACGTAATAGCTGGAAGTTACAGTCGACTACAAATTGTAACTGTAATTATTACTATCTACATGGTATTAGTTACTGAATTGGATGTTGTTATTTGCATGTGATGTGGTATATGATTGGTAAAATTAACTAAACTTGCAGGTCAGTCAGTGTGATCCTCCATTGACCTATCTCGTCTGACAGATTATGTTGATTCGTTTGACTGTTCACATAAGGAAACAGCTTGGAATTGTAGCCGGCGATGTCATATGGTTCGAAACTCCACAATCTGTACGGCAGAAGAGGAGGTAGAAGTGTTTGGGCGTATCACACGTGTTCACACTTCCTACAATCATTTAGTACTTTGCAATAATTTTGACAAATATCTGACTATTATTGCAAGGGAATTAAGAGCCATAATTCGTATATTTAAGTATTTATATTTGTACTAGTCTATACATTTGTGCAATACATCACTGATGCCCTTTTCGTCAGCTTTCACTCTGAACGAATGTCAACTAACAATAAGAAGTGAGGATCAAAGTTAGTTTTAATTATAAAACCTAACGTGTCCTTTTTGTGTAGGTGTATGTCTATTCAATACTAACTCCTATACGATGATTTTCTTCATTCACCAAACAAATAGATATATGAACTATATTTCACTCTCTCTCGTCACACTGTAGTAGTTTTGTTGCAGTACAAAATTAGTAGATACTACACATGACAGTCGCCATGTAGTAGATGTGTAACTATCAGGCAGAGACTTATTAAATTTTATAAGATTCTATATAACCAATACAAAATAAAGCGTCTTTGATTATTTCTTACTATATTAATCTTTATACCGCATTTTGCATCAACTTCTACAATATCTCTACGGTATTGCTATTGCGGGCAGGCACTAATGCTATCTATGTGTATGTTAATCAATTTTGATAACCAACAAATTGAAACTGCTGGCAATCCCATCCTTTTGTACAGCAATTCTCATAAAATATGCTGATGTTCTACCTTAAATGCGCTTAATAAAAAGCGGAAATACCAAATGGAACTAGCACATTGAGTATTATGCTATTCATGAATTTTCGTAAAGGTGTAATACACTTCCTGAAAACCTAACGAGACAGGTTCAGGTTTGATGTAAAATAGTAGCAATAACTGCTCGCTGTCAACATTATTATGCTCATACTGGCAAGGAATGAATGACTTCATGTTTAGTTTACTTGCAAAGATTTTTCCTCTCGTCCAAACCATAGTATTGCACTCCAGTCCAACCATCAGAAGTAATTCGCATTCAAGGGCTCGTGGCTTCATTCAGTATCATAACATGACCACTGACACAGTGTTTGTATAGACAGGAAGACCGTGAAAAAATGTACTTACAAACAAGCATCAGCTGAAGTTCCTTGGTTGTAGATCGCAATATGTAATTATTCGATTGGTGCGTAGGCTATTGTGATATTTATTCATTCAGAAGGAATGAATGAAGCCCACAGCTTTGATAAAGTACCGTCATGCCTCCAAATTTTTAACAAAAAATGAATGCCGCATGTTGTTGATAAATATTACATCATATCCACGTGTTGAGGAAAGCATTACACAAGTTAATTAATTTTACAGACAGCCGCTGACCTCTGAAGTTGGGTGCCTGTATGAGCTAGTTAATAGAGTGATAACATGTTGTGCCGAGTAGCAAATCGTCACTGTCAACTATTGCGTACAACCTTAATTATGAAGGAGAATTTAAACCCCAGTAACTTTTAAGTGCTTGATGAGCCATTAAACGCTTGAAACCTGTTTAAACAGCGGTTATATATCGATATAAAGACATTTGGATCATTTGTCGGCATTGGATTAAGGAAGGGTAGTTGCACGTAAGCACACATTATCTAAATGTTAATTCCTTTTAATCAGCATAAATGCATGCCTGGAATTTCGCAATTCCAGGCAATACAAAAAATGAAGTCATTTACTTTGAAAATTTCAGCATTTTTGAGATGATTGAAGGATGTTTATTATCAATGGACTTTAAAATATAGAGAAAGTCTGCCTTGATCAATGTAAATATTTTAGTTGTGAAAGTAATTTTTCCCATTTTTTCCCCAACTCAGTAGTCCTCAGTAACAATATTATTATATATTATATTATGAAGTAACCAAATTTGTGTACCCGACAAACACAGGTCAAAATTCTGTAAAGGATTTTTAAAACTGTACTTTCACGGAATACATTCAATATTCGTGTAAAAATTCCTGTTTGTATTTACGAACACACCTCCATAACAATTCGGTTTGCCCTTAAAAGATGTTCATGATAGTTACTATAGTCAGGGCGCATGAATTGTCATTCCGAATAATGCACTAATGTTGTAAACTGTTTTATAACATAACATAACATGGGATTTGTGGACTTGTGGAAAGCTTAGAAAAGTCTTTGCATCACATTTATGCACTTCTCCGTACTTATCCGAACACTCACCTGTTCCGTCATAGGTACTTAAAACACACCTGAAATTTAATTTCGTACTTGACAAAATTCGCTAATTATCTCATTATCACAATTGCTAGAAAATGCAAATTCCACGAACTGGATTTACGGCGTCAACGCAGAGCAGAGTGAGAAAATTACCGCAAAGATGGGGTTTTTAGCTCTCAAGTTTTTATTACTCAAAATGCTGTCACCCAAATTTTAATTTTCTGCCACCAACAATTCTGTAGTGCAATTTTTTATTCATCAGAAACTTATTTATTCTTTCGAAGAATTTTGTATGATATTCAGATCTTGCGTATTAAAATGCGGAAACAAAAATCGGAACTACCTACCCTCCACCGCATCTTCGTCTTTTCCTTTCACGAGGTGGAATTTCTCCAAATATTATTCTTATTTTCCCTTGTCGTGAGCCGTGCTCACAGTGTCCTACATTGTGACATGTCTGATAGAGTATTATTTATAATATTACAGGGTATATGTCTAGAAAGTAGATTCTACAGAATACAAAAATTTAGTGATCTGATCTGCTAAGAAATTGTTATTTTTGAAGTCCTGATGAAGTACCGACTTTGTATCCCATTCGTTCCCAATGTGTGAGCAAACATTCTTGTAGTTTAATGAAAATTATTTGAAAAATTCAAAAAGAAAAGTTGTTACAAACGGTGGGACTACGTAGAATATTTAATACACCATACTTTCTTATGTGTGGGGTAAATGATATAATCCACTCCGTGTAGTACTGCAATTAAAATTGAAATTTTACTGCCATTTCATTTCTTAGTTTTGTTACAGCCGCAGATAAATGTAATTACATTTCACTCATTATTGTTATTTTGTAAAATTTCAAATAAAACAGCAGTCTACAAGAAATGGACCTGAAGCTACAAAATAAGTTAATAGACTAACCACAACTAGTGTGCCTGTGAACTTGTTAAGTATGCACCGAACTTCCCATTAAAATATTCAAGTAGCAATCTATTTTTTAATTTAATAGTAAAACAATTACATGCTCTAGTCTTCATTAACTCTTACTATGGTTTGTCATCTGGGAATTTTTAGTTACCTGATGGCTAAGCTCCTCATGCTAACTCTCCTACTGGTATGTTTCTCTTAAACTCAGGCAGTAAAATAAATATCAAAGGAATGACGCGACGAGATTAAAAATCATTTTACAAGTTATTACTGTATAGTTATTAGCCCGTAAATATTACCAGACTTGAGGTTCAGCTAATGTAAAAAGGGAATACGGAGACGATACTCTGTGTCATATAACTAAAGACACGCTGAAGTTGAAGTTGTGGAGCTCCAGAGAGCTTCAATGAGAAACGAGTACACCAGCTATTGATGAATACCAATTTACCGCATGCACATCTTCTTCAAATAATTTTTTTTTACAATCCTGTCATATCTATAACTGCGAAGTTATGAGCTTGAATATTAAATTATGAAGTTGGAGCTGTAAATGTGCGTACATACAGGCATGATCCACTTCATATTAAGAACATACTCGTAGGAAATGGTAGAGTTCAAGAAACATCTTTTGAGTTTTACATATCTACTTACACGTGTGCCTCAAAAATGATTTCGTTATCTTCGGCATGCTTTACCCCTATTTCCTGCATTGATGATAAAGTGCATGCATTGTGTTGTCAGTTATTGGTGGCAGTCAACGTGGAACAACAAACTTGTACATTACAGGTGTGCAGACTCACACACAATCATGACTGAGTGAAGCGACTCATACTGCATCTCACTAACTCACAGAGTCAGTTGAATTTACATACTTACATTCCATATCCTACTAACAAGATAGGAAGCATGTTTACGATGGGGATTTTTGCAGGTCATGGAGGAGTAAAAATTCATTGTGGTTTTCTGAATTCCCTCATTTCTGCCGCGCAAGATTATAGAACTTGTTTCTCGCCTGCTTTCCGACATTAATGTATTAACACTCAATAATTATTTATTTTACTGCACACTATACACATTTCTCATTCCGTTCGTTTCGTAACGCGTTCATAGGAGACTAATCAGAGCTACAAACTCTATTTTCAACTTTCAAGATCCAAGGTCTGCTATACACTGCTACAGTGCAGTTCAGGAGCTCCGACAAGCAGCAATAAAAGTTCTTTAAGTGCCCCAGTCAGATTGCATACAGTTTCATTTCTAAAGATTTTTGTATTGTTAAGTTCTCTCAAGTGTTATTAGTAGTACACATGCGTATATATATATATCTATAGAATATATTATATATATAATTATATTGTATTGTAATATTGTAAGTTCCAAGTCAAGTAAATGCTGCCTCATTTAACTCCCTGAAAACTTGTCGGGAGACTCAAAGATACTATAAATGACTGAGCCTTTACATAGAAATTGTCACTGTTGAAATTCCCAATGCTTCCCATATCATAAATTTCCGATCTTCAAGAGTTTTATCAAGGTATTTCTTCGACCTCTTACCACAGATCACCATTGATGATTACAAAATGATGAATCAAACCAGTCACCAGTGAGTGCATTCAAAGGAAATGTTCATGCTGCAAGCGCATGCAGACTTTAATTATTATTCTCTATTAAGTAGCGTAATAATTATAAACTTTGACTTCGTAGTTAGATTTTGTGGACAACGTGCAGAGAGCTCGGCCTACTTCAAGAGCTGAATACAGATAGATATTATGTCCATAATCTATCCTCTCACTCTATTCCCCCCCCCCCTCTCTCTCTCTCTCTCTCTCTCTCTCTCGCTCTCTCGTACTTATTATAGTGATGTATGGACATTACATACTTGCACATATGTATGTAGATATCGTTCCAGACAAAAGGCATTTCGTATTTCTATCCGTAGGTCATTGTTTTAGCTTGAATTTTCAAGGAAGGTTATTTGCAATTACTATGCAAATTTAAGTGCACAGTATACCCACCCCTCATCATTTTAACATTACCATTCCATTGCAGCAGCACCCAATAGCATATAATTACATGAGTGCATCCACGCCAGTGAGCAACGGCTTATGGGGAATTGTGGAAAGAATAGCAAATTCATTTTACTCCCTGATTCCTCCGAAATCCTTTTCGTCTGACAATTTGGTCTATGCTCAGATGTCATGACAAGTCCCTCATGCAGTGCAGAAGAGTCTTACGTGTAATGATTCTTGGAATACAGACACGCTAAATATGACTACAAGGTCAAGGAATAATTCCATAATACAGAGGAAAAAACCTTTAATATATGCACTTCATAGGAAACAAATAATGATCCATGTTAAAAGACTTTTAGAGTTTCAAAGAATTTTACGAGTCTTGTAATGATTGTGTAGTAATTCAGGTGACTGTTTTTCAGTAGCTGAAACGTATAAAGTCAAAACAGTATAAGCAAAAATATTATACAACTTTTAAATTGCATTGGAAAAAACTTAAACGAATTTGTCCTCTGTCCACAGCGAGCGATATGTAACTTGAATATCCTTTTTTATTAATCTGCAAATGCTAGAAGAATACAACAGTATATACATGCATGTCCTGATGCTTATTTATTCAAACAGACCCTTAAACAAAGCAGAAATGATAATCAGCTACAGAGAAACAAGCATGCAGGGAAAACAAGTTACAGAATCTGGAACGCATATTCAGACAACATAATAATTATTTTTGGTTTACTTTAATATAGTTGCCAATTATTCAGAAGTCAAATGATACTTATTCGCTCTCTGATTAATGCCCAAAAGCTTGGTGCAATTCCACTCGGGATTATTTTACTCGCGAGACACTGCATGCATACAATACACCTGATAAGTTCCTGGGAATGCTAAAAATCCTGACGCATCCCTAAGCGCGAATTTGAGCAACTCAAAAAGCATTCTTAATAATTCCACTTTGGAATAAAAACAGGAAGCAACAAAAAATAGCTGAAGGGAAGTAAACAATTGTTGAAACCAAACAAAAAACATATCTCCATACGTGAATGTAAGCAATCCAGAGCCGGCCGGTGACATTTTATTTATACAAATCATAATATCACAACTACGACGGTCCTAACGTACATAGTATAGGTTGGGTCAAGGTTCATTTGAGGTTAAGAACTACTAGAAATTAATTCGTTGGAATTTTCCAACCTGGACTGCAACTCTCACTCTGGAACGTCATCTACAGTAACTTGGAAATTACCATTGTTCCTCACTCCGCACAAAATAGAGAAACAACTGCACCGTAGAGAAATCAAAGTTCGAATGTAAAAAACCCGGCTACATTTTATCGTAAGAGTAAGATTCCTGAATACAAGTAAATAGATCCACTAAAAAATACAAAGTCATTGCAAATTACTACAAGCACAAGACAAGACTCTTTGAGCAAATGTCAGAAATCTAACTCTGGTTTTATACCCTCGATTTGAGCCATTTCATTACAACATGCGGTACTCGAAAAAGGCAGCCAAGTAAATAATGAACTAGTTTTAAAAATCCTGCGAGACATCATAGAATCGAATCTGCATTTATCTAGATTTTGATCAGCAATAGAAGACTATCAGTTGTTGACAGGTAGGTATGTCGTAAGCGACTCAACAGCAGGGTATCTGTCTGTGGTAAGAGGTAGACGAAACAATGCTTAAGTCAGGTTAGGGAGTACTGTATTATTTAGAATAAAAATAGTAAGTAACTGTCCGGATAATTAATTTATTAGATAAGTTATTCCTGGAGGGGAGAATGTGTGTATGAATAAAGTGCGCTTCCAACTGTCACTTTTCTTAAAATATTTACCTCTGACTCTGACTTTTTGGGACCTTAAACCAAATACATACAAAACGCAGGTTTGAAACCTTTTACAAAAACATGAGTACGTATATGTACACCTAAACTTACAATTAGACCTTGTTTACACATGTGGCGTGAGTTCCTCGTGACTCCAGGACTAAAAAGAGCAGATCAAATAATGAAAAATGTGCCGATTGATAGGAGGAAGTGAGATTTTTGACGGGATTCAAAACCTCATCAGACACTTACATGACACATGCTACCTGAACCCCTGTTGTGATTTGTGATGCTGAATTGTTTCAATAAAATAAAAGGTGTCAATTGAAAAATGATTGTATGACAAACGGGAGTCACTGATTAGGATTGGGAAATCGAAGCCTGGAAGAAATATGCTAAGCACGCATTCAAATGTCAGGAATGCGATTGCCAATACAAATACAATTTTTTCCCTTTATTGCAAAAGAGGAGATATCACCTGTTCCGGGGAGAAATATATTTCTATAGCCTTAAGGGTCAATGTCTATGTATAATATTGATTGGTTTTGCATATACATGTTGGCACTCTTTATTGACACCACTCCAAGAGAAAATCAGCAACGATTACAAAATCCAAGCTGATAGGAATGTAACAATTCGGTTTCAATTGTCGAATATTATTGGACACTATCGTAAAATTTCCTCCGTGTTACAACAGCAGAGTCAACAACAAATTATCGCATAATTCACTCCAAAAAGAACGTCCGTATACAAAATAGTGCCGAGCGCGAAACATGATGATTGATCAATAACCATTTTTAATTCCATAGGTGCATATGATCATCAGAATGAGTGAAGTTGACTTACATGCTTTTAATAAGTTTTTTTTTACTATGCTTCATATGATGCTTGAAGTAGTAGTACTGTAATTTGATGCAATAAATTGTAAATGTTGTAAATGATAAAGTATACTCTCTCAGATGTGGGTAACTCACAGTGAGTAGTTCTATATAGGCTGCTTAGTTGGACAATCACGTCTGTCAATTTAATGATATTGTTGTTGTGTTGTAATACAAAGTTGTATTTGTGTTTGTGAACCCGTTCCTGGTGTATCTTGCATTTGAGTAGTAGACCAGACAAAGCACGCTGATATAAAGGGAGTAGAGCCGAGGGTTGAGAGATCATAAGGAAAATTATAATTTGATCAAATGATCTCGCGTGAACGCACCTACATATACATACACACATCACATCTCCAAGCAAAGATACTCTTCCACTATAGTCAAGTCAATAAAAGCTCGATCGTCGGATCAAGAGGACTTCCTTAATTCAGCTCCCAGTCGGAATCCTGCATTCCGTTCAGAAAGACCGAGCCGTGGTGGCAATAATTTCCTCACTGATTTCCCCTCACTACTCTCCCGCACCTACACCATTACATATTAATTTACAAATAATACAAAAATTGTCAGGGAAGACTAAATCAGTCTAAAAATATATTTTAATTTTAGATTTTATTTATAAATCCTATGAATGGTCCGATAGATTCGAGGTCTCGTCATGTCACTGTTTACCCCTATTTTATAGAACTATTCGGCGTTCAAGGCTTGTCCTGACTCAAGTTTTAAAAAATTAACTTCAAAATACGACAGCTTTAAAAATATACTTCATTGAGAAATTCTCAAAGGGAAGGCGGTTTCAGTGTGCAAATACAGTGATACTGTGGTGACTTAATTTAACTATAATAATAATAATTATTTTTGGCTGGACTCATAATGGCTATTGATCTCACAACCCGTTGGCCTATACTGGCTAACTGGAAATTTTTTTTTACTCTTGGACTTCCTCTGGTTCTTCTTCCCTTACTCTTGGTGGACGATACGATGGAAATCAATGGGAAAATCGAGCAGACCACCGTAAGTTGGCCCATGGGACTTTTTCTCTCCTTTAATCTGATACTTTCTCCGGAGCATAAATATTTAATGACAGCTCTCTGCCCCTGGAATCCTACCCTACATTTTATATCCCTGAACTAAGGAAATCATGCGTTTTAATGACCCTGTGTTTTTAAACAAATTAATTTTTACTTGTTATAGAAATTCAGATGTGCTTACGTTATTTTACTAATGGCTATATACTGGATGGTAGAGGCCATCCCACTTGCCATCACTTCCTTTCTACCAGTTATCCTCTTTCCATTGTTTGGTGTGGTGAGCACAGGTATGAGGCTTTTGTCTTATCTAAGATTATCTATCACTTCCGACTTTTCCGAACCTTGAACTTATGCAAATGCAATTATTATTATTGTTGTGCAATCAACTGTATTATTTAACATCCACTGAGGAATGCCACACAAGGTATTTATAACTGTAATCAACTCCATAGACTTTTCATTGGTTTATTATTCCCCTTGATTTATTTCTTATCGTCACCCTTAAGGAAAACTTGTGGAAAAGGCTAAAAACAGGCTAATGCTCGTAAAAAAAGTTTCTCAACCCGTAGATAAATTACTATCAAGGGCAAAAATTAATTAGGCAAAAGTAACGCTTTTTATTCCGTCTGCGTGCAGTGATGCTCATTATTTAATCATTTAAACTTGCTCTTCAATTGACGTATTTATTATGTAAACATACCATGCAGGTTTTTTATGAAACAGCTGAAAAATGTAATATACAATGAACTCAGATGTCTGCACATGACCGTCAAATGAGACTTGCATTTTCGTCACTACAAATTATATTGTACTATTATTGATTTTAAAATTCTACAGTAGTACTAATCGCATAAAATTTACTCCATGACCAACCTTAAACATGTGCTGAAAAAAAAAACATTAATGTTTGGGAACAATAATTTGGCTCAGAAGTCAATGACAGTCTGGTGAGAGGGAAGACATTTTTTTTACGAGTGATGCCTGAAATACTGCAGTTAATTGAGTTCGGTTACAAAAGGGGTTTAAATTGCGGAGTGACCATTTTCTTGTATTTTATTGTCTAGCCAATGTCTCCATTAACTACATGAAAGAAACAAATATGATGTTCGTGGGAGGGCTTATAATTGCACTGGCAGTGGAATACAGCAGTTTGCATAAAAGGATTGCACTCAGAGTAATGCTTCTAATTGGCAGCTCTCCTATCAGGTAATTACAAAGCCCCTAAAAAAATTATGACGCTACTTTCTAATCACAAAGCTTTTTTTTTTTGCTTATCAAGTTGAGCATTAACAAGCTTTAAGTGTAGATACTTATTTTTGTGAGGGGAGAATAAAAACCTTAACATAAACAGTGATGTGAAGTGAGGACGTTCACTGTGAGGGTAAACACTTATGATTACAATTATTACAGGGAAGCGAGCACGTATAGTTACAACAGGTACAAAGTATGAAATAATGTCTACAAGATAGATTTCAGTTAAGAGCTATCATTAAAAAAACTATTCGTGTTTTCCCATCCGAGATTATGATTATCTTTTACAACACAAATCCTTTCTGATTGATTGGTCAAGTGCAGTGTTTGCTTGTACCAGGTCATTTCTGAGAATCCCTAGTAAAATTTATCAATTCCCCGAGATCTTGAAAAAGAACTTGACGGGGATTATTAAAAAAATTCCAATTTATGCAAGTTAATCCTTGTTGTGACATTTGGATAGGAGAAGAGGGGAACTAAAATGACGCCAGATTTTTAAACAGGAACGTAAGAGTTTTAAGTTCCCTTGTTGAAAACTCGAGTGAAATTCTTTGGAACGAGTGGTTATTTATTTTATGAATTATTATATGTACTTATAAACAATCAGGCTTCTTTCTATACATGCAATGAGACCACACTAATAACATACTGGCCAATTTTTAATCCCATTTAAATAACATTTATAATTACTACAGTGGGATAGCTGACATGCAAAGTGTGAGACCTTGACTTATGACAGAAAATACTGAGCTGCACGCTTATCGTAAATCATTACCAATTCTAAATTGACATCTCCTGGCATTAACAATGAGTGACTAGTGATTACTGACTTGCACGTCTCTACTGTGTAAGTGAACTACACATGGATGAATAATCTTGTCCTCCCTTGTCACGTTCAATGATAAACTTGCGCAAAAATTATGCACCGTCAACTTTCTATGAATATAACTTCACTATGCCTCAAAGATATTCATGAAGTGACTTCTTGAGACTCATAGTCAGACCCAGTTCACTCTTTACTTCACAATTATAAGTAAATACTAGACTGAGGCATCTCTCAAGCAAAGTAATATCAGTCAGCTTAAACTTATTTAGATTCTAATAAATGTCCAAATCAATTACTGGTCTTTATTCTCTTCCAAATTCCTTCGTGACAGGGCCTATATGTATGAGTCCTTGGCAATGCTTTAAAGTATGAACCCTCCAATTATGCTCAGTTTGGTTATTGATGAGTGTACAGTATTTATCTAAACATAATTAACTGTCATAATTACTTATCATTTTTGGATAGAAAATATATGTTCCAATTACAAATTACATTACCCTAACACTTGCTGGAGCAGCATTGGCTTTGGGGTAGCCGACAGCAAATTGTGAGCAACCTCTAGCTCACAGTACACCAGGACTACAAATTATCCATAAACGTTTTTTCGCTTAGGAATAGATGGACTCATAAAATAATTTTTTAAATTAAAAGTACCCTCACAAAAGTAGTAATGGATTTTAGTGCTTCAAAAATAATAGCTTAGGAACTGTTTGTTGCTCATATGAGATGATTAAAAATAAATTATAATTTTGATGTTCTCTCTGATGTCCTTCCAAATTGTAGGATCATGCTGGGCATCATGTTGACCACTATGTTTCTCTCTATGTGGATCTCAAACACTGCCACAACTGCCATGATGGTACCTATTGTGCTGGCTGTTCTCGAAGAGTTGAACAAAGTAAATTTTATAAATACAAGAATTTAATAGCAAAAATATTCCTGCGTAAATGTTATGCTTAAAAGTTTATCATTCTACGAAACTCGGCTGCAGATATTATTTAATTGGACATATGTACAGTTCCTTATTTAATCTAAATGTAATGTTTGACGGAACGTGTACCATAAATTTGATTTGAAATTGATTTTGATTTCTCTCCACAGACCAAATTCTCTGATAGGAAAGTTTCCGTGGCATCCACATACTCCTACCGATTGAATGGAGTAGGAGCAAATGGTATCGTAAATACTGCGAAGCCTGGACAAGTTGAAGTGGATGTGCCCAATGACCAAGTCTCTGTGAAGGAAATACCATTGTAAGTTTGTAGTGTTTGTTTTTCATGGACTTATTTGTAACACGTTACACTGCAGTCAGTCATTCCTAAAGATTTGCATTTGAAACTTATCAGGGAATGATTGAGTGTTTTGACTTTGTTCCTTACAATAGTGTTACAATACATACGTTACATGTAGATCATATCTCATTTGATTTAGTCTCCCATGAATTGTTTAGTGTACTTAGAGAAAATAGAAAGTAGTAGAAGGTGCCTCGATCTGAAGTACCATGATAGAAACTAATTAGTTTGACAATTAGCAGGAGTCTTCAAAGGTCATACTTAGCATTGCATGATTGTATTTGTAAGGAAAATTTAACCCGTTTTTGGGGGAAAAAATAATGTAAAAAAGGGAGAAAAGGAAAACAGGGGTGGAGAAAACCAAGGACAAGTCAGAAGAAAACTGTAACAAGGAACTGAAAAAAGTGCTTTTGATAGCTGTCTACGTTGCAGCGAATATAGGTGGAACATTTTTGCCCTTCAGTGGAAGTGTTTCATCCACGTTCTACAGATTCACGAAATCCACTGGATTCCTTAATTCTTCTCCGCAAAGGTAAAAAATCCTTCTCCTGTCAGCATGTGTGTCCCTATACATATATGTTATGTCTCCTTAACCAGTTCTAGTTCGTTCGCTCATTGTCTGCCTATTCCTTTGAAACGTGACTAATACTTATTCCCATTTATCGCTTATCAATTATTCCCAATCTCTTTTTATGTTTCCCATCCCCGAGTGATTACCATTCCACAAGGTTTCCATTGTGAACGCCCTTAAATTGAGACGAGGAGCTGTGTTACCATCATTACCAGTTTTTAATGATCCTCCATAACAGCAATTATACTGATCATAGCCCTAATATTAAAATTGGAATTCAAAATTCCTTTTCCTGAATGTTTGCGTAATTGCCACTCTTACCACTTTCCGAAATTCCAATGCACTCTCTTTGTTCTCAAGAATATTTGTATGTCAACCCGTGCTAACAAGCAAACGTTTAGTGTTCCTCTCCATCCCCATATGTATGTGTGCATATAGTGTTTACCCCTTCCGTAATTACTTCTCTCTGAAGGGAAATGTGGTCCCTTTATCTCCACTCACCCCGCATGAATTTCAAGAATTATTGGGAAATTACATGGGTGTACATCCGCCTCTAAGCAAAACGCACGGTTGCATGTGCACTAATTGACAGTGGATTATGCATGAGCACTCTAAATGCACCTGGTGAAAAACGCTCAGTAGCTCAGATTTGTTATCCCTTATGGAATTGCCGGGGAGATGCATCAGCTTCTACGAAAATACAAGGAATGATCAAATTAATACAACCTAACTCATCTCACGGCATGCTTACGTAATATCTGTGGAGCAGCAATAATTAACGATTATTTCGGTAATTCTGAACGCCGAACTCTGAACAACTACGGAAACCGGGACGGTTTTTAATGACTAGATACAACTTGCTACTTCATTTCCCACAGTGATGACAGTTCAGATAATAACAGGGTCAGCATCATCAAAATTGGACAGCCAAGTCCAACCGCCGACATTGATTTACACATGCTAATTGTTATTATGTCTGAACATAGCACTGCATTACAAAGTAAGAATAGTTAAGGATTAAAGATGGTAAATTTTTCTAGGAGCCATATTTGATACAGCTGGTCAGTTTAAAGTCATTTGAGGCAATAGGAAAATGAGTACCTGCAGTAAATTATTATTAATTTATATTATGTCCATGTAAGTGTCTAGATGGAGATTACATGCCAGATATGTATAACCCCGTCAATTAAAATATTTCTCGTTAACTGAATACAAGAATATTTTTGAAACAGTTCCAAGCCGATATTTTTGACTGCCATCGCGTATTCCTCCAATATCGGTGGCACAGGAAGTATTACCGGCACGGCAGTAAATATGATTCTAAAGGCGAGGATAAGCGAGTACGTAAATGTAACCTTGATTCCAGTTTCGCTGTCAATTTCCATACTGCATTTCGTATAATCACTAACCCTTTTCGAGGTGAAAGCTAATCCAAAAATTGGACAAATTGAAAAAGGTGATAGGTGCGATCATCATTAAGCCTGTACGAATTTGACACGGAAGTCCCTCCTTGGGAACAGAAACTGTCAGATAATTCCCGTTGGAAATGCTATATTTGGTTGGTGGATGTTTCTGTACATAAAAGGTATCAGTAGCACTAACAGGAGGAAAATGGTTCTTGAATACTTTTAACGGTACTGTAGGCTTCATTCATAGTAGTGTATGATTACAGTAAAAATAATCAGAAGTTAATTAGCAATTAATAAGAATTTTATTTAATTACTAATACTTAAATTTAATGCCACTATAATGAAAGCAACGCTCTACAACACTTTGCTTTAATATATCGCGACAGGAATCCTGAAGAAGAGAGTTTTAGGAAGCAGCAGAAATTGATGTACTTATTTGCAACTGCTTATTCGTCAAACATTGGTGGCACTGGTGTTGTCACTGGAACTGCACCAAATTTGATAGCATTCCAGTTGTTGAAAGAGTAAGTCCTTTTGAAGCCAGTGAAGGCAGACTGACCTTATTGGAACGGAAATGTTAAACTTGTTGTTTCGTCCAATGTTCCTGTCAAAGTTGTCGTTCCTCAACATGTAATTATTCTTATACTGTCTGTCATGGAAGACTCAGAATAATTCTTTGTGTTCTTACTTGAGTGGGGAGGTTTCAGTCAAGTGTACTTATTTTTCGGTAGATGATGCTATCTTGTGAAGCTGATGTCAGTCAAAGTATTTCCTCAAAAATGCATTTATTTAGTAATCTTCTTTCGTATATGCCATTCCTTTTAACATATGTATATATATAGAGAGAACTTATTCTTTTTAATATTATAGAGAACGTTTTGCTTTTTTAATATTATAGAGAACGTTTTGCTTTTTTAATATGGATAGAGAACTTATTGCTTTTTTAATATGGATAGAGAACTTATTGCTTTTTAATATGTATAGAGCATTTACTGCTTTTTTAATGTGTATATATAGCTACAAACGTTTGCTTTTTGTACTTGTGCTGGAGCACGCTTGAAGAATGGCCAATGCATGAAATCTCTATTTAAATGTTTAAAAATTCGGTAATTCGGTATAGCCCTAAATGCTTCAAATAACTGTTTAATTATTGTTCTCTTATTGCCTTGCATTTTAGTACATGACTCTAGATGCTTGAAAGCTTTTTACTCCAATAATTATTATTACTCCCAGTTCTTACTTATCTATGGTATGAATATTACAGGGTTGATATCACTCAAGGTGGTAAAAGTCTGGATTTGACATTCGCAACATGGATGGCTTACAACGTGCCCACCATGATACTCAACGTTTTGGTAGCCTGGGGGTACCTCATCTTCCTATACTTTGGTGTTCCGGATTGGCTAGCCTTCTGGAAAAAGAATAAAAGCAAGGAACAAAAAGTTCTGGAAAAAAACAGAGAGAAAAGTGTCCGACGGATGTTGCAAAATGAGTACGAAAATCTCGGTACCATGTCGTTCCATGAAATTGCAGTGGGTATTTTGTTCTTCACGGTTGTCATGCTTTGG
The DNA here is from genome assembly GCA_947179485.1 of Allacma fusca. Classification (NCBI taxonomy): domain Eukaryota; kingdom Metazoa; phylum Arthropoda; class Collembola; order Symphypleona; family Sminthuridae; genus Allacma; species Allacma fusca. Next base: position 18,581,687 of record OX359249.1, on the reverse strand, counting down.
TTGTTCCGGGAACCAAGGTTCATGCCTGGTTGGGGAGATTTAGTTGATGCTGTCGAAGTTGAAGACTCCACTGCTGCCATGATGGTAGTATTCCTACTTTTCATTATTCCCAAGGATCCCGGCTTTCTTTTTGGAAGTAAGTTCCACAGGGCTGTCAAGCGAATTTTTCTTGCCTGGCATTGAATTTTTACGAGTGGGCTTTCTGAAATTTTGAGATCTAAGGTCCTATTGTTATTCTCATATTTTAAGGGAAACAAAAGGTCAGTGGAACTCTGTTGGACTGGAAATACGTGCAGAGCGGTCTTCCTTGGGGAGTTGTGCTACTCATGGGTATGTATTTCAAGAATTACTCAGTTTTGAAAAATATCCTAAATCATTTATGGAGGGTTCAGTAAAGTGTATAAATAATGGTTGCTTCATTATAATTTATATGTGGCTACCCTTTTGTTTATTTTGATTTTGGTTCTTATTTACAGGTGGAGGTTTTGCCATTTCTGATGCTGCCGAAAAGTCTCATCTGTCAGATTGGATCGGTCTACAGTTGAATAACTTGGGATCTTTACCAGATGCGGTAATCCTGATCATTGTCATGATTATGACGGCAGCTGTGACAGAAGTAGCTTCGAATGCGGCCTGTGCCAATGTGATCATACCTATATTGATTTCATTGGTAAGTCAACCATCCCTGTCGTTCTGCTTCTCTAAATTTAAATCTTTACATGGCAACCTTTAAATCTCATTGATTGATTGGTTCATTTTTATTCGCAGTCACAACGTCTGGGGTACCATCCACTTTATCTTACATTTCCTGCGGCAATATCCTGCTCATTTGCGTTTATGTTACCAGGTAATTATTACATGGGGTGAAAATAATGTCGGCATTTTGGAAAGCGACAGAGGAATTTAATGTTTGATTCATTTTTTAGTCGCAACTCCGCCCAATGCCATTGTATATGCTGCTGCTGGGGATGACATGAGGATCATTGACATGGTTAAGGCTGGAGCTTTCCTAAATATTTCATGTATCATTGTTTGCTTTTGTATGCATCTTACCTATGGAAACCTCTTGTTTAATTTCGGGGGCTATACTACCGAGAACGTGACTACTTTACATTCTACTATTCTTTAGATCGTCTGTGTTAATTTGTTTGCTGTTTGTTTAATTTAATCGCCCTCAATAATTTAATGCTTGGATTTTATGACGATGATACTTACGATATGTGTGTCTGGATACCTTTCATCATCTATTTTGTAAAAACTTCAAAGCCCAAAATAAAAGTTGAATGTCGAACATACTACTGAGGTCAGTAGCAAAAGTTTTATTGATGTGGTTACACTCTCATGACTGGCTGACTGAGTGATTACTTTTGCAGCAGCTATCTCTACGTGGACTATAATTTTTTTCAAAATAAAATTATTCTCATTTTATTCGTCCATAAAATTATTCTCATTTTATTCGTCCATAAAATTAATCATCCTGTCTTGAAGATACACCGAAACAATATTACATATCACATCATTGAGTCTTTCATTCTGATTCTGAGGAGCTACGGGCTACTCTGCTTTCAGCTTTCACAACAGCAATAGCAGAAACAATAACAACAACAATAACAGAAACAATAACAACACGAAAACAGAAACAAAAATGCAGTTAGTAAAAGCCTATGTTGAACTTTAAAATAAAATAAGCTAATACTCAGTATTAAGTATATTATAAATATTTGAACTCAGTTACTAAAAGCTCTCTCAGATTTTAAAACATAGTTTCCTTGAAATTTAAAAATCCTTCAAATATGCACACAACTGATCTCCACATAAATCAAAGACTCGCTGAAGAGCAGGAGCATCAACAGGAATTTCTAAAGTTGGTCCGGGAGGCTCCCCTGAAAGCCCCTGAGGACACACTTGTTAAGTACAGTGAGGCAAAGGTTATAGCGATCAAAGACAGACACGGAGTTTTTCGTCCAGCATTAGTCAAGGAGGAGGAAGAAATAGCTGTCCCAGTTCATGAGGTCATGAGTGTTTACGGTGACCTAAGACCAGGAAATATAAAAGGCGGTGACTGTGCCGCTAGAGTCGGACCTTCGCATTCTGTAATTTTTACCTTCGTATTGAATTTGACACAATATTGTGTCTCAGAATGACACAAATCATTAGACAGAAATATGAAAAAATAATTTAATCATATGCTCACAGGAGATTCGAGGAATATTAAATAAAGCATTTCCTCCCTTGATATGGAGGGACGACGACAAGATCTACCGGCGCATAGTTTCCATCAAAGATGCTACACATGCAGACCTTTTGGAAATTCAGGAGAAGCTGGATTTACATCTGAGTGAGAACAAGCTCAAACCAACTGGTTTAAGTGAAAAGAGGAGAAAATATTTTAACCAATGCTTTGATGAGCTGGCTCGTCAAGAAATTATCAAGTGCATTCCTCGGGGTCTCCTCCTTCTGAGAATAAGGGATGAAATTCGGTTAGCAGTGAAAAGACAGTTTCTGATTTAAATATAACTAATCTAGAATTAACTCTGGAAACTATACATTAAAATGATAACGTGCTTGTTACTCAATATTCGTCAGGATGAGTCTGGCAGCCTACGAGGCCCTGTATTTAAGTAGCGCGGCGTACGGCGTTCGTAGAGCTATCAAGACTGAGATGGAGAAACAGAAAGTCGACGAAGAGTATAATGTCATTACGAACGAAAGAAATGAACTCCTAGACAAGATCGAAGAAATTCGGAATCATTTACAAGATCAAGCAGAAAAATTTCGACTCAATTCTCTCCACGCAAAGAAAATATTTATTGAAGAGCGTGACAACCTCCGAAGGCACAACATGAATCTCAAAAGTCAGCTGGAATCCATCGTAGCTGGAAGCAGTAAACAGAAAGAATAACATACGGGAAATAAGGAGATACTAGTAACCAGTTATGCAAAAAGTACAGTTTTCAAAGTTTCAGAAAAAAATGAACTCAATACAGTAGTTCAAATTATGCCAGCATTTCCTCTTAACATCTTAAAGTCACTCATTGTCAGTAACTCAGTATGCAGTAAAAAGTACAGATTATTTGACACTTCGAAGCTCATACAAGTGAGAGTGAGATCATCTGATTCAGCAATATTATTTTATTATCAACGATATTACAAGACACTAATGCCCTCAAAAATCCAAGTTCTTATTTATTTCCCTAAAAAATGAATATAGTATCTCACGAGTTTTAAAAGCATCCTCGCACACACCACTTCAGAAAAATTGCCAGATGCCCTACTAGTTTTTACTGTGGATGATACTCCTATCTATGTATGTACCCATTACAATTTCGATTGCATGGGATGGATAGTCCCATAAAATGGGGCTAAGTATGCCTAAAAAGCAAACCGTCCATTGCACACCAGTAGATATGGTCAGTCCTGATAAATCATAATGTTATTATTTTGGAAATAGTTACAAGTAATCATAATAATTATTATTGTCGAACATAATATTTACATCAAAATGGTATTTATGTAAGTATGGGCTTCACAGTAGGCATTAGGAAATGCAAACGTATGTTTTAACTACGTTACGTCGACCAATTAATATATAATAATAAATTATAATCCGTTGAAAATAGTCTGTTGAATCCTTGGCACTTCATTAAGGAATATTATCCCAGTAGGCTTGAAAGTAGCTGCACACACAGTCACAGTCCTGTCAAAAACAGCAAGACACGTTAACTCGCCAAGAGCTTACAGGTTACTGTTATTACTCAACCTCCAAACCTTTACTGCCAAAATGTTACATACGCTAAAAACTGGGAAGACAAGTCTGTTCAGATTAAGTTTCGACTCTGTACAATATTAGCATTTTCAGAAACGATAATGACGATGTATACACTTTCCGTAAAAAAAAGTAGAATTGGCTGTACTACTCAAATGAAAACAGCCCAAGGGGTAAGGTGCTCTCAAAACAGGAAGTTACTTTTGCCGGAATTTACGATTCCCCCTGAGACCGTTTGCATATATTGAGTCAAAGAAGTAATCAAGGTTTGCAAAAAATGAATGAGTGCTACATGAAGCAAATAGGAAAATCGGCTCTGCTTCTGAGTGGCAATTTCAGCTTCTCAACTTTTCCCATTTTTATTTCCCTAATTCCCTAAAAAAAACATATGTATCAATGCTTCTGCATTATGTGTAATGTACGAGTGTACATATAAATATCTATGCAGGAGCATAGTTACTTTGCAAATTTGCGCCAAATGTTGTAAAAAAAACCCGAAGGGAAATTACCTTTTTATCTTTTCAGAAACAGATCAAACTGACTTTACAGTTGAGATGTAACGTATGGTTTTGAATGTGAAAGAAATCATTAAACAGTGAAAGTAAAAAAACTAAAACTAATGCACATACTGTACTTACGGGAGGAAGCTCATCTTGACGTGGCTCACATTCCCATCGACAACCTGGTTCCTGTACAAAAGGAATTTTTCACACATTAAACATTTATAGTCGGGCTTTGAAATAAATCCTCCGCTGTGGTTGTGTGGTATGAGCTCAGCTCATTATGTATGAGAGTCAATTCAATGGAATTTAGAAACTTTCCGACAGTAAAATGTGGTGCACTTTGCTGCACTAATTATTATTACAATGACTGTACTTACTGGAAATCGAAAAGGGTTTGAGAAAAATGCAAATGTTCTTCAGACAGGACAGGACGATCGAGTAAGCATTTAAAGAATTCAATTTTGACTCTTAAAATTATCTCTGTTGAAAGTTAGGCGCTTGCAGGTACAAGATGAATTAATTTGTAACAAGGAAAGTAATGAGATTTAATAATAACGTAACTACTGTAGGTAAATTATAAAATAAATTATTGACTGTTTCTGGGAGAAGGCACATTCAAGAATAATATCTGGATTGATTATTACACGCTAATTATTTAATATTATTACCTTCACACATGATGATTTGTACTCCGCTTGGCTTTTCACACTTGTGGTCAAAGAAGAATGCTCAACCATGGAGCTCTCCATTGGTATTTCATCCTCACTAGAGTCCAATAAAATCTCAACCACGGCTTCTAGAAATTGAGAAAAAATTCGACTGTAATCCAGGTGTCATAAGGAATATAGTTAGAGCAAGTATTTGCAGTCAAAACAATTCACAGGAGTTGTGGAAGGAAGCTCTACTAAAAGAAAGTATTAAATTTTTCTCTGGTGCAAGTGCAGACTCTGAATCACGTAACCCCAGAACCTTATAAATGCATTGGCTTGTAAGCATATATTGTGAATTGGAAAGACATCTATAAATATACACAGTATAATTAAGTAATAATTAGTTTTACAAGAGTTGGTTCTGTAATAGATGAAATTCTTACAGATGTACTTACAAACATGTGTGATTGTCAAGTAATTATTCCTACAAATCAATTGATGTACACAAATCTCTTAAAGAATAAAATAGCCGTAAATAAATTCATAAATAAGAGTTTCAAGACTGGGACAAACATATTACCTGGTTTTATTTTATGGTAATAATTTTCTGTTCGAGGGAAGAAATATTGATTGAGTTGGGGTTGGTGCTGCCAGCCACTGAATAGAACACTACGTCTTTCCTTCGCTTGCACGGGCTGAATCCACATTGCCCACTGCAGAAATTCAATAATAAACAATTAAATCGAAGGAGAACCTCCGTTGTTTTTTCTACTCTAGGCTCCCAGAAGAGTTGAGTCTGTTCCGGTAATCATTACTGAATTTAAAAAGTGCACTTGAGGCACGAGTACAAAAAAAAAATTTGGAACGTTTTAAGTCTGTAAATGTATTCAGAAGTCAGAGGATAACTGTTTTACCAATAGAGGAAGATTGAAAATAACGAGGGCTGTAAAAAAGAAATTCATTTTGGTGACTTGTGTGGAGCTCCTACTGTGATAACATAACTAACTTTCACACTCCTTACAAACTGTGGTCTGAATAGTGTATCAGTCTCAACTGCCGGTGAGAAACTGAGGACTATAATGTTACCCAGCGAGGAAAGAACTGGTCGAAAGGGTGAAGTTGAAAAATTGAAGTTGCTGTTGTGATCTTAACTAAGCGCTGTAACTGACTGAGTGACAAAATTGCTGGAAGATAAGGAAGAAACACATCTCCTCCCTTTCTATTTCTGGTTGCTAAAACGTTTCGGAGGAACAAGTAGGTAATGCAGCCCGCATGAAAGTGAAATTTCATGTCCCTTTCCATCTTTGCAAGTCAGGACTGTACACAATCATTCCTGGCTCTCCCCCTTTGCTGTACAGATGAGTGGAATCATTTCCAAAAAAATCCCACCATTTGTTTGCATAGTCATAATAATTATTTCTTACGTGCTCTCCAGAAGGTATGAACATTCTCTCTTGTCATTATTTGTTGTAGTTAATGCACACCCATAATTTAAAATAAATCCCTGGCGTCATACAACCTCTTGATGATAATATGTTTTTATTAATTTATTAGTAATCAATGCAATCATTATGGGATATTTTGAAGAACCTTGAAAGAAAATGCTCCTGAAAGTTGACGGTTGATGTCGGCAGCTTTGAAAAAGGGTATATAAAGGAATTTGTACTTCCCCAAAAGTAAATCATTAGGAAATAGAAACAAGAGTAAAAAGGTTTACTGTCATCATTAGGTGGACTGAAGGTGGGAGAGTTAAACAAGATTTGTTTATGTGAACGTGAGCCAAGGTAAACTGCAAATAATCCTGGGCTGCATATTTATGCACTCCATGAAAGAAGACGGGATTTATCATTCCAGGGCATCTATCGTTGTTACATATAATTTTTCAGAGCGAAGTGGTCTGGATCTAGGAGTAGGCATCGCTCGATTTTCTCGGATTGTATTATTCAATTCCTTGGCATTAGGGATTAAGACCACTCGCATGGAAAAATCTGTTGTGACAAGAATGGAAAGAACAATTTCTCACTGCAGCAATCCAGGCGTTTGATATGATACCATCACCATGGTTGAAGTTGATGTTATCGCGTGTTTAGTATCCCAAATATTAACGCTAAATCTAACTGCTACATACGAACGAATGAATGAAAGGGACATATATACCTGAGAACATATTTTTCCCTACTTGGGCCAATTCTAGCATTGTCTCATCATTTACAAGTAAACATGTCCTCTCTGTCTCGATGTCCTCTTGTTCCGTCCGAATGGAGTGGACAGGGAATACTTGACTGACTTCTTTCAGGCCCTTGAATAAAGTTATACGTGCAGCAAAATTATGAGCCTCCTCTGTCGTCCCTAACATCCAGACCCAGCTTGCCCAAGTACCGTTCTCCTTCCTACTTATTGTTGCAAAGAAATGACTATCATATGCTGAGAACCATTTCGGTGTCCACGTTTGACCCCTATTAAAATCTTCGGGGGTTAGTATCACAGTCGAGACCATTTCCTTCGAGTATGTGGGCACCATGAAGTGTTGCATCAGATGTGGGATGTAGTTGTGATGACAGAGGACCTCGTTGCAAGCAGGAGCCAGGAGACATTTGATTGGTCTATATTTGCATGAAAGGTAATGATCCTGCTCGTGCATGGAACCTTTTTCCAGTTTCTCTGAAAAATCAGTCATGTTAAATATGATATTGTTCCTGTAATAGAGAAAAACTCTCGGGAACAGTAAAGAACCCAACCTTTGCAGCCTGAGAGCATGTACCGACAAGAGACAATTTCTCCTGCTAAAATTTTTGGAATTTCAATGGTTTCATCCTTCTTGTTCTCTGACAACACTTGGCCACTCTCATACTTTGAAACCCTCACAAGTTTGTCGGAATCATTCTGTAGTAAATTATCACCAGATAAATCCACGATAGAGTCCTCATCCGTATCTTTTTCTAAATTAAGCTTCTCGTGCTCGTCCGACCTCCCTCTATTTTGACTGATTAGTTCCTGAGCAACGAATTTTCCAAATTTTGAGATTAAATGTCTCGAGACAGGGCTATTCAGGACGTTACCATCTGCAGACACTAAAGACAATTCCTTTATTACAATAGGACCAGTTGTGGCGATTGAGGTTTTTATATATGCAGGGTTTTTTCCTGTAGTATTTGCAATAACTGCATCTTTAGGAATCCTTCTTGGACTTTCTGGACCATTGTCAGGAGGATTCATTGAAGAATTTTCGTTTATGTCTGTAGTACTGGGTAGAGAATTATTGTTAGCTGTGTCCACTGGAATTATTGGAGGATTCTCAGGGATGTCTGTAGGACTGGTTTGAGAGTTTTCAGTTAGATCTATGGGTTTCTCGGGTGAATTGTCACCGTCTATAAGAGGCTTGTCTACCTCCGGAGGAGAATTTTCAATGACAGTCATATTGACAGGGTCGTAGATTCTAGGAATGTCTGTCCGCTGTGAATGGAAATGTCTCCTTCCCAGACTCCTGTTGGGAATGTGAACCACACTTTGGGGGATAGTTATGATTGTGTCTGGAACGTCTTTGAGCTCAGGTGTTGTATTAATAGCGTCCCCTCCAAGTGATGGAATTTGGGCAATGCTTTCGGGGATGATGAGAATGGTGTCAGGAACCTCTTTGCGGGGACTTTCATTTCCTCCTACTAAATCTGGAATGGGATTCGGATCGGGTTCATCCGAGGGTAGTGGAGGTATTTCCGTGATTATCTCAGGAATGCTATCAGTGAGATCCACAGGTTCATCCAGAAAATCTCTTACAAAATCGGAAGGGTTGTCTGAAACTTGTGATAAAGTTTGCTCACAGTCTGACAGCTCCTCTGAAATATTATTATTTGAAATACTAATAATTATTACCATTAGTAATTAATGGAAATTAAAACATTTATTTTTACTGTAGTAAATACCTCCCGGAATTTCTTTACAGGGTTCATCAAACTCATTATCCAGTATTGAAGAAGCACTGCATGAGGATTCAAAATCTTCGAAACAATTTGTGAGAATAGAACTTTCACTACAACTCCGAGGAGTTTGAGTTCGTGGGAATTCCTCTGAATTCATATTCCCATTGTTGTAATCGTCCTTCCTGTGATTCTCGAGAGGGCTGGAATTCGTCCATTTAGGCTGAAATTTGTCGGATCGAATTTCTGCAAAAGCTACCTTTTTGCTCTCAGCTTGCTTGTATTGGTGCAGGTGTAATTCACCAGTTCGTTCTGAGAGATCTAATTTAAATTTATACTCATTTGACTCGAGACCAGTAAAGCTCATGGAACGTTTTTCCACACAAGTTTCGCTTTTAATGACACATTTCTCAAATGTTGCAATATCTTGTTGCGAATCAAAAAATGTGAGATCAAACTCATTTTTCCTACAACTAAAAACTTTTAAGTTTTTATCACCGTCAGAGTCCATGGTTTGCATTATTTTCATCAGCTGAAAACCAGACTGAAGAAGATTCCACGTTCTTTTTGAATTTTATCCCATGTGAATTCTTTCATAATTCATTAACTCTAGCAATACAGTGTTTTTTAAGGAAATGTGCCAGTCAAAGAATTAATTTAAATATGACTGAATTATTAAAGTGATGTTTCTTTATTATGTATTGTTTTTGGTTCATTTATGTAATAATATTTTCAAATTTTCCATTCTTGATTTTTCCAGCACTTGCTAATTTTGTGTACCACTAATTATGAATGAATCAATGATCGCTGCTTTGCTCTATATTTACTGGTATTGGATTGCGTATAGTTTAAAGCATTAAATTTTAAAATATCAATGACCACACGTAATATATGCGTCTTCAAGAACACTCCGTTCTTTATCATTAATTTGAATTTGAATTTTAATGTTGAACTTATGTTTTCAAGAAATATTCTGAGACCATGCACATTCAAAGTACTAAGATTTCTACGGAAACCGAATAATTACAACACATTCGGTTGTGGCTAAGGAACAAAAATAATAGTACCCTGTGTGAATCCATAATGATGCATGTAAAGAATTTGTACATATCAAAGGCATGTTAGTCAGACGTTCGTCGTCCCTCGTAGAAAAATTGAACCGGTTCTTTCGTACCCAAATCTAATTTGTATCGTTCTCCCAATTTTTATTTCCTCACCTCCTCCCTCACCTCGAGCGAGCTTCTGCAGTTGCTTGCCCGTCAAAGTTTTGACATCAAGAAATCACAGATGCATTAACAAAATGAACATTTTAATATGTCAAAACTTACATTTGGCATTTTGACTGACAGGACTGCGTGAGGAGATAAATGGCTGAATTCCTTTGGGAGAGGTCTGAGGAATAACATGGCAGCTAAAGCACCGGTGAACGACCAACTCTTGTCACTCTATATATTCAATCCTGAGGTCTCTCGTCACACGAAGAAATCTGAAAATCCACTTTTTCAGATCAAAGCTGATATCCCACTACGTGGTAATGTTCATAAGCTCTTCAAAACTATTTTAATGTTTGTACATGTGACACTACTTCCATATGTACTTCCAGCACATCTGCATACACACGTGTCATTTATGCCTCCTGTGAAAAAAAATCATGGAAAATGTTAACTTATTCTTATGCATACGAATACTTGCTCTTCAAAATGCAAACGAGATATTTGGCGTTCTGCATTCAGGGAAACGGATCCTGACACTTTTGGAAAATGCTCTAGTCAAGATACAGTTGGTAACCTACTTGCCACGCTTATGTCAACATATCCTCGAAGGTGATCCAGAATTAGAAGCCACTCTAGGACCAAGATGTACCCAAGGTCTGGTTCATCTCATTAAATTGCAAACGGTAACTGGAATGACAATTATTATTATTACAATGGTATGTGTGCGCATGGTAACAGCAATGTTATTATTATTGAAGCTACTGTGTTCCATTATTGCACTCTACAAGGGACCTATAAGGCTCTCAATAAGCACTAAGCACTACCCCTTCTCATTTTTTGCTCTCATGAATGTTAAAAGCATCATTACACAGATCTACGATATTTTGACTGCATGTAACAACAACATGATTTTACAGCATGGAAGTTCATACAATCTCGGACGAGTAGAACGCTTGGGCTTTTGTGCGTAACAATGTAATGTTATGTGTAGCAAATGGGATGTACGTCTAACTTCAAGACACCCCGAATGCAAGTTGAGGATGAGTATTTTGAATGATTTTCAAAAGATATAAAGTTAGACGGATATACATATAAGTTACAGAGTAGAGTAGAGAAGGGAAAAATTCAGCGAATAATGTTCTACATATGTATGAATTAAATATTCCCTTAAAGTTCTTTTAGAGCTGTCCCATATTCCTAAAACAATTCTAATTGCAAGCTTGGGAACACAGACTGCATGTTAATATTGTTTATTCTGCCTTGAGAGCAAAATCAGATAACTGTGTGTCTGTAATACCTCGAGTATGTCATTGTAAATGGTTGAGGAAGAAAAAGAGGAAAGCGAAGTGACTATTAATGCCGCGATTGTGGTGTGTGTTGTAAAAGTGAATAAATGGGCATGGTTGGGATTGTGGAGATTTTTTCCGTCCTTCTGCCACTTTTTCTTGTTCACGCATTTACAAAACAAGCCCAAGCATGGAGATATACACGCATATATTGTCAGGCTTGGAATGAGTCCAAATCGGGAAGAATTCCACGGAGCTGGTCGCCGACGATTTTACTGATGGAGAAGCGTCTGAGTGACAAGTCAGACTTGAACTCAACAAGACTAATAGTAAATGCAGGAACCGAGGATGGGAGACGACAACTACAAACAGATAACACTAACAATGTAACCACATTTGGATCGAAAATTCACGTTCCTAACCTCACCGGCTCAACCGTGACAGTCTGCCCAAGGAGGACTGAGACGGATAAAAGGCATCCAGTGCTCACTCGTCAAGAAAAGGGGAACAAGTTGTTGAATAGTGAAATCAAACGGAAAAAACAACGAGTCATTTCCTTACTCGAAAAAGATCCTTCAAAATTGACTTTTCTCTGGGATTTGTTTGCATGGGGTAGAGATGCTCGTGAGTATGAGGATAAGCCCGAGCTTGCCAGCAGCCTTAGCTGTATGACGAGAGAGAAGGTTGACGCCCTACTCCACCACAAAAAAATCAAAACATGCCAAGATGAAAAAAGAAGAAACACGAAAACCAACAAGGTAAACATCCTCGGACTAATTAGGGCGGCTCTCAACAGTAAATACGGGGACCACGTGAAAAATGCACTCAAGGCAAGGGATTTAAAATCACTTTTCTGTATCCTCAGTTTACTCTCCGGTCCTGACATTCCACTAACAAGTTTCGTATGGAACGAACCAACAAATACAGATAAGCCCCGTCACCGGAGTATGGATGCAATTAAGGCAATGGCGTTAACTCACCATGCTCCAGAGAAAAACAAACACCACAAAATTGGTTGCCGTCGATATGTGAAACCCCATACTGATGAGTACAAAACGGTTCCACTAAATCAACCGGATGACAGAATCAGTCACCCGCCGTGTAACACTTTTACTCAAAAACACTCCCAATTACCCAGTAGCTCCCAAGACCAGGATGAGTGCAATCTTGCTTTCCTTTTTCGGGAGGATCATTCAAGCGATCAGGCCGAGGATTCATTAGACAGTGATACGAACCTCCAGAGTGAAATTTGGGGCATTCTGAACAAAGACCAAAAGGATGATAAACACTCCGACCCACAATTTTTCCAAGAGGATACACTGGATTTTGACTCAAACCTCATCTTGGATGCCACAGATGATATTGAAACAGGGATCTATTTGGATTCAAGATTGAATGATAATGAAGCACCACAGCTTCCGGCAACAACTGCTTATACTAAGATAGTCAAAATTCCATACCTTTCTAGTTCTAGTTTCGCGGACACGGACATAACCAGCTCGGATGAATTCAGTTGTAGTAGGGACGGGCATTTGTCACCCGAGCGTATGCAGGTCCAACCCATTAGAATCCCGACACCTCTTTACGACAGTAATGAAACTCAGCCGGTAAGTCTTACAATACATTAGCCTTTGTAGCAAAGACATTTAACATTTACATACATAAATGGTTTCAACAGTGCTTTGACTAAATGACCAAAAGTGAATTACTGGGTTTAGGATTTTGGCAACGAACCAGTTATTTCCATAAAAGGAAGATTATCCACACAACTAGAAGTTACTGAAGACTCCCGGTCTCGACTGGAGAGTACAAGATTAGATCTTGAGGAGGCTGACAATGAGAAGGGCATTCCACAGATGGAACACGGAGAGGCTAAGTGCAAAAATGCACCTTTGGAAGAATTTTCAAGCAGTCAGCTTCGCTTGAAGCTGGAGTTACGGAAAAGCTACAAAAATGTCATTAATTTACTAGTAGAGAATTTCCCGTACCAATGGATAGAAAAAGAGTGGAAAAAGCCTGGGCACAGGGCAAATGGAGCTACTAATGGATTCAAAATGTTTCAAAAAATTTTTGAAGCCTTGGCTGAGCTCATTTATTTCAGGCTCGCGACGTCCGTAGAAGAAGATTTGCTTATAAAACGAGATTTGCAAGAGCGATGGAAGAATGAAAGACGAAATTTACTCGAATTACGGAAGCTTCAGGTTTGACTAATGAAATGCCCCATGTATCCTTAATATAGTACTGTGATACATATGTACATATATACATAAATGATAGCTTAAATCCACATGAAGTTTAAGATTTTTCCAAATTAATCTCAGACTGAGCTGAAGCAGCTGGAAAATACTCATATTCCGAGAATGCTAACACTGGATTTTCAAATCAGGATATTGAACAGCAGGCTGCGTAAAATCTCGAAGGAAATGTTTCAAGATATCCGACAAGTATTGTAAGTTAAACTACAAGGTTTATTGTGTCTGGCAAGATAAATTACTATCATAATTATATTAATTATTATAGTAATTTATTATCCAATTAAATTATTGTTATCCAATTAAGAATTATCATCATTATCTTGTAAATATTACTTTTATATTTTAAAAGTATATTGATGTAAGTAAATCTTGCAGAGAATTAATTCTTCTTTTAAAACAAATAAATGACAGATATAGATAATTCTCCATATAGTTTTTATTCGGTTGATACTGAGTTTTAGTTAATGGTAAAAGTTCCCTTTTCTATATTTTTGTATCATGAGCAAAATATTTCTTCCAGGCGAGACACAGAGCTGAATGCTGCTATACAAATCAAAGAAGAGGAGGTCAGGTCAGAGCGAGTCTCCAGTTTTGTGAATGCCACAGTTGACGACGTTAGTCTCTTGGAGAAACAAATTCTTGCAAAAGATGATAAATTACGACAGATGAAGTACGTCTGCACAGTTTGTAGTAATTACGTTCTAAGTACCTAACCTTCCATAGAGTTGTGTCAATTTTGTATTTTAATATTCCAATAAAATGTCCTGATATTAGTGTCATTGATTGGCTAGGGGTGAATTCAATGAAGCCTTAAGAAAAGAAATTGTAAGGTATGATGAGGCGATTTTTAAGCAGCAGAAACGTCTGGACGACATTATTGGAGAGACTCATGAATGTAAGAGAAGAGTCATAAAAATTAAAGAGAAGTACGATGACGTGGAAAGCCGCTATATTGACATGCTGGCTGAAAAGAAATTGAAGCAAATTTTGAGAAGTATAGAAATGGCAGACGATTTTAAAAGGAATCGAGCTGCAAAAATGATTCAGGTAAGAAGTTTCTTTTTTTTTTAATTTTTCTACTTGCAATTATGAAAGTGGAAAATATAAACTTTGTGTAATTCAGGTAGAGATATAATTTAAACTGTATATAGATAAACTAACATGTGAATAAATACATGGTTTCATAGGAATGTTGGAGACGTTATAAAATCCGAAAGAGAAAGCGAGATAGAAAGAAAGCGCGGAAAGGAGCTAAGAAAAAAGGCGGCGTTCCAAGCAGCGCTGTGAAGAAGAAATCTGAAGCGAACTCCGTCAGAGATTCGGAATCACCGCCATCTAGAGCTGATGGAAAATCCAAGCCCGCTTCCGCAAAGTCAGGGTTGTCAAAGTCAAAATAGTATAATACTGTTTGCATTATTTTTTATTAACAATTATAATACTGTGGCGCCTATTCGAAACTCTTTTTCTCTTCAGAATGTTTGTTGGTTACAATATATGTAGAGATTTCAGTATTATACGGAAAATGTTTTTGTTCAGCTTTGTTTTTGGACATGTAAAAAATAAAGTTGTAATACATAATTATGTATACAAATAAAAACGAACGTTTCTTTTGTATTTTTCCTCTAATTTCAATTGTGAGTAAATATTATCTAGTAAAAATATTGTAGGAAAACCTCCGACTAGAAAGTTTTATAGACATGGACATGGGTGGTCCTGTGAGAACAGAGAATAATAATATAATAACGATTCTCGCAAACCTGTGCCCTAATCACACATTAGAAATCAACCAAACTACAAAACTAGGCTTAGTTATAGTCTTATTAAAATATTTACTTTAACAAAAATTTGCGACCGTATAATTTTATAATATAGCGCAAGGCTATAGATACTATCTATAGCCTTGAATATAGCGTAACAACTGGGTGTATACTCAGTTATGGTTTTCCTGTTTTCAGGGGCACAGTGAAACAAAACTCACTAATGTAAGATCAGCTGGTTGCCTAAGCACGATAACTGCCGAGCCAATGACAGATGGTGACAGAGTGGATAAAAAGTAAGTCTGTTCTTGTGGGAGGTGATCGGGTCATTGGCTTGACCTCAGACATGAGCATGGATTAAATATAAATACATTTATAGAGACATTGGGAGGTACAGCATGCGTCACCTGCCGTTCGATTTAAAGTTTCTTTTGCTTATGTTTTTGCTAGTGATGATTTTTCTCTTTGCCTGAATTTTGCAATTTACCCATTTTACCTGTGCCGGGTATTATAAAACCCAGGTACAATGCCCGGATATAATTAGCACGAAAATAGTCGGACGCACTTCAATCATTATCATTAAGTGATATTGCTGCAGCAAAAGTCACGAATGTTTAAATATTTATGAATATCGGGTATTGTATTACCCGGTTCCAGTAATCGCCGCGTATTTGAGTTAGCAGTAAAGAAACAGACTATAAGCCATAAGTGCATTACGGAATACATTTGGTAGTTCTGGGTACATTGGTGGTTCTTAATTGGTCACCACAAACGGTAGTAATGGTGATGTAACCATGTTAACCTAAGCCGGGTTTCCTGTTACCCGAATGGGCCCAAAAAATTTATTTAAGCTCCAGAATGGTGTTGAACTTATTTGCGTCGTCGGGTTTGCCTCAAACACAGTATTTCGTAAATAGCCTGAGGGGACATTCTTGTCTTCATCACGGGACGTCATTATGGGATACCTACACGAGGCTACACATGCCTGGACGTGAGTGAGGTTATGTTTTATGATTTTGTTTTAAATTTCTACAAGTAATTTTGTGCACATTGAGCATATTACAAGTAGTTACTCTCTCTCACGGTTATATTACACGGCTTCGTTTTGCCCTTTGGGGAAGTAGCATCTTAGTACTTATCATTCGTGATTTTTGCCTACTCCATAACTCCATATCAATGATGCGTCAAATCCAAAGCACCAAAGTACGTGCTTATGTTCTAATTTTGATTTTATTGTTGTGCATCGTGCATGTAATTTAAAACAGAAATGTACACATGCCATTTTTGCAGCATGAATCCCACATAAAATGATAAAATGCATTGAGTACGGAACCAGGGAGTTAACTGACTGATTATTTCCCCAAAAGGTGTAATAAACTTCTCAGCAAAATATTAATATATAGTGAGGTCTTGGCCTTGGTATTACTGAAAACTATCCAACTTTGAATGGTAGACAGCTAACCATGAAAATAATTGGAGTTTCAATCTTCATCTTGGTGCTATTGCAGATTTCAGGTAGTATAATATTAATGATGATACATTAAAACGATATTGTATAGTTAATTGGTTCGTTGGGTGAAAGCACGGAGGGCGCAGGTTAGATCAACGAAAAGCAAAACTGGAAACAGATTACAAATTAATTCAATACGTTATATATTTTTAATGCTACAAAAGTAGATATATTGTGAGACTGTAGTTTTGATAGATTTTTCTTCGAATTTGGAATTCTATAGATGGTTCCTCCCACAATGTCTGGGGGCTACCAAATAGTGACAACCCTGTGAACTGCACGGAGGAACTTTGTCATCACATCCTGTTGAGGTTAATGGGTATGTGAACCAGAAAGTAAATATTTATGAGATAATTGTGCTACAGACTATAACATATAGTGCGATTATCAAATCCTCTTAATATTTTACAGATTACACTGACCATCCTTGTGTCTGGCCATGTGAAGTTAGGATGGTTTTTATGCATGACAACTTTGAAACAATGTTTGATTTTACTAAGAATGTCCGATCATTGCATCAGCGTGAGCGCCAGAGACCAAAAAACCGGCACGAGAAGAAAAGGCATAGGGAACGCTCAGGGGGAACTCGACATTCGAAAACGGCTAAGAATAATTCGAATGTCTGACTAATATAATCCTAGGACTTCCTAATTTTGTCTTGTAGAGAGTCAGCGTTACCTTTGGTCCGGTAGCGTTCTGATCAAACACATGCAGTTTTAAAAAATTGTATTGTCGATTTTCTAACATAAACAATTGGAATAGTTCATTACTTATGGGGTGTGGTTTAAAAATTTAAGTTTTATTAATGATTTAAAAATTCTTAAAATATTTTTGCAACCGCAACGAAGTTACAATCATTCAACGCCATATATTATAAAGCACGGGTTTTGAAAGAATGATTTGCACATTTCCTGTGTAAGTTCCGACTTTCGATGACTGCAGATAGTTAAAAAATTCTATCAAAAATTTTTCGCTAGTTAAATTTCAGATTTTGCAATTTCATTACAAAAGATTCAACGGTTATAGAAGCTTGTTTAGCAAATTTTGGATCGACTTTGAAAACTGGATTTTATCAACCCAAGTAAAACAATGTGATACCAAGAGTCAAAAATGTAACAATGCAAAAATTATATTTGGATGATGACCAGTTCTGAAGCTCATAAACAATAATGTTCTTAGTAGTTATTTAATCTTTTTGTATTGCGTTTTTGCAAGAATATGCTTGTTCGCGAAGTTTAAATTATTAGACATTGTGTTCAAGTATTACAACAACAACAAAAATAATCATTATTATTTTCATAAAGTTGTTTATTTCAACTTGAAACATACTTCTTTGTGATTTAGTATGCAAAATTAGTAGGTAGATAAAGCTACATAACGAAAAAATTGGAGTTAATATTGCAAAAATTCCTGCCCTAGGCTCTAGTGATGCCAATGGCCTGGTCTGATCCGCAATTTATGAAACTGGTCTGGTCCAAAGGTCAGACCAAACCATTTTTCTGGTCCAGTTTCTTGTCGGACCAGATCAGACCAAAGACCATGGTCCAGAAAACCATTGAGAGTAATTAAGTAATCACGTTTTATTAAGTGAAATTTTGATTTTATCCCCAATAAATGTCCATTTTAAACGTCACATGAGATTTCGTTAATTCGTAAATTCGTTATTACAATCCATAAAACTCATGAGCGATCTTTGTCCGTATATTAAACCCAAAAACTGTAAACCTTACAGTATGAAACAATTCGCGTAATTCATATTTGACAGCATTCTTATTCAATTAGGATTCACACAGGAAACTGCAGCATGATTATGTACGGTTTAACAGAACACTGACCGTTCTCCAATGATAAAGCATCGCTAAAGTAATAATAATTGTTAATACAAGAGAAAAAAAATCACAAACACACTTAAGTATATAACGATTCTACTATTCTTTGGATCCCGTAAAATTATCGACTCCAAAATAGTGCAACAAGTCTCAAAGCATTTACAATTTTACAACCAATTTGGTGCCGTTGGCAAAAGGAAAAATAAGCGACAGACTACCCCCTGTAACAATTCACGGCATTTATGCACTATCATCTAATGGTCTGTTGAATTTTATGGACATTTGAACAACTTAATGACATCCCTATTTTTAAAGTAGTTTTTATGTAAGGTCTGATTAATTAAATGTGTTCTATTCTTGATTTAAATAGTTATAACCTGGACTAACAATAAGCAAATTTTCAATTTCTTTAGGAATAACTTTCCCAATGTACATAAATCCTTAAAGGATTCCTGTGACCCTGTTAAAAAAGCTTACTGGAAGAGAAATTAACAGTACACAAATAAACTCACTCAAGGTAGGAGACAATGTATTTAATGATAAAGTTACATTTTTGTCATTCTGTCCTCTGTCTTTCTTGTTAGTCATAATAATGAAGTCTCTTTATTATTTACACTCTGTTAGCATAAGTATTTTTACTGATACAATTTACTTCAAATCCGGTGACCCCTTGGAAGATCAACCCTTGGAAGTGTCCCAACTGATTGTGAGGAGCTGCTTCCATGATGAGATGCAGTGTTGATCCAATCAACTATTTCATCAAATCAAATATTTTCAAATCCGAAATTGCATTTGAATCCGGTTTTCAATTGCAATTTATTCACGCCTCTTAAATTGATTTGAATTTGAAAAACCAAATCAATTGAGTAAATAACCGGTTTGACCAAACCAAATGCAGTGTTTCATTTGAATCCGAATTTTATTTGCATTTCAAATCAACAAATTATCCGAAATTGAATTTGATTTGAAATTCGATTTGAACTTGGTTTTTCGAGTTTCAGCTAGCCCAAACAGGCGAATATGGTTAAGTATAAGTCAGCCCAACAATTCTACTCACTAAACTCACCGAGAATTTTGCTAACAACTGCGTAAAGCCTTTTTACAAGTTTAAGTAGTAACAGCATGCATTGCCATCCTTTTCTCAGTCAATAAGTCGGTTCCTGTTGCGAATAAACACTCCACATGCACACCAGTTGTTGAACCTCCTAAGCAAATCTAAATATTTTTGACACATTATGGAATGAGTGTTCATTGCGATAAAACAAGTTAAAAGCTGCCAAAATAGTAGTTTAACTTATTTATTGTGTATTAACTCTAATTTAAATTATAACCTTCCGCCACCAAAACACCCCAATTTTCAGAGATGAGGAAGCGGCACTGAACGAAGCTAAATACGTTTCCAGTTCATTCATTGAATCAAGATTAGGCCGGTCCGGTCCATTTGACTTTTATACAGAACATCGTGTTCAGGTTCAACATTAGTAGGCATTTTTTCGGGGATGTCCACTATGTTTTAATAGTTCTAAATTACCATGTATAAAGCATGAATTAAAAAAGGAAAGCACAAAAAAGCACTTAATTAAATTAAGTGTGCCAACAAATTACTGGTGGTGCACTTGGGATCTTTAAAAAATTCTACCGTGAAAATAATACTAATCAACTACTTGTATTTTGAATACATACTCATTTTTTGCGGAAATTCGGACCGGCCTTGCGTTCAAGAACTAAGTAAAAATATGTTGATTGTTTAACATATTGTTTGTACACTAGTAAGTAATTACTTGCGTATGTTAACTTAATGTTTGATTTTGAAATGGCCGTGGGCGATGGATGTGTATTTTGAGCATGAATTACTTGAGTTTCGTCAACTGCTGGATCTTGAGTATCTTCCTGTTCAATTTGAATTTTATTTTATAATAATTTTGGCACCTGTTACGATATACTACAAAAGTGGTATTAGAAATCAAGTGAAATCGTGATCGCAACGTTAATCGTAAGAAACACGTAGCAAGTAATTGTTAGTAATTGCAAGTAATGCAATGCTTATAATCCACAAATCGATCGTTCAATAGTCCAGAAGATTTCAATGTTTTGTACTTTATGCGATACAATTAAAAACCAAGTTCAAAACCAATTTCAAATTCAAATTTTGCATTAAGTCAATTTGGATTCGAAATTGATTTGGTTTTCAAATGATAAAATCATATTTGATTTGAAGTTCATCCGTATTTCAAAACCAATTTCAAATTACAAACACAACCGAATTTGATTTGATAAACCAATTTATTAGAAAATGTATATTTGTATTTGGTTTGATTCGCATTTGAAATTGAATTTTCAAATATTATTTGCATTTGGTCGCAACACTGATGAGATGATAACCCAACAGCATTTGGCTTCACATAAGTACTTATGTATAGCAGTGGCTCACGTTGCCCCAATGTAGAAATAAACTTTCGAGCAGGTATTCATTCCTATTGAGTAGATGTCCGTGGAATTTTGTGGAGGAGGGACATTTTAAAATTACCATGTGCATGGACACACAGCTAGCTTAGCAGTCAGTTGTACTAAAGACGTAAAAAGTTTTTTCTAAAACCAGTAACTTATTGAACAAAACGTGTTGTGGGACTCAATTGAAGATTAATTTTTGAAAAATATTTTGTGACCCAACCTTAAGATTAAAAAAAGTGAATTTATTATATATACACCTGATGTAAATTTTGGAATAAATCGTATGAATGGACGTGGACAGTGGTTCTATCAAAATCGAAGTATTCTGTATTTGATTGTGAATAGTTAAAAATTGGACCTTGGAATAATTGTAATTTGAAGCCGAACTTGTTGTAAGCATTTTAGTGAAAAATGGCAACTTCCCGGTTAATAGTAAAAAATCTTCCGAATTCGGTAATTTCCTTGATACTTGCTCTTTGCGCTTAATTACATACAAATAAATTAGTCGTTTAAAAAATAATGTTAGCATATCATAGGTGGCATATTTGTAATAGTTAAAGGAGTATTGAATTAGTAAAAGTAGAATTGTGAAGTGACTTTGTGAAATTTTGTATGTTTGCAGGCCACCGAACCGAAGGTAAAGGAATTTTTTAGTGGTCACGGAATCGTTACGGATGTTCAGTTAAAATTTACGGCGGATGGACGCTTCCGACACTTTGGCTTCGTTGGCTTTAAAACAGAGGCTGAGGCGGAGAATGCTCAGAAGTATTTTCATAATACTTACTTTGGGGCTTCAAAAATCCAAGTTGAGCCTTGTGCTAATTTAGGTGAGTTAATTTTGTTTAGAAGGAAGGTTCGAGCTGGTTGGAGTGTTCGAGGTGGTGAATTATTGGGGTTATCTAAATTGCAAATAATTACAGGTGACTCAAGTAAACCACGTGCTTGGAGTAAATATGCGGCTGAAAATATTCATCCGAAAGCTACTAAGAGTAAAAAGGAAGACGACTCTGTGGATGGTGAGCCTAAACGTAAGAAAAAGAAGGAGGAAGAGCTTTTAGAGAAGTGTAAGGAAGATCCGTCGCTTGTGGAATTTCTGGAAGCTCATATGCAAAAATCGACGTGGGGAAATGATGCAATTATCCAGACTTTAGAGTCACAGATAAAGGGTAAGAAGAAAGACAAGGAAAAACATAAAGGTGGTGCAGAGGTGGAGGTACAAGAAGAAAAAATATCGGAAGTAAAGACAGAGGATGAAAAGTCCGAAGGAAAGAAGGCGGAAAAGAAAAAGAAAGTAGTACCTGACAAGGAGTATTTCACCGTGAAACTAAGAAATTTACCTAAGAAAGCACGCAAGAAGGACTTAAAGACATTCTTCTCTCCGCTTTCTCTGAAATCTATCAGGTAACAATTCAATTGACCATATTTTGTAATTGGTGTGTGTTTGTCATTTTTATTAATTTACCCTTTTTTAGATTGCCTCCGAATTTTCGTGGATTCGCATATGTCGGGTTTTCCTCTGAGGACGATAGAACAAAAGCAATAAGGAAAAATAAAGGTTTTATTCTGGGTAATCAAATATCAGTTATTAAGTACGAGTCAAACAAGCCAGCTCAGTTGCAAGCGGAATCGAAACGCAATCGCTGGGAACAGCAACAGGAGGATTTGGAACGGGAAACTGAAACGGTTGGAGAAAGTGGTCGTATTTTTCTTCGAAATTTGTCTTACGATACGAATGAAGATGAAATCAAAGCTTTGTTTGAGAAAGTAAGTGTACTTCCAGTGCTTTTAAAATATGATGTGACTGATTGTTATTTTTTGGCGATTGTATTATTGATGCAACATTTTTTTAAACTTGTTTGTTTTAAATTGCTGTAGTTTGGACCTGTTACAGAAGTTCACTTACCAATAGACAGGATAACGCGCCAGTTAAAAGGTTTCGGTTTCATCTCGTTTTTGCTGCCGGAGCATGCAGCCAAATCTTTTTCGGAACTTGATGGAACTGTTTTGCATGGTCGGATGTTGCACCTGTTGCCAGCAAAATCCAAGGACGAGCTTACTGAGGATGATATTCAAGCAGGATCTTCGTTCAAGCGGTCGAAAGAATTGAAGCAAAAGAAAACAGCAGGTAAGAAGAAATTAGTTTTATTCCGTACTTGGTGGATCCTCTATGTAGAAGAAGACTGATCTTCCATTTATTGTTTGCTTATAGGTTCATCCCACAATTGGAATTCATTATTTTTGGGACAGAACGCTGTAGCTGAAATAATTGCTGATAAATATGATGTACGCAAGGAAGAACTACTATTGGATAACAATGATGAAAAGTCTAGAAATATAGCTAGCGTAGGTGTTCGCATGGCATTGGCTGAAACTGAAATTGTAACCGAAACGAAAAAGTTTTTGGAGACACATGGAGTGTGCTTGGACGCATTTGAGGTGACCTTTCGTAACATTCACAGTAGTTATTAGTATCATTTTATAATTTTTCTGGGATTTGAATTTCAAGGAACATTATATTTTAGAGTAAAGACGGAAAAGTTACTCGTTCAACTACTTGCATGTTGGTGAAGAATTTGCCGCCAAAAACATCTGCGCGTGAATTGGATGAAATATTTTCTAAACATGGTATTATAGCCCGTATAGTTCTACCTCCTTCCGGAGTAACAGGTTAGTTACGTAGCATTAGTTTACGAGGAAATCCGTGAAATCAAATAAAGCAGAGCTTTAATTATTTGGGAATCAATTATTCAGCAATTGTAGAATACCTGGAACCTGCTGAAGCACGGGCTGGTTTTAAAAAACTAGCATACTCGAAATTTAAAAACATTCCCTTATATCTTGAGTGGGCTCCTGTCAATGTGTTTGGAACCTCTGCTGTAAAATCTGCAGAACAAACAAGTAAAGCTAAAGAAGAGTCGAACAAAGAAGAATCAATAAAACATGACTCAGTCTCAGCCTCAGAAAAGAAGCAAGATCTAATGAAACCTGAAGACTTGATAGTTCCTGAGCCGGATACAACATTATTTGTCAAGAATCTGAATTTCTCAACAACGGAAGCTGTCTTAAAAAAAGTACTGCTATTTTTCAAATTTTGCAAATTCGCGAGACTAAAAATGGGGGTAAAATCTTTTTTTATCATTGCAGCACTTTCAAGAAACCGGTTCGGTGTACGCGGTCACTATTGCTACCAAAAAAGATCCGAAAGACCCTCGCCAACTCTTATCTATGGGGTATGGATTCGTTCAGTTTTATCGTGCTCACGATGCTTTAGGAGCACTGAAAGACCAGCAGAAATCCATGCTAGAGAATCATTTCCTAGAATTAAAAAGATCCAACAGAACACTCCAGTAAGTTTTTGATCCAGTCGTGTAGCTCTGTTACCTTGATGTGGGAAAAAATAATTATTTTAAATATTGTTTTTTATTCAAAGTGCAAATCCGGTCAAAGACAATGACAATGCTAAAGGAAATGACAAACAAGGTGGAAGCAAAATTTTGGTCAGAAATGTTCCATTCCAGGCCTCAAAGGAAGAAATTGTTCAACTTTTTAAAACATTTGGTGAACTTAAGGCTATCCGTTTACCCATGAAACTTGATGGCAGTGGAGAGCATAGAGGATTTTGTTTCATTGATTATCATACGAAACTAGAAGCAAAGGTGAAATATCAAGATTGGCATATTCTGTTAGTTTCTCTTGCGTCCTCTCGATGTTAAATGTTATTGTATTTTTTATTGTAGAGAGCTTTTGACACCATTTCGAAAAGTACCCATTTGTACGGACGACGTCTGGCACTAGAATGGGCAGCAGAGGATGATACAGTTGATGACCTTAGAATGAAAACTGCTAAGAAATTTGACCTGCAAACTAAAGGAGCACAGGATTCCCAGAGGCCTAAAGCAAAACAAATGATGCGACAGTTTGAACAGGAGACGCAAAAATCTAAGAAATCACAAGATGACTCTGAGGACGAGGATATGTAGTTTACGAAAGTACCAGTTTAAAAAAACTAATAATAAGCAATTCGAATTCAAGAATGAATTCTTCTGTTTATTATTCGTATACTAAGCTATTTTTATCGAATATTCCGTTTTTATTTCGTTGTGTTGTGTTGTGTAGTGTACTCACTCTGGATCAAATAGTGATCTGCTAATTTTTGTAAGTATAATGGATAATTCGGTAGCATTTGGAAAATACGTTACAGTCATTTCGGAATAAAATATTTTAATGTCGCTCAGACGCTTTGGAAAAGTATTATTCCTTGTATTCAAAACTTATTGTAAAGGTAATTATGAGTTAAGTAGCAAAGCTAGAACACGATACGATAAATGCTGCACTCATTTAGAATGATTTTATTAACAACTTAGATGCCAGGGTTACTGAATGTGAGCTTGTTTAACTCTTAATGACTTTCTCATCCAACGCGAAAGGCGAAATAAGCGAAATGAAACAACCCCAATACCCACCCAATCATTTCACTGATTAACATTTCTTCACCGTCTTCTCCTTCATTGCCGATCCAGGTTAGGTTAAGAGTAGACGTACATAAATTTTTCTGTGACAGAAGCAATAATCAGAAGTCTATTTTACAAAATTAGGAGTAAATTGGCATTTATCCAACGTTCAACAAAATGCGCGAAATCGTAAGTTATTTTCACTTACTTTCAATAAATAAGAAAAAAGACTATGAAATCTATGTAAATATGAACATATGTTTACCTGGTTGTATTTTGTGTTCATTAACTTTCTACGCTTTATAATATGTAATATTTACTGTTGAATGCTAGATTCATATTCAAGCTGGGCAATGTGGGAACCAAGTGGGGAGCCACGTGAGTCTTTATACTTTATTAATTAATTTGGGATACTTTGATATACATGATAAACTATTCATGACATACTCACACTCACACTGCTTTCTACGCTTTGTAGTTCTGGGAGACCATATCTGAAGAACACGGTATCGATCAAAATGGAACATATGTAGGTGACAATGATCTGCAGTTGGAGCGTGCCAATGTCTACTATACTGAAGGAGCTGGTGAGATTAAATTTTACAGTTGTTTTGCAGTTATGTAACTCTGAAGTGACATTAATACATTATTAGGCGATCTTATCCTCTTATTTATTCCGTCAGGTGGCAAATATGTTCCTCGGGCCGTTCTAGTGGACCTCGAACCTGGCACCATGGAGTCAGTTCGCTCCGGCAATTTAGGAAACCTATTTAGACCAGATAACTTTGTGTATGGTCAAAGCGGAGCTGGTAATAACTGGGCTAAAGGACACTACACAGAGGGAGCTGAACTGGTTGATAGCATCATGGACGTCATTAGAAAAGAGAGCGAAGCTTGCGATTGCCTCCAGGGCTTTCAACTCTCCCACTCTCTAGGTGGAGGTACCGGCTCCGGTTTGGGGACATTGCTAATAAACAAGGCCCGAGAGGAATTCCCCGACAGAATTATGAATACCTTCAGTATTGTTCCTTCACCTAAGGTATTTAGCATCAATAGGAATGCGTTTTTATTTAAACCAAAAATAATTCCATATAATGAATGTCACCATTCTTAATTTCGCAGGTATCCGACACTGTAGTAGAGCCGTATAATGCCACCTTGTCTGTCCATCAGTTAGTTGAACACACGGATGAAGTGTATTGCATCGATAACGAAGCACTGTACGATATCTGCTTTAGGACGCTGAAACTTCCGACACCATCCTACGGTGACTTGAACAATCTCATTTCGTTGACAATGTCTGGCGTTACAACCTGCCTTAGATTCCCCGGGCAATTGAATGCTGATCTTCGGAAACTTGCCGTAAACATGGTACCATTCCCTAGACTTCACTTCTTCATGCCAGGCTTTGCCCCACTGGCATCTGATAGTCAGAAAAAATTCGATGCAATCACCGTACCAGAATTAACTCAACAAATATTCGATTCAAAAAATATGATGGCAGCATGCGATCCCAAGCATGGCCGCTACTTGACTGTTGCGGCTGTGTTCCGTGGCAAGGTGTCAATGAAAGAAGTTGACGAGCAGATGTGCGCCATTCAAAACAAAAATTCATCATTTTTTGTTGAATGGATCCCCAACAATGTGAAAACTGCCGTCTGCGATATTGCACCCAAAGGACTCAAAATGTCTGCAACATTCATTGGAAACACTACTGCCATGCAGGAGCTATTCCGAAGGATGTCTGAACAGTTCAGTGTCATGTTCCGTCGCAAAGCATTTTTGCATTGGTACACTGGAGAAGGCATGGATGAAATGGAGTTCACAGAAGCCGAATCCAACATGAACGACCTCATTTCGGAATACCAGCAGTATCAAGAAGCTACAGCCGACAATGAAACAGACTTCGATATTGCAGAAGTGGATGCTCCAGAAGAGCCAGCTAATGAATCCCTGGAAGATACACCAGCGGAGGACTGACCTTGATGGCCAAAAATCCAATAAAATTTCCTGTAATCATACTAATTTGTAAGCTCCTTTTAAAATCCAGATAAACGCCCTTCCAAACCCGTTTGTCACATTATGACAAGTCATTGCGACTTTTTTATTACCATATTATGCCTACAAATTGCATAAGAGTGATAATAAACTATCAAGTTAATTTCCAGCTTAAACCAGCTTCTTGACCTTTTAAAACACAAATTTCCTACTATAGTCAGCCTTCACCCTGAACAATTAGCTGAAATCCAGGTGTCCTATCAAGTACATGCTTTATTTGAGCCGTAGTAGTATTGATACGCGTTATCATGTTACCTAATCGTTGGTTTACAACTCTCGCAGTATTTACGGACTTTGTTATCCCCATCATTACTATAAATTACAAAACGGACCATCAACAATTCCTAAGTTGCATTTTCATAACTCCAATAATATTTTAATCATTCTTGCCCTGTTTCTTGAGTGCATATTATTCCCAAGGCACAACGGACTCTAAAAGAACACTAATGACATTAGCCTGGGTCATAAAACTCTCATTACTACTGACATCATGGTATTATCACCTTAACTGCATCATAATGCCTCAGCCCGATAAACGAAGGGCGAATGCTGATCCTTCCTTACGTTTATGGAATGATCATAGAAATGCGCACTTCCCAACAATGAAATACGCCTATGCTCGTAACAATTATTAGCATCACATAATAATAAACAAGGCTCGGAGTAATCCATATACCCGCAATATTTATAAACCAAATCTAGCCTTTCATATTATTACCATCACTCCCTACTCCCTACTACATATTTATGGGGGGAGAACAATGCAACAATTGATCACTCTATGTGATTCAGTTTCACTCTGTGTGATTCAGTTTCACTGCATCACTTCATCTCAGGTCACGAATGAGGCACCACTTCATCACGATTTCATTTCATTACGCATGGGCTGAACATTTTTAGCGGCTGTCTGAAATATGGAGGGAAATAATAATTTAATAAGTTTATTATTACTAGAGCCACTAGCACAATTGAGAATGAGTAGCAGGGAAATAAATACTTGTAAGTTTTATTCTGTTAGTGCTTCCTGTAATCTTCCCACAGAGAAGTAATTAATAAATATCTGATCAATTTCTCAAGTTTATGTAATATTAAATTTAAGCTGACCCAGTGGTGTCAACCAGAAAATTCTGAGCCCTCGTCCAAACCTTCAAAGTTGCAATATAAACACTGCAGTTATTGGGAACTTTGGTAGTTTTGCTGGTAAATGTCGTAAAGCTTTTGTAATAACAAAATCTGTTCCTAGAGATAAAGTTGACAGGGTACTCCAAAAATTGTGTAATATATTGCATTAGTTGATCGTGAATTTATGTTCAAAATGAATTGATTAAAAACATTTTTAAATGTATAATAAATACTAATTACAGAGACGCCTCGTTAATAATGGACAACGAAACTGTTCAAGAATCTTATGTGTTGTATGGAACAATCATTCGACCATTGCTCTCTTTCTCATCAGAATGTACTCAGTTTCTTCAGAATCCGTCAGAACATCATTTTGATCGTTTAGAGCTGGATTGCCAAAGCTTGCTAAGTGCTGTTGAAGTTGCTGACGATGGAGAGCACTCCGATATATTTTATCAGCTGAATCAAGTACTTGAAGAATTAATACAAACAATTAAACATTGGTTTAAGCTGGCCTCTTCAAAAGTTGGAAGGCCCCGAGCGAGAGTACCCATCGACGCTGTTGAAGAGCTCTTGTGGATGAAATTTTCTGTGCCAAAAATAGCCTCCATCTTCAGAATATCCGTTTCAACTCTCAGAAATCGAATGAAAGATAGTAACCTATCCGTAAGCAAGTAATGATATTGCTAATTTCAAGTGAAAGCCAATGTTGCGTTTTCATAATTTTAAGCTATAATATGTCAATATGATACACTGTGTAATGCTGTATATTTATATGTACAGGTCTCATCAACGTATACTGTCATTACCGATCAAGAGCTTCAGCAGGTTTTAGCCACAATTTTGAAGAAACAACCTAATACCGGTTATAAACTGATGAAAGGAATGCTTTGGAATGCGTACAAAATTCGTGTTACTGAATGCAGGTTACGAGAGGCTATGCGAGTGGTAGATCCATGGGGTGTGCATGAGCGATTGTTACAAAATAGAGCCGTCAAGAGAAGATCATATTTCGTTAAGTACTCACACTCATTATGGCACCTAGATACAAATATGAAACTTATACGGTGAGAAAATATTAAGAATCAAACCAGTGCGATAGTAAGTTGTAAATCGATTTGATATTGATGAAGTTTACATTATTTAGTTACAAAGTGGTAATACGAGGATGCATTGATGGAAAATCACGGTTTTGCATTTATCTGGATGTGGGCAATAACAACCTTGCAATTTCTACAATGGAGTCATTTATGAAAGGAGTTCGTAACAACTGCATTCCATCCCGGACCAGGTAATAAATTTATTAACTGAGCAGAAAATATTATACATTTATCATTTATATTTGCGGTTTGGTTTTCTGCAGATCTGATAAAGGCGGAGAAAATGTTCTGGTGGCTAGATTTATGATTGAGACTCGTGGTGTTAATCGTGGAAGCCATCTAACAGGAAGATCAGTTCATAACCAGCGGTGATAAACTACACAATGCATTTTAAAATAATCGTAAAAAATGTTTAAAATATGTTTTTATCATTGTATTTGTTGTAACTTGTTTATAGTATTGAAAGGTTCTGGCGGGACGTGTACAGGGCTAGTGGTTATTACTACGAAACCTTCTTCGAAATGGAGGCAGCGGGCATGTTAGACATCGATGATAATTTGCACATGCTAGTTTTACATCACGTATTTATCCCTAGAATACAGGCTTCTATGGAAGATTTCCGAGTAGGCTGGAACTCACATCCAATTTCGACAGAAAATTCATGCACACCCCAGCAGCTTCTATACTTGCACGTTGCCCCGAATTCGGAGGAATTGTTGATGAATAACGTAAGTTCATTTACCAATTGTAAACGTACTTTCTACTGCAAGTTTTTTCTGAATTGTGCAAGATGAACCGCACTGTATCTTTTAAAATCAGTCGTACTTATTTGCAGGACGAAATTCTTGAAGTTTGTACTGTGAGTGATCAAGATGAGGATTTATTAATGTTTGAAAATGAAGATAACCCTATTAGGAATCCACAAATCAGATATCCTGATTTAACTGTTCAACAACAGCAAAACCTGTCTTGTATAGACGTTCTAAAAGATTCAGAAAACAACGGAATCGACATTTTCATAGAATGTCTTCGAGCTGTTGATACCCACTGTTAATTTTAATTTTGGTGAAAATTTGTTAATTTGATCTTACAAAAGTTATGTATTTGTCTATCGTTTGTATCTGAGAAAGTTGTTTTTCAGGAGGACTTCAAATCTAATGGTTTTGAATCGGACCTTACAAACATTTTCATTCTGAATGGAAGAATCGGCCTCTTTTCAATTATTACTTAGTAATCAACACAATGTGAATAAACACAAATGGGAATATAATATACCAGCTACACCACATGCCACCAAAATTTGACTACGCTAACTGTCCGAGGCATGCACATTTATTTACGTACTAGCTATACATATGTACAGCATGCATAAATCCAAACGATGCCTCTTGAGGGCTTTACCTGCTCAAGATGGTCTGAGCCAGAAACTCCTCTGAAGATCTGTGGGAAAAGCATTGATGAAAGGAATAATTAAAATAAGCTGTATACCATCATATGTTCTTGAAATAAATATAGTCGTTGTACTAAAAACAATTTCATAATTTTAAATTTCACCTACAAGTTTAGCTAATGCACTTCCCAGGAATTTACAATCAGAGACAGAAAAAAACATCATATGAATTAAATAACCATCCATCTCCTCAGACACACTGATTGTTGAATGGGTTCAAATTTACTGCATGAGGGAGGGCTGGGGGAGCCAGGATCTTTGATGAGCAATTAATGCTGAGAGATCACGGTCCCGAAACTCCTGCTGACGATGAGAGAACATCTGATTGGTCATAGGAGTCCATCCGCTTTCCTTTTTTCAAAATTATGAAAGCGTACAATTTAATTAATAAATTTTCATTGTGCATTGTTTACATTATGCATTTACGTTATGCATATCATTATGCACAAACGTGGAATTAGCATGATGATAGTGGTAGAATATTGTCAAAGGCTTTGCCTTGTAACAATTTCTTACTGTCACAATTTATAAATTACATAAGTGGTTCTCCAAAGCAGGCTTTAATAATTTTAGGACATGGACACTTCGGGTGAATAATAAGTGTTTATATTAACATCCAAACACAGTTTTTGGAACATTATGGGTTCATAAGACTAAAGACTGAAGCATACAATAAGTTTTCAGTAGGTACATACTCGCATTGCATCTCACTGTGCCCCAGAATCCTAATCAATCGGGACGGTCTTGTTCATCCTGAAAATAAAATAAGCAAAAACTCCAATCGTAGTGAAATTCAACAAATGTTATTCCCAGAGCCGTTTATCAACAAGTTACGATTTAGTGTAAGGTTGATCGATTTTCCATTTTATTTCCTACAGAATTAATTATCCTATTTAATAGTAATTTATTATTAGCTGTAAGGATATAGGCTGATTCCCCATTAAAAGCGTGTAAGTATGATGTAAGTTTAAGAGAGTCGTAAGAATAAAGTCTCTTCGTCTCTTGCATTGGGATATTTCATTGGGAAGTTCATTGGTTCGGGGCATAGTGAGAAAACTGAAAAAAATTTAAAGAGAGAATAACGTTTGACATCAGTTAAAGCCTTATAATTAGTACCACCAATAACATTTGTCATTGAATATTTACTTAAAGGTGTATCCAGTTCCTTCCTGCAAAGCCTGAATAGTCCTCAAATCAAATACTGGAATAGCCGATCTAGCATTCTCAACGTCTACAAAGTCCTCCTCACATGCCAGAACTAAAATGGTGTACAAATAAGAGTCACTAGCAAATATAATCATTCCTCCATCCGGGGCCCAACACATGGCTTCTACAGGCAAACCCGATGTCTTCGAATAATGTCTCTTGCATTGGGATATTTCATTGGGAAGTTCATTGGTTCGGGGCATAGTGAGAAAACTTCCCATCGTATGTTCTGATTTATTTCAAAACTAATGGCTAAGAAACATGTGTACATAAGTCGGATATCTTTCATTTCAAATTTATCTTTGGAATTAGAATAGTTTCTATAAATAAAACAGGTAAGGTCCAGAATTTTAAAGAACTTGGATGAAGCCACACTGCTGAGATTCAGATTGGTCTGCGGTCAGTTCCGGGAAATTGTAGACGGACTGTACAGCTTTGATGGGAAACTAAATGACAGGAAACTTCGTTGTTCGGTCTTAAGCTGGACTCCACTCTCATTGAAATCCGGGGTGGGTTCCTTCAAAATAAAAAAACTAATAATTGGGAAGTTGATGGATAGCACAGAGATGTCCAAATGAAATTGCCTTCCTTCATACCTTCGAAGGCAATTTTTTGAAAAAATGCATTCCTTCATCCTTCTATTTAAGGAAGCCTTCAAAATATTTTGCCTTCCTTCACCCTTACTTAACTTATTGATTTAATGCCTCCAGCCTTCGGCCTTCAAACAAAATCAGCCTTCCTTCCTATTCAGCCTTCATAGCAAGAAATACCATAGCAATGCATTTAAACAACCCTTTTGCAGGTAAAACACCTAAAAATCGACATATCATGGTGTTGATGAAAACTACTGGTATTGTCATAATCACCTCCTGCACCTACTCGGGCTCCAGAGATATTTACAGAATTATGTGCTGAACTAGAGCTGGAGTCTCTGGTTCTATTGTGAGCCATGCTGCGGTAGTAATTTAATTGTTCTTCTTGGTCATACAAAAAATCTAACAACACATTTTCAATTGTCCTTGTCTGCTCAAAGTTGATCAACATCAACTTTAGGACTTCAAAGGAGTGAAGAAGATGCCTTCGCATGCTGAGGATATTTTGGAAGGATTTAGAATCTAAGTATAGCGGTGGTGGTGGATGGGGAGGCATTCGTAAAATTCCACCGAGGGGGTAAATATTGTTGGGGCGTTGTATTAATTGTGTATATAGAACTGGAAATTGCTGGACTATGATACGGGAAAAGTTTTGCGGGAAGGGAAACATGACTTATGAGTTCTCCTTTCTTTTTTGTCATATGTTTGGAATAAACGTAAAGTAATTTTGGTGTATGGGTTGCGGGTTCAGTTAGTAGTAATTTAGGTACACCAATAAGCTTTATTGTTAGTTGACACAAATAAATTGATCATTACAGTTGGATGGAAATCTAATGCGATCCCCTTTAACCTTAAGCCTTAAAAAGTGGTGGACAATAATAATAATGCATGGCAATGATTTATTGAAAAATTATATTTCATGATTTGGAAACTATAGATAACAGTAACACTGTGTACCTGTGTATTTTTCATCCCTGCAGAAAAACTTAGCAAATAAAAACTTACCCACTTATGTATAATCACAATTTTAACGTGAAAGGCCATACATGATATAAAAGCAACTCAAGTATGAAACTAGGTTAAGGACAAAGTAGTTTCAGGGAAACAATAAAATCACAATATGAATAAAAATTTGTTCCCCAATGGATTTCAAACGCGATTATTAAAATCTTAAATTGAGACAACAACGTAATTTAGTACTTATGGGCTAATAATGGACGATTAATCACGATTCATAACAAAAATAAGCCCGATTTCTAAGCTTTTGAAAATCCAAAGGTGGAGTTCGTCATCAATGTGTCCATTTTGTTATAAAACTGTTCTTGTGAAAGATACGGAATGACACGTAGACTACACTCGCATGTATCGATACGAAATTCTGTGATTGTTGAGTCTTCTTGGAATATTAGTTTGTGATTTCCTAGAATTACTGATCCTGTTATAGCTTGAATGAAATCTGCAATTTTTGGGTCATCTGAAACAATTTACATACAATTGGCACATGTAATAACATTAACGCAATTTAAAGAATTTTTATGAATAATTATTAAAAAGTTTGGTGAATGAAAGCAAAGTAATATTCGTGGCACCTGTAGAAATTCTCTGTAAGTAGTTGCACAAATGATTAAATGAGCGAACAACGCAGACATCAATAACCCCAAAAGCAGTAATAATGTCTGCAACGGATGGCTTAATACACGATGCATCTTTGAAAAATTGAGAAACCAGGGAGCGGTTGCAAGACAGCCATCTTGACACATCGGTACTCTGAAATCCCATTTTCATTTGCATTAACTCCTCTTTGCGAATTGTGACAACCGAGTACATTTTTAAATGCTTAACAGCAGCCATAACGTTTTCCATCCGTAACTGATACGTCCACCCTGAGTCTAGAAGCACATCCCGCACTTCACTTTGAACATTTCCAAGCAGGGCTGCGTTTCCGTTAAAAAAGCAGTGCTCCAACTGAATGCAAAAAAATAACATGTTAAGCATCCCCAGTTTTTGCGATTAAAACAAAAAAAGCTAACCGACCTTATTTACGGCTACACGGAATTCTGAGTAGGGAATATCAAACTCCGTAATACTTTCCTGGAACGAGTCATCCGTTTCTGAGACCAGAAAATTTGTAACAATGGGGCTTATGCCAAAAAACCCGACACTGGCATTGAGGATGCTAAATCCAAGAAATTTGCCAAGAGCGTAGAAAACCTCATCATTCAACAAACAAACATCGCGAACAGGAACAAGATGATTCATTTCACCTTCAAAAATTGGGACTCCATTGAAAACATTAGATATTAATGATTTCTTCAATAAAGTCC
The DNA here is from genome assembly GCA_947179485.1 of Allacma fusca. Lineage (NCBI taxonomy): Eukaryota > Metazoa > Arthropoda > Collembola > Symphypleona > Sminthuridae > Allacma > Allacma fusca. The sequence continues at coordinate 18,546,248 of OX359249.1, read as the reverse complement.
AAATATATGCGCGAAGTGGTCCTCCAGCATCAATGGCTAAAATCAAACGTAAGTTGATTACCGGTTAATAAGATACAGACTAGAAATATACACAGACATATTTAAGATGACATACTATCCACTTCTGACATTCGGATTCGAGGTAGCATGTGTGGGCATATTTCTCCAGTCCTGAATTTTCTTAGTTCAGACTCCAATGAAATGTGCACATCAGTAATCTGTGAAACCTGGATTATTTGAGTGCCCAAATTGTTTTGTCTAATTCGAGCTTGAAAGGCTTCATGCGTCAAACCTATTGGGAATAAAACTTTTTAAAAACAATATTGGGAATAAGTTTTAATGTATTAACGTATTTTTAAACGTTTTATGTATAATGACTCCCAATATTCTGCATGATATTACTCTAGACTCACCTGTGTAATCAGCACTGTCCGAATGAGTAATATGAGCAGATGAGGATATCACAACAGGGTCAATATTATTTTGAAACTCATCATCCGAATTTTCTACTAATGTCTGCAGCTCCTATATTAATAATACCAAAAACACTTATATAATATATAAACACTTATAGTATACGTGACAGTCGCCTATGAAAATTAATAATTACATGATCAATTGGAACCAAATTTCGATCCGGACGAGCATATAGGCATGAGATCTTAAGTCCGATTATCTTCATTGGTGATGGACAGGAGTCAAAATAAGTAATCTTGAGATTTCCTCTTCCGCGAACATAACCAATTGTCCAATTTAAAACTAAATCCGGGAATTTCTTACCATTTGATTGCGTAAAGAGTTCTGAAATAGCATTGTACAACTCCGCACCAGTACTGTTGCGTGCTGAAATTAAAAAAAAAATCATATGAAATGGCACAGAAATTTGAGGTTTTTGTATTAACGCCTTACTGGAAAGAACCACGTCTTCCTTCAATCCTCCCTCTTCCAGCTCGCCGATCCGAGCTGATCCTGGGGCTGTCAATTCAAATTTATCGCCTAGAAACACAATTCTGCGTGAGAATCCAGGATCAGTTTTTGGACTCAAACCGAAATTTCGCCTCGATCGATGTGACGTAACACTTCTGAGCTGTCCTGCATTAACATTTCCATGTGACCGAATCGTCTGCAACAAACCCATCGACGTTCCTGCAACTAAATTATTAAATGTTTAGTCAAATATTGGTTTTAATATTTCGGCGTAATTGAAAATATTTTATTTACCAGATGGGCTACTGCTAGAATATGGAGCAAATCTTTGTCTCAACTCATTGTCTGTGGAGAGACTTGCTTGGCGATTTGCATCACTGAAGCTATTATTTGCTTCGTTAGAACGGTAAGAATTTGAGTTTCCGGCATTAATCCTTCCCGAGCTTGAAGACTCTGAGTTTCCTAATGAAGCGACAATCTCATTGAGTCCAGACGTCAAAGCTTGTACCCTCATCATTAAGCTTTCCCTGTCCATACTAATGAACTAAAATAAAATAAAATAGACATTTAACATTCAGTCCCTTTAAGCATATTTGTCACGTATATGAGCATTTACCATTAGAAAATTACATTAGTCAGTCTGACATATTTAGAGCCTATTTTCTATTCTATTTTTACCCAGACATAGAACTCACTGCTGGGGGCAGGGGTCGGATTATCGTAAATCTCCCTGGAAGATAATTTCTGAATTTCCCTGCTGGTAGGTCCTCAACGATTTCAAAAATCCCTGCTAAAAAAAAAGCCAACGATTTTCAAAATCCCTGTTGGCAAAAAAAAATCCGTTACAAGACGTGGAATCCCTGCCAAATTTGGACAATCAAGCCAAAAATCCCTGTTTGATTAACAAATTTCCCTGAAACCCGTCAACAAAATTGAAAATCCCTGCCAAAAAAGGTCAACGATTTTACAAATCCCTGTTTGTGCAAATAAATCCCTTCCATTTGAGAAAATCCTACCCCTGGATGGGGGATGTTATTTATTTCTCATTAATAATGCATATTACTAATACGAGGTAGTGGTACTTTACCTTTCCCACTACTTCTATTAGGGAACATTAGGGAGGAAATGAAAGTCTCATGAGCATCCCTTACAAGACAAATATTATGTACTACTTAAAATATCAAAATTTGACTAATGGTATTTTTCACCCTGGTCCTAGGCCTCAGAACCGACAGGTGGCCCTTCCACACTAAATATGACCGCCTTCATAAATTTTATTTTACACTGGCCTTTAATAATTCGCGTCAGCGAAAAGCACTTGGAAAACATCCCCACTCATCTTATGCCCAATTTGTTTGTTAACAATTCTTATCGTTGATACAATTCCATAAATTAATTAAATCTTATCGCACATGTTCATTTTAAATTAATAATATAAATCATATTTTCCGGTCGAATTACCTGAGGTAAGAAAACAGAGGTCTCAGCAAAATTCAATGTTTCCCGAACAAGAACTTTCCAAAGGCAAATGTGGTTATGAACTGATTAAAAATACACGAACAAGAAAGTCAGTTTTCTCCTTACTCTCTAAACTTGTTTGTATTAATTAGAGCAATTAATTTTTGAGAACGAACGGAAAATTGAAAAACAAATGTTTACCCTGGCCCTAGGCCTCAGAACAGATATGCGGGTATTCCTGCAGTAAACTTAAGGGCCTTGGTAAATTGTATTTTACCCTGGGCCTAAAATCTTGCTGCCTCCGATGCGAGCTGTCCCCAAAAATTCGATTCGGAGTGGGCCAGTCGACTTTAAACCGATTCACACCGGAACTGTAGCCAAAATGTTCCTGTGTAAGTACAAAAGAGATATAACAGTAACTCAACATGATGAAATGTATACAAACATCATTACCACTGTTTGTGAGTGTGACACAAATAATAGATAGTTACATCAACGAAACGTCTCGTGAAATTACTACAAAATTATGAGCATATTTCCTTCTTGTATACTTCAGGGCCGAGAATTATCACAGATTTTTATTCAGCGGGTAACAACAAACGTACACAACACACACAAACAGTATGCATAATAAACTAAAAAAGAATCCAAGGTAGTAAGTGCAAAAATTTGAATTCATGGTTTCTTTACCTGGACGTAGCAGACTGGATTAAAAGTAGAAATTACTTGTAAGAAGGTCCTTCAGATTCCGGGGTAGACACACCGCTGATCATACCTGCGATGAAAATAATATAATTATAATTTAATACCACAGAGAAAATTACAATTACATACACGGAAAAATCATGAGCTGTCCTAAATTCTTTTTCAAGGAAATTCAAAGCAGTGTTTAGCCAAAACATTCCCGAGATTACTTACAATCAGTATATAGAAAAAAACAACTGAATACAGTTTTAGTAGTTATCTTTTTTAATAGCTTATTTAGCTAATTTAGTTTTAGCCGAAATAATAAATCTACGAAGCGTCGGCACAAAATGCTGGAAATAAACAATAACCGTTAAAAATGCCAACATGCATGTTGAACCGCATTCCACGCCGTCTGGAAATTCAAGTTTGAACTTGTAGATGAAAGAGGAACGGACGAGACTTGAATGAAGATCACATAGTGTGAATTGAATGGAGACTATGAAGAATATTTGTACGGATATCCCCTCATACATATTATTTCATGTGTGTATTGAATCTCCAGGTTCAGCACTCGACTGGAGTAGTAAACAGACCAACGCAACGCAACTGGACCACACACGTCGTTTCCTCTCTGGCTGGTAGAACGCTATAAACACCAAGTATTAACTCAAAAGTGTACAGAGAATTACAACTATAACCCCTGATGCCTTGTCGTTAATATATTTTTTTGCTTTCATCAAAATACAAGAAGCATTTATTTTAATGTGAAAAATTACCATTTTAAAATTACCATCAAGAGCCTGACCAGCCTTAAGCTTGTTAACATCACAGCAGCGTGCGTGTAATTATGGATTAGGTAAATATATTTTTGTTTTTAATATTTTAATAATACACCACACTGTACAAGTATTTCTTCCGTTGCATACAATTCCCTGCACAACGTTTGTACATATAACGTTTTGTTAACCGAGGGGGAGCTGCCATTTTTTGTCATGTAGTGCTTACTCTACCGTTTGAATCTGAAGATAATAGGAATAATCATAGCCCATACCAATAGTATTTTTGTTTCAGGGGGATTTTTATTCCGAGGAAATTACGCTGGCAGAAGTTGGAATATATAGCATAATAATAATCCAAAAGCCAATAATATGATACGTACAAGAACACACTATCATCATAAATATCAAATGCCTTCCTCATAAATTAACTTAAATTGCGGAATATCCACTGGCAATCCGCATATTTTTAATCCCATTCCAAATTTCGAAATTTTAAGGACAATTTTAATTTCTTTAATTTTTAGGGCAGTGAAGCTAACGGTAAAGTACAGTACTAGTAAAGGACAGACTAAGAGCAAGACTTAGCCCTAGAGTTAGTCTTTTAGCAGGGAGGTTAAGGTATGTATGAATTTCGAATGGATTCAAAATTCTTCTATTTCTTTACTGTTTTTCTCGTATTTTTTATAATAGTTGATTAAAATATAATTCATGGTAAATTCATTGAGTCCGATGAGTCTTCCCTTCTGCGATGGAATGGCCATCTTGTGTGAGCACTCCTGCGTATATGCACACTTCTCATGGGTGATCTCTTCCCATGTGGAAACTAACAGTTTGTACTTGATATTGTGCACACGCACAGTTGCAGAGCATACGTTTGAATCAATGGACTTGCCATTAGAGTGGGCTTTGATTTTTGGAGTGGGGACTACATAGCGTTGCTGGTGCATATATGTATGTGAATGCTGAACGCTGCTGAGTGAATACAACGGTCGGTGTGGGTCCCGTTATAAACTCGCTTTTATTACATAGTCTTTTAGGGGCATGAACAAATGTTGGGACATCAGCCTCAGAGCTTTGAGGGAGTTGGGTCGGGGGTAGGACGGGGATGGATAGGAATCTTCCGAAAGACTATAGTATGGAGCCTCAGTGCTCATTGAGGGTTTTTAGGGCGGGTTGGATCCCAAATCACATGAGGCTCATTATATGAAGGATTTGTTTCCAAGACGCTTGCCTTTATCGCTCTCCTGCCCGTTAAATACTGCCTTTAGCCAGCAACCAATTAACCTAATACGACTGTGTACTTACTTATGCACACACATGGATTGATGTCGTGCCTTATTGTCTACATATAGCTTGTTTCGTCTGGCGGTCTCTCACTTGGACTGCATGCGGTGGAGGCAACAAACAGGATAGGCACAGGCACCTTTTCAAGGAGGATTCAGAGAGTGGTGTCCAGTGATGGATTTTGTAGGGAAGTGAGGGTATGCTTTGAAAGCTGTTGCATTCAAGGTCTGAGGCTTGTCCATGTGGCTCATGGGTCTTCATGCGTTTGTTCATTATCCTGTGCGTAATTATTACTATAATTTATAATAGTGATTACCTAGTAAGGGGGGCAGCGGGAGTAGAAGACAAAATGACACTGAAGTGAAATATTTTGTCTGAATGTCTTACTGATTGTGAATTTGACGCGTTTTATTTTAAAACTACCCCCATTTACCCCATGCTACTTTGGCAGTTCGCTCCTCCCTCCCAAGGAATGACAAGTTCAATAAATTACTCCAACAATTTTGCATATGGACCGAGGAGACCATGCGATTGCCCTTGGAAGTTAATCATCCCCCTATGCTGTGGCACTAATAATTTCCAATTTAGATAATTACATGGAAAATTACAAATTTCAAACCGGGCTTCTTGCATCAAATATTTTTGATCCCACATTACTATTTACTATTAATTCCCTGTGCAATTTTAATATTTTATTTAATATTCCAATCCATTCCGCTTTTTCCAGAAAATCCCATAAATTATTTTACTACCATCAGAAGTGCATCTCCTGGATTCCACCCCATATTCACATACTCATTTTCTCCTTCAACCTCCGTCATTAATTACGGCCAAATGAATTATATTCCCAGTATTTTATATATATAATAATAGGGCCTATCTATTCACTCAAATACTAAAAAAAATTATTCCCCAATTAATTTACTTCCATAATAAAACAAAACAACGTGGAAAGTTAAACACTGCTTAATACTACATTCCCAGAAGATACCATGCGTTAAATGGAGTGCGGCGCCAGACCCCGTCCTTGCGGGCCCGTATGTACCATTGTGTCATTCATAGCATGCGGGAAATAAGTCCAATGAAATGCTGCTGCTGGGCGCTGGGTCTCCTGCCGCCTGCAGCTGACGTTGAAGTCTGCTGACGAGTGGGGACTGCGGTGCGGATTATTACGAAATGGAATGCTCATATACATACATGTGTATTGATCTCGTACCATACGCACACACAGCACTCAACACACACAGCAGTACAGCATCGTATAGCCTGAACCGAACCTATAACGCTATAATAAGTACTTCTTCATGCTCTGCCCGATAGCTCTGCTCTGTTCTGTAAGTCCGCTCCACTGCTCGACATGATGATGAGCATGGGAAAGACCAAGTGTTAAAAAGTCCTAAGTTACTTTAATATTTGAACTGACCGAGGAAGTGGAATTTACAATATATACATATATTATATATATATATAAATATATATATATATATATATATATATATATACACACAAAGTACACGTAAACATTACCTATATCAAGGGAAGGACTCATTGGATTGGGAAGAAGTTGGGAAGGAGGAAAAAGCTTGGAGAAAAAGTGTGCGTAAAATTAAATGAAGCTAAATATATAAAGATTGAGTGGAGATTAGGAGATATTTAAATTATATCTATAAGTATATAGTGGATCTGGGAGTTTGGAGTAATTGTGTGAGTAAGGATCACCTTAAATACTGTACCTTTGATGTGGTAGGTTCGGAATTGAAAAATTAATCGGGACATTTTGTAATAATCAAAAAAATAGTCCCACCGAATGCTCCGGGTGTGGAGGAATTAAGGACTTGTTTTTTCATCGTGTTTTTTTGGACAAGGGCGGTCGGAATTGATTGGAATTTGTGAGTTGATGGGATTTTGACAATTATTAGTGTTTTGCGAAGGTTGGTTGTTGGGTAATACTAAATTGTTACTACTTGTGTGTTTGTGTGTGTGTCCTATGTATAGGTGTAGTGTGTTGCAATAAATAAATAAAAAAAAAAGGATCGGAAGCCAGTAATAATGTCACACTCGAATGATCTCCACATGGATGAGAGGAATAAGGAGGAGAGGGGGATGAAGCTTGTGGACTCGGTCGTCCGGAGTTTTAAAGTAGCGAAGATATTCCGTGAAAATACCGACCGAATTAATAACATGGACTTTTCCCCTTCAGGGGATTTCCTAATTTCATCTGCGGAGGATGACCAGATAGTCATCTATGATTGTGAGAAAGGAACGTAAGTGATCAAGTCCAGGATTGGATAATTTCGGGGATTTTGTGGGGGTTTTGGGAATATTATTGTGATGTGATAGTATTTTTTTTTGGGGGGAATTAATTTGGGAATTTGGAAGAAGTTTTGTAGGATTTTAAAATGTTTGTTTGATTTATATCCACTAGGTCCAAGCGAACCCTCAACAGTAAGAAATATGGAGTAGATCTGATACACTTCACACATGCGAAAAATACTGCCATTCACAGTTCCACCAAAATTGATGGTGAGGATTTATTATTGATGGGGGGGGGAGGGGGAAGTTATTTAGTAGTGTTGGTATTTATTTTATTTATTGTGGGGAGATAATTCCACTGATGACTTCGTCCAAGGGTTTTCTGTGTTTAATTAATTTGTGAATTATAATGATAATTATTTTTTACAAATATTTTGGATCCTTTAGGAATTAATAATGAAGTATTGTTGTTAATTTTTTGAGGGATAAATCGAATTTTGAAATGCATAGTGTTGAGATTTGTGGTGTTTTTTTTTCTTCCAGATACTATCAGATATTTATCCCTTCATGACAACAAATACTTGCGATACTTCCCTGGTCATATTAAAAAGTGAGTGCTTGTTTAAAAATCCAATGATGGTTGTTGTGAGCGTATTTTATGGGTTTGGAGTCAAGGAGCGGGTGTTTGATTTTGGGGGTGAATTATTTTATTTATAGAGTTACAACCCTTTGTATGTCTCCCACGGATGATTCCTTTTTGTCCGGTTCATTAGACAAAACCCTTCGTTTATGGGATCTTCGCTCACCTAATTGCCAAGGACTGATGCACGTCTTAGGCAAGCCAGTCGCATCCTTCGATCCAGAAGGTCTAATTTTCGCTGTGGGAGTTAACAATGATAGCGTGAAGCTTTATGATCTACGATCATTTGATAAGGTACTGTTGGGCTTTGATAGGTTACTTTTACTTCCTGGGTTAATTTCAAAATGTGTGTTTGAAGTTGTATCATATTGTTTCTGAATTTTATTAATAGGGCCCTTTCATAACGTTTCGTTTTAATAATGAAAAAGACAACGAATGGGCATCGCTCAAGTTCAGCCCCGATGGTCGAACCATAATGATTTGTAGTTACGGATCTACAATTCGCCTCGTGGATGCCTTTCACGGATCACCGCTACAGACATTTGCGGTGAGAGATTGTACTGTGTTCTAGTAATGCTGGTTACAGTTTTTAAATTAAAATTGGCGATTTTAAAGTTAATAAATGATACCATTCACCATTTTCAGGGTCATCTGAATAACAAAAACGTCCATTTGGAAGCTTCTTTCAGTCCTGATTCTCAGTTTGTTTTTTCGGGATCTTCGGATGGATTGATTCATGTGTGGAACGCGGAAACTGGCTACAAGGTAAGTATATTAATTGTATTGGTCGATATTGTCAGAATGGGTGTGAATGTTGGTAAAATTGCGCCATTGAGCACCGCAGGGGCTCTGATTGAATAATTCATAATGTTATTATTTTTCGTAATAACAGGTTTGCGCACTTAATGGTGAGCATCCGGGACCAGTTCAGTGTGTACAGTTCAATCCCAAATACATGATGATGGCTTCAGCATGTACTAATATGGTAATTTAAAATCAAAGTTGAACTAGTACCATGGGGATTATTTATTTGAGTTATTTTAATCCATTTTGATTTTCAGGCTTTTTGGTTACCAACTTCACAAGATGATTAAATGTAGATGGACAGAATCATCAAAGAAGTCTCACTGATGTACAGTTTTATGTTTACTAAATAATTAATTCAGCGTTTTTGCACGAGAGGTAATGAATAGAATAGCCTCTTAGTGTTTTTTGTTTGAATTACATACTACCTATTTGAGCACTACGACTTAAATGAATAATATAAATATGTAAACCACCTAAGTTCATTTTTTGTTATATGCATTACCTGAGTGCAAGTGAATCGTTTAAAGGCTTAGGGTGTATACATTTTGTTATCTAGTATTTAGGTGTAAAGTGTATGTGTTTATTCTGTAGGATCAGTTTTCAGTACTGGTAATGTTTTTGTGATAAATTTTATACATGAATTATCTTTCTTATAAATTTAACTTGTAAAAGCTTATAACGTCGTTTACAGTAAAGAATTTTATTTCGAAGGACTAAAGTAGGAATTATAATAATTTGCTAGCTGTTGAGCTTTTACTTGCATAAAGCTGTCATCATGGAATATGGTGTGTTTTGAAGACACTTCCTGTACCTTAAATATGTATTGAAATCGAACAGCCCGGGATTTTATTAATCATGAACTTCATTCGGGTGCGTCAACGTGCGTAAAATAAGGAGAAAGCAGTGTTGTATGACAGTAAGTATAAAAAGAACATAGTTGTTATAACAATGTGCTGCCTCTACATAATGAAATATATTTAGCCGGTGTCCTTATCCTATAAATCAGAACTGCTGCGATTATTATGACAAAAAAAAACGAGAAGGTTGTGTTCCCTTTCGCATTACTGAGTAATCCGGAGCTGAAAAAATTTTTAGTACAATTCTACGTACAAACAGTCATATTAGTATTTAAAATAACTAGGAACCATCATTGCAACTGCAGGAATATCATATGTAAGCTCCCCAGCCAACATACATTTGACAGAGGTTATCTGTCTTTGTAGCCTCCTTGATCAAATAATTTACGTGCGCCTCTACGCTTAATGTCACATTTCGCTCCTTCGTCATGTTTCTTGCGCTCCCCATAAGACGGTCACGGATGCTATTTAAATGATCTGTAGCTTTAGGGTTATTCACCTCACCTGTTAAACGTAGATAATAATAACATTAGATTAGATAACAATTAGATAACAATAAGAAAACTGGAATAATTATTCTTAATACGATTAGGGACGGTTATTGAACATTTACCGATTTGATTAGTTTTGACAGTGGAATTGATATGACACTCCCACTCTAGTAGCGGATCAAAGATAAATGGACGAATTATGGATAAAAACACAGACGAGTTGTATCGAAGAAGTCTCATTACAATTTCGCAACAGCAGCGAAACATTCCCTCATACTTCAGCGGACCCATTCCGTTCAGCATATTCCTTGTCAAGCGGAACGGCACTCGTTCGGGCCAGTCAAATGTTTCTCCCTATCAACAGTATAATAATAATAATTAAATTATTGCAAAATATGAAATTCTCAACTTTATTGTTACACACCAATGATTAATCTTAATATGAGATACAAACCCCTAGTGTACCTTATTAAACAAGCAATTAAAGTCGACATGAACAACATCGCCATTACTAGAATCCAACAGGATGTTCTCTCCGTGCCGGTCACCTAAACCCATCAAAAAACCTACGATTGACATTACGGCTGCTGTTTTAACGTACGATGTGCGTGCCATGTACCTGAAAAACAATCAAAGAATAGTTCTTTATTACTATATTATTATAGATCCGAATAATGATTCTAATAAGCAAAATAATTTCTGGACTGGTTTAAAATAGTAATTTGGTAATGAATTACTTGAAACTTACCAGGACTGAGGATCTTGAAATGATTTTAGAAACCAGTAGCTCATCACCAGTGGATGACTGGGACACATAACGTCATTAAAAAATTGTCTCTTCTTCGCAATAGAATCTTTTCGATCTAAAATTAAAGTTGGTGAATTTTTAAATTAGTTCAAATGGTTGAATGTTTGTTATTACTTTAGAAATACTTTTAAATACCGCAAAACTGGTGTCTAACGCTCCTGGGTGTATTCTGAAAAACTTCTTTAATCAAGGACGTTATTAGCGGTCTGTAGCCGTGTAAGTTAGGAATCCATTCCATTATGCCGCACGTATCACTCAAAGGAGTAACTGTGTACATCCTGACAACAAGATTTCTCTTGCGACATTCCTTATCTCCACTCATATACCACTGTACCATATTGTTGATTTCCATGACTTTTGCATCCTTCCTTAAGTCATCACTAGCCTTACACATAATGCCATAAGACTTCCCGTCAGTTCCCCTGAAAGTAATTCTTTTAGGTTTTTGCAGAGATGTCATAACTTGTACTGGTTCTAAAATATCCGCAATGTACACAAGTTTTCTAGAGGAGAACATATAAGATAATATTATGAAAAATTAAATAATGGTCAGCAATACCTGCACAAACTACGAAATTTTGTTTGTACTATCGAAACGTTTACATTGTTACATCAACGCATCTTTGCTACTAATACACAGTGAAATTAGCTAACTTACACAGGAAATGGATTATGAGGTTGAACGTACTTCCCCCCTCTGGGTAATACTGGACGCATAAAAACTTGAAAAGGTATCAAGACACGAGAGAATTCTTTGGATTTAATCAGCTGTGCCAACGAAGGGAGGATATCACTAACTTTCGTCTGAAATATGTTAATAAAAAATCATTCAGAACAATAAAAATAATCGAATACAAATGATAGATCTTGAAAACACCAACGAAGGGAAGTGTAGTTAAAAACGCACGCTTTGTACTCACAAATCTTGATTGATCAGGTTTCTTCATCGTAAAAGTTATTAATTTGTCTGCCAAACTCTTATAATTGCGAATAACACTTTTCAATGCAGGTACTTGCTGTTCCGCTAGTTTCAGTATCTCATTGCACCTCATAACCCGTTTGGGGTATGTTGACTTGAAAATAAAGAGAAAAAGTTCGTAAGTACTTCAGTACTTACAGTACATATTAACCACTGTAGCCTTAACTTTTTAATCTTACTTTAAGAACACTAACTATCATCCACAGAACTTGATCGGGATGAATGGCGATCATGTGAGCGAGAATTTTCTTCAGCTGACCGTACACCACCGTATTGACGTGGGCCAGTCTTGAAATAAGTTGTGAAAAGGCAACGATAAAAATGTAAGTGGGAGCATTTTCCAGCAGATTATCTGTAATTATCAATACATTTTTGATTAATTAAGTTATCCCTAGAACTTGCTATATTAATTTATTTAATAATAAATAGTAGTGAAAAATTAACGGATTTCATTCTATCAAATGTATTTTCTAACTTATGGAATCTGTGAGCTTCTGAACAGTTTCTGGGCACATGTTCCTTGAATTGGGATTTTGAGACGCGTAGTCGAACCAAAACCGGAGTAAACGGGGTAAACTTTGGTATATATATTTACAACCATATACCAATGATGATCCAAAATTCTGAACTGTCAGCAGATGCAAACAACTGAAATATAGTAGCAAAACATGACGCAACTCCAACACGCACTTTAAAATGTGTACTATAATATATTCACATATTTTATGCTTGAGTAATTAAAATAACCTGAGGTCAGCACTGCTTTGATCTGCTTGACTCAACAGTGTGTCGTAGTAACAAGCCATGAAGAAGTAGTTTTTTTCAGATCGTTTGTTCATGTCAATTGCGTATTTATAATGGGCGATATTCCTGTTCAAATCTACTTTTTTTTGTACATCCATTTGGTGAGCAAACAGAAGGCACCCTTTGGCAAACCGAATTTGTTCCTCAGAAATATTTGCTGATGCCGCTGATTTCCGAAACTGACTTAATTGATTCTCACTAAATTTCTTCATTCCAACCTCCAATACTTTCAAGCACTGATCATTCTTTCCAGCTTCCAACAGCATCTTGGCCTCTTCATAGTATATACTAGACGAAGTCTTGAGTTGGAGTTCTAGAAATAGTTGATTAGCACGTGCAAAGTTACCCAATCTGAAAAACAAATTTATCATTTTTTAAACACAGGAAGTGCAGAAATACTTGATTAGCTTTATACTTTAGAAATTTCGAAACAGTTTGACTTTGACTTTCTTTATGTTGCTGACATCCGATGAACAAAGCAATAAATCAATAATCATTTTAATCAAATAACACGTGGGTTTCTCTACTGGAAATTTCAAGATATCTATAATTAAAACTTACCCAGTTTCCAGCTTAACTAATTTTACGAAACAGTCTCTAATGCCAGTATTTAAAGCAGACAGCAATTCTGGGTAGCCTTGAAATTCCTTCTTAGCCATTTGCAGAAGTGACTAAACAATTAAATACTCCAAATATATCACCATTTTACGATTTTATACGATGAAAAACGATAAAAATTAATTACCTTGCGAAAAGAAATTATGGGTCTCAAGACTTCTGTAGATTTGTAAGCACACCTTATTCTTCTATCCCAACTAGCTTTCATGAGTTCCAAGTTCTTTTTAAGCTTTTCAGAAGAAATTTCCGATTTTAATGCAACCAAGGACGCCGTTTCTTCCAACTCAGTTAATAGCTGCAACCTTCAAAGATTTAATTGTTTATTTGACTACAAGTTCCCTCTTCTTCTCCGCTGGATGGAAGATATTAAATACATAATTCCAATATTTTAATGCATTGGGTACTTGGGAATTAATTTTACATACCGAATAAAATCCTGGTAATGTCGGAAGTAAAAGCCCATATCAAGCCAAGCAGCACCTGAACCGACTTCTGAGATTAAGCTTAAACCCGACTTATGTACAGCTATTTTACAAGCGTCCATGTCGCCGCTATTAAAGTGAAGAAATGCTTTGCTGACTGCTAAACCCCAAGATGACAATTTCTCAGAGCTCAATTCCTGAATCCTAGTAATTAGGTTGCTGGGGTCATTTTGAAATATACTGATTTCCAGTGAAGCTTCATCAAAACTGCGTTTCCATTCAGTTCTACCAAATTCAAAAATAAGGAGTCTAATATTTGCAACTAGTACATCACTAGTGGAATTCAAAATTGATTTCATACTTTTTGGAGCAGCAACCAGCAATTAACAACCCTCCAACATCAAACTGGCTAAGCCCAAGGTAGGCATGTATAAGTTGCTGGTGAGCAAGAAGATCATCTGGGATTTCACCAACGATAGTTTCAAACAACGGCATACACGGCTGAATATGCAAAGTATACAAATTTTAAAATAGTTTTCAAACCATATGTAATAAAAAATATAAATGATTATTATTACCTCTAACTTCCCTTGCGCTAACTTGTTCAAAACCTCTTCCATTACAGTCATCTCCGTTTTTCTTTGACTTTCTAAACCTTTCAAAGAATCTTCGTCGAATAGCGCTACGTAAATTCTCTATATAAATGAAGTTCCAAATGCAATCAGACATTGTTAATTTAAATAGTTTAGTAGGTCGACAAAAAGAATAGCAGGCACTTTGTACGATTTCCTCACAGCATAAACATATATTATACTTTACCTGTAAATCCCCAAAACAACGGTCGAGGTCGTCGTCTTTTTGATTTAAATGTTGCTCCATGTACATTAATGCCCTTGCAAAATTTCGGCAAGCAAATGCAGCTTTGGAAACAACATCCTGAAAAAAATGTTTTAAGTTAAACTCTGAGGTATGTTAAAAACGTGCATACTAATACATTTAGATACTGACACAAATATCACACTAGTTCTAGGGATATATATGATATATGAACTAATTTTTTTTTCTCGTAGCTCTTACGTAGCGAAGTTTTTGTTGGGCCACTACAATGGGTTCAGCAGCTTCACGCGTATGGTTTCTATCAGCAGCGTTTCTTTCCGCAATTTGACTTTGTGACACCAACATGGGATCTATTTTTTTTTGGGGCAACCTGGGGTTCCTTACCAGTCTTGTTAAATGATCAAGAACTTTGAATACAGCTTGTGCTGCAGAATAAGAAAAGGTTTTACATTCCTTATCAACTGAATGAGAGCTTTGAGTACAATGATCATTTAAAGTCTGTTCCTTTTTCGCCGTTTTTGAATTTCGGCTTCCAGGCGGACAGGCAGTTGCGTCCAGTGGTGAGGTATTGTATTCATCATAGATTGTTTCATTTGCAACCCTAAACCACAACTCTCATAATAACAATTTCCTTTAATTTTTTAGGATAAATTAAATGAATAACAAAAAGGAGAATACCAATTGCTGAGAACCGCTTTCACTTCTTGTAGAAAAATATCCAAGCCATCATGTTTTCCTTCCATTAGGGAATACGCTGCAAGGGCAAAAGAACTTCATAAATAAGAATTAGTAAATACTTAAATAATAACTAATATAATATAATACTTAATATAATACACTTAATATATATATATATATATATATATATATATATATAT